>OY992876.1:444686401-445091401 GCA_963921405.1 Cepaea hortensis | reverse complement strand
CGCTTCCTCTGATGATGTGAAGGATACGTTCTATGAGCAGCTAGACTCTGCGATCAAGGCAGTTCCAAAATCCGACTACATTTATATGCTCGGTGATTTCAATGCTCGTGTGGGCAAGGACTCGAGTTCATGGCCAGTGTGCCTTGGAAAATACAACATCGGTCGCATGAGTAATAATGGGCAAAGGCTGCTGGAGTATTGCACTAGAAATGACCTATGTATTACAAACTCCTTTTTTAAAACAAAAGAAATGCATAAGGTCACATGGAAACATCCAAGATCCAGCCATTGGCATCAGCTGGACTTCATTATCACACGGAGACAACATCTGAACCATACATCATTAACTCGAAGTTACCACAGTGCTGACTGTGATACAGATCATTCTTTGGTTGTTGCAAGGGTTAGACTGAGACCAAAGAGAATCTACACAGCTAAACACACTTCTAGCCCCAGGATTAATATTACTAACACTCACGATCCTGGAAAGTGCTTTGAATTTCAACAGCAACTTGAAGACGCTTTCACTGATACATCAGAAAATTGTATAGTAAATGATAAATGGAGTAAACTTAAGGAAACTATTTATAAAACAGCGGTAGGGGTTTACGGCACTGTGGATCATAAGAGGCAGGACTGGTTTACGGCAAACAGCCAGATACTGCAGCCCTTGATTGATAAAAAGAAGATAGCTCTCTTGAGAAACAAGGAAAGACCAACGCGTAACACTCTGAGTGAGCTGAAGCAAGCGAGGAAGGATGTACAAAAGGCTGCCAGGCAGTGTGCGAATGACTATTGGATCAAGTTGTGTGAGTCCATTCAAATCGCAAGTGATAAGGGAAACACCAGAAGCATATATGAAGGGATAAAGAAAGCCTTGGTCCAATGATCAAAAGAAGTGCACCGCTGAACACCTTGACTGGAGAAATCATCACTGATAAGAAACAGCAGATGGATAGATGGGTCGAGCACTATTTAGAGCTTTACTCAAGTGAGACAAAGCTAGCGGGTGATGCCCTCAACGCCATAGAGGCCCTGCCAACTCTTGACCACCTGGACACACTTCCCACTATAGCAGAAGTTAAGTGTGCTATAAATGAGCTTGCATCTGGCAAGGCTCCAGGTAAGGATGGGATTCCAATAGAGGTGATCAGGAGTGGGCAAGACACACTCGCTCTACAGATCCACCAGCTAATAGAGCTATGCTGGCGAGAAGGACAAGTCCCACAGGATTTCAAAGATTCAAACATCATAACGCTGTACAAGAACAAGGGCGATCGGAGCGACTGTAACAACTATAGGGGTATCTCACTTCTGTGTATTGTTGGGAAAGTATTTGCCAGAATTGTCCTGCACAGACTTCAAGTCCTGGGAGATCAAGTCTACCCCGAATCACAGTGCGGCTTCCGTCAGAACCGGTCTACCATTGATATGATATTCTCATTGCGACAGATGCAAGAAAAATGCCGGGAACAAAATCAGCCACTGTTTATTGCCTTCATCGACCTCACAAAGGCATTCGATTTGGTCAGTCGTGAGGGTCTTTTCAAAGCACTAAAGAAGATTGGCTGCCCACCAACTCTTCTGTCCATTGTGGAATCGTTCCACACAGGCATGAAGGGTATAATCAAGTTTGATGGCTCAATTTCAGAAGAGTTTGAAATCAAGAGTGGAGTTAAGCAAGGTTGTGTACTATCCCCCACCCTCTTTGGGATATACTTTTCACTTCTACTGAAATATGCCTTTCGTGATCAGGATGACGGTATATACATTCACTCACGCTCAGATGGTGGCCTCTATAATGCTCAGAGATTGAAGGCCAAGACCAAAATTAGCAGGGTACTTATCAGAGAGTTGCTTTTTGCGGATGATGCTGCCATTACGACCCACTCTGAGGAAGAATTACAACATCTACTATCTGCATTCTCCAATGCTTGTTCTGAATTTGGTTTAACAATTAACAAAAAGAAGACACAGATTATGTCACAAGGTGCACATGGTGTACCATCAATCTTTATTGACGACGCCGAACTGGAGATAGTAGACCATTTTACATATCTAGGATCAGAGGTAAATAGCAAATTATCCCTCGATCAGGAAATCAACATCAGGATTGGCAAGGCAGCAACAACAATGAACATGTTAGCAAAAAGAGTCTGGGAGAACAGGAAGTTTACTGCCAAAACAAAAGTCCTCGTCTACCAAGCCTGTGTCCTTAGTACTCTTCTTTATGGCGGTGAAACCTGGACAACTTACTCACGCCAAGAGAAACGTTTAAACAGCTTTCATATGCGGTGTCTGCGAAGAATACTTGGTATTAAGTGGCAAGACACAAATACTGAAGTATTGGAATGATCAGGTTGTGTGACGGTGTATTCCATGCTCAGTCTTCGTAGACTTAGATGGATAGGACACGTTAGGAGGATGGATGATGGTAGAATACCAAAGGACATCTTTTTTGGTGAATTACAGACAGGTAGGAGATCTAGGGTCGGCCTCTACTACGATACAAAGATGTGTGTAAGCGGGACATGATTGATACAGGCATTGATAATGCACATTGGGAGCACGTCGCCGCTGAACGTGTTGCATGGAGGGCAACTATCAGAAATGGAATAAAGACAAAGGAGAAAATGATTGCAGATAAAGCACACACAGAGCGTGAGAGACGTAAGATGGTGCAAAATGGTGGAAGTGACCATGTTTTCACATGCATCTACTGTGGGCAAACATTTGCAGCAAGAATTGGCCTTACCAGCCACACTAGCCACCGCCATGGATCGTAGTTATTAAGCCTTTTTGAAGCACAATGTACCAAACTATCGTCTGTCAAGACGGAAAGGTGCCAATGTCACCAAGGGAAAATATGTACATCGAAATTGCATGTACGTGTGTCTTCCTGAAAGTGAAATAGCAATATGTAGATGAAGATCGCCGGGACTGTGGTGAATGTGGTTACCGACGCAATTCGCAATCCTGTTTACAGCATTCGAAACAAAGCTGCGGGCAATTTGGAGGACAGACCGCTTTGCGGTAGTTTCACACATTTATGGCCTCCAGCATGAGAATGGAGGTGGAAGCAGTCACAGTGGCATTCCGTTGCTTAGAGGAGACCACTGCAATAAACACTGTCTTCATCGCGGTCTCAATGAGTATGCTTAGTAAAGTGGAGAAAGGAATGTTTCGTGTGGAATGGCTCACCTCCCTTCAGAGGTCACAGATTGTAAGAATTGTATGGATTTTTTGCCCCTGCCATGCGGGAGTGCGGGGGGAATGACCAGGCTGATAGGCTGGCAGGGAGTGCACCTCTTGGTGCCCGATTACCTATGGACAAGGGAGAGGTGGTAGTGCG
Source organism: Cepaea hortensis (assembly GCA_963921405.1). Taxonomy (NCBI): domain Eukaryota; kingdom Metazoa; phylum Mollusca; class Gastropoda; order Stylommatophora; family Helicidae; genus Cepaea; species Cepaea hortensis. Next base: position 445,088,049 of record OY992876.1, on the reverse strand, counting down.
CCTGTGGGACCAGGTGGAGAAGGTGGAAGAACAGATTGAAAACCTAAATGTGGAAAGGATGAGATTGCGGGGGATTGGCAGGGGTTCTGGCAGAGTCTCAAAACTGAGAAGGAAGTCCAGGAGAACTTTCAATCAGATAGCGGTGGGAACGATTAGTAGTGTGACTCTTCACTGGCTGTTGAACGAGGGGACGGGGCGCATATGGGAATGTTCTGAGTGCAGTGGTGTCGGTTCTTAGCTCAACTCAACTCAATTCAACTCAACTCAACTCAATTCAACTTAACTATGAGTGTCGGTCTTTTCAGAAAGACAAGCTACTTGAACGTTATCGTTCCCAGAAATCACAAACAGCCAAAGAATACCAGAGTTGACTGCGACGTCCTGTAACGGATATTAGACTTACGAAAAGATGAAGATCTGTTCCGAGTGTTCTGTCATTACCGTTCTCTCTCTCTCTCTCTCTCTCTCTCTCTCTCTCTCTCTCTCTCTCTCTCTCTCTCTCTCTCTCTCTCTCTCTCTTTCTAGCTCTCTTTCTCTCTCTCTCTTTTTCTCTCTCTCTCCCTTCTTTCTCTCTTTCTCTCTCTTCCCCTTCTCTCTCCCCCCCCATCTCTCTCTCTCTCTCTCTCTCTCTCTCTCTCTCTCTCTCTCTCTCTCTCTCTCTCTCTCACTCTCTCTCTTCTTCTATTTTAAAAAAAATATTTCGTTAAGTATTCAATGAATTTATTGTTTCCTTTCTTTGTTGCCCTCCGTCTGTTCTCCTTTCCCCCTACCCCTCCCTTTTTTCCCACTAGTATGCTAATCAGTTTCTTATCGGTGGTACGCTATATCTCACCTAGCCAATAGCTATTTCCATGCCAACAATTACTATTAGTGAGTTATGTGAAGTTATAGTTGCATATCCTTTACAAGACGTTGCAATCAACCCCAGAATTATTTGTTTGTTTGTTTGCTGTTTGTGATTTCTTGGCAAGTTAAGGTTCAGTAGTCTGCCATTGCTTTCTGAACGGCCATTGCTTTATGAACGGCCAGCGCTCATATCATTGTGTGAAAACCTACGCAAAAGGTCAGCTTCCAAATAACCCACAGCTGTGTTTCGAACGCGGTATGCGGGATTGCGAATTGCATTCATAATCTCTTCATCACTACGCTGACAGTGAGTTATGTAGGAATGATACTTGCGCATTTCCCGCACGCATGATGTTTTACAATGTATCTGCCCAACACAGGATAGTGAAATGGCTTGCCGAAATTTCTAAACGAGTGCGACATTAGTTGACCCCTCAATATTTAAGAAATTCAGCGCCAAACAAAAAGTAATTTCCACCACACAAAACTTGATGGGCGAAAATGAGAAGTAAGGGTGTGCCACAGTTACAACTTAAAAGTTGTTAATGTTGTAGCAGACATGTTGTATTATATATCAAATTAAAGGAGGTTTGTGTAGGGAAAACTATTGTATTGGTATTTTAACTATAGTTTGATTTATAAGACCATAGCAGTAACGAGAACTTCGAAAAAGACGATTGATCATACCATGTCAATTAATCAGTTAAAGGTTCATTTGAACTGGTCGAACTATAAGGCACCATTATCTGAAAGAAAAGTACATGGGGTCAATCGACATTGCGTCTCTGTTCACCAACATTCCGCTGGAAGAAACGGTGAAGATCATCTGTCATCGCATAAAAGAGAAGCAACAGTGAAGATCATCTGTGATCGCATATCAGAGAAAAAAAAACTGAAGTTAGATTTACTGACATCCAAACTCAATAAATTACTACTACTGTGCATATCCAATATTAAATTCGATTTTCTTAAAACATCCTGCCGCCAAATTGATGGAGTGGCCATAGCTAGGTTTTATTCTTGCGGACATCAGTCGCGCGTAGTATAAAAAAGAACGTCGAAAATTAAGGACATGTTTCCATACCACCGTTGTGTGGATGATATATTAACCAGCACGGAGACAGATAACAAACACAATAGTTCCACTCCACCATCAACCAAGCCCACACGAACATCTCTTCGTCCATTGACTAATTACGACTTTTAGTTCTTAGACATCATAATCCGATATCGAGTTGATGGTACTATCCAAAGACAGTTCATAAACAAACACACATTATTATGTATTTATATATTTTTTTAAATATTTATATTTATTAGTATTATTTGACGCTCATAGATGGAGAAAAGGGAAATAGAGACTACAAAACGCACTTTTGTTCGCATATCTTTCACAGGACATTGCAGTCAACAACAAAATTTTACAGCCGCTGTTGATGTCTTGGCAAGTCTTACGTTCAGTAGTTTGCCATTGCTTTCTGAACGACCGGCTCACATACCACCGTAAGAAACCAGCGCGACGCGATTCGCTGCCGAATCTCGCGCAGATGTGTTTCGTACGTGAGTATATGAGATAACGAACAACGTCCTTAACCCCTAGGCCAGGGAGACCGTACCACCGAGAAGAGACCGATAAGGCGCATTAGACAACATAAAAGTTGAGCGTATAGTTACCGATCGGGATTTGAACCTATCACCTCCAAATGACGACGGCGCCTCGCTGTAGGAACAAGTGTACTTCGGCGCACGAAAAGTCCCAAATACAAATGGTACTTAGATCATTCTGATTGTGTGCGCGTCAGGTCTTTCCTCGGAGTCCTGAGTGTCGGGTAGATCCCCTTGTCATGTCGTGCAGCATCGTTCTCACAAGGCCGTGACTTCTGTCTGTTTTGTCGCGTTATACTTAGGACCCCAAAAGGGCCCCAACCACCTATGTCTTATCATGCACCAATACCCCACTGAGGGGTGCAGACCCGGCCAATCTGTCCGCCTGCGGGTTTCCCATGACACCACCAAGGCCCGGGGGTGGGGATGAGGTGTTGAAATAATGTGAGAGGATCCAAAATATGTCTGTGTCTGTGTGTGTGTGTGTGGTGTGTGTGTGTGTGGTGTGTGTGTGTGTGTGCGTGCGTGCGTGCGTGTGTGTGTGTGTTTGTGTGTGTGTGTGTGTGTGTGTGTGTGTGTGTGTGATACTTTGTTTAATCGAAGCCTGCCACACTGCCCCAAGCATGCATGTCTTCACCTTTCTCATCATCCTTTATGAGTCCGTTACAATCCACGACATGCGTGTACCGTTTGTCCTTCAACCAGCGGAACGCCGCCGTGACTCCCCCTCCCCCACCTCCATTCTCACAAAAATGGTGTGGTATCATATGCCTGACTCCCCTGCACGAAACACCGTCCACCAACCATCACCACGAACCCGCATGCACTCTTTCACCTCTGAGCACAGAGCCATCCGTGTAGATGAATACGTCGCCTGCCGCTGCAGAAAGAAGTGTTAGTAACGAGTAAAGTCCCCCATTACACGCCTAAGGCGCATTGAATGTGATGCTAGACCCGTATTATTATAGACCCAACGGTACTAAGTGAGTGGTATGATCGGAATCCCACCGGCCGCCTTTACTTCCCAAGACATGTCCTGGTGCCTATTTTAAGCTGGGTCGACACAGGAGCCCTGATACTTTTTTTTTAAATTTAGTTGAGTTGAGTTTAGTCGACAGATCAACATCACGACACACGGGTATAACCCATAAGTGCTCCGTTCTACTCCTAACTCAAGCCTGAGTCCGGAGAATTTTAGCTCAGTGCACGAACTCCGTAGCACAGGCGAGGATCCTGAAATACTTTTGGTAGATTTTGAACTCAAAATTTTGCCCGGGCAGCGCCGTTAGGCTACTCTTTTTCGATTTCCAACTGCCAAGGGATTTTTTACGTGCGCAACAATACACACGGGCGTCCGATCTCACTACCCAGAGACCAGGGGAAATTTTATTACTAGAAGTCCACGTGGGAAAATCTCAGTCCTCACCGGGGCTTGAACCCGGGAACTCCAGCACTCGAGGCGGACACCTCAGAAACCACTCAGCCACCTTCCTTTTTTTAATTTGAAACCTCCCTGATGCGAATCGAACCCAAGACCACCGGTAAGGTAGACGAGCGTCTATTCACTACGCTACCACGGCTTCCATAAAGGGTTAGACTTTTCCTATATTCCAGGCCTCAGACATATATGTTGGCCAGTTTCCCTTCCTCCTCGTGTTTTCAGCTCAGACAATTTCTAGTAAATGTACTCGGACCAGTTTTTATTAGGCGGGTGGTTCAAAAAGCTCATCATCCAGTGCTTCTCCGGCTGACGTGGGCGATCATGCCTCTCCACAGTCTACGATTCCCGACTGCATGGATCAGTTCGTGTGTTGACTCACTTCTGTGCCATAAAGAAAGACTTCCAAGAATCTTCTCACGCTGTCTTCCTCTATCTCTCTTTCCGCAAATCTTTCCGGTTGTAACAACATGTTCCAGATTTTGTCTTCTCATAACGACTGCCTCTTTCTGATGATTATAACAAGTTGTCTTTGCTACTCAGCTTGCCTTAAAATGTCATGATTGATCATTTAATGACAAACTACTGGTCGTAAGATTGGCTACCAAATCACAAATAGCCAAGAGGAGCTGGGGTTGACTGCAACGTCTTGCAATGGATATATGAATTTTCAGACAGGGTTGACCTCAGAGCCCTGCTCGGCGGGGAAACAAATCATCCTACTTCTAGTGAGAATTTAACCACGACCAGTCTTGGCAGACAATAGACAAACTACACTTATCTTTGCTTACTCTATTTACTTGGTTTATTTCTTTTACAAATGCACCAATATACGTTACACAGTATACACACGAGTGAAAAAAACAACATTGTTCCAATCAACAAAGTTACATCTGCCATGAGTTAACTACTCCCGTAACAATTAACTGGAAAGTCAACGTCAAAGCTCTGGCTCAACAACAGTTAAAGTTTCACATCAAACTTTGCAAATGAAATGCGAAGAATCAACCGACTCCATTCCGATAGTGAAAGTACTTACACACACGTTTATTTGTGGTGATAGATCAATACAGTGGTCGTCCAGACCGTAAAGTTCCCTTTTATCACACACAATATCTGCAAACTATATCCACGTATTATCTGACTTTACCTCGGATCGCCGTTTATCCCGCCATTCTCATCTGAAATATTGTCTAGGTATTCCGTGCCCACGGGTCTTCTAATCGATATTGACAATCTTCTCGTCAGACATCCTCCACCTGATAATCCTTACAACCAAAATCTCTGAACGCCCACGGCTCCACGAAATATGTCGCGCCTCAGCCGAATCACACAAGGTTCTCTCCGTTGTCCTTCTCTGTTGTCGTCTGACGTTCCCTGTTTCTAAGTTTCCTTAGTTTCTTGTGGGGTTTTCCCTATATCATTGTCTACCGCCTTTTCCGATGACGTCATTCTGTCTAAACGCCATGTGGCACAAGAGCACCAGTCACTACCACGTGTACGCATCGTTAAGTGGCGTTCGGTCAAAGGACTACCAGGAAGGTCAGATAAATGCACCATCATCAACATCATCAAGTGCCGTGCCAGATAGCATAGGCGTTCATGGCTCTCCACAGATCTCGGTCTTAGGTGTTCTGGATCAACTCTGCTGATGATATTCCTCCGTGCCACCGTCTCAATCCATCCAGCATCATTTCTCTTGGTCTGCCTCTGTCTCTCTTCCGTTCATCTTTCCAGTTGTCACGATGTTCTCTAATGCCTCTCTTCTTACCACATGACCGAAGAAAGTTGTTTATGTCTTTCTTGTTGTATACAATGTTCTAGTTTCATTAGCCTGTTTCAGACAATCGTTGTTAGTTACTCTGGCAGTCCAAGGAATTCGCAACATTCTTCTCAGGAACCACATCTCTGTTGCTTCTAATTTCTTCTTAATTTGTTCATTTACATTCCAAGATTCATTGTCATACAGCAAAACCTGTTCTATATAGCACGTCAGCACTCTCTTTCTTACATTCAGTGATAGTGGCTTAATAAATGCACCACAGAAAAATAATTACAGCATGTTAATTAGAAAACACCGGTCAGCTGGAGTAAAATGTTGACTTCTCGTCCCTGACTTGGGGGAGTAAATTCAAGTACTTCAGATGTCGGAATGGGTTCACGTAATACTGCTAATAGGGAACGCTAATCCACACGCAAAGATCAGTCACGTGTACTAGAAGTAGTTGCATATGTGTGGACTATGTTTAAGTTCAAAGCGTGTGCCAAAGTAAAGAAAAAGAAAAGAACCAGATCTACCATACGGCTGTGAATCCTGGACAATTAGTAAACGGGGGGGGGGGGGGGTGTCCCTGGAAACCTTGGAGATGTGGTTTTATAGAAGACTGCTGAAAATTAATTGGACATCCAAAACGGGTAATCTGGATATTTTGAGAGAGAGAGAGAGAGAGAGAGAGAGAGAGAGAGAGAGAGAGAGAGAGAGAGAGAGAGAGAGAGAGAGAGAGAGAGAGAGAAGGGAGGGAGGGAGGGAAAGAAATAGAGAGAGGGGGGAGAAATAGAGAGAGAGAGAGAGAGAGAGAGAGAGAGAGAGTGAGAGAGAGAGAGAGAGAGAGAATAAGAGTTGTCGCAAGATAGCTTATCACAAACGTCAGAAAGTGGCTGTCATAATATTTTGGTTACAGCATGAGAAGACAAAAAAACTGTAACATGTGCCAACAAGATTTGTGGAAAGAAAGATTGAGGAATTCAGCGAGAGAAAACTCTTGACAGTCTTGTGTCGTGGCACGGAAGGCAGGAGTCAGCACACGAACTGACACATGTTGTTCGAGATCGCAAGATGTGAAGAAGCATGATCGCCCACTCCAGTGATGATGATGAGGTCAAACGGAGAGGAAAGCTTAAACCTTGCTAGAGCTATCTTACACAGACAACAATATTTTGTTTCTACGGTGACCTTAGGGATTAACGAAAAATCTGGCGCTTCCGTGTATTGAGATGGAGGACCTAGTGGAGTTGAGCTGAGCTGAGCTGAGTTGAGTTGAGCTGAGTAAGGTTGATTTTTTAACGGTGTCGTATTCGAACATGCGACCTTCGAAGCGCGAGACAGAGGCTTGACCACTAGGCCACGGAGAGCCTTTTACAATAAATACTGGGGATTTCCCTTCCTCAGCGGGGATGTATGTTCAAGGCTTAAACAGCTGGGCAATAAATGATAATATACACAACACTGTCTCACACACACACACACACACACACACACACACACACACATACACACACACACAGACACACACACACACACACAAACCGCCATTACTGTCTATGGTATCATGCGCTGTAGGTCATGGTGGAGGAAGGGTTATGGGAGGAGGGGGAAAGGGGGGGGGGTGGTCTTGAACCTGAGAAAATAAAAGCCGTCTGGTTTGGCAGTCCTCGCGAAGCGTGCAGGTTAGGGTTGTTTTCTTCCCCCGACAGAAACAATTTCATCTCCTGACCGAGGATTCGAACCTGGATCATCCTAATGGGAGTGCAACGTTTTTAAGCAACACTAACGTTAACAAAATAACAAAGGACAGGGAGCGATAGAGGGTCGTGATCGCCAATGTAAGCCCCTGACCAGACACCTGCAGAAGTTACATAAATAAACTAAAATTAATAACACACTAAACAGCAGGTCACATGTCCAGCCTAGCCGCTTTGTTATAATCACACACATTGATTCGAACACACGCGTGTCCAGTCATCAACAAGGAAACAAAAGGGTTAACTTATATATATATATACACACAAACACACACACACACACACACACACACACACACACACACACACACACACAAATGCATCCATACTTCAAAAGCTGAATATTGGAGAGGATTGACTATTAATTATAGACGATAAAACAAAGAAAATTGAAATAATTTTGTCACTTGAAACGTCGTAGCAGTTTGGAGAGAACAATAATGGGTGTACTGCCAAAGTAACTAACAATGACTGCCTGAAAAGGGCTAATGAAACTAGAACATTATATGCAACAATAAGAAAGAGACAAACAACTTTCTTTGGTCATGTGATGAGAGGAGAAGCATCGGAGAACATCGTGACAACTGGAAAGATCGAGGGGAAGAGAGGCAGAGGCAGACCATGAGAAATGATGCTGGAGGGATTGAGACGGTGGCATGGAGGAATATCATCAGTAAAGTTGATCCAGAAAACCAAAGACCGAGATCTGTGGAGAGGCATGATCGCCTACACCAGATGTCATGACACTTGATGGTGATAACGGTATAGATGTGTAGGTGAACACCGTAAGTAGATAATCACATTTTGTTTTTTGGATGCGTTATGAGAAGAAATAAACTAGAGAACTTGGTGACAACTGGCAAGATTGAGGAGAAAAGAACAAGGGGAAGGCAGAGCAGTAAATACCTTGATGGCATGACCTCGTGGCATGGTCGAGACAAGAACATAGAATTGAACTGATCCACGACTCTGGTGATTTTGTGAGATGGCGAAACATAACCGCTCACGCTCATCGGCATTACATATGATGATGATGACGACGACGACAATGATGATGATGATGATGATGATGATGATGATGATGATGATGATGATGATGATGATGATGATGATGATTATTATGTGTGTGTGTCTATTGTTTAAGCGTTGACGAAGGCTTTGGCAGCAACGTCCATTTTCCTACTTGTGATGGCAAAGCTTACCGTCCACTTCTCGCTGTTTTTGGTGATTCATTCAACAGACAGAAGAGAAGGTCAAATTCAAACCAAAAATTCCTACCAAGTCTAACTTAACGGCACTTAGTTCTTAAAGAACCACCGGCGTATCCCAGGGAACAACAACCTTATATAAAGCTTTCTTCTTCCACATACAAACATATATATATGACAGTATCGGGTGTCCACCTGTACGGGGTCTTAAATGACACTTTTGAAGGTTGCATCAAGGTTAAATACATGTACATCGCTAAGACTGGTTTAAGATGGTTTAACAAAAGGATCGGGTTGGCGATTGCAACACGTGTGCACGGGGCGGCACGGATTAGAAAAAGTCCGGGCTACTTGTGAATTTCATTTCATTAGTGGTCAGTGCGGCGAGAACTGTGGCCGTGTTGATGTTGACAAATGTGTAGTTTGTTCATTTAGGACTCTCGAGTGTTGGTCAGTGGTCAGCTGTATTTACTTGTGCATCCAAGAGTTAGATTGTTTGAATAGAATTTCTAGAATTGGTGAGCTATATTTCATTAATTTGGTTTATTAGCTTTAATAACTTTTAATAGTGTTTAGTTTGGGTAAATTGTAGTGGATTATCTTGATGAGTACAATGTTAGTAGCTGTTAAATATAATGGTTACATTTTATTTTTGGTTCGCATATCCTTTTACAGGACATCGCTGTCAACATCAGAATCTTTCAGCTGATTGTTGATTTCTTGCTCAGTAGTTTAGCATTTCTTTCTGAGCGACCGGCTCACATACCCCATAAGTTACCGACGCGGAGAGAATCGCTACCGATTCTCGCGCACGTCACGTTACTTATGAGAGTATAAAGGATTACGGAGAAAGTCGAGTAACCTTTAGACCAGGGAGACCGGCAATGGTTACATTAGATAAACTATATTTCATAAATTATATTGATTAAATCTCAGATTAGAATTTCTAGAATTAGTGAGCTATAATTCATTAATTTGGTTCATTAACTCTAATGAATTGTAATAGTGTTTAGACTGGGTACATTATAGTGGATTATTGTATTCAATTACATTATAGTAGCTGTTAAATAATGGTTACATTAGATAAACTATATTTCATAACTTAGATTGATTAAATCTCAGATTAGTTAGTAGCATGTCCTTTACAGGACGTTTCAGTCAATCCCATCATGGTTTTGGTGTTTCTGATTTGCTAGACAGTTTTACTTTCAGCAGTTTACCATTGCTTTCATAGTAACTGTTAACAGATAGATAAACTATATCTGATTAACGTAATTAACCTAACTCTTAATAACAGTTACTATTAAACTATATTTGATTAATCCAATTGCTTAACTCTAACTCTTGATAATAGTTATATATTAAATATACATTATGTTTCATTAATTTAATTGATTAAATTTAAGTAACTGTTACTAATGTTTAAACTATATTTTCTTCCATTTGATTAATTAATTATTAGTAAGCAGGCCTCTTAGGGAAGGGGTTACTGACGCAGTTCGTAATCCCGCATACCGCATTAGAAACAGCTGCGGGCGATGTGGCAGCAGACCGCTTCGCGTTGGTCTTTTATGAAAATGGTGTCGGTCATTCAGAAAGCAATGGCAAACTACTGAATGTAAATTTGCCAAGAGATCACAAACATCCCCCCCACCCCCCAAAAAAAATGCAGGGGTTGACTGAGACGTCCTGTAAATGATATGCAACTAACTTTTTAACTCATAATAATTGTTAGGATCAATCAATTATATTTGATAATTGTTATTGTTGACAAACTCTTTTAACTGTTAATAATAATTAGAATGGGTTGATTAACTCTTTGGATCAACTTTGATTAACTCTTAATAATGTTTAGATTAGATCAATTATATTTGATAACTTTGACTGTTTAACTCTCAGAGAAAGCTCCCAAAAATTGCCTTGTGTAGATATTCTGAAATAGAAAACGAGCTATATATGTACAGAAACTTTATTTGTCGTTAGTCGTGGTTCCAGCTTCACGGCAAAAGTGTCACCCCGTAATGCTCCGTTCCTGTGTCAGTGAATCACTCACACATCTCCTTACTGCCCCATGTGAAAAGTGAAACACACAGCAGTCACGACAAGCCATCAGCACGCCCAAGCATACATGCATACGGCCGCTGCCAGAATGCCAACACCAACAGCCCGCTTTTAAACAAACTAGACTTAGTCTGAACTGTGGAGAGAGTACTGAAATGTTATGCAGAACAAGCATTGCTGTATGGCAGCTAATCATGGAACGCGAATGAACAAATTAGGAAGAACTACGAAGAGACGGAGATGTGGTTCCTGAGACGAATGTCGCGAATTCCTTGGATTGCCAAAGTGACTAATAACGATTGCAGGGAGGACTCTAATGAAACTAGAACAGTATATATATATACACAAATAAGCATTCTTTTGTCTTGTAATGAGGCTTTGGAGAACATCGTGACCAATGGAAAAATCAGTGTTAAAAGAGACAGAGGCAGACCGAGAGAAATGATGCTGGATGGACAGGGACATGGAGGAATATCAACAGCAGAGTTGATCCAGAACACCACAGGCCGAGATCTGTGGAGAGACATGAACATCCACTGACAAGGCGCATGATGATGATGATTGTTGGAACTGTATTTCGGTACATGATTGGTTGTATCAATTTGAAGCACATGCTTCAGTCATACTGATACAGGAAAACACCGCCACGTGTCAACACCCAGCTTTGTGTCGATATTTTGGAATGGAAACGAGCGGTATAGCTAAACTTGACAAATAATGAACTTTCAATCAGGTTATGTGGAGTTCTGTATACTTGGATCTATATTTGAGCAATTTCAAATATTTGAAATAGAGCACAAATTACTAAGAATACAGACCAAATGAAACCAGAAGAGGAGGCCGACCATGTAAACGATGGACAGGAGGAATAACACCAGTCCATGGCGATCTAGATATACGAAACTCATAATCGGGCACTCTCCCTCTGTTTATGCTTCACCTCGACACGGCAAGGTACAAAAGAAACGAACAAGTTGAGATTTTAATTTTTTTATTTTTAATATTTGATTTCTCCAGCTTTGAACTCAAGCGTAGTCCATACACCTACTACTAATACTAGTAGTTGTTACTACTAGAGAGTCCGTTGGACTGATGTTTGCGTGTGGATTAGCTTTCACTATTACCAGTGTCCCTCGCCATCTGGCGAAGCAACTCCGACTTCTGAGGTACCTGTAATTTACGTCTACAAGTTAAGGTAGAGAAGTCAATATTTTAGTCCAGCTGACCGTTGTAGGGGTTGAACCCGCAGCCTCGGCATCAGCACACCGGAAGTTTAAGAACAAGCTCTCCCATCCATTCGCCCATGTTGACCGGTGAAAGATGAGATTATGAATACTAAGAGCTCTGGCAGAAATTAGGTGACATTTTTAAGAGTAAATAAATTTGGCTACATTCCATCGACTAGACAAGCCTAGTCAGACAGACAAACAATCAGACAGACAAGGAGACAGACATTTAATTACAAGTTAGATTCCACAATACACACTAGTTGGTATATGGTGCTGGAATAAATGATACCAATAAACTTAAATGTAACCTAACTGTGAATTAAAATGAAAACTAAATTAGATGCAATTTGATTCAACAGACAGATGTGTGGATAGGTAGAGAGAGTTGGGAGAAAGTGGAGGGATAAAATAAGGTACGGATTGGGATACGAAGATTGGCTAATATAAAAATGTTATGTTTTATGAGATGAAATATGAGAGGAGAGAGAGACATAGACAGACAGGGAGAGAGGGAGAAAAGAGAGAGAGAGAGAGAGAGAGAGAGAGAGAGAGAGAGAGAGAGAGAGAGAGAGAGACTTGGTTAAGGGAGTCTCATCTCATATCATCTCATCATGTTTCTCTTGAATCTTGCGGTGTCGAGGTGAAGTATAAACATCGTGAGAGTGCCCAATTATGGGCTTCATATATCAATATTCCCATGGACTCTGCTATTCCATCCGTCCAACGTTTACGTGGTCGGCCTCTTCTTCTGTTTCCATCTGGTCTGTTCATCATTGCTTGTTGTGGTATGCTGTTGACTGGTAACCTACTTGCATGGCCAAACCATTTAACTTGCTGCTTTCTAATAAAATCTAGTGCTGCTTTAACCCCCACTTGAGTCCTGATTTCTTCATTCCTGATCTTATCTCTTCTTGATACATTGAGTATTCTTCTCAGGAACCTCATTTCTGTTGTTGTGATTTTTCTTTTCTCTTTTTCTGTCATTGCCCAGGTTTGGCATTGGTAGCATAGAGTTGGTAGGAAGATTGTGTTGTAAAGTGCTTTCTTAGTAGTTATTAATACATGTTTGTTCTTTAGTGTTGGTACCTTTTGTCCAATGAGTTGATTTGCCTTATTGCACCTATTTTCGATCTCGTCTTCTGATCTGCCATTTGATGATATTATACTTCCTAGGTACTTGAAACTCTTTACTTTTGTTATGTAACATGTTATGTGGTTAAGGGAGTGAGAGGAAAAATGAGTCAGGAATGGCGAGAGAGGGAAAGAGTGTGGGAGAGGAGAAGAGAGAGCTATAGTGAGATATAGTGAGAGAGACAAGTTGAGGCTGAGAGAAATAGAGAGTGATTGAGAGATAGAGAGATAGGGATAGTGAGAGAGAGAGAGAGAGAGAGAGAGAGAGAGAGAGAGAGAGAGAGAGAGACAGTGAGAGGGAGATTAAGATTATGATATATATATATATATATATATATATATATATATATATATATATATATATATATATATATATATATATATATATATATATATATATATATATATATATATAACCTAAGATAGTGTTGTTATAGTACCTAAGATAGTGTTGTTTTATCCATCAGAGTACATAAGTTATCTAACAATTTGGCACCCAGACACACCTGGAGGGAGACGCTTGGTGTAGGAGATACTTTATTCAGGATAATTCCACTTTCTCAGGTAGACTTTTGTGTGTGCTCATTACATTGTAAATATTTCCCTACTGTCTGTCTGTCCGTTCGTGAGTCCGCCGGTATCTTTCTCTGTCTGTCTTTGTGTATGTTTGCCCGTCTCGCTGTCTGTCCTCCCGTCTCTCTGTCTGTCTGTCCGTCCGCCAGTCCGTTCGTCTGTCCGTTCGTCTGTGTGTCTGTCCGTCTGTGTGTCTGTCCGTCTGTGTGTCTGTCTGTGCCTGTCTCTGTGTCTCGGTCTGTGAATATCTGTCAGTCCGTCTGTCAGTGTCACTCTGTATCTGTCTGTGTATGCCTGTGTGTCAGTCTGTTTGTGTCTCTCAAAGTCTCTGTCGGTGTGTCTGTGAGGGTATCTGTCTGTGTATCTGTCTGTGTTTCTGTCAATGTCTGTCTGTGCGTGCCTGTCTTTGTGTGTTTGTGTGTATGTGTGTGTTTGTGTGTCCGTCTTTGCGTCCTTCTGTGTCTGTCTTGTGTCTGTGTGTCTGTCTTATGTTTGAATGTCTCTCTCTCTCTCTCTCTCTCTCTCTCTCTCTCTCTCTCTCTCTCTCTCTCTCTCTCTCTGTGTGTGTGTGTGTGTGTGTGTCTGTCTCTGTGTGTCTGACTGTTGGTCCTTCCGTCTTATCAATACTTCTCGTCTGTCTGTTGCTCCATCCATATGTCTGTCTTTTGCTCCGTCCGTGTGTCTATTTGTCCGCCTGCCCGTCTGTCCGCCTGCCCGCCCGCCCGTCCCTCTGTCCGCCCGATCGTCCGTCAGTCCGCCCGATATCCTACTTACCTGTGTGTCTGGCTGCTCATCCATCCGTCGGCCCTATATCATTCTTACCTGTCTGTCTGCTTGTCTTTGTCTGGAGTGCGAGGATGATACCCGACAGATAACTAACAATTAACACACTTGTACTGATTGGCACTCATAGAAGTAGAAGAAATAAGTAGAGACTAGAGGACACACTAGGCAACGTAACATTTGAAAGCTACGGTTATGTCGAACTATACATGTTAATTTATTAACTGTCTTAGTGGCCTCAAAGGATTCCCCGGTTGATACTATTTTAGCCCTTTGGACTCAAAGATTAATACATTAAAGTACAACAGTGTTGTAATCATAATCATCCAGTGCCTTACCGGCTGGCGTGAGTGATCATGCTTCTCCACAAATTGCGATCTCCGACGTCATGGATCAATTCGTGTGTTGACTCCTTTCCTTGCCATGACACCAGACTGTCAAGAATCTTCTCACGCTGTCTTCCTGTATCTCTCTTACCACAAATTTTTTCGGTTGTCACAATATGTTCTAGTTTTTGTCTTCTCATTCTGTGGTCAAAATGATGACTGCTTTTTTCTGATGTTTGTGATTAGTTGTCTTTGTGACTTACCTTTCTTCAAAATGTCCAGATTGCTCATTCTGGCTGTCCAATTAATTTTCAGCATTCTTCTATAAAAGCACATCTCCAAGGCTTCCAGTGATTTCTTTTTCCGCCCGTTCACCAATTGTCCAGGATTCTCAGGTTCAATGTAACATGCAAGAACTCTTTTTCTAATTTCCACTTTTTGAAATGACATAAGAAAGCCCAATATACAGGTAATCAGGTCACACGCTGTCTCCACCAGGCAGACGAAACCACATAACCAGGTGGCTGACAGTAAAGCTATCATGCATAAAAGGACATGACTTTGCATGGCTACAAGCAAGGGCTAACACAGACACAAGCCATGCGGGCGATTCGGCAGCATACCGTCTTCTGTTGGTTTTATAAAATGGTATGAGTGCCGGTCGTTCTGGCAAACTACTGAAAGTAAACTTGCCAAGAAGTTACAAATAGCCAAACATTTCTGGTGTTGACTGCGACGTTCTGTAAATGATATGCAACTGAACTAACCAGCTGTCAAGAATCCATAGCCCAATTATAAAACTATATTGCATGCTATTTATTAATATCCAGTGACAAGGACTTATTAAGATGTTTTTTCGCTTTTCGTTCCTTCTCGCTTATTGCTATCAAGAGGGTGTCGTCAGCATAATGTAAGTTATTTATATTATGTCCACCAAACAGGATATCTGCTGCATATTTTCTGTAGATCGAAAATGTTCACTGTACAATAACGACAAATCAGGAGCCATAACACATTTTTGTTTCAAACTTCTTTATCCACAGAAATGTTTCTAAATGGTTATTGATTTTTTTTTTTTTTTTTTTTTGTGTGGGGGGACTGTTTGCTTCTAGCATGTTCTGTATTATTCGCAGATCTTTGCTACCAATATTTAATTGTTCTAGAAGTTTATTTCCTCGTATTACAACAACAACTACTACTGCTGCTGCTGCTGCTATTACAACTATTACTACTACTATTACTGTTATTACTACTACTACTACTATTA
Organism: Cepaea hortensis; assembly: GCA_963921405.1. NCBI lineage: Eukaryota > Metazoa > Mollusca > Gastropoda > Stylommatophora > Helicidae > Cepaea > Cepaea hortensis. The sequence goes on along the minus strand of OY992876.1, from coordinate 445,072,060 downwards.
CTACTACTAGGCAGGGAATGCACCTCTTGCTGGTAGATTACCTATGGACATGGGAGAGGTGGTCGTGCGCCTGTGGGACCAGGTGGAGAAAGTGGGGGAACAGATTGAGAACCCGTATGTGGAAAGGATGCGATTGCGGGGGATTGGCATGGGTTCTGGTACAATTTCAAAACTGAAAGAGAATATCGGGAGAACTTTCAATGAGATAGCGGTGGGAGCAATTAGTAATGTCACTCTTCGCTGGCTGTTGAATGAAGGATCGCAGCGCATATAGGAATGTCCTGAATGCAGTGATGTCGGTTCTTTGCCCAACGCTACTACTACTACTACTACTACTACTACTACTACTACTACTACTACTACTACTACTACTACTACTACTACTACTACTACTACTACTACTACTACTACTACTACTACTACTACTACTACTACTACTACTACTACTACTACTACTACTACTACTACTACTACTACTACTACTACTACTACTACTACTACTACTACTACTACTACTACTACTACTACTACTACTACTACTACTACTACTACTACTACTACTACTACTACTACTACTACTACTACTACTACTACTACTACTACTACTACTACTACTGCTACTGCTACTGCTCCTGCTCCTGCTCCTGCTCCTGCTCCTGCTCCTGCTACTAATGCTACTACTACTAATGCTACTACTACTAATGCTACTACTACTAATGCTACTACTACTAATGCTACTACTACTAATGCTACTACTACTAATGCTACTACTACCACTACTACTACCACCACTACTACTACCACCACTACTACTACCACCATCACTACTACTATTACTACTACTATTGCTACTACTACCACCACTACTACTACCACCATCACTACTACTATTGCTACTACTACTACTACAACAACAACAATAAAAACAACAACAACTACTACTACTACTACTACTACTACTACTACTACTACTACTACCATCACCACTACTACTACCACCATCACTACTACTATTACTACTACTATTGCTACTACTGCTGCTGCTCTTACAGGTCCGAATGGTATGTAAATACATGACCACTAGACCTGGGTGGAAGGGCGCTGCCCAATAAACTACCACGGCTCCTGTGCCAACAGATAAGTTCCCAAAACATCCAACCATACACAGGGACAGTTGCTCCAAGCAACCAAATGACACTTGATCTCAGTTAGGTAAGTACATCTAGGTTTGCTTGACATACGGCTAAATGTACATCTTCTGGCAACATTTGATCTCTGTCGGTGTGTGCTTTTGCTTTCATGTTTGCGACTTAATTAAAGGACGCCACCTCGAACGGTCAAATGCCTCTGAAGGAGAGGTCATCTTATTACGTTTGTGAACTAGAATATACTGGCTTGAGCGGCCTGAGGTAGGGCTTAGTGTTACAGTGCTGGTTGCCTTTGGGGTGTGTTTAAAGTGGGTGGTTATACATACGTATGTACATGCATGTGTGTGTGTGTGTGTTTGTGTGCGTGTGTGTGTGTGTTTGTGTGTGTGTGTGTACATACATACATACATACATACATACATACATACATACATACATACGTCCGTCCGTCCGTCCGTCCGTCCGTCCGTCCGTCCGTCCGTCCGTCCGTCCGTCCGTCCGTCCGTCCGTCCGTCCGTCCGTCCGCCCGCCCGCCCGCCCGCCCGTCCTTTCTTCCATCCTTTCTTCCATCCATCCATCCATCCATCCCTAAATAGATCAATATCTCTTGACTGCCACGTTAGTTGACCCTTCCCCAAACTGCCTCCTTTTCTCACTGCCTTCTTCTCTGGCTATCTTCCTGCCAGCCTGCCTGCCTGCCTTTCTTTCTCTCTGCCTGTCGCTCTCTCTCTCTCTCTCTCCCGCTCTCTCTCTCTCGCTCTCTCTCTCTCTCTCTTGCCTCCCATTCTCCTTCCCTGTCATAGCATGCTACACCATACAATAGACACACACACACCCACCCACACACACACACATACATACATACATATACACACACACACACACACACACACACTTGCATAAATAAACACGCACGCTTGGCACCAAGGCACAAATACATACATACACATACATTATTACCAACTTCCATACCTACATAATACTTGTATACACGTAAACGTGGCTGCTAGTTATCTCCGCTTGTGTCCGTTGAGTCCAATGGATTGCTTGTTTGTGATTGTGACACTTCAGTGTTCTAGCTAAACATTCTTTTCTTATTAAGACCTTTACGTAAACTACATTTTGTTGATTCGGTTTCTTGTAGCCATTTGCTACGACTGATCGTCAACAGGCGAATCCATTCCGACTTCTGAGGTACTTGTAAGTACATCTGATTTCTACAAGCATTTCTTCGGCTTTTCCCTATCATTTGCCTGCGAACAAGGGAGCAGGCCTGTGTCTCATTGCATCCGGCCCCTATCCCATGACCTATTCGACATGGGAGACCCTACCGTTGGGCTAACTCTTAGCGTCCCTGAAATACGCAGTCCACTCCAAAGTGGAGAAACAACGGATTATAAGAGGACGAACGGCTGCAGCAGGATATAACAATATGAAATAAAAACTGTGTTCATTGTCAGGTCTTAGAAATAACTGAGGTACCGTATAACTGTAGGCGGTACTACCTGCTTTCTGTTAGCGCCGAATGTTGGGCGGCGCTCACCAAACACGACACCTCAAATTGTGCCACCGGCTTTAGGCAGAGGAGCACAATTTTCAGGGTACAAGCCTTATCTTGGTGCTAGGAAATGTAACTTAAAGACTAATTGTCGTGGCAGGGCAGACCAGCCCCTAAGCCTTGGTTGGCAACTGGTCTAGCATCGACAGGCGGACAGTTAGAGCATTGCTTCGCTGATCCGGCTGTTTCTGCAGCTTGTATTGTTCCAGATGTAAAAGTGTTACCTTTCCTCTGGAGTAAACTAGGTAGGCCGAGAGAGGGATCATGCTACAAGGGCAACACGTGGTCTCTACAATTCAGCCCAAGCTTTGTGCTATTTTTTTTTTCCCGCGTTTCCATCCTGTTTCAGGATATTGCGGTCAACACCAGCATCTTTCAGCTGTATGTTGATTCCTAGGCTAGATTACGCTCATCAGCACGCCACGACTTTCTGAGCGACCGGCTCCATACTCTCATAAGTCACTTTTGCGATTCGAACCACTGCTAATTCTCGTCGCGTCACGTGACGAGAGTATTCGGGGTTAGCGGAGAAAGCTGCTAACACCTCGGCCACGGAGCCGGCAAGCTTTGTGCTATGGAGAGGTATAAATTATTATGCCTTTTTGAAGCACAATGTAACAAATTATCGTCTTTCGAGACAGTAAGGTGCAGTCAGGTATGTGTAACTCCTGCTGAAAAGTCAGAGATACTAAACACAGACAGTGTACACATCTTTCAACAAATCCACTACGGAAAACGTAAATCACAAACGGAAAATTGAAAACAAATAATAATAATAATAATAATAATAATAATAATAATAATAATAATAATAATAATAATAATAATAATAATAATATAAAAATAAGTATACTACGGCACTACAATGGCTGGGGCATATAGAAAGAATGGAAGATAATAGGGAAACAAAACTCGCTTACACTCAGGAAATAAATGACCGTAGACCCCGAGGTAGACCAAGAAGGCGGTGGAGAGATAATACATGTACAGACCTACAAACACTTGGAATCAACGACTGGCAAGAGAAGGTCCACCAGAGAGACGAATGGAGACGGATTGTATTTGCAGCAAAGAACCTCAATGGCTCGGAACGCTGAAGAAGAAGAAGATACTACGGCACAACGAATGACGTTTCGATTACAGTAATCTTCCTCGGGAACCACACAAACAACAACAAAAATGAAATTAGAACTTCTGCCCCGCTTTCCTAACAACGAAGGGTTTGCGTTTTAATATTATTAAAATTTTCTAATTTCATGTTTTTCTTTAAGTCTGTTTGTGTTGTTCCCGGGGAGGATTAGTATAAATAAGAAGATTCTTGACAGTCTTGTGTCATGGTACTGAAGGAAGTCAACACAGGAATTGATCCATGCCGTCTGGGATCGCAATTTGTGGAGGCGCATGATCGCCCACGCCAGCCGACAAGGTACTGGTTGTTGATGATGATGATGATGATGATGATGATGATGATGATGATGATGATGATGATGATGATGATGATGATTGAAGACGCAGCAGGGTTTGTTTATATTTTCATGTGCTTACAATAGTCTATTTTATTATATACTACTATATTTTCTATAGGTGCAAGCTGAGAAAGCCTGTTCACCTCACTAAACGAGTTTGGACCATTCAGGACCTAATTTTGCCGTGCTCACTAAATCAGCTGCCTAAGCGGTGAAGACACCAGTACCTTGCCACAATGACAATCATTTACCAGTACCGCGTGGCTACTACATCTCTTGGCGGGTTCCTGAAACTGCTCAAAGCCTGGAAAGGAAGCGTCTACAAACTCCTCTACAAAGAGCTGATCATTTTCGTGTCTCTCTACGCCATTATCAGCATCATATATCGGTTTGCCCTATCGGGCGACCACAGAAGGTAAGTGCTATTTATCGCGGCATGTCTTCAGTTTTGCTGGTATCCCCTGGGAGGTTTGTCAGCGCTAGGATTGATTCTTTGGGCGGGTAGATGGTTGTTTGGGTTGTTGGCTGTCTGAGTGATTGGTTGGCTGGGTGGATGGGTCAGTTGGTTGCGTGGGTAAGTGGTTGGTTAGTTATTTAGTACCTTGGTTGGTTGGGTTGTCGGTTGGTTAGTTGGTTAGCTGAGTGGTTAGTTGGGTGGGTAGATGGTTGGATGCTTGTTAGGTTGGTTGATTGGATAGTTGGTTCAATCATTGGTTTACTGGTTGGTTGGGGTTTTGTGTGGGTGGCTGGCTGGTTGGTTGGGGTTTTTTGGTTGTTTGGTTGGTTGGGTGGGTGAGTAGCTGGGTTGGTAGTTGATTGGTTGATAATGAATCCTTTAGAAACTTAATTGTAACTCCTCAGTCGGATATGTTACAATTCAGATCTTCAGAGCTCTGAAAAAAGTTGCATTCTTCTGAATGCCGTTGGTGTGGAGACTTTTCTCCCTGACCCAAACCAAAGTACCATCTCTCCAAGAGACCTCCTTCCCTCTTCTAGCCCACATACCAGCGGAAAGTGCAAGACAAGCACTGACACTTCACATTTGCAGAAAGGCATAGTGGAATATACCAGCTCGTGTTTCAGCTTTCACTAGAAAACAAGTTAAATTGCCCGGCCATTTAACTAGACTATCAATTAACAATATACCACCACAAGCAATGATGTACAGACCAAACTGAACCAAACGTCGAGGCCAACAATTAACAATATACCACCACAAGCAATGATGTACAGACCAAACTGAACCAAACGTCGAGGCCAACAATTAACAATATACCACCACAAGCAATGATGTACAGACCAAACTGAACCAAACGTCGAGGCCAACCATGTAAACGACGACAGAGGGAAAAACATAATACATGGGAATCTCGATATATGAAGCCCATAACCGCAAGGTACAAGAGGAACAAGATTGTCCAGACCAGTGGTTCTCAACCTTTTTTGGCCCGTGCCCCCCCCCCTTCACCATATTTTCAGAACGTCATCCCCCCCCCCCTTTTCGTATTTCCTACCTAAAAATTTGGCCCGTGCCCCCCTTCACCATATATATATATATATATATATATATATATATATATATATATATATATATATATATATATATATATATATATATATATATATAGTATACGTAATAATGGAAGCTAAATTTAATAGCACGTACTAAAACAAGTATAGACGTCCACCTAAAACATGATTTGTGGGTCTAATTACTTTATAAATTGAATTTTAGAAGGATGAGACGTACAGAAAAGTACAGTATGGAGGGAAAAACAATATCAAGTATCATCTTGTATTAACGCGATCTTGAAATAATCTTAATTCCCCACCTGGAAACCCTAACATTCCCCCCTGAGTGGGGGCGGGGTGGAGGGAAGAGAGAATTCCCCACCGGTTGAGAACCACTGGTCCAGACTATACTCCAGTACTCGAGATAGTTTGCTCTGGTGGTAAACAGCATAGTTTACATCATGTATTTCTGGTGTTGTGTATTGTTTATAGACCTGCATTTTATGTTGTGTTTCTGTATTTGTCTTTTACCATGGCATCCATTTGTCGATTAACTGACATTCATTTGGCTTCTTTACCTGACATCCATATATCTTTACCTGGCATCCAAATATCTTTACCTGACATCCATATATCTTTACCTGAGATCCATATATCTTTATCTGACATCCATATATCTTTACCTGACATCCATTTATCTTTACCTGACATCAATTTATCTCCTTTTCTGGCATCCATTTATCTTCTTACTTGACATCCATTCATCTCCTTACATGACATCCATTTATCTCATTACCTGACATCCATTTATCTCCTTACTTGACATCCATGTATCTCCTTTTCTGACATCCATTTATCTTCTTACTTGACATCCATTCATCTCCTTACATGATATCCATTTATCTCCTTACTGCTATCCATCTATCTCCTTAGCTGACATCTATGTATCTCCTTACCCGACATCCTTGTAGTTATTTACTTGACTTCCATTTGTCCACAGAATAGAGATCTATGTGTCTTCTTTCCTTGACACTCATTTGTCTCTCCCTCGACAGAATCTTCGAGGGAATAGTCCTGGAACTCTACAGCTCCACCAGCGCCATCCCTCTGTCCTTCCTCCTGGGCTTCTACGTCACGTTCATCGCCCAGAGATGGTGGCAACAGTTCACCAACGTCCCTTGGCCAGACAGGTCAGTTCTGTGGTGTAAGTGTCTTTTGTCAAACCTAGCATGCATGATGTATCTTTTCCTAACCAACTCTTGCTGTTACGGGCAGGGGTTTAGAGGAAACTCAGCTTGTGTCTCAAGACTTGCTGCGGCTGCCTTGGTTACATCGGGCCTTTGATTGCTTGGTGTATCGGAGGACCTTCTTTATCTATGACTTTCTTGATCTTTCCCTAGGTGTGTATCCAGCTCTTTGTTGGTTGCGTCCTCTTACCGGTCACTTGCCTAGCTTTATGCCCACACACCTATAACAGGTGGGCTTAAAGACCAGAGTACCGACGACTTCAATGCACTGGATTCTATTACATAAGGCTCGGTTTTCTTTCCAAAGAGCGGCATGTCGAAAGTTCGCACCGAGCATAACTCCGTAGCTTCAGCGACGTACTACAGTATCCTTGTTCGTAAACAAACCCAGGACTTTAGTAGCACGAGGCAAGAGACTTGATCATTTCGCTGCGGGAACCCCCAGACATAGCTTGTCTGTTGTGGAATTGTAGTGTATGTAGATAGCGGTGACCCCGTGCCATCGTGAGCATATAAGTACCAGGCCTGCATTTTCTTCATCACACGGCACTCGATCGTTGGTGCGGTCAGCATGAACTTGCAAGTAGATTGATTAATTGATTGATTGATTGATTTAGGAACCGACATCACAGCATTTGGGGCATAAGCGCTCCGTCCCCATCCTCAGAAGCCAGCGAAGAGTTCCAACCCCAATAGTACCAGTAGCAATCTGATTATATGCGCGTCTCGCCTTTCCTCTAAGCGTCGAGCCTCGGCCAGATCCCCTCGTCACTACTTGCAAGTATTTGGTCAGTCAGTCCACAAGATATCTGGATATTTCTGGTTTGACTGGTTGACACACATATACGCACATACACATGCACGCATGCACGCGCGTATATACGCACACACACACACACACACACACAATTACACTCATACATGCTCATGCACACACACGAAAACATACACCCGCACACACACACCCTCACACACACACATACACACACAAACCCTCACACACACAGACGAGACAAAGTCAAGCACACCTACTAGAGCTGAAGTGACCATAGGGGGGAATCAAAGGGCTCAGTAGGAGGCCTCCAGGGTATCTCCAGGTTGGAACATTGAGACTTCCCATAAATAATTGCTTCATTCATGAGCAAACATAAATCAGTGACCAAGGGCGGCTACCACTGACAAAATCACGAATCCAGCTCAGCCCTAGCAGGAAGGATCGTGGTAGAGGACGGAGTAACCAACTGGCCACTGAAACTATAACATTCCATACTCTTCAAGCCTGGGCGCATTTGGCAATGTCTCCAGTGCCACGGGATCAGGGGTCCGTCAAAGTCGGTACTAGTAGGAAGTATCGTGGTAGAAGACGGAGTAGATGCCACTGGCACTATAACATGTCATACTATTTGACATTTTCTTTCGAAGTCGAGCATGTTTGAGAATGTCCCTTGTGCCGTGGCGTCAGTGTTATATGACTATTTCTGATAAAAATGCAATGTCAGGTGCCATTTCCACAGTTAAGGTTAATTGCAATGGAACTTCAACACTTTATGTCTCTCGCTTCGACTGTAGACTGACGAATAGCATTTTTGTCCATTTCGTGACATTTTCTTCCGACTGTATCCTTGCCTCTCTTGGGTTGGGGTTGATTGCAACGTCCTGTAAAGAAAGGACATGCTACTAAGATGACTATAATTATCTTTCCTGCCAGAACGTTGTTTACCATGACGACCTATCTACACGGCTTTGACGACCGAGCTCGCATGATGCGCAGAGCTGTGGCTAGGTAAGTGTTGTGTGACCAAATATTGCGTCTGGATGTGTGTGTGTGTGTGTTTGTGTGTGAGAGAGAGAGAGAGAGAGAGAGAGAGAGAGAGAGAGAGAGAGAGAGAGAGAGAGAGAGAGAGAGAGAGAGAGAGAGAGAGAGAGAGAGAGAGAGAGAGAGAGAGAGAGAGAGCTCGTTTGCGAGAAGCTCTCACGGCCCAAGATTGATACTGCATCTAAAAATCTAGGACAATAAAAATTTCAAGCAAACAACAAAAAATTAAAAAAGAAGTACATAGCCTTTGCAGGATGTTGCAGCCAAATCCATGCCATATTGACTGTGACTTCTGAACGAGAAATCAACTTAAGTGCAACAGATCTGTATGTGGATTGAACTTACTTCCCCGTCGTCATATGGGGAGGTGGGGGGGGGGCGGGGGGGGGGGGTGTAGCATTTTAATTCTAACGTAATAATAATAATAAATTGACTGGTTCATTAGTTGGGTTGGCTGGTTGATTGGTTGGTTGGTTTATTGGCCTATTGATTGGCTTGTTTTGTTGATTGGTGGGTTGGTCAATTGATTGGCAGGTAGACTGGTTGGCTGGTTTATTTGTCTATTTATTAGCTGGTTGATTGGTTGGTTGGTTTATTAGTCTATTTATTAGCTGGTTGGTTGGTTTATTGGTTTATTGATTGGCTGGATGCCTGGTATGCTGATTTATTCAACGGTTGATTCGCTGCGTTTTTTTTTTTTTTGACTGGTCAGTTAGCATATTGATTCGTTGGCTGAGTTTTGGTAGGTTGACTTGTTGGTTGATTGGTTGGTTGATTGGTTGATTATCTGATTATTTTCATTGGTTGGCAGGTATAATGGTTAGTTGGTCGTTTGATTGATTGATTGGCCGATAGATTGGTTTGTTGGTTATTGGTTTAATTAGCCGACTGGTTGATTGATAAGTTGGCTTATTCATTATATATATATATATATATATATATATATATATATATATATATATATATATATATATATATATATATAACGCCCACAGCCAGCCACACACACACAGGCACACGCACACACACACACACACACACACACACACACACACATATATATATATATATATATATATATATATATATATATATACAATATATATATATATATATATATATATATATACATATATATATATATATATATATATATATATATATATATATATATATATATATATATATATATATATATATATATATATATATATATATACAATACTAGCTGACCCGGCCCGGCTTCGCCCAGACTCTGGTGGGGAGCATTTAATTTAATTCATATAAGTAGTCATATAAGCTCCCGTTCCCGTTCCTGACTATCTGTCTGTCTGTCTATCTGTCTGTCTGTCTGTCTGTCTGACCCGGCCCGGCTTCGCCCAGTCCCTGGTGGGGAGCATATAATTTAATTCATATTCGGCGGAGGGAGGAGGAGGAGGGAGCAGGAAGGAGGAGACAGGAGGAGGAGGGAGGACGGATTAGGAGGAGGAGGGAGGAATGAGGGGAGAGGGAGGAGGAGGGAGGAAGAGGAAGAGGGAGGAAGAGGGAGGAGGAAGGAGGAGGAGGGAGGAGGAGGAGGGAGAGAGGAGGAGGAGGGAGAAGGAGGAAGGAGGAGGGTGGAGGAGGAAGAGCGAGGAGGTAGAAGGAGGGAGGAGGAGGGGAGAGGAGGAGGAAGAGGGATGAGGAGGGAGAAGGGGGAGGAGAGAGGAGGAGGAGGAAGAGTGAGAAGGAGGGAGGAGGAGGAAGAGGGAGGAGGAGGGAGGAGAAGGAGGACGGAGGAGGAGGAGAGAGGAGGCGGAAGGAGAAGGAGGAGGAGGGAGGAGGAGGGAGAACTAGTAGGGAGGAGGAGGAGGAAGGATGAGGAGGGGGAGGAGGGAGAGGGAGGAGGAAGAGGAGGAGGAGGGAGGAGGGAGGAGGAGGAGGGTGGAGGGAGGAGTTAGAGGGAGGAGGAGAGAGGAGGAGGAGAGAGGAGGAGGAGGGAGGAGGAGAAGGGAGGAGGAGGGAGTTCGCCATTCCGAATTCATGCTCGTCTAGGTTCTGTGATTTCGGTCCTTCCATTGATTGTTCTTCCCTTCTACATGACTGTAGATAACTTCTTTACACATAAAAAGATGAATTGTTATTGACATTGCCGTGTGACGATTCTGTGTAGTCACGTCATTTTCTTCGCTTTTCCTAGCGTTGTGGTTCAGGGATTCTTTGATTTCTTCTATTTACGTACGTATTTAGGGAGAGGGAGGAGGGAGGAGGAGGAAGAAGAAACAAAAACTATGACAGTTGGCAGCGCGGGAATGAGAGGAAGACGTGTAGAAAATTTCATCTCAATCGGATGGATCGTTCGCGAACGCATAAAGGACATACATACATACATACAGACATACAGACGGAGATTGCCTTTTATATATAAGATTACGCACACATTCACATAAACTTACACACAATACACACAAATCAACACAATTATATTATTACACACGTCCACACATATGCACAATAAGTACCATCCTCACATGTATGCAAACACGTAGGCAACCATGCGCATGTAAACACCCACACACATTTAACCATACACAAAATACAATCATACGCATGCACATATATACATATTTAGTCACACTCACACACATCTGTGTGCAAAAACACACACCCTGACATATCGATGCTCACACACACACATACACATACACACATCTAAATAAATCTGCTATTGCCTGCAGGTACATGCTGTTTGGCCTGATTTGGATCTGTAGGGCCATCAGTGTGGCCGTCATGAAAAGGTTCCCGACCCTGGATCACATCGTGGACGCTGGTCAGTGGCTGTTCTTGTGTTAAATTAAAGCTGTGTTTGTGATGGGGTCTGTGATCGATATAGTGTTTCTTTCTCCCTGTTTGTAAGGGACAAGGTATTTATTGACTGATTTTTTGGTTAATTAGGTAGAATGGCTTGATTGATTTGATTGGTTTGTTGGGTGATTGATTGGTTAAATGGTTGGTTGGTTGGATGGATGGATGGTTAGATGATTGATTAGTTGGTTGGACGGTTGGATGACTGATTGATTGATTAGATGATTGATTGGATGATTGGTTGGTTGGTTAGGTGGGTGGTTGGTTGGTTGGTTGCTTGCTTGCTTGCTTGGACGGTTGATTGGTTGGATGATTTATTAGTTGGTTTGTTGGAATACTCGTTGGTTGGTTAGTTGGTTGGAGGACTGATTGATTGGTTGAATGATCGATTGGTTGGTTGGATAATTCGTTGATTGGTTGAATGATTGATATTTTGCTTTGATGACTGGTTGTTTGACTGCCTGGCTGATGTGTCTGTTTGTTTATAAACGAACAATGTATCTGTAATACTCTTCTGTAACATTTATACTCAAAGACAGATACGTGGTTTCCAGCTGGTTTGTTACATATCCCTTTGTCCTACCCATTGTGTTACAACGGGAATTGTAGTACTTTTCAGCTGGTTTGTTACATATACCACTTTCGTACCCATTGTGTTGCAACGGGAATTGTAGTACTTTTCAGCTGGTTTGTTACATATACCACTTTCGTACCCATTGTGTTGCAACGGGAATTGTAGTACTTATCAGCTGGTTTGTTACATATACCACTTTCGTACCCATTGTGTTGCAACGGAAATTGTAGTACTTTTCAGCTGGTTTGTTACATATACCACTTTCGTACCCATTGTGTTGCAACGGGAATTATAGTACTTTTCAGCTGGTTTGTTACATATACCACTTTCGTACCCATTGTGTTGCAACGGAAATTGTAGTACTTTTCAGCTGGTTTGTTACATATACCACTTTCGTATCCATTGTGTTGCAACGGGAATTATAGTACTTTTCAGCTGGTTTGTTACATATACCACTGTCGTACCCATTATGTTGCCACGGGAAATATAGTACTTTTGAGCTGGTTTGTTACATATACCATTGTAATATCCTTTGTGTTGCCACGGGAAATGTAGTACTTTTCAATTCGTTTGTTACACATACAATTGTCGTATCCATTGTGTTGCCACGGGAAATATAATACTTTTCAGTTAGTTTGTTACATATACCACTGTCGTATCCATTGAATTGCCATGGGAAATGTAGTACTTTTCGGCTGCTTTCTTACATATAACATTGCCGTATCCATTGTGTTGTCACAGAAAATATAGTACTTTTCAATTCGTTTGTTACAAATACCATTGTCGTATCCATTGTGTTGCCACGGGAAATATAGTACTTTTCAATTAGTTTGTTACATATACCACTGAGCATGGTTTGAGAATTTATAATTTTGTTGTGCTCTTTATACCAGAACATAACGGTTTTAACTCATTAATTGTCACGGGATGATTAATCGTCGTAAGAAACTTCCTGCTATAAGATTATATATCCCCGAAATGTTGTAATTGCAGGCATGCCTGCTACCATATTAACAACTTTAAAATCATAACTGTGACACACCCCTACTCCTCATTTTTTTGGCATCCATTTTTGTCTGGTCCAAATATTCCTTTTGCTTGGCACAGAATCTATTAAAATTGTTTCATTTGACTGGACGTTAAACATTTTTTCAGGTTTCATTACCAAGGAGGAGAAGGCTATGTTTGAGAACACAGAATGTAAATACCAAAAGTTTTTTGTGCCTTTAATGTGGGCCAATCAAATCCTGGTTACAGCCCGCAGGGAGGGGATGATCGACACTGATTTTGGTCTCAGAATGATCCTACAGGTAGTTTGTTAATTACCTCTTCTATACTAAATTGTGGTAGCATTAGTTTCGTTTTATTTTTATGTTCACTCGCTTTGAACTCTCGCTTTGAACTCAAGTGTATTCCACACATGTGCTATTACTTTAGTACACTGGACTGATATTTACGTGTGTATTAGCTTTCCCTATAACCGGTTTCCCTCTCCTTCAGGTTAACCCACTCTGACTTCTGAGGCGCTTGTAATTTACGTCTCCAAGTCAAGGACGAGAAGTCAACATTGTCGTCCAACTGACCGGTGTAGGGGTTGAAGCCGCTGCCTCGGCACCAGCACACCGGAAGTTTAAGAACGCGAGCTCTTATCCAGTCGGCCATGGTGATCTCCAGTTTCGAGGTTCTGGTTTTATTTTGCCACTAAAAGATAGTCCTTTACACGGTTTTACTAACCCTCAAACACCACCGCCGGTTGCAACTGATGTGTGTATGATGCTTATGGGGTCAATTCAAAATATTTCCTCTTCTACATTAGATTTTAGAGAATGGTAGCAAATGTGGCTTTTGGTTTATTCTGCTGTTAGTGGTTAATTGAGAAGTGTCTGACCGAATGTCCAGAACACCGGGCTCCTATTTAGGAGACCCGGGGTCTAATCCTCGGTAAGGTGATGCATTTTTTTTTCCTGTCGGGAACAGAAAGAAGACCCTGACTTGTAAAGATCACGGCGACAGCACTAGCCAGGTGCCGTAATTCTTCAAACTCGAGACCCCGCCAACCCCCTCCCCCTTCAACGCCGGTAGTAATGAGGTTTTTGACAGTGGTTAGTTATAGAGCTAATTTTCTCTTCTGTAGTAGATTTTTGTCTGGTAGCAACTGTAGTTTCTTGTCTACAACTGTTTTAGTCAAGTTTACATGAAAACAACAATCCTGTCCCGTAAGAGGGACGTAGTGGTGGGTGTGTGAAAGTTCTAGAACCATCACATTTTTGTAGGCTTGAATGCACGGAGGTATAGGCAGCCTGTCTTTCCTTCCCGCAGCGAACGTCGAGAGCTGATATCGAAAGCTTGTCCGATTGCACTCTAAAGTCCCAATCATTTACATTTACATGGTTGCTAGGGCAGGCATAGTTTAAGTAAATTTTGATCCAAATAGTAATTTTAAAATCAAAACTTAAGCAGATTTTGATCACTTTACTACTATTAAAATCAAACATTAAGTGCATTTTAATCCTGTTAGCAATTTTAAAATCAAAACTTAAGCATATTTTGATCCCTTTCGTAATTTTTAAATCAAAATTTAAGCACATTGTGATCCCGCTTGTAATTTTAACATCAAAACTATCTGGAGTTGAGTCAACCGACATCATTCACTCTAGACATCCCCAGGCTCCGATCTCATCTTCAACAACCAGTGAAGAGTCCCAATACCATGCCTTCTATTACTTATTCCCTCTAAACCATTATGACTTTTAATGTGGACACAATAATTCGTTTTCCTAAACAAGCTATTGTCAGAGCCAATTCGGTATAGTTCATGTGTAGATTAGAACGTTACTATGAAAATACAAATATAAACATTACCTTCAAGTATTAACACTGCCTTAAACATTGCATTCCCTTAATGAATTTAAACACACACGCTGCAAACAATAGTTAGCACGATTTATTGCCTGGCATAGTTTGTTGTATCCCGTCAGGCGTATACTGTAGAATTATATCATATGTAGTGAATAACTAAAGCTGATGTATTATTCTTAAGCTAAAGTATTATTAATCTAAAGTATTATTCTAAAGCTAAAGTATTATTAATCTAAAGTATTATTCTAAAGCTAAAGTATTATTAATCTAAAGTATTATTATTCTAAAGTATTATTAATCTAAAGTATTATTCTAAAGTATTATTCAGCTGCAGTTTTATTTTTGTGCTCGCTAGCTTTGAACTCAAACGTAGTCCATACATACTACTTCTAGTAGGCTGGACTTAATTTTTCGTGTGGATTAGCTTTCCGTATTTGGAAAATATTTTGTTCCTCGCCATCAGGCGAACCCACTCCAACTTCAGAGATACTTGTAATTAACGTCCCCAAGTCAAGGACAACAGGTCAACATATAGTCCAACTGTCAGGTGTATGGGTTGAACCCCTTAACTCGGCAATAGCACACCGGATGATTAAGAACTCGCATTCTCATCCATTCGGCCATGCTGAACCCCATTCAGTTCATATGAAATATAACTCTGCAGTATGATCTGACGAATTACAGCGACATATGTCAGGCAATAAATCTTGCAACATGTTGTTTGTGGCTTCAGTGCTTATATTAACACTGTGTCAAATATTTATTTTGCAGCCACTGGCGGATTTCCGAGACCGCTGTTCTCTGTGTTTTGTGTACGACTGGATCACGGTTCCATTGGTTTACACTCAGGTATGTACAAGTCTAGGCAGAACATTGCTTGCTACCGGATCACCGTCGTTTACAAAATTGTTTACGACCGGATCACCGTCATTTTAAAAATTGCTATATCACCGGACGACCATCATTTTATAAGTTGTTTACCACCGGATCACAATCACTTTCAAAATTGATTACAACTGGATTACCGTCATTATCAAAATTGTTTACGACCGGATCATTTTCAAAATTGTTTACGACCGCATCAAGTCATTTTCAACATTGCCTACGACTGGATCACCGTTATTTTCAAAACTGATTTCGACCGGATCACGTCAGTTTGAAAATTGACCTGGGCTGATAGGTCTACCAAGTCTAGCCTAGGGAAGTGGGCGACAGAAATATTGACCACACCACCTCCGAAGTGCCGAATATTCTACAAAGATGTCGGTCTAGCACCATATACCCAATAAATCTATAGTGTGTTAAAGAGGCCCCTTACTTACTGGATCAACATCAGGTTCTTCTACACTCTGTTTGCCTTACAGAAATGGCGGCATGGCACTCCAGATGCGCTCAAAACCACCCGTCTCGCTTAGCAGATATCATTGTACGGATGCTACCTAGTGACCGTTGTACTTTTGTTATACATCAGTAAACACGACAATGGATGAGACAACATATTCAAGAAAGCTCATTAGGAGTCCTGCTGAGTTCTGTTATGAGGGTATGCATGAGACCACGAAATCGACATGTTTACAAATAATGTGTCGGCGAAACGGTTAGCATCTACACCTTGTAGATATTTGCTGCTGCTGACTTGAGCATCTATGGGTTTCCCCAGTGTATAATGATGTCGATTTCTTCAATCATTCAATCAATCAATCAACCAAACCTTCTAGCACAGTGGTTCTCAACCGGTGGGGGGAATTTTCCGGGGGGGGGGGGATTTTATGGTTTCCGGGGGGGGGGGGGGGGGGGGAATAAGACAATTTCAAGATCGCGTTAATACAAGAACCGATTACTTGATATTGTTTTTCCCTTCATACTTTACAGTTATGTACGTCTCATCCTTCTAAAATTCATTTTATAAAGTAAGTAGACCCACAAATCATGTTTTATGTGGATGTCTAGACTTGTTTTAGTATATGCTATTAAATTTACCTTCAATTTTTGTGTAGGGGTGGGGGGATTTTTAGATAGGAAATATGAAAGGATGGGAATGACGTTCTGAAAATACGGTGAAGGGGGGCACGGGCCAAATTGTTGATAGGAAAGAAGGGGGGGGGGGGAATGACGTTCTGAAAATATGGTGAAGGGGGGCACGCGCCAAAAAAAAGGTTGAGAACCACTGTTCTAACACTATCTTGTAATCAACATGTTGCCTAGTTTCAGTTTGTATTTTATGGTCCTTAAACTCTTTCTGTCCCGGATAAAGGTGTCCTGTTGTGATTGGCAATTTTTCGGATGTACCAATCATTTTGTGTGTCATTGGCTATAATTCGGTCGGAAGTACTAATCAATATGTCTTGTATGATTAGCTATTCTTCGGAAGCACTAATCAATCTGTTGCGTATGATTGGCTATTCTTTCGCTATACCAGTCATGTGTGTCTGTGACTGGCTATTTTTCGAGTGTAACAGTCGCGCGCGCGCGCGCGCGCGCGCGCGCGCGCGCGCGCGTGTGTGTGTGTGTGTGTGTGTGTGTGTGTGTGTGTGTGTGTGTGTGTGTGTGTGTGTGTGTGTGTGTGTGTGTGTGTGTGTGTGTGTGTGGGTGGGTGGGGGTGGGGGGTGGGGGTGGGTGTGGGTGGGTGTGGGTGGGTGTGCGCGTGTGCGTGTGTGCGCGCGCGTGCTCGCACGTGTGCGTGATTGGACATTTCTGAGGGCGTACCAACATGTCATGTAAATTGGCTATTCTTGTGTGTGTCTGAATCAACACAACATGTGTAGTTGTATTTTAACGCGTAAACGAATGCATACTTTATCATGCAATTTTTAATTGTAATTTCCATCTTTCTTGTACCATATTCTGTCATTGTTTGGCCAGTGTAGATTTAGACGAATTCATGTTTCCAATGTTTCATTGTATTGTTACAGGTGGTAACCTTTGCTGCCTACACCTACTTCGTTGTCAGCTTGTTTGGCCAGCAGTACCTGGATCCTTCCATGAAGTACAAGGGATTCGAAGAGGATTTCTACTTCCCAGGATTCACAATCCTCCAATTTTTGTTCTACATGGGCTGGCTAAAGGTTGTTGTATTTTCTTCTATACGATACCTTGTCTCTGTGTTGTATTCTTACTTATCTGTGCGTGATGGCGCTGTATTTGATTGAGTTTGTTTCCACATTCACATATTCTACAAAGTTAGTTGCATGTCCTTTACAGTACGTTGATGTCAACCCCAGCATTTGTTGTTGTTGTTTGTTATATCTTGGCATGTTTACGTTCAGTAGTTTGCCATTGCTTTCTGAACGAACAGCACTCATTTTATTTATTTTAAAAACCAACCGAAAGTGGTCTGCTTCTATATCGCCCGCAGCTGTGTTTAAAAAAGAAAAAACCTGTCATTGACTGCCAATATAGTACCTTGCGGTGTATGGCAGAGGGGTCTTTGAGCCTGAGGAATTAAGGCCGCCTAGCTAGTGCAGTCGCCGCAGCTGTGTTTTGAACGCGATATGCGGGATTAAGAACAGCGTCCGTAACACCTTCCCCACGGAACTGGCACACATTCTGTGCCACGACATAATGAGGTTAAGTGGCTAGTTCACTTACTCGCCGACTTTCCCCCTCCTTAGATAACGCTCAGAACATTATGAAAATTATCCAGTACCTGCTTTACCAGACAGGGTCTACGCAACATCCCTGCCGCTCGGAAAGACTTACTCCTGCCACGGCTGGTTGTTGAACCTGTATCCCTGCTGAGTATTGAACCAATCGTCATTTGTTATACCGATAAGCGTGAACCGTTAACGTTCACGTCGTGGGGACGAATAGCTGGCGTTATAGCGACCGATGGGTGACACTGGATCGTGTCATTCCGTGTGACTGTTCAATGTCTTTGATCTCGTCAATCCATTTTCTTCTCAGGCGTCCTCTTGCTCTCGTATAAGGTCATCTTTGGTGTAGAGCTAGTGCTGGTAGCTGATGCAGTTGCATTCTAGCGAGTTGACCGAACCATTTAATTGTCTGCCTTTAAGTGTATGTGACACAAAGTGTTGATCCTACTGTCTGTCTGATAATATCATTTCTTACTCGTTCACGGGTAGTTAAGTTGGCAGCTCTTATCAAGCATCCCATCTCGCAGGTGTTGATTATACGTAAGTATGATTTGGATAATGTCCACGTTTGACATTGATAGCATAGGTGACGATAATAAATGTCATATTTGTGGAGGAAACAACACATTCTTAATCCCAGCTAGTCAGTAAGTACCGTACTGAATTATATATAACCGCTACTCTTACTGGCACCTTGCCGTCTTGGCAGACGATAGTTTGTTACATCGTTCTTTAAAATAAGGCACAAAAAAAAAAAAACCTCCATGGCACAAAGACCATATGCTGCCCCTGCAGCACGATCTCTCTCTCTCTCTCTCTCTCTCTCTCTCTCTCTCTCTCTCTCTCTCTCTCTCTCTCTCTCTCTCTCTCTCTCTCTCTCTCTCTCTCTCTCTCTCGCTCTCTCTCAAAATTTACTCCAGAGGAAAGCTTACACCAATACATCTGAAACAAGACATACTTCCGGATCAGCAAAGCAATTTTCTACCTGTTCGTATGTCGGAGCTTCGATCCCAGACAAGTTAAGGACCAAGTCTTAGGGACTGGTTTGCCCTGTCATAACATTTAGTCTTTATGTATTGTTTCTTTGCACCAGGATTAGACTTGCACCCTCCCAATTGTGTTATCAATTATATCCTAGTTACACCCTAATTATGTTACTCCGCAGATAAGTTTCAGCAACGTTCTTGCACTGGTATCGAGTTTGTTATATTTAATGTTATGATTCATTAACAAAAAAGCACTCTACAACACAATCTTTCTATTAGCTCTATGCTACCAATGCTATATTTAAGTCACCTCTATGCTACCAATGCTACATTTAAGCCAACTATATGCTACCAATGCTAAACTTAAACCAACTCTATGCTACCAATGCTAAACTTAAACCAACTCTATGCTACCAATGCTAAACTTAAACCAACTCTATGCTACCAATGCTAAACTTAAACCAACTCTATGCTACCAATGCTAAACTTAAACCAACTCTATGCTACCAATGCTATACTTAAGCCACCTCTATGCTACCAGCGCCAAACCCGGACAATGACGAGGAGAAATGAAAAATTTCAATAACGAAAATGAGATTACTGAGAAGAATGCTGGCGTATCAAGAAGAGAAACAATCAGAAATGAAGACGACTAAAGTAGAGGTAATAATAGCACTAGATTTCATTAGAAAGAAGGACGTTAAATTTTTGCTACCAACTGACAGCAGTTCACAACAAGCAATGATGTTCAGAGCAAATTGAACCAGAAGAAGATGCTTACCATGTAAACAATGGACAGCAGAATAAGAGTCCATGGGAATCACAATATATGAAGCCCATAAACGGGCACTCTCCTGCTGTTTATGCTTCACCGTGACACCGCAAAGTTCAAGAGGGACGAAATGAGATGAGATGATTTATCAAGGGGAAGTAATTTCCTGAATATTTTTAAATAACTAGGTCAACTGCGTTTTGCTTTCAGGTTGCCGAGCAAATGATCAACCCTTTTGGTGAAGACGATGATGATTTCGACATCAACTGGCTACTAGACCGACACACAACCGTAAGTACTGCATTCTGTATAGCCAGCGGTAGTGGCAGAGATCATCGCTAGAGCCACAGAGTTCGTGCTTTATATGATGCTCTCGGCAACATCTGGCCTTTTTGCGGAGAGAGACGGGCGAGATGGGGTAATACCCGGTTCAATGAAGTGATCATCTCGACTTTAGGACTTTTAGTGATAGAGGTCAACGAACATCGTCCTAAGTTATTCAATGAGCTTGCTCCGAAAGGTCTAGGCGGGTTCTGTACGCAGACAGCGGATTGAATCTCTGCGGAGGTTTGTTGTATGTAGAGTCAGTTAGATATTTAGTCGACAGATCATCCTCATTGCACATCGAACCATTCAGTCCATAAGTGCTCGGATCCCCTCCTCAGCAAATCCCGCAGCTTGTAGCGGCTAACGACACCAGTTCTGTGTTGGTTTATCAATCTTCTTTGGCTTCCTGCGTAGTGTTCTTGTTTGGCCACACTTCTTTTAATTTGCTGTTCTCGCAGTCTGACCGTGGTTGTAGATTCATATTCATCACTTGGTTCTCGCAACAGTCTCACGTCTCGTAGAGCATTCAGAATGTCAGTCTGGTCCATGGCGCGTCCGCCCTCCACAGTAGCCTCACCTGCGAGCTTGTATGTAGAGTCACCTTCATCTTCGTTCCGGGACATGCGGAATTGGCGGGGAATGAACGAGCTGATAAACTTGCTGGCCCTGCTTCCCCTGCAGATGACCAGCCCGTGGGTCGTGCCGATGTTAACGCCCTTAGAGAGATGTCGATAGCGGAGGACTTAGACGCCAGTGAACCCACGTCGTTGTCTTGAAAAAAGACATGGAAGCAATAAATGGCACGGCCAGACACGAGAGACATATCGGGAGAATGAAAGGCCTCGTCAACCAACACAGAACTAGCACTATTAGCTTCCGGACTCCTGGTGCATATGATTGTGGAGAAGGACCCGAGCACCCATGGACAACTAACTAAACATCATTACCATCCAATAAATTGCCATGTGCAAAAAAATGTAACCCAAGTTTCAGAATTCCATAGTTTCGTAAGCCAAATGCCCTGCCTTTGTTGCTGGCATGTGTAAATTATTTTTCACATCTTTAATAGAAGAGGTTTTCTTTGGTCTGCTTCCTCGGTACACCTTCCTCCATAATGATCTTTTGCGTGTCTTTTTACATACCCAAAATATTCCATTCTCCTCAGTTCTATTGGTCTTCATGACCCTTCTTCTTCAATATTGTGTTATTGTTGGATCCATCTGTGAATGTCTTTGTTTTGTTTGGGTCCATGTGTGTGGGTCCATCTGTGTGTTCTTTTTTTTCCCGTTTGAGTCCATTTATATGTCTTTTTTTCGTTTGGGTCCCGTGCGTTCTTTTTTTTTTTTTTTTTCGTTTGGATCCATTTGTGTTTTCTATTTTTTTTTTTCGTTTGGATCGATCTGTGTGTTCTATTTGTTTCGATTGGATCCATCTGTATGCTCTGTTTTTTTTTTTTTTTCTATTTGGACCCATCTGTGTGTTGTATATTTTTTTCATTTGGACCCATCTGTGTGTTCTTTTTATTTTAGAGTCCATCAATGTATTTTCTTTTCGTTTGGGTCCATCTGTGTGTGTGTGTTTGTTTTTGTTTTTTCTCGTTTGGGTCCATTTTTGTGTTCTCCCTTTTCGTTTGGGTCCATCTGTGTGTTCTGTTTGTTTCGTGTACATGGAACATGCTGTCGTAAGATTATCGAATATTATGCCATCAGATAGTTCAACGCTCTTAAACTTCCTGTGCGGTAGCGGAATGATCCCCTCCATCGGTCTCATAGACTTGAACGAATTCTCGAAAGCAATGGCAAGCTACCAATCGTAAAATTGCTTAGTAAATCTTGTTGGGGATAGTCGCAACGTCCTATACAGGACATGGAAAATTTTGTTATCATCATCATCATGTGACATGCCGGTTAGCCTGGGCGGTCATCCGCCATCTCACACGATCTCAAAAGTCGTCGATCAGCTCTGTGTTCTTGTCTCGACCATGCCACGTGGTCAAGCCTTCCAGATATTTACTTATCTGCCTTCCTCTTGTTCTTTTCCCCGCAATCTTACCAGTTGTCACTAAGTTGTGTAATTTTTCTTTTATACCATCAAATATTCTAGATAAAGGCATCAAGAGATGAATTATCAGTTCTCGTCCTTGCCTTCCAGCCCTCACAGACACCGTAAATTTTAAAACTAAAACTCAATATCCATTCTATTTAGCTGGAATACCTGTACTTTCCAGGGCGAGAGAGAGAGAGAGAGAGAGAGAGAGAGAGAGAGAGAGAGAGAGAGAGAGAGAGAGAGAGAGAGAGAGAGAGAGAGAGAGAGAGAGAGGGTGAGGGGGGTTAAAAATCTTAGTTGCATATCCTTTATAGGTCGTTGCAGTCAACCCCAGCATTTTTTGACTGTTTTTGATTTCTTGGCGGGTTTACGTTTAGTAGTTTGTCACCGCTGAGTGATTTACCGGGACTCAAACCATTGCATGAAAACTAGCGCAAGGCTGTCTGCTGCCAGATCGCCCGCAGCTGTGTATCGAACGCAGGATGCGGGATTACGAATTTCGTTCGTAACCCCTTCGTTAGAGAGCCGACAGCGTGACCTATGCAACGTGTGATTCCTTTCTCACCAAATAGTGGTTGTAGATGGTGGTTGTGGTGATGATGATCGTGGTGTTGGTGTTGTCATGGTGGTGGTGGTGATGATGATGGTGATGAGTGATTGATTGATTGATTGGATGATTGATTGATTGATTGGATGATTGATTGATTGATTGATTGATTGATTGATTGATTGATTGGGTGATGAATTGATGGATGATGAGGATGATGATTATTGATTTATGAGGATGAGGATGGTGATCGATGATTGATTTATTGATGAATGATTGTTTTATTGATTATTGATTGATTTATTGATGATGATTGATTATTAATTGATGGTTGGTTGATTTATGATTGGTTGATTGGTTGGTTGATGGTGATGGTGGTGATGCTAGTGATGATTATGATGATGGTGGTGATGGTGATGACTTATTGATTCATTGGTTGATTTGTTTGTTGATTGGTTAGTTGATTGGTTGGTTGATCGATTGATTGATTGATCGATCGATTGATTGATTGATTTGGTGATTGATTGATTGGATGATTGATTGATTGTATGATTGAGTGATGGATGATGGGTGAGGAGGATGATGATGATGATGTTTGATTTATGATGATGTTTGATTTATGAGGATGATGATGATGATCGATGATTGATTTGGTGATTGATTGATTGATGATTGATTGATTGATTGATTGATTATATTAATACTTATTTATATCAAACTCTTTTAATCTGTAATATTTCAGGTGGCCTTTACGCTGGTGGACAAGATTTACGGCAAGCACCCAGAGTTTGTGAAGGATGGTTTCTGGAACGACAGCACGCCCGACGTCCCCTACACTGAGTCTTCAGCCAGGTTCATCAGGCCCAACTTCCTGGGCTCCACCTTTAATATTGCGTGAGTATTGGCCAGAATTTGTGTTTGTTGATTGAAGTTCATATTTGTTCAGTATTTGTGTTTGTTGGTTGAAGTTCATACTTGTTCAGTATTAGTGTTTGTTGATTGAAGTTCATATTTGTTCAGTATTAGTGTTTATTTTGATTGAAGTTCATATTTGTTCAGTGTTAGTGTTTGTTGATTGAAGTTCATATTTGTTCAGTATTAGTGTTTGTTGATTGAAGTTCATATTTGTTCAGTATTAGTGTTTATTTTGATTGAAGTTCATATCTGTTATGTATTAGTGTTTATTAATTGAAGTTCATATTTGTTCAGTATGAGTGTTTGTTGATTGAAGTTCATATTTCTTCTGTATTAGTGTTTGTTGATTGAAGTTCATATTTGTTCAGTATTAGTGTTTATTTTTTATTGAAGTTCATATTTGTTCAGTATTAGTGTTTGTTAATTGAAGTTCATATTTGTTCAGTATTTGTGTTTGTTGATTGAAGTTCATATTTGTTCAGCATTTGTGTTTGTTGATTGAAGTTCATATTTGTTCAGTATTAGTGTTTGTTGATTGAAGTTCATATTTGTTCAGTATTTGTGTTTTTTGATTGAAGTTCATATTTGCTTAGTATTAGTGTTTGTTAATTGAAGTTCATATTTGTTCAGTATTTGTGTTTGTTGATTGAAGTTCATATTTGTTCAGTATTACTGTTTGTTGATTGAAGTTCATATTTGTTCAGTATTAGTGTTTGTGATTGAAGAACATCTGTGACAACTATCATCTACTGCCTATAGTATCTTGCGATGTAGGCCAGGGGGGTCTTGAGCCTGGGGAATTAAGGCCGCCTGGCTTGTGCATTCCCCGTGTACTGTGCAGGTTATGGTTTTCTTTTTTCCCCTGCCAGAAATTAATCTACACCTCGCAGAGGAATCAAACCCAGGTCTCCCGAAGAAGAACTTGCGTTCTTGCCACTTGGTCAGCCGCTCCTCGTAGAGAACATTATATGCAATAAATCCCTGTCATTGGAAGTTAGAAAAAGAATTTTTGTTTAGTACACAGAACTAGTTCTAACATACTTGGTTGCGAATCTTGAATAATTGGTAAACAAGCACATTGCAGCATGTCTGGAAATTAAAAAAAAAAAATCTGACAGATTGGCAAAGGAAGGTGGAAGACCACTTTAGTCTGATATAGAAATAACATATGAGGTCAGGAGATTTATAAGAAGCGATTATTGAACCAAATGGAAATCGGAGCATCCAGGCCACCAGAAAGATTATGTATATTACCAACTCAACCGATAAGACCAAGAAACCGTCTTTAGACTATGGACAGGCCACAACAGGCAGAAATACTACACGTTTAAAAAACTAAAGATAGGAGACACTGGTGTATGTTACCGTGGGGCTGGGAAAATGGCAGCTAATTATTTTTAAAGGAGTAGTCCAACGTGTGAAGAATAGAAAGGGTCCTCTACATTTGAGAACACTTTATAGAGATGTTAAGAAGCTGAAGTTGACTGCTGCTTTCTTTTGATGAACTCATATTGGAGCCTGAGGGTGATTGAAGAAGCAAAACACTCCCTAAAATCTTCATGGGTGTAGTTTTATAGAAGGCTGACAATTCATTCGACAGCCAAAATGAATAATCTAAACGTTGCGAGGGAGATTGGGTCACAAAGACAACTTATCTCAAACATCGGAAAGAGGCAATCATCACTTTTGGCCAGATTATGAGGAGACAACAATTAGAACATATCTTGACAACTGGAAATATTTGTGAGAAGAGAGATAGAGAAAGACAACGAAATAAAATTATTGATAGTTCAGTATCATGAAAATGAAATAAAAAGTAATTGGGAATATTCTTAAACAAGTGAATAGGTACAATTATCGCGGAACAGTCATAACATCTGCTGGGAGATGCCTTGAAGAGATTAGAACAAGAATCGTCATGGTGAAAGTAGCCTTTAACAAGATGAAAAATATTCTGACCAATAGAAAGATGTCAACTGAAACGAGAAAAAGAGTGTTGAGGGGATACATAGAGCCTGTTCTTTTGTATGGATGTGAAGCACGGACAATGAACAAACAGGCTGAAAAGCATCTGATGGCTGTGGAGATGTGGTTTCTGAAGAAAATGCAAAGAATACCATGGAGAGACAGAAAAACCAATGACCAAGTCCTATAAGAAACAAATGAAAATCGTAAACTGATTATAAAAATTAGACGTAGACAGTCACAATTATTTTGTCACGTTATGAGAAGAAATAAACTGTATAACTTGGTAACAACTGGCAAGATCGAGGGGAAGAGAACAAGGGGAAGGCAGAGAAGTAAATATGCCTGGATGGCTTGGCCACCTGGCATGGTCGAGATAAGGACACTGAGCAGATCCATGACTCTGGTGATCGAGTGAGATGGCGAAACATGACCGGCCATGCTTATCGACATGGCACAAGATGATGAGTATCATGGCACGCAAAAGTGTCAACATACAAACTGATGATGCTGGCGGAGAAGCATGATTACCCAAGCCGCTCTGCTTGAGGATGTTTGTTTGTTGGTTTGTTTGACCATCTCCTTGTGTATACGGCTGTTGTATGCTTCACTGTTGGAAATGTTGATGGTCAAAACCAGACAACAGTGGTTAATAAAGACCTGCCTACTTTGGTGGGTTTGTAAGTGTGTTTGTGAGTTAGTTAGTAGGCTGGCTGGTTGGTTCGTTCGTTGGTTCTTTCGTCCGTTTGTTCATTGGTGAGTTAGTGAATTAGATTGTGAGTTAGTTAGTTGGCTAGCTAGTTGGTTGGTTGGTTGGTTGTATGATTGGTGCATTCGCTGGTTGGTTGATTTGTTCGTTGGTTGGTGAGTTAGTGAGTTAGGTAGCTGGCTAGCTAGTTGGTTGGTTGGTTGGTTGGTTGGTTGGTTCTTTCGTTCATTCGTATTTTGGTGTGTTTGTGAATTAGATTGTGAGTTAATCAGTTGGCTAGCTAGTTGGTTGGTCGGTTATTTGGATGATTGGTTCATTGTTTGGTTGGTTGATTTGTTCGTTGGTAGTTGGGTTTGTGAGTTAGATTGTGAGTTAGTTAGCTCTACTAGTTGGCTGGCTGGCTGGCTGGTTGGTTGGTTGGTTGGGTGGTTGGTTGGTTGGTTGGTTGGTTGGTTGGTTTGCTTGCAAGCCTCTCATATTGCGGTAAAGTCATCCTTTACCCAAAAAGATAAACCAAAACAACATCACGGATAGAGATTTTATCACAGAATATGAGAACGGTAAGATCGTGTGACATGCACAATCATGAAATTGTGTTGTCAGTTGTTAGTTATTTCCGACTGTTATATCAGTTTTCTTTTTCTTGTTTCCAACTGTGATGTCAGGTTTCTTCATTTTGTTTCCAACTGCCATGACAGTTTTCTTCTTGTTTCCACACAAACGATGCTTTGCCTGAGTTTATAACGGCCCCTGCGTTGTGTGTTACTCCCTAGATAACCGGATCGTGACGGCAGATATCCCATGTATTATATTGAATTTATATCCTCGTTGTAGAGATGGTAAATTGAAGTACTTGGCTATCACATTTGACAGGTGTATATATGTCTTTTAAGAATCACGTGGAAGTTTTGGTGGTGAACGCTGGTAAGGACTTAATGCACTGAGGGAAATGGCAGCACGCCGAGGTAGAGCAGAGGATGCTTTACAAGCTCTTTCAGCAGTTAATAATTTCTGTCATTGGGTATGGGTTGGGGCTGCTGACAGTATCAAAGAGTATCAGCTTGAAAGGTTGGAGAGCATACAGAATGCGACCATGCAGGTGATCCTAGGGTACTCAAAGGACACGCCAATTATATGCACGAGGCATATCCTGGCGCTACCAACAATAGCGGATAGGCATAGGGTGCTTCAAGCCAAATGGTACCTGAGAGTTGCTGCAGATAGGGATGACCCCCCCCCCCCCCCCCCTCCTCTCCCCTGTATGAAGCCATTGATATGGTCAAGGGTAAAATACTAAGACGAGACAGGTCCTGTATGGCACAGGCGGAAATGTCTGTACGACAGGTATGTGATCTAGAAACCATCAGTCGTGAAAAAGAATTGGTTGAAGTACCGGAAGACATGACGGATGACGGACTGGCACAATGAAATAGTGACACTGGGACGTGAGTGCAGAGAATGGGCAGCGGGCCGCACAGAGTTTGAGCTGCAACAACTGATCCAGGGTAATACACATCAAGGTGACATAGTGATCTATACTGAGGGGTCAGTGGTGAGAAACAGACGGAGTAGTTGGAGTTTCATTGCGAAGGCTGATGGGCGATTCTTAAAAAAGGGAGAGCATGGCATATGAGGCTACGACCTCCAGCATGAGAATGGAGGTGGAAGCAGTCACAGCGGCATTCCGTTTTTTTTTAGAGGAGACCACTGTAACACACATTATCTTCATCACGGACTCAAGGAGTATGCTTAGCAAGGTGGAGAAAGGAATGTTTCATGTGGAACAGCTCACGTCGCTTCAGAGGTCATAGATTGTGAGAATTGTATGGATATTTTGCCCTGGCCATGCAGGAGTGCGGGGGAATGAAAAGGCAGATATGCCTCTTAGTGGTAGATTACCTTTGGATAAGAGAGAGTTGGTCGTGCGCCTGTGGGACCAGGTGGGGAAGGTGGGGGAACAGATTGAGAACCCGTATGTGAAAAGAATGAGATTACGGGGGATTGGCAAAGGGTCTGGAAGATATTCAAAACTGAGAGGGAAGACTAGGAGAACTTTCAATCAGATAGTGGTGGGAACGATTAGCAGTGTGACTCTTCGCTGGCTGTTGAACGAGGGGACGGAGCGCGTATGCTAATGTCCTGAGTGCAGTGATGTCGGTTCTTATCTTAACTCAACTCAACTCGTTTCCAACTGTGATGTCATTTGTCTTCTTCATCTTCTTGTTTTGAACTGTGATATCAGTTTTTTTTTTTTTCTTTTTCTTGTTTTGACAGACCACCAGCACACGATCACGACCGGTTTCTTATTCCGGAGGCAGACAATATCAACCAGCACGATTGGTCGCCGCGGTGAGTTTATCTGTTTGTTGGTGACCTTTATGGCCTTTCCTTATTTACAATTCTCTTCCTTCGTTGTTCGCGATGCTGTTCCTTACTTGTTTACGTTCTTGTCTATTTCTTCTTTACATGGCTGTCATTTATTTTATTTACACGCCTGTCCATTTTTTGACTACTATTCTCTATTCGTGTTGTTTACATTTCTGTAAGTTTCTGAGATGCTTTTACATCCCTTTTTGTTCGAGTTTCTCTGTTTCTTCTGTATTTTTATGTCAGTTTCTTGTCTACTGTAATGTCCGGTTTTGGTTTAATTGTTTGTCCCTTTCTTGTCTACTTTTATGTCAATTTCTTGTCTACTCTTATGTCAATTTCTTTCCTGCTGTTATGTCCGTTTCTTGTTTACATTTTGTCCCCCTTTTTACTTAAATTTATTTCTTGTTTAATTTCTGTTCATTTCTTGTTGAATTTCCATCCGTCTATTGTTTAATTTCTGGCCGTTTTTTGTTTAATTTATATCCTTCTAATGTTTAATTTATTACCTTTGCGTGTTTAATTTCTATCCGTCTATTGTTTACTTTATATCCGTTTCTTGTTTAATTTCTATCGTTTTGTTTTTTTTCGCTTCTTACTTTCTTGTCACTCATGTTTTCCTTTATCCGTTTCTATTTTTCCGTACTGCTCATTTCTAATTTACCTTTCGTCTGTTTGTCTTGCCTCCTTGTGTGTTGTCTCGTTTTCTATCCGCCTGTTTCTGGTTAAGTATGACATCTGAATGTCTTCAATGTCACCCTTGTCAACCCATCCAACAGTTTCTCTCGATGTCAATCTTTTTTTCTAACATCATTTACCATTCAGCTTGTCACAGCCTTCCCAAGACCTTCTTGTCTCATATTGTTAAATTGTGCTCAAAAATGGCATAATAACTTTAACCCATGGCGGGGACCAGGTATGGATTTATACCTCTCTATAGCACAACGCCTGGGTTGAATTGTAGAGAACATGTGTTGCCCATGCAGCATGATCCCTCTCTCGGTGTGCCTTGTTTACTCCAGAGGAAAGGTATTAATATAGGTAATAGGAAAGGTAATAATAATATTAACGTATCTGGAACACGACAAGCTGTAGAAGCTGCCTAATCAGCAAAGCAATGTTCTAACTGTCCGCCTGTCGGAGCCTCGATCCTAGACCAGTTGTCGATCAAGGCTTAGGGCCTGGTCTGCCCTGCTATGACATTTATTCTAGGTTGCATTTTCCATTTTCCACCAAGGTAAAGCATGTACCCTCCCAATTGCGCTCCTTCACAATGTGGGTGATCAAGTGTCTTTATAAACTGGCCTCTTGCAGTGCTTGAATATCGGTCATCTAAGCCATCCGTGGGATTCTTAGCATTCTAAAGAGTAGCCACATTGTTGTGGCCTCCAATTACTTTCTGCTCTATCTTTTCAGTGTCCATGATTCACAGCTATGCAATAGTATGGGTAGTATGTAACATCTGGTCGTCGCCTGTGGCGTATGGGGCATTGTCACTCAGTTTCATCATTCGCCAACTTATTGGGTCGACAGTTCAATGTCAGTCGCTGACGATTTGAAAGTACGTCACTTTGCGTTGATTTCGATGGGATGAGGCGCCAGACCTTCAGAAAGCAATAGCAAACCACTGAACTTAAAAGTTATTTTTTAAAATAAAATCACAACTAGACAGTAAATGTTGGGGTTGATTGCGACATCCTGTCAAACTCATGCAATTAACTGTTTATTCAGTGCCCATGATTCACAGACATATAATAATATGGACAGTATAATACACCCTAAACTCATGTATTAACCATGCATATACTAGATCATATTTATTTGTGTAACCCCCCACCCGCTTCCCCTTTTGCAGGCCGCGAGGAAAAGGCTCGATCACCGACTCCTTATTATCCCTGCTACACATCCGACCACTCCACCACCATTCGGTTGGAGGATCTGAGACCACCCTAACCTCCAGCGACGGAGGTCAAGGCCACCACGCGTCCAATGGGAGGGCGTATTACATGCTGGACAGAGAGAAAACTGGCGGGGAGAGGATGAGGCGGTCATCCATCGATGTGCCGGTAACCCATGACCTCTCCGAAGAGGAGGATGACTATATGCAGGTGTTGGGGCTTTGCTTTGTAGAACTAACCCAGGCTAACCCTTGCTGCTGCTGTCTTTTGTTTCATTGATCTGTTGCTTGATTGCTCTAGTGCTAGTCTGCTCTGTTGCTTTATTGCTCCGTTACTATATTGCTCCATTACTTTATTTCTTTATTGCAGTATTATTTTAGTGCCCTATTGCTTTATTGCTCTATTGCTCTGTTGCTCTATTACTGTATTGCTCTGTTACTCTATTTCTCGGTTGCTCTTTTGCTTTATTACTTTATTATTCTGTTAATCTATTGCTTTAGCGCTCTGTTGTTTTATTTCTCTATTCCTCTATTACTTTTTTTACTTCATTGCAATATTATTCAATTGTTATATTGCTCTATCGCTCTATTTCTCTATTGCCCTATTATTCTATTGCTCTGTTATTATATTTCTATAATTTTCTATTGCTATATTAC
Organism: Cepaea hortensis; assembly: GCA_963921405.1. NCBI lineage: Eukaryota > Metazoa > Mollusca > Gastropoda > Stylommatophora > Helicidae > Cepaea > Cepaea hortensis. Next base: position 445,040,255 of record OY992876.1, on the reverse strand, counting down.
TCTATTACTTTATTTGTTCTGTTGCTCTATTCCATAATTGTTCTATTGCTCTATTAATCTGTTGCTCCATTACTTTATTTGCACTATTGCCCGATTGCTATATTAATATATTGCTAGATTATTATATTACTATAATGCTCTAATTCTCTATTGATTTATCATCTATTGCTTTATTATTTTATTGCTCTAATGCTTCATTGCTCTCTTGCTGTATTACTCTATCACTTTATTTTATTTCTCTGGTGCTATGTGACTCTATTGCTTTAGCGCTCTGTTGCTCTATTGATATATTGCTTCATTACTTCATCTCTGCTAATATTAGTAGCTAATGTAAGGTTAAGTCAGTATGTCACATAGCAGATGTGAATCGTGGGTCATTGCGAATATACCAAAGAAGACAATCGAGAATTTCCTCCAATCTGCTACAATGTTACAGACAAATTCGTAGAATACCTCGGGCAGAGATGAGGAGAAATATTGGCATTCTACAAGATCTTAACATCGTAGAAAACTGGCTCATAAAGCTGCATCTTCTCTCGAAAACTTAAATACTGCGTTTTTACCTAGTAAACTATATGCTATACACACAAATAACTATTAACTTATGTACAAGGGGCAGCTATAAAGTTTACATACGACAGACTGTATATACAAGAAACCATACAAGTTCTCTTTAACAAGCAGCTATAAACTTGACCGGTGGTCGGCTGTCAAATATAGTTTATAGTACTATTGGTGTTGGAACTCTTCGCTGGCTGCTGAGGATGGGGACGGAGCGCCTATGGGAATGCCCCGAATGCTGTGATGTTGGTTCCTAGATTAATCAATCAATCAATCAATCATTTAGTTGATAGGAGAATAGAATTACTGCGGATCGACATGATGATAAATGAAAACGTTTTCCCGCAGTGAATTTGAATAGCGAAGACACAAACAATAGATTGTACGATGTAATGTCTGCCATATTTCGCTGCATCTCGTCCGGTGCATACTGCAGAATTCACACAACATAACGTAAAACGACTAGATAAATCCTTCAAGCTGAAATATACTCATGTTTGCACAGTAATTTCAATTGTCTACCATGGTATTTTTTTTTATTATTTGTTTTGTTTTGCGCTCGCTCACTTTGAACTCAAACGAAGTCCATACACACTATTTATAGTAGTGATGGGCTGAATTTTGAGTGTGTATTAGCTTTCCCTATTAACACTGTCCCTCGCCATCAGGCGAACCCACTCCGACTTCAGAGGTACTTGTAATTCACGTCCCCAAGTCAAGGACGACAGGTCAACATTTTAGTCCAGCTGTCCGGTGTAGGGCTTGAACCGCTTACCTCGGCAACAGCACAACGGATGTTTAAGAACACGCGTTCTTACCCATTCGGCCATGCCGACCTTCCCACGGTAAATGTAAACTATCATGTCTTTCTGTTTGCACAAAACTGGCCTATGTACATTAATCTGCAGAAGCCATCATGATTAATCTACATAGGCCAAAGGAAAGCTAATCCACGCGCAAAATCCAGTCCAGCACTACTAGAAGTAGTGGGTGTGTGGACTACACTTGAGTTCAAACCGAGCGAACCCAAAACAAAATAAAACATTATAGTTTAACCACGAACTATGGGATAGTAAACAGAAGATGCGAAATTTTATTGCTGTTCATTAAAGAGAACGTTTGTCTATAAAGTTTATAGTTAACTGTCGTATAAAAACTTTTTAGTTGTATATACAGTTTATGGTTATCTGTTGTGGACATATATTTAACTAATGTCCATACTTTATAGTTACCTGTTCATCTAAAGTGTACAGTTACCTGTTTTTCTGAAGTGTATAGTTACCTGTTTATCGAAAGTGTATAGTTACCAGTTTATCTAAAGTGTATAGCTTCTTGTCAAAGAGAGCGTGTATGGTTTCTTGTATATAGCGTTTATAGTTGCATGTCGTATGTAAAATTCATAGTTGCTTGTTGTATATAGTGTATAGTTGATTGTTGTGTATAGTTTATAGTTGCTTGTCGTATCTAAAGTTTATAATCACCTGCCATACAGAAATACAATATTGCCATATTTTACCATTTGTGCTCCCACAGCTTAGAGAGCGGGCAAGCACAGCAAGTTTACATTTGCTTTACACAGATAACATTTCCCATTTGCTAATCACAGTGCTAGCTTATAGTTCAATGTTTGGCCACGACTGTACCCTCTCAGTGAAAGTTTACAGTTGTATATCATCTTGTATATATTGTTTATATTTGGTGAAGCAGTATTGTGCCATTCATCCACCATTGATGGGGAAAACTGCATGGTGGCATGGGAAAATCTAGAACGAACTGATAACTTTCTAAAAGTTAGGCAATTAACAAAGAAAAACGTAGACGAGAGGGCGTGGAGGAGGAAGAGGGGGGGGGGGGAAGGAAGAAAGAAAAGAGGAGGGGTGTAAAGGGCAAGAAGTGACAAAGGAAGGAAATGGACGGAAAAAGAGGGGAAATGAAGAATGAAAAGGCACAACAAAGGAGAAAGGAGAGGATGAAAAGATGGATTAGGAATAGAAAAAAAGAAAGAGGAGGAAAATAGAGGAAAAGGAATCGTGACGAGGAAAGAGGAGAAAGGGCATTAGAAAGGAGATAGTGTAATTATAATTGTTTGTAGAAAAAAAAAACGTATAGCTCACAACGCAATGGCGTCATGTTACAAGAACTGTTTAACGCGTGCTCGTTGTTCTTTTTCCTATAATTCGCCACAATGTCAAACTATCCATCATCTTCTTCCTTTGTCTCCTACTTCTCCTCCCCAAAAACCACCGTTGTGGTGACATACCCCAGATTTCCCCTTCTCGCGACATGTCTAAAGAATGTAGACTGTCTTCTTCTGAGCGAGTAAACAAGCTCTCTTCTCTATCTTCCCTAGCTTAGATAACCAAATTTGAACCTTGTAAATCCTCGATGGCGTGACTCCGACGTGCAGCATTTTTTAGCTGTTTGTAATTTCTTGGCGAGTTTACGTTCAGTAGTTTGACATTGCTTTCTGAACGATCAGCACTCATAACATTGTGTGAAAACCAGCACAATGTGGTCTGCTTCCAAATCTCCCGCAGCTATGCCTCTAAATCGGTATGAGGGATTACGAATTGCGTCCGTATATAACAACAATAATAATAATAATAATAATAATAATAATAATAATAATAATAATAATAATAATAATAATAATAATAATAATAATAATAATAACACCTCATAATTTCTCTATTATACCATTTGTGCTCTCACAGCTTAGAGAGCGGGCAAGCACAGACTTGGATTTCAGCGGCAGAGACGTCAGGGGGAGAAAGTTGAGTCTGCCGTTCTCCTTACACCTCTTCAAGAACAAACAGAGGCGATCTGAACCCCTGCCGTTAGTGGGGTCACCGAAGAGCTCCAGGTATGTTTTGTGACTTTCATTAGGACGTTTGTACGTTAACTGCTGTTCATCGATGACTAGTAGAAAGAAGTACGAGTGCAAATCAACCAATGATGAACTTAACCTGTGAAGTCGGCGTGGGTTCGCCAGATGGCGAGGGACAATAGTAATAGGGAAAGTTAATCCACACGGAAAAATTAGTCCAGTGCACTAGAAGCGTATGGACTTCGCTTGAGTTAAAATCCAGCTACCCCCCCCCCCCCCTTAATAAATGTTAACTTAGTTGCCAATGAGCTTATGTTAAGTCAACACTTTATTTATACGATATAGTATTTTCCCGCCAGCGCGTAGCAGGGAACATAAATGAAGCAAAGAATAGGAACACTGTAACCAATCATTCATGTCTGAGGAGCCGACAAGGGACATTCCATAGAAAACTGTAGATGCTAAATCCAACAATTCACGAAGCAGTTCTCAAAGGACTGCGCGATGAAAGGCAGAAAAAAAATAATACGAAGAAACGTTATGTCCTGGAGAAGACACACAAATCAAACCCCCGTCTGTAACAGGTCTTTGCTTATTCACCATGTGCCATGCCGATAAGCGTGGGCGGTTATGTGGTGTATGGGTTCATGATACGGAAGAATGTTTAGACCACTACGACTTGGAGAGAATGGCGCAGCAGGGAGTGACCAGAGAATCTAGCTGACCTCACCATCAGTACACCAGAAGTGTTAGAGTGAGCGCTGATTTCTATTCGGCCACGCTGATCTCCAATAATGTATTTGTGTTTTAGAATGAGTTCATCATGGATGATTTATCATGGATGAAATCCAACTGACGCACCCAATGCTTGCCCCAAAACACAGCAGTCATGATTTTCCCAGACCTGATCCATGTCTTAATCTGAAAAACATCCAATGGCTGTGGAAATGTGGTTACTGGGGAAATGCAAAGAATACCGTGGATAGACAGAAAAACCTATGATCACGTCTTACAAGAAGCAAATGAAAACCGTAAACTGATTAGAGAAATTAGACGTAGGTAGTCAAGATTTTTTGGGCACGTTATAAAAAGAAATAAACTGGAGAACTCAAAGACACCTGGCACGATTGGGAGGGGGGGGGGACAAGGGGGAAGCAGACAGACAAATATCTGGATGGCTGGGCCACATGGCACGGTAGAGACACGAACACAGAGCTGACCCACGACTCTGGTAATCGAGTGGTTTGGCGAAAGATGACCGTCCACGCTTATTGGCATGACACATGATGATGGTGGTGGTGGTGGTGGTGGTGGTGGTGGTGGTGGTGATGGTGATGGTGATGATGAGGTGATGATGGTGAGGTGATGATGGTGAGGTGGTGATGGTGAGGTGGTGATGGTGAGGTGGTGATGGTGAGGTGGTGATGGTGAGGTGATGGTGGTGGTGATGGTGGTGGAGATGGTGATGGTGGTGGAGATGGTGATGGTGGTGGAGATGGTGATGGTGGTGGAGATGGTGATGGTGGTGGAGATGGTGATGGTGGTGGAGATGGTGATGGTGGTGGAGATGGTGATGGTGGTGGAGATGGTGATGGTGGTGGAGATGGTGATGGTGGTGGAGATGGTGATGGTGGTGGAGATGGTGATGGTGGTGGAGATGGTGATGGTGATGATGGTGATGGTGATGATGGTGATGGTGATGATGGTGATGGTGATGATGGTGATGATGATGGTGATGGTGGTGATGATGGTGATGGTGATGGTGATGATGGTGATGGTGATGGTGGTGATGGTGGTGATGGTGATGGTGATGGTGGTGATGGTGATGGTGATGATGTGGTGATGTGGTGATGTGGTGATGTGGTGATGTGGTGATGTGGTGGTGATGGTGATGGTGGTGATGGTGATGGTGATGATGATGGTGATGATGATGGTGGTGATGGTGATGATGGTGATGATGATGATGGTGATGGTGATGATGGTGATGGTGATGATGGTGATGGTGATGGTGATGGTGATGATGGTGATGGTGATGATGATGATGGTATGGTGATGATGATGATGGTATGGTGATGATGATGATGGTATGGTGATGATGATGATGGTATGATGATGATGGTATGATGATGATGATGATGGTATGATGATGATGGTATGGTGATGATGATGATGATTCCTTTACTATTAGATTTCCAACTATAGATTGGGCTGCTTTTGTACTATAGTGTTACACCCACGACTGTTACCCATATAGATCTACTGCAAGAAAGACTCACAATGTTCATCAAAGCAGAGGAGACGCCTCAAGGACGCGCCCATCATTCCTGTAAACCTCTGTTATCTATTGTAAATCTACATGCTGCGCACTTTTCGATCCCCTAAACAGACGGTGGAGAAGACGACGAAGAAGAATATCCGAGTTTCTACTTTACTTTTCGGTAACCGTTTCAGCCTGTTACCACTTTGTCCTTCAGATTTGTGGTGGAGCCGGTCAAGGACGAAGCTGTGTCCAGTTCAGACACCAGTATGGCCGCCAAGTTACGACGATCCGCTCATGCTGGTGTCCCGTTCCAGAACGTGGTTTCCAGGTAAGTGCGAGTCCTTTCGATGTGCCCTTACCTGTTAAATGCTGTAAATATCAGTCAGGGTAACACTGGCCGTCGTACATGCCAGTAAGAAATCTTTGCCGATCGTCACGTCCAACTACGATCTTTCCCTCTGGGCATTGGATTGGAGTGTCTTGGCAGTCTCATCTGGGTTTTCTTGTATCTTGCGATGTCGAAGTGTCAGAGTATGTTTCGTTTTATTATTTTTCTTCGAGCAGTAGGAAAAATCCCCTTGCTAGGCAAGTCGCAGGTTAAGAACTTGAAAATCTGACCAAGGGTAGTCCGACCTCCCTGGAGAGTCAGAGCCCCGTGGTCCCATGACCTCGCGGCCATGGTTCCCCGGTCAACACCACGGGGAAGTGGGCTTGACTTGTGTAGTCTGCGGGTCATCGGCGGTCTACATTACTGGCACCTTGCCGTATTGACAGACGATAGCGTGTTCCATTGTGCTTCAAAATATGCATAACTACAACCCTTGGCGGGAACCAGGGATGAAGTGATACTTCTCTATATCACAAAACCAGGGCTGAATTGTAGAAATAATATGTTGCCCATGCAGTATGATCTCTCTCCTAAACGAATTTTTTTTTTACGGCGAACCGCGTTATGGTAAACACTCGAAAGGCGGCCAGAGGAAACGCTTTAAAGACACTGAAAATCTCACGCAAAGCTTTTGAAATTCATCTTGACACCTGGGAGACTGCTGCCAACGACCGAAATTCGTGGCGTACATCATTACGCAAGGGTGCCGTCATTTGTGAAGCAACCAGGACTGCAAGAGCTGTGAAGAAAAAAAAGGCTGGACAGAAAACCACTGCAGGAGATCCTCCTCCTGGAACGTCAAGCATTCTTTGCCCACATTGTCAAAAAACATTTCCAGCCAAAATAGGCCTTATCAGCCATCTTAGAATTCACGGATCCATACGTTCAACCCAACTGGATTCTTGCTTGCTTGCGTTCGCTGGCTGTGAACTCCAGCGTGAAGTCCTGTATGTCAAATGAAGACATCCTGTTGTCCAACATCAATGTGATGTCATACAGGACTGAGGTTTGCGTGGGTATCCGTTGTCCCATGCCTGGCTTATTGGTGTGCAGACTGGTGGTACCTCGCCGCGCGGGCAGATACTCTCCGGCTTTAGACGAATCAGCGATCCTATTTCGTTAGCCAGGACCCCGAAGGGACCTGTTGCCCAGGACGCACGACTAGGACGTGTTAGTAGGTCTTGGCCAGTATAGAACCTGGCCCTGGTGCCTTGGAAACACCTCTGCGTCCCAACCCCATTGGATGAAATGAATGATCATCATCATTCTTGATGGACAAACAACATGATCCCTCTATTGGCGGGCTACTAATTTTTGTTTTTCACCCCCCCCCCCCTGAGAGACTAGCTGATCCTAACCTTAGTGGCTGCAGGGCCAGGCGCAATCCTTACCTTGTGTTGACAAAGAAATACATAAAATCTGTCTAGGGACATACTACCATCCTAGCCTAATCTCGGCCAGTGCGTGGATGCCCTGCTGAATCCAAACCTGGTTATCTCTTAGATACCTCTCCGCGGATGTAGAGTTCCAGTACCGGTCTTGCAAACCCCGGTGGCTTCTAAGCTTAGACAGGGGAAGGAAAACTCTGCAGTACAACTCCTGCGCAGATGGTACTGTGGTATGAGCTCGGGATAAAAGTCTACGCCAACAGCACTCTGCTAGCGCAAACCCTTTACAGCGCGTAGAAGACTTGAACCCAAACACATCGAGCTTCAGGGTTAAAACGCAACCTTCCAGAGAATTCCCAACCACCCACTAAATCAGTCACTGTGCTGTGTGGAATTTTGGATTCTACAGATTTGGAATTATCGGCTCTGTATGAGAAACATAGTCATTAATGGGCAGAACGGGTCGTATAAAATCACCTTGACTATGAGAATAGAAATAGAGGCGGCCACTGCAGCACTAGCTAACAAAGGCAATTATTCTCTCTCTCTCTCTCTCTCTCTCTCTCTCTCTCTCTCTCTCTCTCTCTCTCTCTCTCTCTCTCTCTCTCTCTCTCTCTCTCTCTCTCTCTCTCTCTGTCAGTCCATGCTCCGAAATGTTCAGAGTGAATAGCTCTGGCATGAATGGCTGCAACTTGTGGAGGCCTCTAACCTTGTATGGGACTATAACCTTCAGAGACTGGTATGGGATAATAACCTTCAGAGACTGGTATGGGACAATAACCTTCAGAGACTGGTATGGGACTATAACCTTCAGAGACTGGTATGGGACTATAACCTTCAGAGACTGGTATGGGACAATAACCTTCAGAGACTGGTAAGGCACAATAACCTTCAGAGACTGGTATGGGACTATAACCTTCAGAGACTGGTATGGGACTATAACTTTCAGAGACTGGTATGGGACAATAACCTTCAGAGACTGGTATGGGACTATAACTTTCAGAGACTGGTATGGGACAATAACCTTCAGAGACTGGTATGGGACAATAACCTTCAGAGACTGGTATGGGACTATAACTTTCAGAGACTGGTAAGGGACAATAACCTTCAGAGACTGGTATGGGACGATAACTTTCTGCAACTTGTATGGGATAATAGCCTTCGGAGACTTGGATGGGACAATGGCCTTCGGAGACTTGAATGGGACAATAACATTCAGAGACGTGTACAATAGCCTTCGGAGACTTGTATGGGACAATAACCTTTGGAGACTTGTATGGACCAATAATGTTAAGGACTTGTATGGGACAATAATGTTATGGACATGTATGGGACAATAATAATGTGGAACTTGTATGAGACAATAACTTCTTGGGACTTGTATGGGACAATAACCTTCGAAAACTTGAATGGGACAATAACCTTAGGATTTTTGTGTGGATATATTAGGTCACGAGGCAACGAGAGAGCTGTTATGCTAGATTCTATCACTGGGACACCGAAGATGGATTGTGGGGAGTAAGTGACAGCTTGAAGTGTGATGGCACATTTGAGGAACCTTCTAGATTGTGGGGAATAAGTGACAGCTTAAAGCATGATGACACATCTTAGGAAACGTCTAGACTGTGAGAAATAAGGGACAGCTTGAAGTATGGCACATCTGAGGAATCTTCTAGACTGTTGGAATTCGATTGGGGAAAAGAGTATTGAACTGATGACAGTGAACGCAATGAACGACAGTGGACGATTCCGGAACGAAGCTAACCAGCTGGCGACTGGGACAATCAGCATCCACACCCTTCAACTTCTAATGTGATAAACTGAGCACTTGTAGGCATGTCCGGAGTTCAGTAATGTGGATTCCTAATCAGGAGTCGCGCGATGCCTTTCAGGACAGAAATACAATTCTGTATTGCGTGGTTTTCAGTTTTGAGCACGGCCGGTGACTGATCAGGGTGTCGGCCAAGGCTGAGTTAACCCTGAAGCAAACGTGTCTAGGGCTTCAAGTAAGAGGGGACACCTCAGAAATGTTCCATTGCCCAGTTAACTGCCGACCGTATGGTGCAAAACTGTGAATGGTGCCGCTGAACCAGGTTTCACAAAACAGACTCCTACAATAAGCAATTTTCAAATACTGACACCCCCACCCTCCACCCCCCCCCCCCCCCAAAGGAACCATCGTGTTCTTCAAGTGTTTGTCATTGTTGGGGCGACGTAGAGGATTGGATCGAGATCAACAGTGGTTCTAGCAAGACAGGGCCACCCCACATACATCAGATGACTCTCTATCCTGGCTGAGAGAGCAATTTCAGGGAAGAATGATCAGCATGAAGTGTGACTTGGAGTGGGCACCGCATTCACCTGACTTGAACCCCCTTGATTTTTATCTATGGGGGTATCTCAAGGATAATGTGTACCAGAACAACCCTCAAACGATTGGTGAACCGGAGGCAGTAATCATAGCAAAGAGGAATGCGGTCGAGCAATTGACAGTTTAGCGCAACGTATACAAATGTGCATCCAACGCTGCGGAGGCCATTTGGAGCATATTTTGGAAAGAAAACTTTTATGCAAAGCTACCGAGGTAACTGAAACTTCTTGAAATGATAGTACACAGACTGAAGTTTACGTTTACCAAATTTCATGAAATTTATTTGACCTTTGTAGGATTTAATAAACGATTTATGTTTTTTTTTTTTTTTTTTTTTTTTTTTTGGGGGGGGGGGGGGGGGGGGGGTCACCTTGTATAAACTGATTTCTGTTTGCCGGTTTTGCATTCGCTGTAAGGTATGTACACTGTCTGTATTTTCTCCTCACACTGAAGTACATTTATGGTGACTTGTCCTGCAGGATGCCGGTGTTGTCGGCCATTGAAGAAGCCTGCACGATAACTAGCATGAAGCAGCTCATTAATCCACCCACCGTGGCTCACATGGAGGAAGAGGATGACGCCGACGACACCTTCACAGAGCCCCACGAGAGCGCAGTTCTGTCTGATGACGATAAAGCTTATGAGGATTGTATTTCTTATGTGGAGTAAGTCATAAATTATTGACTCCTGCCACGGTCCCTCCACTGCCATGGATTTTTGACCGAAACATTGACTCTTGCCACCGTTCCTCCACTGAGCTATATTTTTGACAGAAAGTCATTAATCAATTATTCCTACCACCGTCCCTCCACTACACTAGATTTTCGACAGTCATATATTAACTATTCCTACCATCGTCCCTCCTCCGCAATAGATTTTTGATGGATTTAGTGGTATCAATTTTAAAGTGGTTTAAGACGTTTAATGACGAGAGGATCGACTTCATTGTACCGGATTGATCCCACATGGCTCGGTTTCTTTCCGCAGGGTGGCCTGCCGAATGCGTCGCACACATCATGAACTCGTTAGTTCCAGCGACGACTCCCCAGGAGCCTCCGAAACAATTGCACTCTTGAAAATGAATGACAGAGTCAAGAATCCACCCACACACTTCGAACTTAACCACATAAGACCCACATAAAGTGTCCAAACTCCCCCCCCCCCCCACCCTACTCCAAAGTAATACGCACAAATATAATGCGTTCTGTGTATATGAAGATGGTAGCAACGTCCTGCAAAGGGCACTCAATTTTTTTTAAACATACCGGATGTTTGTAAAGTCTCACAACACTTTGTATGTAGAACAAATCTGGAAAAAAAATTCATACTTCCGTTAACACCATTCTGTTTGCAGTGCGAAGAATTACTCCAGCAGACGACAGTCATTTGCTGCATATTGCTACACAATGGACCATGGAGCACAGTTTTTGATGCCGTCATGCACTTGATTTTTCAAATTTGTTCTACATACAAAGTGTAGTGAGACTTTACAAACACCCTGTATAATAGCCAGGGAGGGCCTGGGGGGCATTGAAATGGTATGATAAGTTAGTTAGTTAGTTAGTCGACAGATCATCCTCATTGCACATCGAACCATTCAGTCCATAAGTGCTCGGATCCCCTCCTCAGCAAATCCCGCAACGTGTAGCGGCTAACGACGCCAGTTCTGTGTTGGTTTATAAATCTTCTTTGGCTTCCTGCGTAGTGTTCTTGTTTGGCCACCCCTCTTTTAATTTGCTGCTCTCGCAGTCTGGCCATTGTTGTAGATTCACAATCATCACTTGGTTCTCGCAAAAGTCTTACTTCTCGTAGAGCATTCAGAATGTCGGCCTGGTCCATGGCGCGTCCGCCCTCCACAGTAGCCTCACCTGCCAGCTTGTCAGCCCGCTCGTTTCCTTGTACTCCCGCATGCCCTGGCACGAAGATGAAACTAATCTTTGCCAGTCGAGACCGCTCCAAAGGCAGCAACCATTCTCTTCGGATTGACCCCTCCTCTATCCTCTTGATCATGTTCATTGAGCCGCTAAGGAAACAAGCCCTAGTGAATGTCTGTGTCTCGAGCCATGTTATTGCTTTACTTACTGCCATGACTTCCATGGTCAGGCTACTTGTGGTTTCAGTGAAAGCACCAGAGTCCTCCTTCACAATTCTCACTCCGGCCCGAGCTGTAAAGGCCCATGAGCTTCTCACATGTCGGACGACCGACCCATCTGTGTAGATGACCGCGTCACCGTCTAGCGAATTCTCGAAAATCAACGCTTGTACTTCAGCCTCAACAGCAGCCGGATTTTCATGTCTGCATTTTCTATCTAGTTGGATGCAAACTGAAAAGGATGTGCAGAAGTCTGTTGGCACTTGCACCCACTCCTCGCCAGGTTCTAAGTCCTCAAGTGAACACACCTGTTGAAGAATGTCTTCGGCTTGACCCATCCACGACCGTCCTCTTTTTAACCTGCTGCCCTTCACCTTCCTAATTTCACTATGCAGTGGATGTTGTGTGTTTGCGTTAATTCTGAGGTAGGCGCGTGCCCTGCAAACTTGTATTCTCTCTTCAATGGTTGGAAAACCAAGAAGGTAGCGCATCGCCCTGCATGCTGTATCTCTTGTACATCCAAGAATAATGCGCATAGCTTCATTCTGTATCCTTTCCATCCTTTCTATCTGCTTATGGCTGAGAGTCAGGATTGCCATTGCATACTCCAAAACAGACATGACCAACCCCTCGTACAGAAGACATAGATGGCGCTGCTCACAGTTTGCTGCCGCCATCACCCGCATCGCTGCCAAACCCCGCTTGGCCTTTGTTATCACCTGGTCTATGTGCACATTATAAGCAAGGCTTCGATCAAACCGTATCCCCAGGTAATTCATTGCCTGCGTTCTTTCCACCGTCTCTGAACACAGCATTACAGTTGGTGTTGGAGTGTTGACAATATGATTATTCAACGAGAACCAAGTCACCGTTGCCTTTGTTGGGTTGACCATTGCCCCAGCTTCATCACACCAAGTACTTATGCGATTGAGTTCGGTTTGTAGTTCCACAGCAACCTCCTCTCTATCCTTCCCCTGACGATACACTAAAACATCATCGGCATATGACAATGTCCTACCAGGTCCAGTGATCTGCTCACTGGTGATTCTCACTGTGTAGGCGTTGAACAGTACCGGAGATAATGGTGATCCCTGTGGTATGATAAATAAAACCATAGGTAATTATAGACATTCTTAGAAGCGAGGTAAGTTGCATGTCCTTTACCGTACACAGCTACGGGGCCTGGTAGCGTAGTGTAGTATCTCGACACCGGCTGTATCGGTTGTCTTTGATTCGATTCGCATTGGGGTGGATTCAATTTTTTTTTTTAAATTAAGTTACGGCACCAGAATTGATAATGAAGTAAGCCAATATCAGCCTATTAAGAGAGGTGTGAGACACCCAGAGATATGCTGGCATAATCTGTATAAATATTTCAGAGGTATGATGGCATAATCTGTATAAAGATTTCAGAGATATGCTGGCATAATCTGTACAAAGATTTCAGAGATATGCTGGCATAATCTGTATACAGATTTCAGAGACATGATGGCATAATCTGTATAAAGATTTCAGAGATGTGAGGGCATAATCTGTATACAGATTTCAGAGACATAAGGCACACAGACAATGGATAGAGAACTGCAGACAGTAAACACACACTGAATACCTTGACAAGGTTTGCGTGAATGAAAGATTTAACAGGCCTAAACAATCTCTTCTGGCGGCGGAGCAGTGGATTAATTCCGCACGCCGATCAGTTTGACTTAAATGGTAACTTCTCATCCTTGACTTGAGGACATAAAGTACCTCAGAAGTAGGATTTCAAGGGACACTGGTAAAAGGGAAATAGAACCCTGCTATAAAATCAGTCCAGTACACTCATTAGTAGTAGTAACTGCTGGTAGTTGGACATGTGTGGACTAAGCTAGATTCAAAGACAGCGAAAGCAATGAAAGCAAAATACCGCTAATAAAATTTAAAACCAGCAAAAAATACGCAAAGAAAGCAAACAAAAGTGTCTAAAAGATTTTAAAGACATTATTTCATAGAAGGCTACAGATATACAGTTGTACTTCGGGTTACGAACGCCTCAGGTCACGAACAATTCAGGTTACGAACAACAACTTCAAAAACAATTTTTTGAGGGGCAACGGGCAGTGCCTCGGGTTACGAACGAGAGAGAGGGAGAGAGAGAGAGAGCTTTAACGTTGGAGACAAACGATCGCGTACAGTACAAACGAAGGCCACACAGTACTAACATCGCTTAGCACTAGCCTAGTAGCCTACTTTTGCAAGCATGCGTAGCCTCACTTTCATTGGTCTTACTACACAGCAGTAAAAGATTTCTTAGCAGTGGCACTGTGTTCAGTTTATCTCTTTCATTATTTTCCTTGTTAACCCCATCAATTATGAGTTCGAAGAACGGTAGTGATGCTGCTAGGAAGCATAAACATATAACAGTGGGGATAAAGAAGGAAATAATTATGAAACATGAAAATTGTGTTCGTGTGTGTGTGACATCGCTAATGAGTAGAGCATGGCAAAACCAACTACATGTATCTCCATCATCATAAAGAAGCTTGTGGATCTTCAGAATGAACAGCTAAAGACATTACAGGAGGAGCTGTCATCCGATGATGAGGAGCCAGTGACTGTTTCAACTGCCAGGATTAAAGAAATTTGCAGCAAGCGGGCAGATGTCGAAGACTTCATTGTGAACCATCATCCAAACAAACTTGTTGCTAACAGGGCAGTAAACCTGATGAATGATAACTCGATGCCCACTTCAGAAAGATTATCCAGCAAAGGAAGCGACACATTTTCTTTGATAGTTTCTTGGTGCAGAAAGATTCCCTGTCTGCTGCCAAGAAACAGCGACAAGAACTCCTGAAACTAATGATTCATAATAGTAAAGAAAGTGACAAATTTCCCATGATCTTTTTTTTTTTTTTTTTTTGGTAAGAAAGATAAGACCAAATCTTTTTTTTTTTTTTTTTTTTATTTTTTTTTTTATTTAACATTTAATTTATTTGGTTGTTATCTTTCTCTTTATTTAATACGTAAAGTATACGTATTCTTTGCGTTTTGTCAGGTAACACGGCTGTCTATTTTTTTTTAAAAAGGACGAATCTTTCGTTGATTTCAATGTTTCGGGTTATGAACGTTTCAGGTTATGAACGTTTCAGGTTACGAACGTTTCAGGTTACGAACCGAGTTCTGGAACAAATTAAGTTTGTAACCCGAGGTACCACTGTATAAGTACACCATGTTCGCGCGTGTGTGGGTGCGGGTGGTTGGTTGGATTAGTGGGTGAGTTAGTGAGACAAAGAGAAGTATCTTCGCCCTTCCACCTCATCATCAAGTGCCGTGCCGGCTGGCGTAGGCGTTCATGGCTCTCCATAGATCTCGGTCTTTGGTTTTCTGGATCAACTCTGCTGCTGATATTCCTCCATGCCACCGTCCCAATCCACTCAGCATCATTTCTCTTGGTCTACCTCTGCCTCTCTTCCCCTCGATCTTTCCAGTTGTTACGATGTTCTCCAATGCCTCTCTTCTCATCACATGACCGAGGAAAGCTGTTTGTCTCTGTCTTATTGTTGTATATAATGTTCTAGTTTCGTTAGCCTGTTTCAGGCAGTCGTCGTTAGTTACTCTGGCAGTCCAAGGAATTCGCAACATTCGTCTCAGGAACCACATCTCTGTTGCTTCTAATTTCTTCTTAATTTGTTCATTTACATTCCAAGATTCACTGCCATACAGCAAAACTGGTTCTACATAGCATTTCATCACTTTCTTTCTTACATTCAGTGATAGTGACTTATTGCATAAGATACTCTTCATTTTCTGAAATGCGGCTTTTGCCTGCCCTATTCTGCTCCTAATCTCTGTTGTACATCTTCCATCTGATGTTATAAATGTCCCTAGGTATCTAAAATTATCAACTTGGTTAAGGATTTTCCCTTCTATTTCTATGTCACATTTTGGTGTCACCATTTTCTTTGATATTACCATTGTTACTGTTTTCTTGATATTCAAGGAGAGTCCTTTCCTTGCACTCTCTGTTACTACAACGTCTAATAATTGTTGTAGGTCTGTTGAATTATCCGCCACCAATACTGTGTCATCTGCATAGCGTATATTATTTATATTATAACCTCCAACTAGTATTCCTGGCATCTCTTTAATCTCTCTCATTATTACTTCGCTATACAGGGAGAAAAGATCTGGTGACAAGACACACCCTTGTCGTACTCCTAGCTTTATCTGTTCGTAACTACCCTCTTTATTTCCCATTTTAATTGCTGCTACTTGGTTCCAGTAAATATTCTTTATTATTCTTAAATCTTTTCCATCAGTGTTGATATCTTCCAACATTTTAATCAGTTCATCATGTTTTACTTTATCAAATGCCTTAGTATAATCTATGAAGCACAAATATATGTCTCTCTGTTTCTCTATTGACCTTTCTATTAGTGTCCGTAATGTATAAATTGCATTGTTTGTGCCCTTTCCTTCCACAAATCCATACTGTTCTTCACTAATTTCCATTTTTATTTTATTTTTGGTTCTTCTCATTATGATTCTGAGTAGAAGCTTAGTGATATGGTTTATAAGGTTAATTGTACGAAAATCTTCACAATCAATTGCTCCTGGTCTTTTTGGTATAGCTATAAATACAGATTTCAGCATATCACTGGGTAAATATCCACTGCTATAAATATCATTCAACATTTTGGTTAATATATCTACTCCAAATTCTCCCAATACTTCTAATTCTTCTATTGTGATTTCATCTGGCCCAGCTGTTTTTCCTTTCTTCATACGTTTCGTAGCGTCAGCGACTTCTTCTTTCAGAATAGGTGGACCTTCTAAGTTACGATCTTCTTTTAATTCTTCCCTTTCTCCTTCATATAATTCTCTTATATACTCATTCCACCTCTTCATTATAGCATCTTCCTCTAATATTATCTTTCCTGTTTTTGATTTCAAACACCCTGTATTTATTCTTATTTTTCTTCCTGTAAGCTCACTGATTTGTCTGTGCATATTTTTTGTATCTTTAATGGAATTTAATTCAATTTTTTTGCATTGCTCGTTTAACCAACTTTCTTTAGCCTTCCCACATTTATCTTTTATTTCTTTATTTATCTTAGCGTATTCTTGTTTGTCATTTTTACTCTGTTTTCTTTTGTCCATCAGTTTTAAGATATCTTCATTCATCCATTTTTTCTTAGCTATTTTGCCTCTCTTCGGTAATATTTCTTTGCTAGTTTGATGAATGGAGTCCCTTAACATTTCCCATTGTTCATCTATACTCTGTATTTTAGTTATTGCATTGTACCTATTTTTCACAGTCACTCTGTATTGTTCTTGCATTTCTTTATCTGTTTTCAGAACCTCTTTATTAAGTCGCATGTTCTTAACCATTTTTTTCCCTCTCTTTAATCTTACTTTTATTTGTCCACATAGTGGTACATGATCACTATTACAGTCAGCACCAGGCATTGTCTTTACATTCATTAAAGCATTTCTAAATCTTTTATTAATTAGTATGTAGTCAATTTGGTTGCGTATTTTCTTATCAGGGCTTATCCATGTGTACAGTCGTCTTTTATGGTGTTTAAACCATGTGTTTCCAATTATCATATCATTGATATTTGCCCACTCTATTAGCTTTTCCCCTCTTTCATTTCTTGTACCTAAACCATAATTCCCCACTACATCCTCCATTTTTCCCTTTCCTACTTTTGCATTAAAATCTCCCAGTATTATCTTTATTTCTTGTGATCCAATTTGAGCCATCGCCATTTCTATTTCGTCGTAAAAGTGTTGTATTTCTTCATCACTACTGCTTGCTGTTGGTGCATATACTTGTATAATATTTATGTCTATTGGTTTGCCTTTGATTTTTACCATAATAACTCTATCTGAAATACACCAGTATCCATTAATTGACTTGGCTGTTTTTTCGTCTAATATTATTCCTACACCTTTTTCACGTGTATCCCCTCCAGAATAAATTATTGTGTGATTGTCAGCTATAATTTTGCCCGATCCCTTCCATCTCATCTCACTAACCCTCCACCTGGTTTTACTAAATATATTCTTTCTCTTCTCCCCTCCCCCACCACAGTGAAACCAACGGCAGCCTGCAGAACGAAGACGACAAAACCTTCATAGAGTTCACTAACTTACCTGCCAGCAGCTTTGCAGCCACATCAACCCCATCGCTGACCAAGAAATCAAGCGCTGACACACCGCAGACAAAAACAGCCACTACTACAACTGCGTGCCATCCCACCAGCGCGGAAGCATTAAAGCTATCGCCATCATCAACCTCCAGAGAAAGTCCAGCTTCATCTGCAGTGTCAACTCCACGACACACAACTGGAGATGATGATGAATCGCATCCATTGCTACAGCCGCCCAAGAAGGAAAACTCTTCTAAACATAGCCAGGCGAAAACAGATAAGGAGTTGGCTCCCTTGATTTACATAGAAGAATGCTAGTTATTTGAAAGACGTAATATTTATACATAAATTGTCAATACTGCTGGTTTTAACTAAATATAACTGTCTTCCTTCTTTTTACAGCTTTCAGATTTCTAGTAGAGTATAGGCTTGCAACCACACATGTCAACCCCTTTGTAGGTCAGTCATGATTGGTTGGATGTTGGCTTATTTTCTAGTGTGGTAGCCGGTCTCAGACCAACCCTCCTTAGTCGCCTGTTACGCCATGGACAGGGGGTTACAGTGTTATTATTGGCTACTTTACCTTCGAGGTCCTGGTAATACGCAGGCGAATATAATTACCACTGATTTCATTCTGCCAAGCAATGTGTCATACGTTGAACAATCAACGTGAGAGAAAGATATGTAAACCACCTTATACGACTTATTTCATGTAATATCGTTTTTTGTAACACTTCCTAGGAGGCCAGAAAATGGGTTTTGGGGGTTTTATATACTGACCATACTACTGTATGAGAGCAAAGGCAATTTACTGAACGTAATAAAATTGGTGTAAATTACAAACAGCCAATAAATAATGAGGTTCATTATATTCTGTAAAGGACAAGCAAGCAACTAACTATTTTTAACTATTGTATAGCTGTGAATCACGGACACTGGATATAATAGAAAGAAGCGTGAATGCAGAGCTGTTTGGTTTAATCATGCAATGCTAAAAAAAACCATGGTCAGCTCAGACCAATATCCAATGAGGCAACTCGTAGCTGTGATGGTGGAACCGTACGACTACTACTTTTTACTTCATAGCCTATTTACAGGACATCGCTGTCAACAAAAGCATTTTACTGCTGTTGTTGATGTCTTGGCAAGTTTATGTTCAATAGTTTGTCATTACTTTCTGAACGACCGGCTCCCATACCATTATAACCCAGCATGACACGGTCTGCTGCCAAATCGGTCGCAACTGTGTTTTGAACGAATGCAAGTAAGCGGGCTCACGAATGGCATCCGCAAACCCTTAGCCAACAATTACTACTACGAGACCAATACCCAAGTATTGCACGAAGTCATTTGGATAAAGCAGTGATAATTGATAAACGGGACTTTACAGACTTCAGGAGGGTGTATGAGGTGAGAGTTGGCAAGTCTTTTGGGTGGACCGTGATGTGAGCAAATGCAAACTATAAATAGACTGGACAAGACATAGGCATATATGAACTTGTTTCACATGTATGTACCCCATGAATGAGATTCTACAATTACTGATATTAACCTTAATGATCTTGTTGGCCTGAAGGGCTTTCAAACACTTCCATGTAAATTGTTTTTATTCAAACTTTCTCCATGTAAATTGGTTTTTATTTTTTATATGAGATTGTATTTTGTATAGCTTATGCAGTTTGTTGGTCACACAAAACTACAGATACGAATAAAGGATATCAGGACGATGATGTTTCCTAGATTTTTAAATTCTGTAACTTATTTCAGATGTGTCTATGTATTTGTATATTTAGTATGTTGAACCTGCATGACTTCAATTTTGGTTGTTTGATCCCAACCATATATGCTACCAATGTCAAACTTGGACAACATCCAAATCACACTTACGTAAAAATCAACACCTGCAAGATGAGATGCTTGAGAAGAGCTGCCAACATAAATATCCAAAACCAAGTTTTTAAAAAATGATGTTATCAGTCAGGCAGTGGAATCAATACCTTGAGACACATATAATAAAAGGCAGAGATTAAATGGTTCGGCTATCTTGTTATAATGCAACATCAACTACCAGCAATGGCCCTACATCAAAGATGATCTGATATGAGAGCCAGAAGACGCTTGAGAAGAAAATCGATTCAATATCAAAGACAATTGTACAATAATGTGGAATGACACTATCCAGTGCCACGCATCCGCTGGGATCTCCCCACGATGACGGAAACAGTGGAAAATGATATAAAGCTTCCAGAAGAATTGAACAGTTCAGCTACATATTATCAATCAATCATGTGCCATGCCAGAAAGCGTGGGCAGTCATGACTCGCCATTTCACTCGATCACCAGAGTTGTGGATCAGCTCAGTGTCCCTGTCTCGTCCATGCCACGTGGCCAAACCATCCAGGTATTTTCCTCTGTCTTCCTCTTGGTCTGTTGCCCTCGATCTTGCCAGTTGTCAATAAATTCTCCAATCCATTTCTTCTCATAACATGTCCAAAAAATTTTGACTGTCTTTGTCAAATTTCTCTAATCAGTCTATGATTTTCATTGTCTCCTGTAGTACTTGGTCATTGGTTTTTCTATCTGTCCATGGTACTCTTTGCATTTTCCTCAGAAACCACATTTCTGTAGCCATCAAATGTTTTTCAGCTTGACTGCTCATTGTCCAACTTTCACATCCATACAAAAGAACAGGACCTATGTACCCCCACAACACTCTTTTTCTCGTTTCAATTGACATCTTTTTATTGGTCAGAATGTTTTTCATCTTGCTAAAGGCTACTTTCGCCATGGCGATTCTTGTTCTAATCTCTTCAAGGCATCTCCCATCAGATGTGATGATTGTTCTGAGATAATTGTATCGATTCACTTGTTGAAGAATATTCCCATTTACTTGTATATTACATCGTGGTACTTCGTTCTTCCTAGTGACGACCATAATCTGTGTCTTCTTACAATTTAATTCCAACCCCAGCTGCTCACTGTGGACAACAACCGCGTCTACTAATTGTTGCGGATCCTGTGCATTGTCTGCAATCAATACTGTATCATTAATACATATTATACCAAGAAGCAAAAACCGTCGCCCATAGTCAAGGCTCAGTTGAGTAAAAATAGACATTGAAAACGGACCTGATTCAGTCCACTAATTTCAAAGACGGAAGAAAACCATCATCCTTATCTAATGACTGGCAATTTGGCATCTGAATGGAGATGATAAGATTGACTTCATGGTATTTAGTTTTAACCTTATTTGACTGTCTCTCCATGGAAAATGGCCAGCCGTCTGCCCAGAGCATCACAAAAAGGTCTGTAGCTTCTGCCATGACACCAGGATTTTTATTTAAAAAATTGCATGCATGGTCTGAATAACGCAATCCAAAAATGAACCTACGACCTTCAGAATGACGGCTGATGGCTTGACTGCTTCACCATGGGGATATAACCTCAAGTCTCCCATGCTGATGGCTTGACTGTTTCTCTCGAGGTATGGTGTCCGCCTCGAGTGCTGGAGGTTCCGGGTTCAGGCCCCGGCGAGGACCAGGATTTATTTTAAAAATCCACCTGGACTTCCAGTAATTTCCCCTGGTCTCTGGGTAGTGAGATTGGACGCCCGTATGTATTGTTGCGCATGTAAAAGATCCCTTGGCAGTTGGAAATCGAAAAAGAGTAGCCTAATGGCGCTGCCTGGGCAAAATTTCGAGTTAAAAATCTACCCAAAGCATTTCAGGATCCTCGCCGATGCAACGGAGTTCATGCATTGAGCTGAGTTTCTCGAAACTCAGGTTTGAGTTAGGAGGAAAACGGAGCACTCATGGGTTAAACCGTGTGCCGTGATGTTGATCCAACGACTAAAACAACCTTGGGGATACAACCTCAGCCTCCCATGCTGATATCCTTCAGAACTGTTCAAAATACAGAATCTTCACTGTTAAACATAGCCAGAGAGAGGAGTCGTCATCTTCTCTGCTTCCGTTTACCTCGGTGAAATGGGGGGGGGGGGGGGGGGGGGGAAAGAGAGAAAGGATGTAAAGATCTTTTATGCGCTCTTTCTAATATTCTTAAGTTGGTATGCATTTCTCTAAGGTTCCCCTTGCTCTGTGTCCATTATATTTCTTCAATGTGGCTCTTTGTGGCAGATGATAGCAGGGCATTTTCTTGTGAGGTGGCCAAACTATTTAATCGGTTGTTATTTAATGAAGGTCAGGGACAGTGCTAAGCTGAAACATATTTTGGTGATTTCTTTTTAACGGAGAAAAGGAACTTCATCCTGCAACAGGACTGCAGGAATAGCATGACCATACCTGAATGCTGGAAGAAGAAGATGGAGGTGGGAGGTGAAGAAGAGGAAAACAGATTTTGTGGTTGCCGTCGCTGAAATATAAACAGAACTGCACAAGAAGGTGAGCAGCATAGAAATGGGAGCCATGTTAGAGCTATGGCCAGACACTTACCGGCCGGGCCCAGGGGTCATAAGTTCAAATCAACATCAAGGTTGATTTGTAAAACTGACCTGGGTTCACTGGTCGACACAGGAAATGGCTGCCAGAAACCATCTTGGGAAGTCCAGTTGAGCTCAGAACTCGACATCACTGCACTCAGGAAATTCCCATACGCTCTCCATCCCCTCATTCAACAGCCAGCAAACAGTCACACTACTAATTTTTCCTACCGCTATCTGACTGAAAGTTATCCTTGTCTTCCCTGTTCTGAGATTCTTCCAGAACCCCTGGCAATCCCCCGCAATCGCATTCTTTCCACATATGGGTTCTCAATCTGTTCCCCCACCTGGTCCCACAGGCACATGACCATCTCTCCCTTGTCCATAGGTCATCTACCACAGAGAGGTGCATTCCCTGCCAGCCTATCAGCCTCTTCATTCCCCCGCACTCCTGCATGGCCAGGGCAAAAAATCCATACAATTCTCACAATCTTGTGACCTCTGAAGCGAAGTGAGCCATCCCTCACAAAACATTCCTTTCTCCACTTTAGCATACTCCTTGAGTCTGTAATGAAGACAATGTGTGTTGCAGTGGTCTCCTCTAACCAATGGAAGGTCACTGTAACTGCTTCCACCTCCATTTTCATGCTGGAGGTCATAGTCTCATAACATAACCATCTTGAAAAATGAAGGCCGCTGGCCTGACAGTGAGCACATCACCCAACTGCTCTTTACAGATATATGGGGTTAGCACCATATGCCCAATACACCTTCAGGTGTGCAAAGGTTTTTTTTTTAACTTTCAAATCCTGAACTCTTGGTCTCTGCATCATCCACAAAATACCGTGACTTAACATAAAAATTGCCATCCTGGCAGTTTTCTTCCAAGTTCAGCTATTTAGACAGACCCAAAAAAAAAAAAAAAAAAGAATACACACATTTTGTGGAAATATTTATTTCTACAGAAAGCAAAAAAAAAAAAAATCTGTTTTTAGAATTAAAAGAAATATGAACTGACAAAAAAGTACATCTAAATCTGCTATTTAAAAAAAAAAAATTATGTAAAGATCACATTGAACCATATAACGACAATACCAAGAAGTGTTGTTCATAACTTGGCAACCCCAATTGTTGTGATAATCACACTTGAGTGGAAACATGGTCCCCTGGTTTCTCCAACTAAGTCAATAAATGAAACTAAAAGAATAAACACTTTTGCAGTGCAGCCTAACTGGCAGGTGGAACACAGAGGGAAAGCATCTATGGCTCGGCTAAATATACATCAAGTCAGATCACTTCCAGACAAATATGGTGATAATAATTAAATATTGATTACATGCAATGATAAATATTAATGGCAGTTATGTTGACAAATATTAATAAGAGAAACACAAGTTTTTAGAGGATAAATATGCTCACGTTGCCAACTGGGTTTTGATTCTATCCAAACAGAAAATAATATAATCAACTGAATTAACAGTCTGGCAAATCAACAATTTATTTTGATTGATTCTGGTGAAGCCAATCATAAATAATGTAACAGTGAAGACTGGCCAATCAGAAACTTAATTTGACTGGTTCTAGAAAAACCAATCAGAAATAATATGACTGATTGGCTGAAGAGTCTGGCCAATCACAAACTTAACTTCACTGGTTCTAGAGAATAGCCTATCGGAAAATAATTTACTGACTCTCTAGACTCTAAAGTGATGGATTATCTAACATTAACCACTCCCTGTAGATTAAAGGGCTGTGATAGTTATGCTTTGATATTTATTTTCAGCTGTTACATTTTTCATGTCTTTTCCTTAGTTCTTAAAGTGACATCAGCTTGCCAATGTTTCAACAAAATAGGACCCAAAACGTGAAAATATAATAAAACAGACTGCCCATTTTTAGGAGAACAGCAACCTATTGCAAAAACTAATAAGAAAAATGCAACCTGGCCATACAGAAGTGATTTAAATTACCTCATAGCATTCTTCACTTCTCTTCACTCAGCATTTTTTTTTAACAATTAAGAATGTAGAATTCTACAAAAATTAAAATGTCAGTTATTGTTACATTTTTTAAGCCAAGATAGTGGGAACCAACAACCAACTCAAAAAAAGAAACATAATGTCCAATGTAACCATATGGTTCTGTTTTGAAATCTCTCATGACAATCTTAATCTTGGCAATTATAAATGATTACAGATTTAATCATCACATCTGAAATATAAAAATATCAAACAAGTTCATTGTTCAGTCTGAAGCAGCAAAACACCATTAAGAGAACATGGAAAGCTGCAATCTGACTAAATAGTTTGATCGTCCACTAAGACAGATAAAATATCTCAAGTTTCTGATTGGTTGTCACCCATGGAGTTAGACATAGGAATGGAATGTAAGATGAAAAAAGTATTATTCTTTTTATGTGTAAACATGTCTGTTTGATGACATACAACTCCTTCATAATGTGGTCCTGATAACGACAACAACAAGTAATTCACAAAAGAAAACAAAGTTACAGAATGTGTATGAAGTGAAAGAATATAATATTCACAGCAGTGTGTATAAAACACCATAATATCACCAGACCCTCAAAACATGCGACATCAAAAAGCAGAAGCATCCATCAATTCACAAGAAAGAATCCTGCGTGCGTGCATGCGTCCCATGGCGATTACGGCTGTCAACAACAATTATGGGATGCAGATATGCCAAAGTCAAGACTAATAGTAAATAAGATCTCTTTTTTTTCTCTATGTGGGGCAATATGGGCAGACACTTGTCTGGCTAACAAAGGAAGGATCCACCATAACCCCCAGTGTAATGATAGTTGAAGACTCAAAACTGTGCATGCTAGAAAACTAGAGACTAGACTGATATTGTGAATGCCCTCTGAGAGGCGTAACAATGAAGCGAATCTAGTAATGACTGTGAATCTGTTACCGTATCTAGGCTGCAAGATCATCAAATCAAAAGGGGGTGAAGCCATCCAAGAACACTATGTAGGAGCAAAAGAAGAATAGTCAACAAACACAGAACTGTCATCACCAGCTGCTGCACCCCATGGGAGATACTGAGGAGGGGATCCAAGCATTTATGGACTGAATGGTTCGATGTGCAGTGAGGATAATCTGATGATTAACTGTCAAAAACACTTTATAGTACCTTGCGGTCTAGGACAGGAGGGGTATTAAACCTGAGGAATAAATGCCACCTGGCTAGTGCAGTTGCTGTGAACTGCATAAGTTAGGGTTTTGTTTTTGTCCTATAATTAACTAAGGTGGAGAACCTCAATAATTTCCCAGCAACCACAGAATGAGTGTACAGCTAGCCAACCAGGCTGAAACCAAAGCATCACCATCCTCCAATTCTTCAAGTCATACAATAGTTGCGTGTCCTCTTTTCCCCCTCAGGAAGTCACAATGAACTCCCGCATGTATTAGCTGTTTGTGATTTTCTAGGCAATTTTACGTTCAGCCATTTGCCATTGCTATCTGAGCAGGAGACGCTTAAACCATTATGAAAATCAAAGCAATGCAATCGGCTCCCAAAGTGTCTGCAGCTGACTTTGACCAGATATGTCAGGTTTGTGAAGCTGCGTTTACTACCCCCTAAGCCACAGACAATGTAATATA
Source organism: Cepaea hortensis (assembly GCA_963921405.1). Taxonomy (NCBI): domain Eukaryota; kingdom Metazoa; phylum Mollusca; class Gastropoda; order Stylommatophora; family Helicidae; genus Cepaea; species Cepaea hortensis. The sequence goes on along the minus strand of OY992876.1, from coordinate 445,014,170 downwards.
CAAGTAAATAGGAATGTGGTTTCTGAGGAAAATGCAAAGAATACCATGGACTGACAGAAAAACCCATGAATAAGTCCTTCAAGAAACAAATGAAGACTGTAAACTGATTAGAGACAGATAGAGACAGTCAAAATATTTTGGGCATGTTATGAGAAGAAATGAATTGGAGAACTTGGTGATAACTGGCAAGATCGAAGGGAAGAGACCAAGGGGAAGACTGAGAAGTAAAAAAACTGGATGGCTTGGCCACATGGCATGGTTGAGACAAACACGGAACTGATCCATGACTCTGGTGATCAAGTAGTGAGACGGCAGAACATGACCACCCACGCTTATTGGCATGGCACATGATGGATGGAAGCCACAGATGTCAATTAATATAATTGTGGAAAACTAATTGCCAGGGTTCAAATTCAAACAGCTAACAAAACAAAAATTATGGTAAATGGATGAGGCTTTCAAGATTTGGTGCTACTGCAGAATTAAACAAACAAAATTCACTCAAAAAAAAAAAAAAAAAAGATAGAGACAAATGGTATTATCCTAAAGAAATAAACAGATGTGAAAAACACACAAATAAAAAAGAAGACAGGCCCTAAGGCACAGTCTTAACTCAAAGGCTCATTAAAGAGAATCTTCAAAGGCAAAATTCCAGACAAGTGCTGAAGAGATGGATCAAAGAAGACATTTCTTGCTCAAACATGCAGAAGCATGCCACAATAGACAAATGTAGCGCTGAAGCCAGTAATAGAAAGCAGACACCAATGACAAAGCAGATTTGGGAAGCTTACAAAAATCTGACCTATGATAATAAGAAATATCAAGTCCAAAAACAATCTTTGTAATATACAATACATTCTGCATTACTTGTTTGTACAATCTGCTTTTTAAAATAGCAACCATTTTTGTAATAATAACATCCATTACCTTTGAACCAATCTTAAAATGTACTGTTTTTAACACTCTACGCCCATCTTTTTAATATAAAAAACCAATTCATTCCTTTAACCCAAACAATGCTTTTATGTTTTATTTTTAAGATATGGCATTAAAATCATGTTTTTTTCATTTCTCATGTAGTACGTTTTTTTTTAAATTAAAGAAACATGATTTCCTTAATATAAAAAAACATCATTATTTTTAAGTAATAAAACTTTCTTTGCAATATTTAAAATCTTGTATAAAATGTGTTCTTCCAACATATATATTTTTCTTTTTACAATAAAAGCACAGCTCTTAAATAAAACTGTTATTAATGTACATATATAAAGCAACAGAGTGGATGACCAGACAATGAAACATAAACACAGTTAACAAATAAAGGGGCAGCTATGATATCACTCATTGTATGTTCACAGCTTTTGCAGTTAGTGGATCCGAACCTGGGTGTAGGATTCCAAAAGTGTGAGTCCCGGTGTCATGTTTACAATGCCTTGAGTGAAACATTCCGTGTGTGCCAGATTGGGTGTTGCAGTGGCCAGGTGAAGGACCCTTCTCAGACCAAACAGCGTAACACCAGCCCAGCCAACCAGCCCGATAAACAATATATTCACAATGGGATCGACTGAACTGATTAAGTACCATGGGATGATTAATCGTCTTAAGCGACTTCAGGTATCTAGCATCGGCTTATATACAGTAGTTTTCCCTAAGCAACCTCTTTAATTTGATATATAATACAACATGTCAGTGACACACCCCTGCTCCCCATTTTGAGCCATCAATTTTTGTTTGGTTCAAACCTACTTTTTGTTTGGCACTGAATCAATTGATTATGTGGTTGTTTCGGGATTTGAAATTTAAATATTGAACACAACCCACTACTGGCAACGCTGATTGTATTCCGGTATGAACCTAAGGCCTATCCACGTCAATATGGAAAACAGAGCAATGGAAAGCTGACATTATTTGTTGATAAAATAATGAATTCACAAAATCACACCATCTTTATGTAACAAGTGATTTTGTTCTAATCATCAAACTTCTTACATTTTATTTATTTATTTCCCATTAAAATTGTTACAACTGGTGTTTTTTTTTTCATGTTACATATTACATTTAATTCTCTTTTGATTATATTTGGTGTTCTTTTCATTATATTTTTATATTTAGTATTCTTTCCATTATATTACATTTTGTGTCCTTTCCATGATACTAATTATATTTCATGTTCTTTCCATTATATATTTTTTTTAATTTACGGTTTACACCATTTATTTAGTTATATATGATGTTCTTTCCATTATATTTGTTACATCTAGTCTCTAACCTTTATATTTGTGACATTTGGTATCCTTTCCATTATATTTTATTATACCACCAGTTTTGTTACCAACAAACTATTCATGGTTTCAATAAATAAATAAATAAATCAGATGCCATCTCCACAATGAAGGTTGGCTGCAATGGATCTCCAACGCTGTCTGTGCCTCGCCTTGATTGTATATATTGTCAGACTGCTATTCATCCATCTCTTGATGTTATCTTCCCACTTGTATCATTGTCTACCTCTTGCTTTCAGTATGGTTTCTATAAGAGTGCTTTGTCCATAAACATGTCTTTTTTTTTATTTCTTTCATCAACTCTCTTTTCTTTCACAGTTCTCCTAGAACCTCTGTATTTGATAGTTTTTGTTTCCATGAAATACGGAGTTCATGGTTGGCAAGACATTAACTCATTCACAGTGCACAACAGTTTTTTTTCCCCACAAGTTGTATTAATCTCACCAATCAAAAATACAATTAAGAGGTGTCAATTGCCAAGTATCCTACATTTCTCATCCATGAAGACACCAGAAATCTCAAGATGACTCCTGCTTTTTTGGATATATTCACATTTGTGCCCCAAAGGTGCAGGAAGAATATATTTCTTACATCAAGGACATCACTGGCAGTGCAGACTACAGACTTGTTTTTGTTCGATAAAGGAAACTTCCTAGTGGCTCACTGTGGCGCCAGATAAAAGTGATGAAGTGAAGTTTCTATGTATAGGATGAGGAGTGCAGCTGAAGAGAGAGTATCCAGATCTGGAAAGATTTGACTCAGAAATAAATGTTAAGAGTCTTGACTATATACAAAGTTTAGAGGGGAAAGCCAGAGAGAGACTTAATAAAATTACTAGTGGAATAATCAAGAGTAGAAAATCATTGGTGGCTTTTGAGGAGGGGATGGAGCTTGTGTGGGAATGTCCAAAGTAGAGTGATGTTGATTCTTAAATATTAAGGTGCACAATTTTTGAACTCACGGACTATTTCCACCTGGACCCTAGTCTTACTACAGCCAAGACATTAAACATGATAATGGACAAGGTATATCCATAAAGACATTAGCTGTATAGCCAAAGAATGAAATAGATGACTGGACAAAGTGACCTCACACAGATGCATAGCTGTATAACCAAGGGAGACCATAATGGGACAGCTTATACTGAACTGAAGATTGGGAGTGCAGGAGTCAGCTGATGGTGGCCTTGGGATTGTCTGGATCTAATGAATGAATGGACACATCAATACAAACACCTAAACATCTTTCTTTAGGAGAAATTGATCTGATAAATGACAATAGACAAACTAACCCTACATAGATCCAGAGTGTTAGAGCAAATTGATTCAATAGATGACAATGGACAACCTAAACTCACACAGATCCAGAGATTTAGAGCAAACTTATTAAATAGATGTTAATGGACAACCTAAACTCACACAGATCCAGAGTTTTAGAGCAAACTTAATAAACAGACGTTAACTGACAACCTAAGCTCACATAGATCCAGAGTTTTAGAGCAAATTGATTAACAGTTGACAATAGACAACCATCACAGACCATCATAGTTTGATAGCATCGAGATTAAGGGATCTTTCCCACACATTTGGATTCATTATTCCTCTGTACACCCTTTCCCATTGTGCCGCCTCCTAAAAATTAATGGTCCTTATTTGATGAGCATAGGCTGACCACAGAGCTTTACTAGCTAGACTAAATCCTGCTTCTGATAGGAATAAAACCCAAACCACTGTACTGATATGTCAAGTGCTAACAACTACACTGCAAGGGTCAAAGAATCAAAGAATGACAAGTGTCAAAAATTATAATTACAGCCAAAATGGCAATGTCTTTTTAATCTGTTTTCTTCACCCGAACATGGGTGACAATAAAATGAAACTATGCACAGAAATATAAGTTAAAGTAATTTTAAACTATGCACATATATAAGGAACAATGCAAGATCACGTAAATCTGATACAAAAACGAAGAACTGCTAAGGAATTATACAAACCTGTGTTTACACACAAACAAACAACTAAAAATTAAAACTATTACAGTAATAGCTACACATTTGTTACACTAAAGTATTGATAAGAAGTTACACAAAGTCACTTGGATGACCAACACTATGATAAGTCATACATAGTCACGGATGGTATAATGGATATAAAAAAGATGATGAGGGAGGCATTGACTTTTCGCTTACAAATGGGGTTGGGAGAGAACCAACATTTGTACAAAATAAAGAAAAACAACTTTATTGTCACTCAACATCCAGTTCGCTTGTTCTGTGCAGAGTGCTTCCAAATAACAGAATTTCTTTGACTGCTAGTTATCTAAACTTGTGTCAAGAAGGTAGTTTGTCGTTGCTTTCCTTCTTGGCAGTGATCATACCGGTTGGTGGCCTTTGCCATTGTCTCTATAACCACCACTCTAATCTTGTGACCACAACCAACAACTGTTATTGTTTCACAACTGCCTTCTTTTGTTTGCTCTTGTGATAACTGCGTTGTTGATCACTGTGAAGTTGATGCTGGTTTGTTTTCAGTGATGACTTCCTGTGTACATTAAGTATTTTGGAGCCATGTGTGTTGGAATGTTCTCGTTCTCCAGAGGTTATCATAAATGTTACACTTAAGTACTTCTGTGTGCCTATATATTCAACCATTCATAGCTATATATGTGTGTGTGGGTCTACAAGGGTAAATCCTTTCATGCTTGTGTCATCTATAAATACATGTGTCTACGCCTGCTGTTATCCATACATGTATGTGCCTACACTAGCTCTATCCTGTATGCATATTTGTCTAGACCAACATACATGATTACACCAGCATTATTACGCACACATGCATGTTTGATCTCTAATTTATCAACATGTATAGTTGTACAAGTTCTAATCCATCCACATGTGTGGCTATTAGAGTTCTAATCCATCCACACGCATAGTTGTAGATGTTCTAATCCATCCTCATATGTGGCTAATAGAATTCTAATCCATCCACATGTATAGTTGCAGAAGTTTTAATCCATCCACATGTGTGGCTATTTTAGTTCTAATCCATCCGCATGTGTAGCTGTACAAGTTCTAATCCATCTACATCTGTGGTTGTACAAGTTCTAATCCATCCACATATATGTTGTAGAAGTTCTAATCCATCCACATGTGTGGTTATTAGAGTTCTAATTCAAACATGTGTGGCTGTACGATTTCTAATCCATCCATATGTGTGGCTGTACAAATTCTAATTCTTCCACATGTATGGCTATTAGAGTTCTAATCCATCCACATGTATGTTATAGAAGTTCTAGTCCTACACATTTGTGGCTGTACAAGTTCTAATCCACACACATGTGAATGTCTTGAGTTATGATTCATGCACATGTATGTGTATAACAGTGTTAATCCATAAACATTCATGTCTGTATGAGTTATAATCCACGCATATGTGTATCTACACATGTCCTAATCCATACAAATGTCTACCTCTGTATGATATAATCCATTCACATGAGTGCTTATATGAGTTATAATCCATACAATTGTGTATTATACGAGTTATTATTCATACATGTATGTCTATGAGATCTAATTCATACACACACGTCTATACGTGTTCTGATCCACACACAAACATGTCTACACCAGATCTATTCCATACATACACATTTCTACACCACCTGTGACCCACACACACACACACGAGTCTCTACCAGCTCAACCACACACATACACTGGCCCCACACAAAACATAACAAACAACCACCATGCTGAGGCAAAAAGCAGATGTGAGTGCAATAGTGGGGAGTTTAAATAAAAATAACATACATATAAATAGGGCTATAAACTAGATGATACAGCCATAACAGTTCGTCTATCTTACTGACTCACAAGGGACTGGGCATGGCATTATAATCAATCATTTGTAAAATAGATGCACAATGACACGTTATTTCAAATCAGACCCAAAAAAAAACTTTTAAGAAAATCTCCAGAGCAACAGTTATTTTATCTGGCCACAGTTCAACAACTACGAAAACAAATCACGGTTAGAAGTGAGTGTGCCACAATGGCTGTTTAAACACACAAAAATGACTCATGAGATTAATGAAGTTTGTTTTATTTCCTCTTCGAAAAATATATGCCATTGTTGGTGGTAGTAGTAAGAAAACTGTAGCCCTAACATTCTTTTAAAAATGTGGGTGATTAATGTCTGGAGATTGGTAGGGCAGTGGCAGTGGTTACATCGTGTTGCTGATGTCGACTGATTGGTGACATTTGGCCTGTATTTTTTGCTTTCAAAGATGAAACTTTAGCTGACTGCCAGGGCTGGTGTTGCCAATTAGGCCTTGGGATTATGTTGTACCTGAAAAATAAATATACAGTGTGAGTATCAGTGAGCATTGCAAATGCAATTACTTTCTTATTCTCTTGTCCTTTATCCCAGGGGGCCCTCAACTAATTCATTCCAAAAATGGTGGCCAGCTGGCTGGTGAACTAACTGGGTTTGCCTTATGCATTAGCGTGTGGCTGCTGGTTTTCTAGAGACTGCCGCTTCCATCGTTGATGAACTGTATTTGTTGTGGCAGACTTCTGTGTTGGCATTCTGGCAGTGGCTTTATGCATTGTATGCCTGTGCAAGCTGTTGGTTTGTCGAGACTCCTGTCTGTTCCACTTTTCACTTGGGGCAGTGAGGAGCATTTTATGTGATATTCACTGGCACAGGAACAGAGCATTATTGGGCGACCTTTTACTGTGAAGTTGGAGCCACGACTACCTAACTCCAAGCTGTCCTATCCACAGCTATTCCATGGAGATCCCTCCTCATCCTCCCCATATTAATCATCTCTGTCTATACTTTTCCCTGTGTGTTTTTGGGCCCTCATTTGTAATTACTTTAATCAATGCTAATAACCTAATAATGAATGATAGAACTAGGAATAAGGCAATTAGAAGATGACTAGGTCTGAAACCAGTCATGTATTTCATTTTTTAAAAAAAGAAGCAGACTAAATGGTTTGGCCACCATATAAGAATGTCCTGGTACCTCTGCCACAAAGAGCCACACTGAAGAAATATAAAGGGTACAAAGTCAGCAGAAGACCATGTAAAAGATGAAGTGACGGTATCAAGAACAACTTTAGAGAAATGAATACCAACTTACAAAGAGTATTAGAAAGAGGGCATAAAAGATCTTTACATTTCCCCCCCCCCCCCCCCCTTATTGAGGTAAATGGAGGAAGAGGAGAAGAAGATCTAATGATGCTCATGGGGAGCCGTGGTGGTGAAGTGGCTAGCAAGCTTGCCTACCAGCTCGCTGCTCGTGTGTTTGAACCCCCCACAAGACAGATTTATTTTCAACAGCCTGGTCTCCCAGGTCAACCCAGTCCAAAATGGCCACCAAGAACTTTACTTGGAAAGAAAAGGTGGATGGCATGACAGTCACCACATGACCCACCGAGTGTCAACTGAACTAACAATATTGGGTTAGCACCATATACCTTATAATCTCTTGGCATGAACAGGGAGGGGTCTTTCACTTTTACATTTTCATAATATTGATAAATGACAACTTTTAGGTCTTCAGCCTGAGGAATTAAGGCCACCTGGCTAGTAAAACTCTTAAATCACTACAATAGTGGCTAAGTGAAATCATTAAATTACTACAACCGTGGCCAAGAAAAGCTCAAATTACTACAACTGTAGCCAAGTAAAACTGAAATTACTGCAACTATAGTTAAGTAAAACTGAAATTACTACAAATATAGCTAAATAAAACTCAAATTACTACAACTATGGCTAAGTAAAACTTAAATTACTACAACTATGGCTTAGTAACAGCGGTGGTGGTTTTTTCAAAAAAGGTATAGGGGCCGGTCGTTCAGAAAGCAATGGCAAACTACTGAACGTAACACTTGCCTAGTACATCAACAGCAGCTGAAAATGCTGGTGTTGACTGCAACGTCCCATAAGGGATACGCAACAACAACAAAAATGGCTTAGTAAAACTCAAATTACTGCTAAATAAAACTCAAATTACTACAACTATGGCTCAGTAAAACTCAAATTACTACAACTATGGCTAAGTAAAACTGTAGTCTGTCATTGCTTTCTGAATGACCTGCACTTATACATTTGTATGGAAACCAACACGTGGGGGTATGCTTCCCAATGACCTGCACTTATACATTAGTATAGAAACCAACACGTGGGGGTATGCTTCCCAATGACCTGCACTTATACATTTGTATGGAAACCAACATGTGGCGGTATGCTTCCAAATGACCTGCGGCTGTGTTTCAAACACGGTACGTGGGATTACGAATTGCATTCATAACCCTTTTGCCACAACATGGCCAATAATTCTGACACAACAATGAGTTAAGTGACACACCGTGAAATCTAACCTCGAAGTACTTGTATGTGGGGTTTTCATAACCATTCATCTGCATGTTTGCCAGGTGTCTTTCTTCCGGGGATGCAGAGGGGTTGACCTAAATAGAAACAAGACGACAACAATAAAAATCTACAAGCAAACAAACAAAAAACTCTTAAACAACAAACAAACTGTTATTTCAAATGGTTGGAAATTAGGTTTAACGTTCTGTCATTCCTACTACTTTGAATAGTTGGCCAGTCTTTCCCTCCTTTAGCGAGCGGCGGGCCCAGGTATCAAAACATGTCACATACATCATACATGTTCAGATATGGCCAAAGAAGACTGGTTGTTACACTTGACTCACTCTATAGTAACTGGCACAATAGATCTTCAAGTCTCATGGTGTTATTTATTCACTCAGAAATTTCACTTTTTTTTAAAAAACTAGGACTCATTAGGTAAGCAAAGGATAGTAACACCATAACCTAGCAAGCATGGCATAAGAGATGACCAAGGAAGTTTGGCCGATCAATGTCACAAAAGGCTGCTTGTGGGGGTTTTCTGAAAAGGGGCATTTCTAGCCAATGAAAGATAATTGGGGGGGGGGGGGGGGGGGGGGCAGAATGTCTTGTATTCATCATCATGTGCCCTGCCAGCTGGCTTGGCATCCATGCCTCTCCACAGATCACAGTCCTTGGTGTAGTGGTTCAACTTTCATGATGATATTCCTGCATGCCACCATCTTAGTCCATCCAGCATCATTTCTCTCAGTCTGTCTCTGACGCTTTACCCACTGATCTTTCCAGTTGTCACAATGTTTTCCCATTGTCTCTCCTCTGATTATATTACTAAAGGATGTAGTTTGTCAATGAAGGTTGGCTGCAATGGATCTCCAACACTGTCTGTCTCTCGACCTGACTGTACATTCTGTCAGATCGCTGTTCATCCATCTCTTGATGTTATCTTCTCACAGGTATTGTTGATATTTGAATAACAATAGATTGCAGTTTATTGCCTGGCTTACTTCACTACATCTCATCAGGTGCATACTGCAGAAATCACACAATATAAACTAAAGCAATAAGATAAATTTTTCAAATTGAAATATACAACACACATGTTCACACAGTAATCTGAATTGTCTACGAGGGTCATTTTAATCAGTTGCATGTATGTTCTACTTTAATTATAATCTCTTTTGGGCAATTGCTGTTAGATACTCTGGCATTTTCTGTGCAACATCTCTGTTGCCTCCAATCTCTCCCTAATGTGCTCATTCCAAGATTCATTGCCTTACAGCAACACAGGTTCTCTATATAGCATTTCAGTACTCTTATATTTTAATGATAGTGACTTATTGCATAAGACGCTTTTCATTTTCTTAAATGCAGCTGTTATTTGACCTATTCTGCTCTTTGTCACACATCTTCCATCTGATTTTATGTTTGTCTCTAAATATTTAAAATTTATTAACTTAGTTCAGCATTTTCCCTTCTATTGTTATATCACATTATGGTGTTGTCTTTTTTTTTTAAATATATATAATCATTGTTTCTGTTTTCTTGATATTCAAAGAAAGTACTTTTGTTGTTGCATTCTCTATTACTATAATGTCCAACAATTGTTGAAATCTGTTGCGTTTTCAGCTATCAATACTGTGTCATCTGCACAGCATAGATTGTGTATATGTTAGTTTAGTTTAGCTGAGTCGACCATAAGTGCTCCGTTGTACTAGCTCAAGCCTGAGTCTGGAGAATCTCAGCTCAGTGCACGATTTCCATAGCATCGACGAGGATCCTGAAATACTTTGGGTAGATTTTTAACTCAAAATTTTGTCTTGGCAGCACCATTAGGCTACTCTTGTTCAATTTCCAGCTGCCAAGGGACTTTTTATGTATGCAACAATACACACAGGTGTCTGATCTCACTACCCAGAGATCAGGGGAAATTTTGTTACTAGAAGTCCACGTGAAAAATATCCTGACCCTCACCGGGACCCCCCCCCCCCCCCCCCAACCCCCATAACTCGTATTCCTGGCCTCTCTTATCTCTTACATTATTATTTCATTACAGAGGGGGGAAATCTGGTGGCAAAACATCCTTTTCTTAATTCTTGTTATATTTGTTCAAATTTGCCTCTCTATTTCTGACATTAATTGCTGTGTCTTGTAAATATTTTTTACTTATCTTGAGATGCTTATCAATTGTAATATCTTCCAACATTTAAATCCTATCATATTTCACTTTATCAAATGCCCAGTTATAATCTATAAAGTAAAAGTATATGTCTTCCTACCTTGGAGATGTGGTTTTATAGAAGAATGCTGAAAATGACAGCCAAAAAGAGCAAACATGATGCATTAAGGGAAGCCGAGTAGCAAAGACAACTTATCACAAACATCAGAAAGAGGCAGTCCTCGTTTTTTGGCAACATTATGAGAAGATAAAAACTGATACATGTTGTGACAACCACAAAGATTTGTTTAAAGAGAGATACAGGAAGACAGCGTGAAAGATTGAATCTTGTTTCATGGTACGGAAGGGAGTCAACACATGAATTGATTCATGACATCTAAGATCATAATTTGTGGAGAGGTATGATTGTTCACGGCAGCCAGCAAGGCACTAGATGATGATCACTGATCTATTTATGTTTGTTACATGTACACTCTATGAATTAACGAAAAATGAAAAGAAAGAACAAAGAGAAGGCAGAGAACACAGAGCTGATCCACGACTCTAGAGATTGTGTGTATGACCGCCCATGCTTGTCGGCATGGCACATGATGACACTGATGATGACATGTGCACTGCATTAGTTGCACGTTTCCCTTCCATGGATCCATACTGTTCTTCACTAATATTCAGTTTTATTTTCTTTTTTTGTTTTAGTAGAGACTGAGCAACCAAACCTAGCATTCATGCCTGGAGACCTCACGTTTCATCAAAATCCTTGCCTTTTTTTTTAAAGTTGCATAACCCTTGCAGGACATTGCAGTCAACACCAGCATTTTTCAGCTGCTGTTGATGTTCTTGGCAAGATTACAGTAGTTTGCCATTGCTTTCTGAGCGACTGGCTCACATACCCCGTAAGTACCAATGCGACATGATCTGCTATCGAATTTCGCCCAGCTGTGATCCCCACATGGATATACGGGATTACGGAGAAAGTCATTAACCACTTTGCCAGGGAGACCCTGCCTACCAGGAGAGAAACAAAATTTTCACCCCTCCTCAAACTCTTTCACACCACATAAACATGATCAACCCACACAAAGAAGTTTATTCCGGGTGTTTGTAAAGTCTCACTACACTTTGTGTGTAGAACAAATTTGAAAAATGAAGTACATAATGCCATTAAAAATGTGCTCAAGGTTCATTAAATTAATTACAATAATCACTGCTATGGCCTAACGGTGTTTTGGAGAAGCTGGAAAGTACCAATGAAGTATTCATTATAACAGGCGTTCGAAGTGGAAAAAAAATTTACTCCAGCCATTCACTGTATATTGCTTCACAATGGACTGTGGAGCACATTTTTTTAATGACAACATGTACTTCATTTTTCAAATTTGTTCTACACACAAAGTGTAGTGAGACTTTACAAACACCCAATACTACAACAATAACAACACTTAAGACCCAAAAATATATTAAAGCAACTACTTCAAATAGAACCAGTTCAAATAACATGTGACACTGACAGACCTAACACAGCAACCACTAGGAGGACACTTACCTCAACATAGCCGTGGGACACAGACTGTCTGGACTTGTTATGTTTCAGCATCATGATGGCAACAATGATGATGACAAACACGCTGACACTGCCCAGGGCAATCCCAATGGTGCTCCCAACCTGACTGCTGGAGGCAGTCGACTCAGCAAAACCCTGTTGGAGATATAGGACAGGCATGTTTACACCATGGACAGACAGAAAAACCAACGACCAAGTCCTACACTAATTAGAGAAATTAGACACAGACAGTCAACATTTTTTGGTGACATAAGAAAATATAAATTGAAGATCTTGGTGACAATTGGCAAGATTGAAGGGAAGAGAATAAGGGGACGGCAGAGAAGTATATAAATGGATGGCTTGGCCATGTGGTATGGTTGAGACAAGAACACTGAACTGATCCACGACTCTGGTGATTGAGTGAGATAGCGAAACATGACTACCCATGCTTATCGGCATGGACCATGATGAATGAATGTTTACAGGCAGAGGTAGGCCCAGAGCAGACATTGCCACTGGGGTGTGGTTTGTCAGGCCTTCATGTATTCTAGCCCTCCAGTTCTACATGATCAAATTATCCAGATGTCTGCCTCTTGCTATATGGTGGTAAAAACTCAGCCGGGAAGCAAGCACGCTTGGAGACTTCTGATCATCAAGCCAGTCTTACATTTGACCCTTCCAATCACTCATCTTTTATATATCAATAGACTATTTGGCATGTTGCATTCACCCAGGGGAAAAAATAAACATTGTCAAATGAAAGTTGTGAACATAATGCATATTACCATGTTATGGGACAGGTAGGCAGCCAGAGACACATACACAGCACATGCATAAACACATACATACATAACTGCATGCATACATACATCATTTACACAAACTCTTACAGTCATGCACCCATTCAATAACACACAAATACACACTCCCTCGCATATACATATACTCACAGAGACAGAGACAGATAAAGTGAGACACAGAGAGAAGCAAAAGATATATATATATATATATATATATATATATATATATATATATATATATATATATATATATATATAGAGAGAGAGAGAGAGAGAGAGAGAGAGAGAGAGAGAGAGAGAGAGAGAGAGAGAGAGAGAGAGAGAGAGAGAGAGAGAGAGAGAGAGAGAGAGAGAGAGAGAGAGAGAGAGAGCAGTGTCTGTGTATGGCTGCCTGTCTCAAAATGTGATAATATGCATTGTTTATGTTCACAGCATTCATTTCACACAAGGTTTTTTACTTTGTGAATGTAACACACACAATAGATCATCGACGTACGAAAGATGAATGATTGGAAGGGCCGAATGTAAGATGGGCCTGCATGCCCAATTTGAGCAATTTATGACCCTTTGTAAATAAAGTCACTTTTCACTTCACACAGAATTCCAAAGGACCCGAACACATCTTCCTTAACATGCATCAATACCCCACCAAAGGGTGTACACCCAGCCAATCTGTCCCTCCTGCTCAATTCCCACCACACCAGCATGCCCTGGGGTAAAAAAAATCAAACATATGCCTCTACTTTTACTTCTCAGAAATAAGTCTAACAGAGATAAAAGACTGACCTGCTGGACATGATGTGTGTCCTGCAATCGGTGGGCAACAAAAGTGTTCTTCCTCTCGTAATCATGCTCATTCTCGTGCACCTCATCGTTGGCATCACTACCCTGCTCGTGGACGTTCAACTCGCTGTTGCCATCATCTATGCTAATATCATCATTCTCGTCATTATTATTGTTGTTTTTAATGTTGTTGCTGATGACATTTTGGCTGTTAATGACTTTGTTGTTGGTGGCTGAAAAAAAAAATGGTGCAAGCTTATTAAACATGTTAGGCTACACAGTGTAGCTATTCATGGCCATTTTTCTTTAAACTCTGTACTGACACCTGGCCATCTTTGCAGACGATAGTTTGTTACATTGTGCTTCAAAAGGCATAATAACTGCACCCATAGTGAGGACCAGAGATGGAGTTATACTGCTCCATAACACAAAGTCTGAGCTTAATTGTAGAGACCAAGAGTTGCCCATGCAGCATGATTCCTCTCTTGGCCTGCCTTGTTTACTCCAGAGGACAGGTAACACCAATACGTCTGGGACAAGACCAGCTGCAGAAGCTGCTAGACCAGCAAAGCAATGCTCTAACTGTCCGCTTGTCGGAGCTTTGATCCTAAACCAGTTGCTGACAATGGGTTATGGCCTGGTTTGCCCTGCCATGACATTTAGTCTTCGGCTACATTTCCTTGCACAGGATAAGATTTGTACCCTCCCAATTGCGCTCCTTGGCTTTAAATTCTGAGTAAAGAATAATTCATTTTTTCATGCTCTCTCTCTCTCTCTCTCTCATATCCATGTCACATACAGCCACAACCATTCATCAATCCATCAGGTGCCAACACATAGTGCCTCTCATCCTGCTTGTACATTACACAGACTGCTTTTTGTGCACCTCTTGATGTCACCACCACACAAACTCTCTCACACACTTACACACACACTCCCACCCACTGTGACACACATCCACATTATCTTCATTTTCCTGCAAGATAGTGTCCGACAGAATTAGTCTTGATCTGGGTAGCCATCCTCATCCAGTTCAATTACTATTTCTTCTTCTGATGTTTCTTCTTCTGTCTGGGTCTTTGCATTTTCTGGTTCTTTCTGTGATTTTAGTAGTTCTATCTTTTCTTTCTTCTTGGATTTGTTTCAGCATTTCTTCTGTCTTTGCTCTTTCTTCCTGAATTTTCAAAAGGGTTTTGTCAGTGTCAGCTTTTATGGCGGCCATTCGAGCGACAACCTGCTCTATCTTCTGCTGGACTTGCTTCAGGTCGTCCAGGATGAGCTGAACGGCCGTTATCTGGGTTTCTTGCGTCTTGTCACTTTTTTCTTCTAGGTTTTTTACCTGTGTTCTCAGCTCCTTCAGGTTGCCTTCCAATTGTGCAGTTTCCCTCTTAGTGAGTCGGTTGGTGGTCTCATACTGCCTCCTGGCCTCCTTATATGGCAAGTTAGACTTTATGGCTATCTTCATTGCTTCTTTGCTGTCTTGGTGGCAGGGGCAGCCGAGGTACCTAGCGCCATGGTTGCCGAGGCAGTTGGCGCACTTTCTGTTGGTGTTAGGCCTCCTGAAGTCCGAGTCGTTCTTCACGTGCTGGCACTGACTATACTGATGGGGACCAGAGCAGTACCTACACACCTCCACATCGCTTTTGCAGGTGGCACAGGTGTGCCAAAACTTCTGGCACTTGGAGCACTGCAGCACTCTCGGAATGTAGTGCTCTGGTCTTTGGTCTTTTCTGTCCCATACAATGTATTGAGGGATCACTCAGTCCTCTGATGTTACCAACGACAACTGTAGAGGGTAAGTTGTTCTTCCCAATGATTCGCTCAGCACTGGTGATCTTTAGCTTCTTGTTCTCTTTTAACAGCATCTCCCTGATCTTGTCTTTTGAGTGATGGGTCTGGACTCACCTGATGACTCATCATTTCATCGTGCGGTGCCTGGCGGCTTCCAAAACTATGTCGTGGTGAAGCTGTATGATGCTCTTCTCCTCTTGTGCGATCTTCTGTTGAAAGTTGATCAACTTCTACTGTCTTTTATCCCCCAAAGGAGCATCACCATCTCCTACTGTCTTTTATCCCCCAAAGGAGCATCACCATCTCCAATTGTCTTTTATCCCCCAAAAGAGCATAATCATCTTCTGCCTGAACACCTGCACAGATCAGAACACCTGCACAGATCATAACAACACCTGTACAGATCAGAACAACACCTGTACAGATCAGAACAAGTAAAACACAGACACCTGCCTATCTCTTCCTATAACTGAACCATGTTCAACCTACCAGTCTGACTTGTGGCCTCTACCTCTTCGTCAACCTTCGGCTCAGGCAGAACGACATCCCTGATGCTGTTTGCGATGGAGTCAAACCTCTTCAAGAACTCCTCTGAAAGCACGTGGACAACATTTTACAGAGTAACCACCAAATAAAACTACAGTTAACATTTTGAGAAAGGAAAGGACAGAGACTTAAGAACACAACAGCAAATCAATCAACAATTGCATTATCACTGTAAGGCATTGGTTTGAAAGGTAAGTATTACAGTGCTATTGGATCAACAAAAACAAAATAGATAGTTAAGTACAGTAATACCTCGGTTTTTGTTGACTTTGGTTGTCAGCGGGTTTAGTTTTTGTCAATTTTTCCCCCACGAAAAATTTGTCTCAGCTTTAATTGGTTGCCTCAGATTTTGTCGACTATGAAGCTGGTCCTAGTGCCAAAAGACCAAGATGGGAATTGACCCCAGAGAGTGCCTTGATACCTAAGGTCCTTATGGAGGGGGAATTCCCTGTGCAAACAATAATATTTGCACCTCTCCCTCCCCTTCTCGCTGTCTTCCATACACCAAGATGAGTCTTCAGAAAGGTATATGCCATGTTAAATGTTCATTTATTCTTTGAATGTCTTTTATATTCATTTTATAAAAATTTATTGTTTCTTGTACTAAACTCTATATTTATTCTCTATAAAATGTGTTTCAGGTATGTATTTTGGAACTGTCTAGTGAATTAATTGAATTTACATTGATTCATATGGAAATAATTGCCTTGGTTTTCGTCGCTTTTGAATTTTGCCGACTGTTTTCAGGCGGATTATAAACGAAAACCGAGGTATTACTGTATGTAAACCACAAGACAGATAGTGAAGTAAGTAAGTTAAAACACAAGACAGATAGTGAAGTAAGTAAGTTAAAACACAAGACAGATAGTGAAGTAAGTAAGTTAAAACACAAGACAGATGGTGAAGTAAGTAAGTTAAAACACAAGACAGATAGTGAAGTAAGTAAGTTAAAACACAAGACAGATAGTGAAGTAAGTAAGTTAAAACACAAGACAGATAGTGAAGTAAGTAAGTTAAAACACAAGACAGATAGTGAAGCAAGTAAGTTAAAACACAAGACAGATAGTGAAGCAAGTAAGTTAAAACACAAGACAGATAGTGAAGTAAGTAAGTTAAAACACATGACAGATGGTGAAGTAAGTAAGTTAAAACACAAGACAGATGGTGAAGTAAGTAAGATAAAACACAAGACAGATGGTGAAGTAAGTAAGTTAAAACACAAGACAGATAGTGAAGTAAGTAAATTAAAACACAAGACAGGTGGTGAAGTAAGTAAGTTAAAACACAAGACAGATGGTGAAGTAAGTAAGTTAAAACACAAGACAGATAGTGAAGTAAGTAAGTTAAAACACAAGACAGATGGTGAAGTAAGTAAGTTAAAACACAAGACAGATGGTGAAGTAAGTAAGTTAAAACACAAGACAGATAGTGAAGTAAGTAAGTTAAAACACAAGACAAATAGTGAAGTAAGTAAGTTAAAACACAAGACAGATAGTGAAGTAAGTAAGTTAAAACACAAGACAGATAGTGAAGTAAGTAAGTTAAAACACAAGACAGATAGTGAAGTAAGTAAGTTAAAACACAAGACAGATAGTGAAGTAAGTAAGTTAAAACACAAGACAGATAGTGAAGTAAGTAAGTTAAAACACAAGACAGATAGTGAAGTAAGTAAGTTAAAACACAAGACAGATAGTGAAGTAAGTAAGTTAAAACACAAGACAGATAGTGAAGTAAGTAAGTTAAAACACAAGACAGATAGTGAAGCAAGTAAGTTAAAACACAAGACAGATAGTGAAGCAAGTAAGTTAAAACACAAGACAGATAGTGAAGCAAGTAAGTTAAAACACAAGACAGATAGTGAAGTAAGTAAGTTAAAACACAAGACAGATAGTGAAACAAGTAAGTTAAAACACAAGACAGATAGTGAAGCAAGTAAGTTAAAACACAAGACAGATAGTGAAGCAAGTAAGTTAAAACACAAGACAGATAGTGAAGTAAGTAAGTTAAAACACAAGACAGATAGTGAAGTAAGTAAGTTAAAACACAAGACAGATAGTGAAGTAAGTAAGTTAAGACACAAGACAGATAGTGAAGTAAGTAAGTTAAGACACAAGACAGATAGTGAAGTAAGTAAGTTAAAACACAAGACAGATAGTGAAGTAAGTAAGTTAAAACACAAGACAGATAGTGAAGCAAGTAAGTTAAAACACAAGACAGATAGTGAAGTAAGTAAGTTAAAACACAAGACAGATAGTGAAGTAAGTAAGTTAAAACACAAGACAGATAGTGAAGTAAGTAAGTTAAAACACAAGACAGATAGTGAAGTAAGTAAGTTAAAACACAAGACAGATAGTGAAGTAAGTAAGTTAAAACACAAGACAGATAGTGAAGTAAGTAAGTTAAAACACAAGACAGATAGTGAAGTAAGTAAGTTAAAACACAAGACAGATAGTGAAGTAAGTAAGTTAAAACACAAGACAGATAGTGAAGTAAGTAAGTTAAAACACAAGACAGATAGTGAAGTAAGTAAGTTAAAACACAAGACAGATAGTGAAGTAAGTAAGTTAAAACACAAGACAGATAGTGAAGTAAGTAAGTTAAAACACAAGACAGATAGTGAAGTAAGTAAGTTAAAACACAAGACAGATAGTGAAGTAAGTAAGTTAAAACACAAGACAGATAGTGAAGTAAGTAAGTTAAAACACAAGACAGATAGTGAAGTAAGTAAGTTAAAACACAAGACAGATAGTGAAGTAAGTAAGTTAAAACACAAGACAGATAGTGAAGTAAGTAAGTTAAAACACAAGACAGATAGTGAAGTAAGTAAGTTAAAACACAAGACAGATAGTGAAGTAAGTAAGTTAAAACACAAGACAGATAGTGAAGTAAGTAAGTTAAAACACAAGACAGATAGTGAAGTAAGTAAGTTAAAACACAAGACAGATAGTGAAGTAAGTAAGTTAAAACACAAGACAGATAGTGAAGTAAGTAAGTTAAAACACAAGACAGATAATGAAGTAAGTAAGTTAAGACACAAGACAGATAGTGAAGTAAGTAAGTTAAGACACAAGACAGATAGTGAAGTAAGTAAGTTAAGACACAAGACAGATAGTGAAGTAAGTAAGTTAAGACACAAGACAGATAGTGAAGTAAGTAAGTTAAGACACAAGACAGATAGTGAAGTAAGTAAGTTAAAACACAAGACAGATGGTGAAGTAAGTAAGTTAAAACACAAGACAGATAGTGAAGTAAGTAAGTTAAAACACAAGACAGATGGTGAAGTAAGTAAGTTAAAACACAAGACAGATAGTGAAGTAAGTAAGTTAAAACACAAGACAGATAGTGAAGTAAGTAAGTTAAAACACAAGACAGATAGTGAAGTAAGTAAGTTAAAACACAAGACAGATAGTGAAGTAAGTAAGTTAAAACACAAGACAGATAGTGAAGTAAGTAAGTTAAAACACAAGACAGATAGTGAAGTAAGTAAGTTAAAACACAAGACAGATAGTGAAGTAAGTAAGTTAAAACACAAGACAGATAGTGAAGTAAGTAAGTTAAAACACAAGACAGATAGTGAAGTAAGTAAGTTAAAACACAAGACAGATAGTGAAGTAAGTAAGTTAAAACACAAGACAGATAGTGAAGTAAGTAGTTAAAACACAAGACAGATAGTGAAGTAAGTAAGTTAAAACACAAGACAGATAGTGAAGTAAGTAAGTTAAAACACAAGACAGATAGTGAAGTAAGTTAAAACACAAGACAGATAGTGAAGTAAGTAAGTTAAAACACAAGACAGATAGTGAAGTAAGTAAGTTAAAACACAAGACAGATAGTGAAGTAAGTAAGTTAAAACACAAGACAGATAGTGAAGTAAGTAAGTTAAAACACAAGACAGATAGTGAAGTAAGTTAAAACACAAGACAGATAGTGAAGTAAGTAAGTTAAAACACAAGACAGATAGTGAAGTAAGTTAAAACACAAGACAGATAGTGAAGTAAGTAAGTTAAGAACCTATTTACAAGCCTTAGGACCCATAAGGTATATATGGTGCTAGACCCATATTTGGTATAGACCATTCGGCACTGGACACGGGTGGTGTGGCCAGTACCCCACCAACCACCTTTACTTCTGCAAACATTCTTGGTACCCATGTTTAAGCTGGGTCAACCTGTCAGCCCAGGTCCACCGTCTCTGCCCAGCTGGGGATCGAACCAATGACCACCAGGTCAGTAGGCAAGTATCTAGCCACTATGCCACTGCATCCTCAAGGAGGAGGGTTTGGATGACAAGTGGTGTTTTTTCATACAGTGACCTATATACTGTGTAGAACTTCATCATGACAATGGTCTTTTGACATGTTCCTCTAGTGTCAGCCAAGTATCCAACCTCTGTTGCCAGCATGTGTGATCTCTGGGAGGTGAGTATACTCATTGCTGGTCATCATTTACAAGCTAAAGTTCACATGAGACTTGGCTGCAAATTCATTTGGAAGTATCACAACATGGAAGTATGCATGGAAGTAGCTCAATGTGAAAGTAGCACAACATGGAAGTAGCCCAACAAGAAAGTAGAACAACATGGAAGTAGCATTTCAGCATGAGCATTGCACAACATGGAAGTAGCTTAACATGGAAGTAGCTCAATGTGAAATAGCACAACATGGAAGTAGCTCAATGTGAAATAGCACAACATGGAAGTAGCTTAACATGGAAGTAGCTCAATGTGAAATAGCACAACATGGAAGTAGCTCAATGTGAAATAGCACAACATGGAAGTAGCTCAATGTGAAATAGCACAACATGGAAGTAGCTTATCATGGAAGTAGCTCAATGTGAAATAGCACAACATGGAAGTAGCTCAATGTGAAATAGCACAACATGGAAGTAGCTCAATGTGAAATAGCACAACATGGAAGTAGCTTATCATGGAAGTAGCTCAATGTGAAATAGCACAACATGGAAGTAGCTCAATGTGAAATAGCACAACATGGAAGTAGCTCAATGTGAAATAGCACAACATGGAAGTAGCTTAACATGGAAGTAGCTCAATGTGAAATAGCACAACATGGAAGTAGCTTAACATGGAAGTAGCTCAATGTGAAATAGCACAACATGGAAGTAGCACTTCAGCATGAGCATTGCACAACATGGAAGTAGCTCAATGTGAAATAGCACAACATGGAAGTAGCCCAATGTGAAATAGCACAACATGGAAGTAGCTCAATGTGAAATAGCACAACGTGGAAGCAGCTCAATGTGAAATAGCACAACATGGAAGTAGCTCAATGTGAAATAGCACTACATGGAAGTAGCTCAATGTGAAATAGCACAACATGGAAGTAGCACTTCAGCATGAGCATTGCACAACATAGAAGTAGCTCAACATGGAAATAGCTTAATATGGAGATAGCTTAATATGGAGATAGCTCAATATGGAAACAGCTCAATATGGAAATAGCTCAGTATGGAAATAGCTCAACATGGAAACAACTCAATATGGAAATAGCTCAATATGGAAGCAGCTCATGGAAATAGCTCGACATGAAAGCAGTTCAATATGGAAATAGCTCAGTATGGAAGCAGCTAAATATGGAAATAGCTCAATATGGAAGCAGCTCATTGTGGAAATAGCTCAACATGAAAGCACCTCAATATGGAAATAGCTCAGTATGAAAGCAGCTCAATATGGAAATAGCTCAGTATGAAAGCAGCTCAATATGGAAATAGCTCAGTATGAAAGCAGCTCAATATGGAAATAGCTCAGTATGAAAGCAGCTCAATATGGAAATAGCTCAATATGGAAGCAGCTCATTGTGGAAATAGCTCAACATGAAAGCACCTCAATATGGAAATAGCTCAACATGAAAGCACCTCAATATAGAAGTGATACTTTCACTCACCAACTTCAGGCCTGACCATAGCTTCGATGTCTGGATACCGCTTCAGCATGCCCATGGCTTGGTCAATCCGCTGCTCCGACAGTCGCAGGTGGTTGACGATCGTCTGATGGATGCGTACTGCTTCCTTCGGTGCTGAGTATTTTATGTGTTCAAAGTGGTTCACGGTGTGCATGCGGTCCTTCTCTTCAGCCTTGATGTAGCTGCGTAGGTACTTGGTGATCTTAATAGCCTGGTGTTGGGAGGCGAGAACATGCAAAGGCGAGTATGAAGTAAAATTTGTTTCTGACAATAAATGCTGACTTTTCTTAATTTTCCATTCTCTATGATTGTGCTACATATTAAGAGAACACGTGTTGAACAAGCAAATAGGGAGATGGTTAGATGCCAAGTTGGTATGATGGCTAGATGCAGAGTTGGGGAGATGGCTAGATGTCAATTTAGTATGATGGCTAGATGTCAATTTAGTATGATGGCTAGATGCAGAGTTGGAGAGATGGCTAAGTATCAAGTTGGTATGATGGCAAGAAGCAGAGCTGGGGAGATGGCTAGGTGTCAAGTTGGTATAATGGCTAGATGCAGAGTTGGGAAGATGGGTAGGTGGAGAGTTGGGGAGATAGGTAGGTGGAGAGTTGGGGAGATAGGAAGGTGGAGAGTTGGGGAGATAGGTAGGTGCATAGTTGGGGATATAGGTAGGCGCATAGTTGGGGAGATAGGTAGGTGCAGAGTTGGGGAGATGGCTACGTGCAGAGTTGGGGAGATGGCTAGGTGCAGAGTTGGGGAGATAGGTAGGTGCAGGGTTGGAGAGATGGCTAGGTGCAGTGATAGGGAGATGGCTAGGTGCAGTGATGGGGAGATGGCTAGGTGCAGTGATGGGGAGATGGCTAGGTGCAGAGTTGTGGGGATGGCTAGGTGCAGAGTTGTGGAGATGGCTAGGTGTAGAGTTGTGGAGATGGCTAGGTGCAGGGATGGGGAGATGGATAGTTGAAGAGTTGGGGAGATGGATATGTGCAGAGTTGGGGAGATGGCTAGGTGTATAGTTGGGAAGATAGGTAGGTGCAGAGTTGGGGTGATGGCTACGTGCAGAGTTGGGGAGATGGCTAGGTGCAGAGTCGGGGAGATAGGTAGGTGCAGGGTTGGAGAGATGGCTAGGTGCAGAGTTGTGGAGATGGCTAGGTGCAGAGTTGGGGAAATGGCTAGATGCAGAGTTGGGGAAATGGCTAGGTGAATAGTTGTGGAGATGGCTAGATGCAGAGTTGGGGAAATGGCTAGGTGCAGAGTTGTGGAGATGGCTAGCTGCAGTGATGGGGAGATGGCTAGGTGCAGAGTTGTGGAAATGATTAGGTGCAGAGTTGTGGAGATGGCTAGGTGCAGAATTGTGGAAATGGATAGGTGCAGAGATGGGGAGATGGCTAGGTGCAGAGTTGGGGAGATGGCTAGGTGCAGAATT
Organism: Cepaea hortensis; assembly: GCA_963921405.1. Taxonomy (NCBI): domain Eukaryota; kingdom Metazoa; phylum Mollusca; class Gastropoda; order Stylommatophora; family Helicidae; genus Cepaea; species Cepaea hortensis. Next base: position 444,990,521 of record OY992876.1, on the reverse strand, counting down.
GTGGAGATGGCTAGGTGCAGTGATGGGGAGATGGCTAGGTGCAGAGTTGGGGAGATGGCTAGGTGCAGAGTTGGGGAGATGGCTAGGTGCAGAGTTGTGGAGATGGCTAGGTGCAGAGTTGTGGAGACGGCTAGATGCAGAGTTGGGGACATGGCTAGGTGCAGAGTTGGGGAAATGGCTAGGTGCAGAGTTGTGGAGATGGCTAGGTGCAGTGATGGGGAGATGGCTAGGTGCAGAGTTGTGGAGATGGCTAGGTGCAGAGTTGTGGAGATGGCTAGGTGCAGGGTTGTGGAGATGGCTAGGTGCAGGGATGGGGAGATGGATAGTTGAAGAGTTGAGGAGATGGATATGTGCAGAGTTGGGGAGATGGCTAGGTGCAGAGTTGGGGAGATGGCTAGGTGCAGAGTTGTGGAAATGGCTAGGTGCAGAGTTGGGGAGATGGCTAGGTGCAGAGTTGGGGAGATGGCTAGGTGCAGAGTTGGGAAGATGGGTTAGTGCAGAGTTGGGGAGATAGGTAAGTGCAGAATTGGGGAGATAGGTAAGTGCAGAGTTGGGGAGATGGATAGTTGTAGAGTTGGGGAGATGGATATGTGCAGAGTTCAGGAAATGGCTAGGTGTAGAGTTGTGGAGATGGCTAGGTGCAGAGTTGTGGAGATGGCTAGGTGCAGAGTTGGGGAGATGGCGAGGTGTAGAGTTGTGGAGATGGATATGTGCAGAGATGGGGAGATGGCTAAGTGCAGAGTTGGGGAGATAGCTAGGTCCAGAGTTGGGGAGATGGCTAGGTGCAGAGTTGGGGAGATGGGTAGGTGCAGAGTTGGGGAGATGGGTAGGTGCAGAGCTGGGGAGATGGGTACGTGCAGAGTTGGGGAGATGGGTACGTGCAGAGTTGGGGAGATGGGTAAATGCAGAGTCTGGGAGATGGGTAAGTGCAGAGTTGGGGAGATGGCTAGATGCAGAGCTGGGGAGATAGGTAAGTGCAGAGATGGGGAGATGGGTTAGTGCAGAGTTGGGGAGATGGCTAGGTGCAGAGTTGGGAGGATGGTTAGGTGCAGAGTTGGGGAGATGGCTAGGTGCAGAGTTGTGGAGATGGTTAAGTGCAGAGTTGGGGAGATGGTTAGGTGGAGAGTTAGTATGATGGTGATTACTAAGAAAAAGAAAAAACTGTGAAAATGGTGTATCAGAATCACAAATGTTGAGCTTGTACAGTGAACTCTTTAAAAGTGAACTCCTTCAAAAGAATGTAATAATGCCTTCAAAATAAAGCAATAAATCCACAATAATGCAATATGGTCATAAAGGGCAGCACATCTGCCACCAAAATGAATTAACCTCTTTACATGAAAATGAACTAACTTCTTTACAGGAAAATGAATTAACCTCTTTAAGGAAAATGAACTAACCTCTTCGCAGGAAGGAAGATCTATCATTTTCTGAGATTTATAGTTATATTTAACATTCGCTTGTTGTGCCTAGTCTAAAGCAGGCATTGGCGACCATGACTATCCAACTACTCTCTGCCATTACCATACCATTGGCACCTTGCCGTCTTGACAGACGATAGTTTGTGCTTTAAAAAGGCATAACAACTTTTAACTATGGCGGTAGCGAGTGTGACTGATAAGGCCAATTTGCGCTGTAAATGTCCGTTCACAGTGGGTGCATCTGAACACGTGGTCATTTCCACCATCATGCACCATCTTACGTCTCAAACGCTTGGTGTGTGACTTTTCTGCAATAATTTTCTCCTTTGACTTTATTCCATTTCTGATATTTGCCCTCCATGCAACACGTTCAGCGGCGACTTGCTCCCAATGTGCATTATCAATGCCTGTATCAATCATGTCCCGCTTACACACATCTTTGTATCGTAGTAGAGGCCGACCCTGAGATCTCTTACCCATCTGTAATTCACCAAAAAAAATATCCTTTGGTATTCTACCATCATCCATCCTCCTAAGATGTCCTATCCATCTAAGTCTACGAAGACTGAGCATGGAATAAACTGTCACACAACCTGATCTTTCCAATACTTCAGTATTTGTGATTTTGTCTTGCTACTTAATACCAAGAATTCTTCGCAGACACCACATATGAAAGCTGTTTAAATTGTTCTCTTGGTGTGAGTAAGTTGTCCAGGTTTCACTGCCATAGAGAAGAGTACTAAGGACACAGGCTTGATAGACAAGGACTTTTGTTTTGGCAGTAAGCTTCCTGTTCTCCCAGACTCTTTTTCTTAACCTGTTCATTGTTGTTGCTGCCTTACCAATCAGGATGTTGATTTCCTGATCTAGGGATAATTTGCTATTTACCACTGATCCTAGATATGTAAAATGGTCTACTATCTCTAGTTCGGCGTCGTCAATAAAGATTGATGGAACCCCATGTGCACCTTGTGACATAATCTGTGTCTTCTTTTTGCTAATTGTTAAATCAAATTCAGAACAAGCATTGGAGAATGCAGATAGTAGACATTGCAATTCTTCCTCAGAGTGGGTCGTAACTGCAGCATCATCTGCAAAAAGCAACTCTCTGATCAGTACCCTCCTAATTTTGGTCTTAGCCTTCAATCTCTGAGCATTGTAGAGGCCGCCATAAGACCAGGGATGGAGTTATTGCCTCTCCATAGCACAAAGCCTGGGCTACAATATAGAGATCATGTGTTGCCCATGCAGCATGATCCCTCTCTCGGCCTGCCTAGTTCACTCCAGAGGAAAGGTAACACCCCTACATCTGGAACAAGACAAGCTGCAGAAGCTGCCGGATCAGCAAAGCAATGCTCTAACTGTCCGCCTGTCGGAGCTTCGATCCCAGACCAGTCGCCAACCAAGGCTTAGGGCCTGGTCTGCCCTGCCATGACAATTTTGTCTTTAGCTTGCATTTCCTCGCACCAGGGTAAGGCTTGTACCCTCCCAATTGCGCTCTTCCGCCCGAAGCCGTTGGCACAATGTGGGGTGTCGGGTTTGGTAAGCGCCGCCCAACGTTCGGCGCTAACAGAAACCAGGTAGTACCGTCTACGGTTATACGGTAGCTCAGTCATATCTGACTAAGACCTGACTGGTCTCTCTGCCATTATATATTGTAATTACACTGATGTTGTACATATTATTATTATTATTATTATTATTATTATTATTATTATTATTTGTTGCCCAGTTGTTTAATTTAAGCTGTCCACAAGATTCTTTGGCTTCCTGGCCAAGTTCGGTCACTGACGGCAATCATGAATCACTAAATCGTAAGCATGGCCTAAAAGGACCATACAGAGTTGACAAATGGATACAAATATTGATGTCTTCCTCTAAGTCCTTTCCTAGAACATTTCCCAGACATTTACTAGGGCATGTTTCCTTAGTGGCTCAATGAGTATGCTCAGGAAGATAGTGATGAGATGGGTCTGAAGACTGTGGCTGTTGTCTCAGGGGTGGTCATAGCTGGCAATAATTAATTTCATTTTCATGCCAGGGCATGCGGGTGTCCAAGGAAATAAGCAGTTACATAAATAAACACATATAGTATTGTTTGGCGCTTACAGAAGGAGATGAAGGAAGTAGAGACTAGAGGATACACTAGACAACATAAAATTTGAAAGCTATAGTTACAGACCAGGATTCGACCCTGTCACCTCCAAATGATGGCAGCGCTTCACTGCAGGAACAAGTGTACTTCGATGCATGACCAGCTATACACGCCCAAAAAAGTGTCTTCATTAGTCATGTCTATCATACACATGAACCTAAAACCATGGAATACGTACAAAATTTGTATCAAACCATAGAGATAGCACCATAGGTCTTATAATTTATCTCCAAGGAAATGAGCAGGCTGACAAGCTTGCAGATAAGGCTATTGTGGAGGGCGGACAAACCATGGACCTGGTTGGTATACTGAATGCTCTACGAGAAGTAAGTCTTTTGTGAGAACTAAGTGATGATTGTGAATTATATCCATTGCCAGACTGCGAGAACAGCAAGTTAAAAGAGGTGTGGCCAAACAAGAACACTACGCAGGAAGCCAAAGAAGATGAATAAGCCAACACAGAACTGGTGTCGTTAGCCACTACACGCAGCGGGATTTACTGAGAAGGGGATCTGAGCACTTATGGACTGAATGGTTCGATGTGCAATGAGGATGATCTGTTGACTATAACTATTTACTTTACTGTTAGACTTGCTATCTGATGGTGATGCATGATATTCTCAACCTTCTCAAATGTGTACGTTAATAAACAAACGAAGCGGACTTACATCTCCTTTCTCCAGGGCCCTCATGTATTTATCCATGGTCTCCCTCTTCTTCTCGTTCAGTGCAGCCTGGACATGTTGCTGATGCAGACCAATCAGCTGCTCCTTCTCAGCCTCATCCTCTTTCTCATAGGCAGCATACAGATTTTGGAATCGCTGTTGGAATCGTTAAATAGAATGTCTATAGTATAGTATACAAAGCTTACAACGTAATATATACCTTATCATCATTAAGTTATTATCATCATTATCATTATAATAATCAGTATGTCTGCAACCAAAATCACCATCATATCATAATCTGTGAAAACTGCCTAGAAAATCAACCTTGGGTTGATAGCAACATCCTGCAGAAGGCATAAAACATTTTATGTAGCCACCACCATTATCATCATCATCATGTGCCATGTCGATAAGCTGGGTGGCCATGTTTCACCATCTCACACGATCTCTAGAGTCGTGGATCAGCTCCGTGTTCTTGTCTCAACCAGGCCTCATGGCCAAGTCAGCTGATATTTATTTCTCTGACTTCCACGTATTCTTTTCCCCTCAATCTTGCCAGTTGTCACCAAGTTCTCTAATTTATTTTTTCTCATAACATGTCCAAAAAATGGTGACTGTCTACGTCTAATTTCTCTAATTAGTTTATGGTTTTCATTTGTTTCTTATAGGACTTGGTCATTGGTTTTTTCTGTATACCCATAGCATTCTTTGCATTTTCTTCAGAAAAGCACAATTCCACTGCCATTAGATATTTTTCAGTTGTTTGTTCATTGTCCACATCTCACATCCATACAAAAGTATAGGAGGTTCTGTGTGGCACTTCAACACTTTTTCTCATTGCAACTGACATCTTTATTTTTTAACCACCAAAGTCACCTTCACTGCCTCTGCAAACAATATGATACAGAAATTTTTCATTTTCTCGACTCATTCTACATCAAACAGATGATGCAGAGTCACTGATAGGCACTCATGTCTCTCCACAGATCTCAGTGCTGGGTGTCTGAGATCAATGCTAGTGATCTTTCTCCAAGCCACCATCATAGGCCACTCAGTGACATTTCTCCTGGTCTGCCTCTTCTAGATCTCATACTTGGTGTCTGAGATCAATGCTAGTGATCTTTCTCCAAGCCACCATCATAGGCCACCCAGAATCATTTATCTTTGTCTCTGCTGCCACTAATCTTTCCAGTCGTGATGTTTTCCATTGCCTCTGTACTGAACACTTGACCAAAATGGACTGCCTGTTTCTTTCTTATTGTTGCAGGGAATGCACCTCTTGGTGGTAGATTACCTATGGACAAAGGAGAGATGGCCGTGTGCCTGTGGGACCAGGTGGAAAAGGTAGGGGAACAGATTGAGAACCCATATGTGGAAAGAATGAGATAGCCAGAGATCAGCAGGGGTACTGTAAGGATCTCAAAATTGAGAAGGAAGACCAGGAGAATGTTCAATCAGATTGCGGTGGGAACGATTATTAATGTGACTCTTCACTGGCTGTTGAAGGGGGGGATGGAGCACATATAGGAATGTCCTGAGTGCAGTGATGTCGGTTTTTAGCTCAAGTATATAATATTCTACTCTATGTAACCTTTTCCAGGCACTCACTGCTAGTTACTCTGGCAGTTCAAGGCATTCACAACATACATCTCAGAAAGCCGCATCTCCACTGCTTCCAGCTTTGTTAGTTTTATCCTAGTTTAGTCCTAATTTGTTAGTTCACACCCTAAGACAAATGAAACAGAATTACCTCAGTAATTTCTTTAGCCATGTTGTCGGCAGTCTTTGGATCAGTTTTCCTCACTTCATTCACATGATCTCTGGCCGCCTGCCACTCTTGTAGAAGCTGTGAACACAATCATGTGAACATAATCATGTGAACACAATTTGTGAAACACCAACAAAACTCCACACACAGAAGGGAAATGTGTATGTAGGGCAAATGTGCTTGAGGAAGACATCAGTTTCAATAGGAAGATGGGGAAGACAACAGTTTCAATAGGAAGATGGGAAAACAAACAGTTTCAATAGGAAGATGGAGAAGGCAAACAGTTTCAATAGGAAGATGGAGAAGGCAAACAGTTTCAATAGGAAGATGGAGAAGGCAAACAGTTTCAATAGGAAGATGGGGAAGACAACAGTTTCAATAGGAAGATGGGGAAGACAACAGTTTCAATAGGAAGATGAAGAAGGCAAACAGTTTCAATAGGAAGATGGGGAAGACAACAGTTTCAATAGGAAGATGGTGAGACAGTTTCAATAGGAAGATCAGAAGACAGTTTCAATAGGAAGATGGGAAGACAATTTCAATAGGAACATGGGGAAGACAGTTTCAATAGGAACATGGGGAAGACAACAGTTTCAATAGGAACATGGGGAAGACAAACAGTTTCAATAGGAAGATGGGAAGACAAACAGTTTCAATAGGAAGATGGAAAGACAAACAGTTTCAATAGGAAGATGGGAAGACAAACAGTTTCAATAGGAAGATGGGAAGACAAACAGTTTCAATAGGAAGATCGGAAGACAGTTTTAATAGGAAGATCGGAAGACAGTTTCAATAGGAAGATGGGAAGACAAATAGTTTCAATAGGAAGATGGGGTAAGACAACAGTTTCAATAGGAAGATGGGAAGGCAAATAGTTTCAATAGGAATATAAGGAAGACAACAGTTTCAATAGGAGGATGGGGAAGACAACAGTTTGAATAGGAAGATGGGGAAGACAAACAGTTTTTATAGGAATATGAGGAAGACAACAGTTTCAATAGGAATATGGGGAAGACAAACAGTTTCAATAGAAAGATGGAAAGACAAACAGTTTCAATAGGAAGATGGGAAGACAAACAGTTTTAATAGGAAGATGGGGAAGACAACAGTTTCAATATGAAGATGAGGAAAACAGTCAAAAGGAAGATGGAAAAACAACAGGGTCATAGCTCAGATAGAGTAAGTATGACGCAGAGATGTGGCACAGAGTTAAGGGGCCCAAAAGTATGCCACCAAACACGTGGTCCACAGTGGACCATGCATGAGAATTCCATGCACATCATTAAGAGTGGGTGAATCAGCTGTGGAGGTTTGTTTGGACATGTATCCTCAGAAATAAACTATATGTCAGCTGCCATGGGGAGTTGCGTTAAATGTATTTATCTCAGCATCTAACAATACTTTGTCAGAGAGCCACATTGCTGTGTTTACAGTCTATCATCCAAGTCACAACCCCATGGATCTACATTGTCCTCTATATACCTCTGACATTTCAATACTAAAAGTAAATCAAAGAAACCAGCCTGATGTGGAAAAATTATAAGCAAAAGATGACATAGGAAGTTGTATATGGAAAGTTTTAATGACTCAGCGATAGATAATATGCCAGAGAAGAAATGGAAGATGAAGGAAACTGTAAATCTTACACTGGACTGTCAAAGGAAGGTAAGAGCCTCGCCTTGCCTAAAAGACTGACTAGCTGACAGGCACCTGGCCGTCTTGACAGAAGAAAGTTAGTAACATAACACAAAGCCTGGGCTGAATTTGGAGATCATGTGTTTCCCATGCAGCATGATCCCCCTCTTGACTGCCTACTTTACTCCAGAGGAGAGGTAACACCAATACGTCTGGAACAAGACAAGCTTCAGAAGCTGCCGGATCAGTAAAGCAATGCTCTAACTGTCTGTCTATCGGAGCTTCCCTCCTAGACCAGTTGCCGACCAAGGCTTAGGGCCTGGTCTGCCCTGCCATGACATTTAGTCTTTAGGTTGCATTTCCTCGCACTAGGATCAGGCTTGTACCCTCCCAATTGCACCCCTCCATCCAAAGCCGTTGGCACAATGTGGGGTGTCGGGTTTGGTGAGCACCGCCCAACGTTCAGCGCTAACAGAAATCAGGTAGTACCGTCTACTGTTACACGGTAGCTCAATCATATCTGACTAAGACCTGAAATGCTTATGTTAATACTGGATATAAAGTTAGTTGCATATCCTTCGCAGGACTTTGCAGTCAATTCCAACATTTTTTGGCTGTTGGCGATTTCTTGACAAGATTATATTCTGTAGTTTGCCACTGCTTACTGAATGACTGGTACTCATACCATTGTATGAAAACCAACGCAAGGTGATCAGTTGCTAAATCACCCGCAGCTGTGTTTTTAATGCAGTATGCTGAATTATGAATTGCGTCTGTAACCCCTTCGCCACACAGCAGGTAATGGATAGAAAACCCATCAGCGAAATTCTCAAATCGCTGACATTCACCGACTAAATGCATGCACAAATGCATTTATTCACTGCATGCACACGCATACATTAGCCAATGTAATTGCAGCGAAAGTGCACTAGGAATACATTACCCCCCAGCTAATCTACACTTCAGCCGATGCTTGCCCAGTAGAAGCCATTTTGGCATGCCACTGGAGCCTCAGACACCACACAAGTCAACAAGCTGCTAGAAATGGCGTCCAGCCTTGTTTCTGTCTGATCCCTTCATTTTAGCAAAGTAAATTTGACAATTATACACAAGCAAGATTGTCCATTCCTCTCAGACATTGATGTTTCCATGAAGCTAATATTCAAAACAATCTAATTCCTGAGTGAATTTAAACTCATCATTCATCACTGGCATCTGACCATCTTCACAGACGATAGTGTGTTATATTGTGCTTCAAAAGGGCATAATAACTACAACCCATGGCAGCAGTGAATGTGACTGATCAGACCAATTTGTGCTGTAAATGTTCGTCCACAATGAATGCATGTGAACACATGGTCATTTCCACCATCATGCACCATCTTGCGTCTCACACGCTCAGTGTGTGACCTAACTACAATCATTCTCCCCTTTGTCTTTATTCCGTTTCTGATGTTTGCCCTCCATACAACACGATCAGCTGCCACTTGCTCCCAGTGTGCATTATCAATGCCTGTAAATGTAAACACAGAAGCTGTAGACAATACATTGCCCAATTTCTTGCCTGGTTTTCACATTTTAAAATTCTGCCTCTACTCTTTACAATGTCCAACTTATGGAGATCTTTAATATGTAACCCATGCATACAGAAGCTTCTATTGTTTTACCCTTATCTGATAAAGGTAGACAAGTAATTCAATATGAAGATAAGGACTGTGTGTTTCAGAAACACTTCCTTGAACTTGGTAGGAAACTGGCAGTTTACAACAACAAGCAGGTACCATTTCCCACAAGCCAATCTGATCCCCAGTAATTTAAAATTCAGGAAGAGAAAAACAAAACAATTCCACAAACAGACTACCTTCTTACCTTGGTAATCTTATGCTGCTGGTTCTTCTTCATCCGTTCTTTGGCAGCCAGGAATTTTTTATGTTCATTGCTGTATTTGTGAGGGAATTCCTGACCCCGCAGATAAGCTTCGTACAGGTCAATCATATTTTCATCCTCATTGCTGCTGTTTTTAACATTCTTAATGCTCTCTTCCTCATCACTATCCTCATCGTAGTCCTCATCCTCTTCGGAGCTGTTCTGCCAGCTGTCAGGCTTGTCATCGTTTTGAGGAGGGTGGTAGTTAGTCTCAGCTGGGAACAAGAAAAAGATAATTTATTATTACTATAAATTATTATTTATTGACAAAACATATAAAGAATACAAGAATTTGATGATGATGATGATGATGATGATGATGATGATGATGATGATGATGATGATGGTGGTGGTGGCGATAATGGTGAAAATCAATTTACACTGAAGGAAACTACACCAGTCATACAAGGAAAGACTGGCATGGGAATAAATTTATGAAAACAGAGGACAGGCATGATCCGATGACACGCTGATGATGAGGTAGATGGTGGTGAGGTGGTGAAGTGGAGGATGAGGCGGTGAAGAAGGATTATAATGACGATGATGATGTTAATGGTGATGATAATGATGGTGAACAGATATTCCATGTTAGAACAATACCTGTGATTATGTGTTTTGTTTCAGCTTAAGTATTATTTATTTATTCACGTCATATGATATATAACTCTGCAGAACACCTGACGAGATTCAGTGAAACATGCCAGGCAATAAACTGTGCAGCACGTTGTTTGTGACTTCTGTGTTTACATTCACTAAGGGAATACATTGTTTTTGGCGGTGGTGGTGGTGGTAATGTTGATGATGATGATGATGCTCAACCAACATTAAAAGACACAACACCACAGTCTGCCAAGTAGGTCAATTTCCTGAGAGAAACTGGGTTGCAAAATAATTTCTGACATCCACAGGGGTCTGGTGTGATCTGACAATTGTCTTACATTTGGCCCTTCCAATCATTCATCTTTCCTTCATCGTTGTGTATGTTACATTCACATAGCTAACAAAACAACATTGTCAAATGGATTTTGTAAACATGAACAATGCATATTACCATGTTATGAGACAGGCAGACACATGCGCACACACACACACAAACTTGCATACATACACCATTTGCACAAACTCTGGCAGTTATGCATACACTCAATAATAACACACAAATACACACTTCCTCGCATACACTGCATGCAGGCACACATACATATACACATACATACACAAACACGCAAGCATGCGCGCACACACATACACACACTTACATACACAAACACATACATACACAGATACACACAGATACACACCCATACACACTACACATACACACCCATACACACATCTACACAAACATTCACACCCATACACATACACCCATACACACACACCCATACACACGTCTACAAACATACACACACATACACTGGATGGGGAGAATGAGGTGGTGAAAGTGGATGATGATGATGATGATGATGATGATGATGATGATGATGATGATGATGATGATATCATCATCTAATCTCAACTTGGTTCTCCTGTACCTTGCTGTGTCGAGATAAAATATAGACAGCGGGAGAGTGCCCTTTTATGGGCTTCATTTATCGACATTCCCAACTAACATTAAAAGACACAACATCAGTCTGGCAGGTAGGTCAATTTTCTGACAGAAACTGGACTGGAAAATAATTTCTGAAACGGGCAGGAGTCTGGTGTGATCTGACGACCTCGACACTAGACTGTGGCCTGGCTAACACGCTGCTAGGAGATGAGGATGAGGATAAGAATGTGACGGTTATGGTGGAGGAGGAAGAGGTGGAAAAGGATGTGCAGGCTGTGGGGATGGTGTTGATGATGATGTTAATGGAGTGATAAGGAGTGTGATGGTGGTGATGATGCTGGTTGTGGTGATGGTGAGGAGGAGATAGCTGATGATGAGGAGGTGGTTGAGGGAAAGGATGACGATAAAAAGGCGAATAATAATGATGTGGTGGCGTTTGTAGTGGCGGTGATGAGGAGGATGAGGTGATGAAAGAGGATGTTGATAATGATGAGGAAGAGAAGAAGTATGATGATGATGATGATGATGATGATGATGATGATGATGATAATCATCATCATCATCATCATCATCAATTTACCTTGTGCGTCAAAAGTACATTTATTCTCGGTCCTATCGACGCCGGTATAAATGGTATAATCGGCCCGCGCGAGACACAAAACCCATAGTCGCTACCTGATCAATATCGCAGTTTACACACAAAAACGGCAACCTTCTCAGAAATCAATTCGCTGACGTGTTTAAGTAAACTCTGCCAACAGAATATTAAAATACACAAACGCGCGCTTGTAACTGTGTGAATCTATAATCCTTTATCTTCTATTGTACTTGAAGCACGTTTTTTGGTTAGTTCCAGTTTAGCTAATAACTAGTTTTTCTAGTCAGAGGATCAAATACTGGCAGGAAAACAGCACAGAGAAAATTGCTTAAAGCAATGCAGAGAAGATTGTTGTGGGTTAGTCATGAAGTATAGTGTATCCAAATGGTTGAGTGTGGAAGAACACGTGTTCCCGCAGCGAGGCGGTATCTGCATTTCTGGATGACGAATCTAATGACGGGCCTGGAATGCGTGATGGAGGTTATGATATAAACAATCTGCGATATAAAGATGATACAGTATTCATAGCTGAAAACGCAAAAAATCTGTAACAACTGTTGAATATTGCAATAATTGAGAGTGAGAAATGGGCCCTTAATTAAATATCAAGAGAATTGGAGCAATCAGTACTTAAAAGAAAAACAGATACATCAAAATGTGACGTACTACGTACATTAGCTTTACTGGCACCTTGTCGTCTTGTCAGAGGACAGTTTGTTACATTTTGTTTCAAAAGAGACAATAACTACAATCCACGACGAGGACCGAGGATGGAGTTATACCTCCCCATACCACAAAGCCTGAGCTGAATTGTATGATCCCTCTCTAGGCCTGCCTAGTTTACTCCAAAGGAAATGTAACACCAATACATCTTTAACAAGACAAGCTATCAGCAAAGCCGTGCTCTAACTGTCCAACTGTCGGAGATTCCATCCTACACAAGTTGCCGACCAAGGCTTGGGGCCTGGTGTGCCCTGCCATGACATTTAGTCTTTAGACTGCATTTCATCGCACTGGAATAAGGCTTACGCGCTCCCAGTTGCGATCCTCCACCTGAAGCCGTTGGTACAGTATGAGGTATCGGGTTTGGTGAGCGCCGCTCAACATTCGGTGCAAACAGAAAGCAAGTCTACTTTGTCTACAGTAATTTACAGGCATATGAGTTATAATAAATAATGATATAATCTTTAAGGCATTTTCAAAGTTTTCATAAAAATAATGCATCTATTTAAATAGTGAAAATTTTCTAACTCATCTTTTTATTTTTCTTCAACAGCACATTAATTTTTTTTTTTAACATTCTCATATGTATGGCGCGTTACACCCACGTTGGGTATTTATGATGCCCATGTTAAACATTTCCTCAACGAGTTACTTTTCATGCATTTTAATGCTTATTGTTCTTTTTTTGTCAAAGAATTGCTTCATAAGAGATGTTGAATGAAAGAATGTATGAGAGGAAATAGAGAAGAAGGGCATAATGTAGGACGGGCCTGCGAAAGATTTTCGTTCGTTAAAATTTTTTTTTGTGAGAGAAAGTTAGTTGCATATCGTTTGCAGTACTCTGCAGTCAACCCACCGCCCATCATTTATTGGCTGTTCGTGATATCTTGGTAAGTTTACTTTACTTAGATCTCTTCCAATCATATTTTCTACTATCAATCTATCTATTCTTCTATTCTATCTATATTTTTAACGGGAACGGGCCGAACATACACAGACAGACAGACAGACAGACAGACAGACAGACAGACAGACAGACAGACAGACAGACAGACAGACAGACAGACAGACAGAAGACAGACAGACAGACAGACAGATAGTCGGGAACGGGAACTTATATGAGTACTTATATGAATTAAATGAGATGCTCCCCCCAGGGGCTGGGCGAAGCCGGGTCAGACAGACAGACAGACAGATAGTCGGGAATGGAAGCTTATATGACTACTTATACGAATTAAATGAGATGCTCCCCACCAGGGCCTGGGCGAAGTCGGGCCGGGTCGGACAGACAGATAGACAGACAGATAGACAGACAGATAGTCGGGAACGGGAGCTTATATGACTACTTATATGAATTAAATTAGATGCTCCCCACCAGGGACTGGGTGAAGCCGGGCCGGGTTAGTTAGACAGACAGACAGACAGAAAGACAGACAGACAGACAGACAGACAGATCCCCGCCAGGGACTTGGCGAAGCCGGGCCGGGTCAGCTATTGTTATATAAAATCTATTCTGTTGTACGGCAGTAAATTATGGGACGTCAACAAGCAAATTAAGAACATGCCATCATCATCATCAAGTGCCTTGTCGGCTGGCGTATGCGATCATGCTTCTCTACAAATTGCGATCTTCGAAAGCATGTATCAATTCGTATGTTGACTCCCATCCGTGCAAACCGAGAGATGCAAACCGAGAGAAATAATACTGGACGGACTGAAACAGTGGCGCGGAAGGCTACCAACAACAGAACTGATTAAGAACACTATGTATGTTACTCATCTCGTCGGTTGATTCTCAATATTAACAAGAACATCAGCCAGAGACACAACAGGCCCGACCAATCACAGGCTGAGGCCTATCTTGTCCAACGTTCTCAGGTTTCCCATCGGGATATGTGGGTAAAGTCAATGAAGGGCGGTATCTTCCCAGCTTCCCTAGTCAAGTTGAATTAACATTAGACCAGGGGTTCTCGCGTGTTTCAGCATCGTGCACCACTGTTAACAAATGGTCCAATAAAATTACCCGCGCTTTTTTAAACTTCTAAATGTATTTTCTCCTCCACCTTCTGGCTACTCCTATTATCTTTTTTTTTTTTCATGTTTATCCTCTTTCTCTTCTTTCTCCCCTAGTGGTTATCTTCAGTTTCTGCTTATTGTTCTTCTTCCTCCCTCATTAGTCGTCTACCTCCTCCCTCATTAGTCGTCTACCTCCTCCCTCATTAGTCGTCTACCTCCTCCCTCATTAGTCGTCTACCTCCTCCCTCATTAGTCGCCTACCTCCTCCCTCATTAGTCGTCTACCTCCTCCCTCATTAGTCGTCTACCTCCTCCCTCATTAGTCGTCTACCTCCTCCCTCATTAGTCGCCTACCTCCTCCCTCATTAGTCGTCTACCTCCTCCCTCATTAGTCGTCTACCTCCTCCCTCATTAGTCGTCTACCTCCTCCCTCATTAGTCGTCTACCTCCTCCCTCATTAGTCGTCTACCTCCTCCCTCATTAGTCGTCTTCCTCCTCCCTCATTAGTCGCCTACCTCCTCCCTCATTAGTCGTCTACCTTCTCCCTCATTAGTCGTCTGCTTCCTCCCTCATTAATCGTCAACTCCCTCCCTTAGTAGTCTTCTTCTTCCACTTTCTCGCCGTCCTCTTCATCTTAATTTCCCATGGGGGTGCAGGTCATTTTTTTTTTAAATCTTAGATTATGTGGGGACTCGAGCACATTACCACAACAGCTGGATATGAATAACGTCAAGTTGACTGCTGTTTCCCCCTCCCCCCTTTTTTCCCACTCACCCAAAATACATTTATAATGACGTCTGAAAGTGTACGAAGTAGGAGGGCATTTGGAGTAAAACGTTATCCATCCATCCATCATGTGCCATGCCGGTAAGCGTGGGCGGTCATGCTCTGCCATCTCACTCGATCACCAGAGTCGTGGATCAGCTCCGTGTTTCTGTCTCGACCATGCCACAAGGCCAAGCCATCCAGGTACTTGCTTCTAGGTCTTCCCCTTGGTCTGTTCCCCTCGATCTTACCAGTTGTCACCAAATTCTCCAATCCATTTCTTCTCATAACATGCCCAAAAAATTTTGACTGTCTACGTCTAATTTCTCTAATCAATTTACGATCTTCATTTGTTTCTTGAAGGACTTGTTCATTGGTCTTTCTGGCTGTCCATGGTATTCTTTGCATTTTCCTCAGAAACCACATGTCTACAGCCATCAGATGTTTTTCAGCCTGACTGCTCATTGTCCACGCTTCACATCCATACAAAAGTACAGGTTCAATGTAGCATCTCAACACTCTTTTTCTCGTTTCAATTGACATCTTTTTATTGGTCAATATGTTTTTCATCTTGCTAAAGGCTACTTTTGCCATGGCGATTCTTGTTCTAATCTCTTCAAGGCATCTCCCATCAGATGTTATTACTGTTCCGAGATAATTGTACCTGCTCACTTGTTGAAGAATATTCCCATTTACTTGTATATTACATTGTGGTATTTCGTCCTTCCTAGTGACGACCATAATCTGTGTCTTTTTACAATTTAATTCTAACCCTAGTTGTTCACTGTGTGTAACAATCGCATCAACTAAATTTTGCAGGTCCTGTTCATTGTCTGCAATCAAGACTGTATCATCTGCATATCTAATGTTATTGATGCATCGTCCCCCAATGTTGATTCCTTCCATATCTTCAATATTTCTGAAAATACTTTCACTGTACAGGGAAAACAGATCTGGAGACATTACACATCCCTGTCTCACACCCCTTTTAATAGGCTGATATTGGCTTACTTCATTATCAACTCTTATGGCAGCTTGTTGTTTCCAATATATGTTTTTTACAAGTCTAAGATCTTTTCCATCAATTTGTAGATCTTCAAGCATCCTTATCATGTTGACATGTCTCACTTTATCAAAAGCCTTTGTGTAGTCAATAAAGCAAAGGTGTAGATCTTTGTTTACTTCTATAGAACGTTCGATTATGTTTCTCGGTATATACACAGCATTTACTGTACCCTTGCCTTCCACAAACCCACATTGTTCTTCTCCTATTTCAGGTTGTATTTTCCTCCTAACTCTTTGCATGATTATCACTGTGGTCCAAATTGACCCCCCTGTTTGAGAAGCACTGCAGCACTTGGTGAATGTCTGAAGTCATTAGATTGGTTACTGTCCCTAGCCAGCTAGTGAAGCAAAGATAATTACCGCCAGGCACGCCCAGGCGGCCGCCAGGACAAAGACCGTATCAACATATGGATGGAAGGAGGTGTGCTATGACTCACGGAAGGATTGATAACAGTAACGATTGGCTGCTGCTGGTGTTATCTAAGAGCGATCACCTTCCTGGAGGTAACCAGGTCAATGTTCTTTCTTTCTTTCACGTTTCCTGGCTTTAAACTCCAGCGTAGTCCATACATGTGCAACTACTTCTAGTGCACTGGACTGATTTTTGCGTGTGGATTAGCTTTCCCTATTATCAGTGTCCCCAGCCATCAGGCGATCCCACTCCGACTTCTAAGGTACATTAATTTACATCCGCAAGTCAAGGACCAGAGTCTACATTTTAGTCCAACTGACCTGCAAGTTTAAGTTCAGTAGTTTGCCATTGCTTTCTGAACGACCGGCACGCATACTATTGTATGAAAATCAGAACAATGCGGTCTGCTTCCACACCGCCCGCAGCTGCGTTCCAACGCGGTATGCGGGATTACGAACTGTGTTCTAACTCCTTCGTCACTGAGCCGGCTAAGTATAAGTATCAAGTAATTTTACCGGAACCCACAAACCCATCGTTTTAGAGGGGATGAAAACACACACTACGAAGAGAATTCGAAAGAGGGATGAATAATAAAGGAGGTTCAGCGACAGTAAGCAATTGGTGTGAGTAGGTTGAAAGCTTATACTTCAATTGGGGGTGGGGGAGCGCAGAAAAGACAGAGCTGTGAAGAACTCCCAACGTTTAATTCCGCTGAACACTTTGCCCAAAAGAAGACATGGAAAGCAGACCAGCAAATGGAAGGCAAGTTAATTGATTAAGTGCAATGGGATGATTAATCGTCTTAACCAACTTCCTGTTATCTGCCATGGGCTTATACATCGCGGAAACATTTATTGTCATTGCGATATAATACAACATGTCTGCTGCCATATTAACAACTTTTCAGTCAGAACTGTCACACGCCTAATTTCCATTTCCCGCCATCCATTTTTTGTTTGGTCTAAGCCCACTTTTTGTTTGGCACTGAATCTGCTAAATAGAAAGACAGAATCAAAAGATGGCATGGCAAGCCTGGAAACACAGTCATCTTCGATACTAACTAATGATGTATCTGTACAGACAGGAAATGAATCTGATAAAACCTGAGCTAGGCTAGGTTGGGAGTTTTGTTTTCGCTTCTCTTGTTTCATGGAACATCAGACTTTCAAGATGCCATTAACAAAATATTGCACGATTTCTTGCCTGACATATGTCGCGGCATCTCGTCAGGTGCATACTACAGAGTTATATAACATATGAAGTGAATAGACGAATAATACTTTGGCTTAAATACTAAATACATAGTCGCTGATATTGTTCGAATAGTATATCGGCCAAAGAATTATTCACTTATTCACTTCATATGAAATATAACTGTTTTATACATTGTGTGGAATCACAAACGCTCCTGAAAATTGTCTAGTAACCATTTTATGAAACTCAATAATGAGACCACGGAATTTTGTTACATCGCCATACCCTGCCCTTATAAGCCCCGTGAAGTGGCTTTTGATATTACTTACTAACTTGAAAAGAGTGCCACTTGAGACGGCTTGTAGTGTGCTAGGAGTTAAGTAGTAGCACACACGTGAAATTATCTTGAAAGGGGACACATAATCGCAATAATGTATTAGTATCAAATAAGCCAGGACACGCGGGAACGGGGAAACGAGAAAGTTGATAGGCTAGCTTCAAAGGCAACTCTCATGTTGGCATTAAAGATGGATAGAGGGGATTTACCGCAAGTACATATATGAGAAATGATGTAGACAAGCGCGTCTCTTAATGAATCACGTCGTTTATGAACGTTGCTGTGGGGAATGGAGTATTGATGAAACCTGAGTACGGCTGTTGAGTGGGGAATGGAGTATTGATGAAACCTGAGTACGGCTGTTGCTGTGGGGAATGGAGTATTGATGAAACCTGAGTACGGCTGTTGCTGTGGGGAATGGAGTGTTGATGAAACCTGAGTACGGCTGTTGCTGTGGGGAATGGAGTATTGATGAAACCTGAGTACGGCTGTTGCTATGGGGAATGGAGTATTGATGAAACCTGAGTACGGCTGTTGCTGTGGGGAATGGAGTATTGATGAAACCTGAGTACGGCTGTTGCTGCGGGGAATGGAGTATTCGTGAAACCTGAGTACGGCTGTTGCTGTGGGGAATGGAGTATTGATGAAACCTGAGTACGGCTGTTGCTGTGGGGAATGAAGTATTGATGAAACCTGAGTACGACTGTTGCTTGGAGAATGGAGTATTGATGAAACCTGAGTACGGCTGTTGCTGTGGGGAATGGAGTGTTGATGAAACCTGAGTACGGCTGTTGCTGTGGGGAATGGAGTGTTGATGAAACCTGAGTACGGCTGTTGCTGTGAGGAATGGCGTATTGATGAAACCTGAGTACGGCTGTTGCTGTGGGGAATGGAGTATTGATGAAACCTGAGTACGGCTGTTGCTGTGGGGAATGGAGTATTGATGAAACCTGAGTACGGCTGTTGCTGTGAGGAATGGCGTATTGATGAAACCTGAGTACGGCTGTTGCTGTGGGGAATGGAGTATTGATGAAACCTGAGTACGGCTGTTGCTGTGGGGAATGGAGTGTTGATGAAACCTGAGTACGGCTGTTGCTGTGGGGAATGGAGTATTGATGAAACCTGAGTAAGGCTGTTGCTATGGGGAATGGAGTATTGATGAAACCTGAGTACGGCTGTTTCTGTGGGGAATGGAGTATTGGTGAAACCTGAGTACGGCTGTTGCTGTGGAGAATGGAGTATTGATGAAACCTGAGTACGGCTGTTGCTGTGGGGAATGGAGTATTGATGAAACCTGAGTACGGCTGTTGCTGTGGGGAATGGAGTATTGATGAAACCTGAGTACGACTGTTGCTGTGGGGAATGGAGTGTTGATGAAACCTGAGTACGGCTGTTGCTGTGGGGAATGGAGTATTGATAAAACCTGAGTAAGGCTGTTGCTATGGGGAATGGAGTATTGATGAAACCTGAGTACGGCTGTTGCTGTGGGGAATGGAGTATTGGTGAAACCTGAGTACGGCTGTTGCTGTGGAGAATGGAGTATTGATGAAACCTGAGTACGGCTGTTGCTGTGGGGAATGGAGTATTGATGAAACCTGAGTACGGCTGTTGCTGTGGGGAATGAAGTATTGATGAAACCTGAGTACGACTGTTGCTTGGAGAATGGAGTATTGATGAAACCTGAGTACGGCTGTTGCTTGGGGAATGGGGTATTGATGAAACCTGAGTACGGCTGTTGCTGTGGGGAATGAAGTATTGATGAAACCTGAGTACGACTGTTGCTTGGGGAATGGAGTATTGGTGAAACCTCTATAGTACGGCTGTTGTAGTGGTGAGTGGAGTATTTGTGAAACCTCAACATTACGGCTGTTGCTGTGGGGAATACAGTGTTGGTGAAACCTCTACATTACGGCTTTGCTGTGAGGAATACATCTACATTACCGCTGTTGCTGTGGGGGAACGGAGTATTGGGTTATTAAACTACTGCTGGAATCATCAGCATGGGGACTCTTCGGTGTCTTTTGAAGAGTCGGACGCACCAAGAGATGGATTTTCAGAAGCGTGTATGGATGAACTGTAAGGACACGGGACAAGAGAAGGTGTTGGGCGCTCACTACAGCCCATCTTCAATGTGGATACGCTCCCGATAATGATCATTAGTGCTCAATACTGGCATATGGCCTAAGACAGCGCCATTTAGGAATAATAACATAAAAATAATAAATTGTCCCCAAACATTTTCCTCCAGTGGTTCTGTGATGTGATAGCACCATTCCAATTTGTAGACCTGAGAGCACGGAGGAATAGGTGGCCATTCGTTCCCTCAACTTGGCAAGCAACGAGCTCAGGCATCGAACCCGCGTCCCATCGCGCTCATGACCTTACCAGCGCAGTCTTATCAACTACGCTAGCAATCCTAAATTGAGGAATAACTTGAACAGAAGCGATCAACAACACCAAAGCCCAAGACTTCCAGACACATCAACGCCTATGCCATTCGATGGGGCACATGATGATTATACAAGAATTGACATTCTGTCAAGAATCTCAAGGAAGTAAATAGAATGCATTATTAATTTTCCCCAAACTAGACACGCGATCGAAATGACTTTTTTCTTCTTCCTTCTTTACCTCCATCTTGGTTATTTCCAGCGACACTGACGCAACCTAGACTGACTCTTTCGATATTATTTTCGTGATATTCTTTACAGACGAACAGACAGGGATAAAACTATAGGTTAAATAAAAGTGGGAAGATACAACTAAGGTTAAAAAGGGAGGCGGTGTATAAAACTACAGGTTAAAAGTGCGGGGATATCAAACTACAGGTGTAAAGTGTGTGAGTGTGTGTGTGGAGGGGGGGGGGGGGGGGAGAAGGGTTTAAAGGATAGGTTAAAAGTGGTTTCAGATCAAATTATATGTTGGTGCTCGAGGAGGGGGGGGGGGTGCGGGAGAGATAAAACTATAGGTTGACGGGGGGGGGGAGAGGGGGGTAAAACTATAGGTTAAAAGTGGGGGATATAAAACTATAAGTTAATAGTGAGAATATAAAACTATAGGTTAAACGTGGGGGATATAAAACTATAGGTTAAAAGTGGGGGATATAAACTATATAGGTTAAAAGTGGGGGTTATAAAACTATAGGTTAAAAGTGGGGTATATAAAATATAGGTTAAAGTAGGGATATAAACCTATAGGTTAAAAGTGGGGAATATAAAACTACAAATTAAAAGTGGGGGGATATAAAACTATAGGTTAAAAGTGGAGGGGGGGGGGAGAGAAATATAAAACTAAAGGTTAAAAGGGGGGAGATAAATATAGCTTAAAAGTGGGGGTGGGGGTTATAAAATATAGGTTAAAAGTGGGGAATATAAAACTATAGTTTACAAGCGAGCGATATAAAACTATAGATTAACAGTGGGTCGGAGAGTGAGTTTATTAGAATACATATTAGTGTTCGATATGCTCACTGTATTATGTGTGTAACTGTAGGTGCAAGATTCATTCAGAGAAGTAAGATACAATTATATGATGTAAGGCAACGTGTGTATAAAAACATCTCTCTCTCTCTCTCTCTCTCTCTCTCTCTCTCTCTCTCTCTCTCTCTCTCTCTCTCTCTCTCTCTCTCTCTCTCTCACACACACACACACACACACATTACTCGTGTATGTCAGTCTGTCTGCTTCGCCTCTCTTTCTCTCTCTCTCTCTCTCTCTCTCTTTCTGCCTCAAGCCTATCTCTCTCTCTCTGTCTCTCCCTTCCTCTATGTCTCTCTGTGCCTCTCATAGTTTATCTCTGTGCCTCTCATAGTTTATCTCTGTGCCTCTCATAGTTTCTGTCTCTCTGCTTCTCTGTACCTCTCACTGTTTGTTTCTGCCTCTCCTTGCCTCTCTCACTGTTTCTGCCTCTCTCTGTCTGACTATGTCTGTATCTCCATGTCTGTCTGTCCATCCACCTCTCATATTTATTTGTTGTGCTGTAAACAGTTCCAGTTTTATTTGCGGTACGATAATATGGAAGATACCGAGGACCAACAAGACAAGTACTGACATTCTAACAAATCCGAACACATGGTCAGAAGGAGCGCATGAGATGAAGAATACGACGTGCACGCCCGCTACGAGAGCGATCAGCATCTACACATTTCATCTGCTGCGAAAGACTGACCACCTATGAGTTTGCTCGGTGTGTTGGGACGTCTGAACGTGTAAGAACACTGGCTCATAAACACAGTCACGTCTCGGAATCTAGCCACATCAAACGCCACAGTCGTTGGGGAGGACAGTGGTGGAGGGCGTGGTTCCTGAAACAAGAGGCGGGGGTTGTCCAGCACCAAGATGGACACGGGACGATATAGGCATCTTGAGCATGTGGCAAGAGATATGGCAGGAGATCAAGAGACTTGTTAGAGTGTGTGGAGAGTGTTGATCTGCAGAGGCCTGCCACGTGATGATGATGATGATGATGACGATGATGATTGATGATGATGATGATGATGATATCAACGATCTATGAATGACATAATGCACTCGATGAGAGAGAGAGAAAGAGAGAGAGAGGGGGGGGGGGGGGAGAAGGGCAGACTGTCAGCGGATTTGGAAGCTTAATTTCATCATCATCATGTGCCATGCCGGTAAGCGTGGGTGGTCATGTTTTGCCATCTCACTCTATCACCATAGTCGTGGATCAGCTCAGTGTTCTTGTCTCGACCATACAACGTGGCCAGGCCATCCAGGTATTTACTTCTCTACCCTCCTCTTGTTCTCTTCCCCTAGATCTTACCAGATGTCACCCAGTTCTCCAATTTATTTCTTTTCATTACGTGACCAAAAAATTGTGACTATCTACGTCTAATTTCTCTAATCAGTTAAAGGTTTTCATTTGTTTCTTGTAGGACAAAACAATTTCCTTGGCATCTGTAAAGAAAGTAATTTGCTATGGCTTTCCTTCTTAGCAGTGACCATACTGGTCAATGGCCGTAACCATTCTCCCCTCTCCCCTCCCCCCCCCCCCATAGAAATGATATCCTCTGCCTACCGTCGTGAAGCTGGAGACCATAATCAACTACTATCAGTCGGCTGCTCTACAACCTCATCCACCACCTGCTTCCATGGCTTCACGTAACCCTGATCGGAACATGGGGGGGGGGCGGGGGCTAAGCTGGTACTCCACCTTGCCCAAGGGTGTCTCGTAGGCTAGCGAAGGGAATAAGGCACCTTACTTCTCCTTTCATTGGGGATACTCCGACTCCGCTACCTGAAGCTCATTTTAACCTCTTGGAAATAAAGTTCGTTGATTCGTTCGGTCTCTCAAACTATCCTTTCCCCTCTCTCGTTCCCCCGCTACTGCTCTCTCTCTCTCTCTCTCTCTCTCTCTCTCTCTCTCTCTCTCTCTCTCTCTCTCTCTCTTCTTTCCCATCTCCTTCACTCTCTCCTCTTTCCCTCCTCCTCTCTCGCGCACACACACACACTGACACACACAGCATACTAGACAATAATGAACAATTTCTATAAACTGAACAAATTAAGATGGCGTCGGCTGACGCGGTCTGTTCTCCGTTAAGAAAAGACAGCGATTCCAGCCCCACACACCCTGACATAGTGTATGTTCTACCTGGTGTGTCACCACAAAAAGTGTCATCATCACCCTTTAATACGTATGAAGGAGGTGATGCGGTGATTTGAAACGATGTCAGCCTATACATTTATGAGTCACTCAGTGACGCATTCTTCCTAGGCACGAGAGTCGGCCTGAGTATCGACTGAGTGTGAGACGAGGGCTGATCAATAAGTATGCCGTGTGAGGAAATCTCATAGGTCACGTGTGTTTAGTATTGACTTTTTAGGTGGGTTCTTTTTTTTCCCCCTTCTTTTTCTGTGAGTTTTTAAACAACTCCAGTTTCCTTCATTGTTTGACTAAATGAATGGAGTAAATTTCGTTGTATGGTGGCAACAATGAAGTGATTTTAGTGTATGATTAAATCAATAAAGTGAATTAGAGTATGATTAAATCAACGAAGAATACATCTAACAACTATAAAAACTTGATTATCTCAATCTCCAGACAATTGTTCTAAATACTTGATTATTTCTAAATCTTCAGTCAATTCTTATAAATACATGATTGTCTCAAATCTTCTCGCAACACCTCAAAATTCTTTATTCTAAATCTTCCCGCAACTTTCCTACATACTTGATTGTCTCTAAATATTCTCGCCACTCTTGTACATTTTTTATATCTGTAAATCTTAAGGCAAACTGCTCATTTTATTTGAGTATTTCTAAATCCTTCCACAACTTCTTTAAATACAATATTATCTCTAACAAAAAAATTCCGCGCTCCTCTACATACTTGATCATCTCTAAAAATCCCCGTAACACCTCTAAATACACGACTGTCTCCGAATCTACGGGCAGGTTCTTTGATTATCTCTTAAAATCTCCACAACACCTCCAGATACATCTCTGTCTCTGAATCTACGAGTTCTCTCATGTAGCAGGTCCCCTGATCATCTCTAAACAAAAATATCCGCAACACCTCTAAATATATGGCTGTCTCCGAATCTACGTGCATTTCCTTTGATCATCTTTAAAAATCTCCACAACACCTCTAAATACATGACTGTCTCTGAATAACGGGTTCTCTCGGGTAGCAGGTCCTTTGATCATCTCTAAACATCTCCATAAAACTCATCGATTCGGCCATGGTAACCACGAAAATCCTCTTGATCTCTTGCGAATTCTCCTGCCCCGTGAACCCCAATCTTGCGGGTACACTTCTAAATCCGTCACTGTCTCTAAATCCTTCCGCGACCCATCTAAACCCTCAACTATCTATCAACCTTCCCGCGACACCTGCCATCTTGTCGCCGCACCAACGTGCGGCACACTAACATCTCCAGGGAACCGGAGGGGCTCGTGGTCTGTCCCGTGATAGACTGAACAGTGAACGGATTGAGGCGCCGCGCGATCGATACAGTTAGCTCCAAGAGGCCACGCTAATAATTCAGGCAACACAACTTCTAATTGAATTACTGTGATCTCCCCATGACGCTCTGGTTTGTCAGTTATTCGGTGGGAGAACAGCGAGAAAATTCAATTTTCTATTGTAATAATCATTTGGGTTCTCCTCCCAACAAGATGAAGCTATTGCTAGGGTGTTGTCCTCCCTTTTAGCTATCACTTGTGGAAATGGTGTTGTCCCCCAGTTTTAGCCAT
Organism: Cepaea hortensis; assembly: GCA_963921405.1. Lineage (NCBI taxonomy): Eukaryota > Metazoa > Mollusca > Gastropoda > Stylommatophora > Helicidae > Cepaea > Cepaea hortensis. Next base: position 444,965,070 of record OY992876.1, on the reverse strand, counting down.
CACATGCGGGAGTGTGTTTAAGCATTCATTTATTCATACCGTTTTTCTCTCCTAACCCTGGGGTTTCGAGTTGGCCAAAGGTCGAAGTACACTCTGTTCTTGCAGCCAGGCATTTGGAGGTTCGAATCCGGGTGTGGTAACTAACAATTACAGGTCATTTGCAAGAAGTTGCGATCAACTCCAGGTGGATTTTCTAGTTTAAATTTTTATGTTGCCTGGTGTGTCCTTTCATCTCTACTATTTTCTTCTATGTCTACGAGCGTTCATCAATACTTGTGCACGTGTTTACGTGGGATCTTAGTGGTGGCCTCAAGCGTTTCTCATCAACTGATATTTCTGTCTCTCCGACCCTGTATACCCTTTGATGCTGAGGTGAAGTTTTGATGATTCCTTGTCTAGCTAGCGATATACAGGTGACTAACGTCTTTTTTCATGACTTCTCCACTGGGTGATAAAGAAATGACTTTTGTCTTGTTTCGTGATTTCTTTATTTCTCTGTGATACAGAGATTACTTGCACGTTTTGTTTAGTGACCTCTTATCCGCCCTCTGATAGAGAGGGGACATAGTTTTGTTTAGTGATTTCTTCTATGCCCTGTGATATATAGAGGTGATGTGTGTGCTGTTTAGCGACTTCTTATTCACATAATCAGACTAGTACTGGAAGCATTACTATTGGGACTCTTCGCTGGCTGTTGCAGATTAGGACGGAGCAAATAGGGGAATGTCCCGAGTGATATGATGTTTCGGTTCTTGCCTCAGATCTTCTTCTTCTGCGTTCGCTCGGAATGTTGTTTTAGACATTGTGTTGTGCCTGTTTACAACAGAACTGCGACGGCTGACACATCTGACTTCTTCAGGCATTTGTTGGCCGGGTTACCTTCCCGGGTGCCTCAGCTCAACTCAATCATATCAGTGCAAGCCAACAGGTATAGAGATGTTGAGGTGAGTGTGTATAAGCAACAGGAGCTGGTGACAGAGGACAGGGCAAGCTAATTAACTTTGCGTGGCCAGGATGGAACAGAACTTACAGCCGACCTGCATTGCAGTGGACACTGATGATAATATATTGGGGAGGAGGTGGGTGCATGGAGAAAGAGAGGGAGGGCTGCAACTTAAAAACTGTAAGAGTAGGTAAAATTGAAAATTGACTTGTAAATAGACTATTACAATAAATGTAAATAAATTGTAAAACAGACTTGTACAATCGATTTTGGAAACGTTTCATACCGTTGACTTTGATTGACTGACGTATTAATTAATTAATTAATTAAATGAGTCATGAGTGGAGTGGTTGGCTGACTGATTAAAGAAGTGATGGATTAATTGATTGATTGATTAATAGATTGACTAAATGATGAGAATCAACTGGAGTTTAGAAAGTAATAAGGAGAAAGAAAGAGAGTGGGCGTAAACATAAGAGAGAAACTGGATAGGCGACAGAGAGAGGCAGATAGAGCGAGAGACCGACACAGAGAGAGATCGAGACAGATAGACTGACAGAGAGAGGCCGACAGAGTGAGAAACCGAGAGAGAGAGAGAGGTCGACATACGGAGAGAGACCGACAGACAAACAGAGAGGAGAGAGGGTGAGAGAAGAGAAGACAAGTCAAGAGAAGAGAAGAGAAGAGGAGAGGAGAGGAGAGGAGAGGAGAGGAGAGGAGAGGAGAGGAGAGGAGAGGAGAGGAGAGGAGAGGAGAGGAGAGGAGAGGAGAGGAGAGGAGAGGAGAGGAGAGAAGAGAAGAGAAGAGAAGAGAAGAGAAGAGAAGAGAGACCGAGGCCGCATAATCAAATCCGGAAGTGTGAAAGCCAAAACAGGGAACGACAGAACACGAGAGGTCGCGACAGCAGCGACACTGAATAATATGAGCCAGGCTGAAGACCCCGAGGCGCACCGAGGGTACACGGGACAAAATGAAAGGCACAAGTTGTCAGGTTAGCAAGGGCATCCAATAAGGTTCCACTCGGGGATGGCGATACTTGACAGGGAACTGTCGGTTCTTCGAGTTTGGTTTTTGAAGAGCACTAGGGACGATCAGACGTTGCTAGGGTGTGTGACGGCAGGGAGCACTAGGGAAGATCTGACGTGGCTGGGGTAAGCGATGGCAGATAGCACTAGGGAAGATCTGACGTGGCTGGGGTAAGCGATGGCAGATAGCACTAGGGAAGATCTGACGTGGCTGGGGTAAGCGATGGCAGATAGCACTAGGGAAGATCTGACGTGGTTGGGGTAAGCGATGGCAGATAGCACTAGGGAAGATCTGACGTGGCTGGGGTAAGCGATGGCAGATAGCACTAGGGAAGATCTGACGTGGCTGGGGTAAGCGATGGCAGATAGCACTAGGGAAGATCTGACGTGGTTGGAGTGGGCGACGACAGAGAGCACTATAGAAAGTGCAGACGTGGCTGGGGTGTGTGATGACAGAGAGCACTAGTGAAGATCTGACGTGGCTGGGGTGTGTGATGACAGAGAGCACTAGTGAAGATCAGACGTGGCTGGGGTGTCTGATGACAGAGAGCACTATAGAAAGTGCAGACGTGGATAGGGTGTGTGATGACAGAGAGCACTAGTGAAGATCAGACGTGGCTGGGGTGTGTGATGACAGAGAACACAAGGGAAGATCTGACGTGGCTGGGGTGAGTGATGACAGAGAGCACTATGGAAGATCTGACGTGGCTGGGATGTGTGATGACAGACAGCGTTGTGGAAGATCTGACGTGGCTGGGATGAGCGATGACAGAGCGCACTATAGACAAACAGACGTGGATGCGGTGAGCATCTTACCGAGGATTCGAACCTGCGTCTCCCGAATGAGAATCCGGTATTCTATCCACCCGGCCTCCCACGCTGGTGACGAATTCACGACTGGAATTTTGAGAAAATCGAACTTCAATAATTGATGGGGGAGGGAGCTGGAACAGCTTTCTTTTATTAAAAGCATATTGATTTTCCTTTCCTCTGCTAATCCTTCAGATCGATGTAGGCAAATGATTCGGAATGCAATATAAACCGCATTTATATAGCTCGTTTGGCTGGAAGACTTGGCTCAATGTGCACGGAGTTATCGCGATGGAAAATCGCAGATGCACCAACTGCATCGTCTGCAATTGATTATAATGTGACTAGAAGAGGCAAAGCGAGAGAATGATGCTTGATGGTCTAAAGACGGAGGCAGGAGGGGAATGTCCTCAATGGAAATGATCCAGAGCAGAAAGGCGAAAGAGATGTGGAGAGACACGACTGCCTATGCTATTGTCCTTTGCAAAGTATTTGGTGGTAATGTGTCTAAGTGGCTTTAAAAAGACGTTCTCAAGTACGATGTCTTAACAGTAACCATTGATTGGCTCATTGATGGACTGAATGTTTTTTGGGTTTTTTTTTCACTCGCTCACTTTGAACTCGATCGCTGTCCATACACACTACTTCTAGTGCACTGGACTGAATTTTGCGTGTGAGTTAGCTTTCCCTATTACCAGTGTCCCTCGCCATCAGGTGAACCAACTCCGACTTCAGGGGTACTTGTAATTCACGTCTCCAAGCCAAGGACGAAAAGTCAACATTTTAATCCAACTGTCCGGCGTATGGGGGTTTAATCCCCTACCTCAACATCAGCCCACTTTAATGACTTATTGAATAAATTAATAATCGACGTCATAACAAACCAAGCAAACCCATAGATGCTCATTTTTTTGCTGCACATGGAATATGTAAATGCTGATCGCTCTAGTAGCATGCATGCACGTCGTCGTCTTCATCTCATACGCCCCTCCTGAACAAGTTAGTTGCGTGTCCTTAACAAGACGTCGCAATTAATCCCAGCAGTTTTTGTCCTGTAAAGAGTATGCAACTAACCTAGTGTTTACAAAGCCATGTTTTCTTTCCTTTTCATTCATTCAGTAGCATCTCCCTTGCAGAACTTCGTCCCCATAACAACCTTCCGGAAAGCAAGATGTCCGCGTCCGATACATTCATCTGGAGATCATCCGCCACATCCTGCACCCATATTCTCTTTGGCCTTCCTCTTCCTCTCTTCCCGAGCATATACCCCTCCATAACTGTTCCCTCTAAAATTTCATGGCGTTTCAAGTGACCACAATATTTCAATAAACACATCTGTATAGTAACTAACAGCAAAACACTTCCACCTGGGGCAATAACAGAAGAAATCAAAGAGAAATCGACGCAGAGAAATACTGAACAGTAAACAAATAGAGAAAATGAGATAATCAATAACACGACCAGCTAATTTGGAACAAATAATCACGTGTCAGTGTAGGCGAGAAAAATAGCATTCAGTAGCAGAGCACAATCAGACTGGGTATGGATAAAATAGCACGAGAAGCGGGGAAATTGTAAACGAATAGCAAAAACCTCTCGGGAAAACTAGAAGGTAAAGGAAAATTAATGGATAAAGTAAAATACGCAGTGAGACTGGATTATTAATGACATACAAAGACAAGTTGATATGTAATAGGAAGCAGGAAGTGATTGGGAAAAAAGGTCTGTACGAGCCAAAGGTGGACATCGTATCGCCTAAGCCACTCCGCCTTGTACAGAACAAATTTCAGACATAATCTCAGAGTAGACCATAACTACCCGTGCCATGGCTACAATTCACAAATTAGGAAAGATGTCAATAGATCATTTTTACAGCCTGTAAATTTTAAACAGGGCGTATTTTTAATTTAAATATTGAGCACAACCCACTACTGGCAACGCCGATCGCATTCTGGTATGAACCTAAGGCCTATCCACGTCAATATGGAAGCACTATACTCGAGTTTCGCCCTCGTTTGAGCTCGTCGGTAGTGCATATCCCTGACCGGATCCGGAAACAGTCCCTGATCACGCGTGTGAAGCGGGTGCGTAACCACGCGGCACACACCAAATTATCACAACAGAACATCACAACGCTACCCATCGTAGGCTATGCTCAAGATTTTTAATGACTGGGGTTTTTGAAAATATTGCCGTTCCAAGTTTTGTATATACCCGCTGTGAACTCATCTATATCTATAAAACAGACTGTATGTGTGTGGTTGGCTATGTATTGGATGCGTTCGATAACGGTACATCCGATTGAGATGAAATTTTCTACACGTCTTCCTTTCATTCCTGTGCAACCGACTGTAATAGTTTCTTAGTGTAAAATCGGCTACTTACTTAATAAAATTTAATATTTCATTTTTCATTATAATTTCTATATAGCAAGGGGACTTAACTCTAGAAAAGTTATTTCAAGGGGCATAACTTTTAATAACATTTCTATATACTGTATAGTCATATTGTTGCACTTACTTGCACTATTGTTAAACTCTTTGTCTATAGTTATTTACAGGCATATGAGTTATAATAAATAATCATATAATCTTTAAGGCATTTTCAAAGTTTTCATAAAAATAATGCATAACATTGTAACTCATCTTTTTATGCTTAAAGAAGTTATCTACAGTCATGTAGATGATTAAAAACAATTTTCATTAAAAATAATGGATGGTGTGTGGAAGGACATTCTTTTAAGTTACTGTGCGCCAGGAGCTGGGCGAAGCCACGCCGGGACAGACAGATAGTCGGGAACGGGAGCTTATTTGACTACTTATATGAATTAAATTAGATGCTCCCCACCAGGGACTGGGTGAAGCCGGGCCGGCTCAGACAGACAGACAGACAGACAGACAGATAGTCGGGAACGGGAGCTTATATGACTACGTATATGAATTAAATGAGATGCTCCCCACCAGGGACTGGGTGACGTCGGGCCGGGTCAGACAGACAGACAGACAGACAGACAGATAGTCGGGAACGGGAGCTTATATGACTACTTATATGAATTAAATGAGATGCTCCCCACCAGGGACTGGGTGAAGCCAGGCCGGGTCAGCCAGAAAGACATACAGACAGACAGACAAACAAGCAGACAGACAGATAGTCGGGAACGGGAGCTTATATGACTACGTGCATGAATTAAATTAGATGCTCCCCACCAGGGACTGGGTGAAGCCGGGCCGGGTCAGACAGATAGACAGATAGTCGGGAACGGGAGCTTATATGACTACTTATATGAATTAAATGAGATGCTCCCCACCACGGACTGGGTGAAGCCGGGCCGAGTCAGCCAGACAGACAGACAAACAAGCAGACAGACAGACAGACTGATAGATAGACAGATCCCCTCCAGGGCCTGGGCGAAGCCGGGCCGGGTCAGCTAGTCTATATATAAAAGACAATGCATGCAGGGATGTATTTGATGCGTTCGATAACGTTCCATCCGATTGAGATGAAATTTTCTACATGCTTTCTTTTCATTCCCGTGCAGCCAACTGTCTTTGTTTGTTAGTGTACAATCAGCTATTTACTTACTAAATTTTAATATTTTAATTTACATTATCATTTATATATAGCGAGGGGATTTAACTTAAGAAAAGTTATTTCAAGGGGCATAACTTTTAATAGCATTGCTATATATTTTATATATAGATTGTTGCATTGTTTTCAAAGGTTTATAAACTCTTTGTCTACAGTTAATTACAGGCATATGCGTTATAATAAATAATGATATAATCTTTAAGGCATTTTCAAATTTTTTCATAAAAATAATGCATCTATTTAAATAGTGAACATTTTCTAACTCATCTTTTTATGTTTAAAGATGTTATTTAGAGTCATGTAGGTGATTAAAAACAGTTTTCATTTTAAAAAAATGGATTGTGTGTGGAAGGACATTCTTATGTTAATTTTTTTTTTTGTTATACGAATTTAATGAGACGCTCCCCGCCAGGAGCTGGGCGAAGCCGCGACGGGTCAGATAGATAGATAGATAGATAGATAGATAGACAGACAGGCAGACAGACAGACAGATAGTCGGGAACGGGAGCTTATATGACTACTTATATGAATTAAATGAGATGCTCCCCACCAGAAGCTGGGCGAAGCCGGGCCGGGTCAGACAGACAGACAGATAGTCGGGAACGGGAGCTTATATGACTACTTATATGAATTAAATGAGATGCTCCCCAACAGGGACTGGGTGAAGCCGGGCCGGGTCAGACAGACAGACAGACAGATAGTCGGGAACGGGAGCTTATATGACTACTTATATGAATTCCAGGAGCTGGGCGAAGCCGGGCCGGGTCAGACAGACAGACAGACAGACGGACGGACGGACATACAGACAGAGAGACAGACAGACAGATCCCCACCAGGCGTGGGCGAAGCCGGGCCGGGTCAGCTAGTGTAACATAAAAGGTAAATAGAAAACCTGGAACAGCGATATTTTCAAACATCCCAAAGTCACTTTAAAAAAATACACCCTATTTCACTGTTCAAGTCTAGGGAAAACTACCAAATAACACTCAAAGGATGAGAACCCAGTGTCCAGGGCCGATATTTCTAAGTGGTCAAGGCTAGGGCGTCAACGTGACGACGTGGTTACGCCGCATGCCTGGCGCTCTGGAGGTAGTTGGTTCGATACCGTGCTACGACTTTCGGTTCACGAGTGCATTTTTCTCGGAGACTCATAGGGGTCGTCGCTGGAGCTACGGAGTTCGTGCTTTGTGCAACGCTTTCGGCAGCCGCCCTGTGGAAATAAACCGAGGCATTCTGATAAAACCCGGTGCAATTAAGTCGATACCTTTGCCTCTCTTGTTCAAGTCCCTAACTTGGAGGGCATTGGAGGGCGCAAACTACTGCAGACATCTGACAATCCATTCAGGAGGCTTTATCGAGCGGTTCTCGAAGGTTCTCGGGAGGAGAGAGATAAAGCGTGTTAAGAAATGAACAGGAAACTGCCGAGGAGGAAACGAGGGGATATTTTAAGGCACATGCTGCGCTTGAGCAACTTGGCAGAGCCATCAGCTTCTGTAGCTGGGTGAGAGAGATGGAGAGAGAGAGAGAGAGATAGAGAGTGAGCGATTGAGAGAGAAACATAGACAGACCGACAAAGAGAGATAGAGACAGAGACCGACAGAAAGAAAGAGGGAGACAGGCCAGCAGAAAAAGAGAGACATATAGGACAACCGAGTGAGGTACAGTTACGGAGCTGGGTAGAAATGGAAACAAAGAGCGTGTTAGGGGTAGGCTGAGAGCCAGTAAATTGTGAGCTTTACGAGAACACGATAACAAGAAACAAAATGGACGTTGCGGCTAAAGCCTTCGTCAGCACAGAATAAAAAACAAACAGAGCTGGGTAGAAATGGAAACAAAGAGCGTGTTAGGGGTAGACTGAGAGCCAGTAAATTGTGAGCTTTACTAGAACACGATTACAAGAAACAAAATGGACGTTGCGGTTAAAGCCTTCGTCAGCACAGAATAAAAAACAAACGGACACAAATATATGAAAAACATAACTATCTAGAAATTTGGGTTCTAATGAGTAGGCCATTATTACCACTTCCCTGGCAAGATTTGAAGAAGAAAAAAATTAGAATCGCCACGCAAAATAAAATTTGCACAACGTCTCATGTAAAGTGATATACTAATTAGTGCCTCTAGTTTCCGAGACCAGACTAAGACTTTCGGTGCCCAACATGGCGGATAAGCATTTCAACCGTTAAGCCTCTGGAGTGTTTGTTTATGCTTGTGGCTACGGTTTGCAGTCGCATTTTCCTCATGTTGGACTGGTAGTGCATGGTTCCGTCGCCCTGCTACTGAGTTGAGTGCGTGGCGCGACACTGAGCTGTGAATTTCGTTTGGAATGTTTTTACATCTGTCCACGGTTGTTATAGCATGAACTGCATGTTTTGAATGATGGCGTTCGGCCTGTCGCGGAATTGAGTGGATTGCCTTTTTCGGTTCATAAGTGCATTTCTCTTGGAGACTCATGAGAGTCGTCGCTGGAGCTACGGTGTTCGTGCTTTGTGCGATGCTTTCAGAGGGCCGCCCTGCAAAAAGGGACCGAGCCATATGGGATAAATCCCGGGGCAATGAAGTCGATCTCTCGACTTTTAATGCAGTAATGTGTGGCTGCTGGTTTTCTAGTGACTGCCGCTTCCATCGATGATGAACTGTATTTTCCGTGGAGGACTTTGTGTTGGCATTCTGACGGCGACATTATGCACAGTGTCCCTGTGCGGGCTGTTGGCTTGTCGAGACTCCTGTCTATTCAATTGTTCACATAGGGTGGTGAGGAACATTTTGTGTGATATTCACTGGCACAGGAACGGAGCATAATGGGACAACCCGCTGCCGTGAAGTTGGAACCGCAACTAATGACTAATGACTAGAGTCTAAGTTCAATCCCGAGCAATGGCGGGCATCAGTACGGTGCAGCGAATGACCCAGCAATCACAAAATAGGTACCGAATCGTGTTCTGGGTAGGATTGCCTCCAATGAAGGGAAATTCTCACTCCACCCCGGTATGCAAATGACCTGTGAAGGCCAACGGCAGTATCTCCCACTGAAGTGCCTTTATGTTGGGGAATAAAAGGGGAAACCACCACATTAATGTACTCAGAATATACTTCCAATGCGGAGATGATCCGTAATGCTTAGGTTTTCTTGATTCATAACAAGCAGACGCCTCGAGTAGGTCATGCAATATCTGTGACCAAATAAGCAGTATATGTGGCTATATATAATAATCCTTCCTCTTCTTCCTCCACGTCTTCTTCTGCCTCCTCCTCACTTCTTCTACCCCCCCCCCCCCTCGTCTTCTTCTTCCTTCTCCCCCTCTTCCTCTTTCTCCTTCTTATTATTATTATTATTATTATTATTATTCCTCTCTTCTACTTCTTTTTCCTCCTCCACGTCTTCTTCTTCTTCTTCTTCTTCTTCTTCTTCGCTGCTGTTCTAGTAACCGAGCTCACTCAAACTCCCAAACATCTTTCTTACAAACCCACAAACGCTAGCTTCTTCCGCTGCTGGTGTCTGCCCAGAGAAACCGCTTAAGTCTACGACTAAACATAAAATAAAGTCAATTCGCCACACAAAAATGGCTGCCGGGTCGATAAGAGGCGGGCAACAATACCCCCTTTATCCCTCACCGATCTGCTGCAGACGATGGGCGACCAGGAAGAGTAGAAGAGCATGCGCAGAAGCCAACACTCCCAGCAATCAATACAATTACAGATGGCGTAGAAAAGTTAGATATCAGCGGGATTTGATTGAATTAATTTCTTAGAACCTCTCTCCTCCCCTTTTAAAGAATTCTCCTCTGGTTTTATCCTCAATTCCCCTTTTTCTGATATGTTTTCGCTTTCTTACAAAGCCATTTCGACAGGTTTTAATGCAATTTTCTGGTGATAATTAATAAAGCCTGTCTACGTTGTTTTGTTAATCCCATTCTTGTTTTTAAGAATTCTCTGTGGATATTAATGGCGAGATCGTCTAGATAGCAGATGAGTTTTCTCATGGATATATATCTTTTCTCTCTTTCTTCCACTTTTTCTATCATTCTTTATCTCCCACTGAGACATATGATAGGCCTTCAACTAACTCGATCCAAGCCCCCCCCTCCCCCCTCCCCCCCCCCCCCAATCTTAGCTTTCTCATGCAGCTCCGTTTACATCTTCCACATATTATTCATTTATGTTTAAACACATAAATCAGAAACAATATGTTGCACGATTTATTGCCTGGCATATTTCGCTGTATCTCGTCAGACGCATACTGCAGAGTTATATATCATATATCATATTCTTTTTCGTCTTCTTCAGCATTCCGAGCCATTGAGGTTCTTTGCTGCAGATACAATCCGTCTCCATTCGTCTCTCTGGTTGACCTTCTCTTGCCAGTCGTTGATTCCGAGTGCTTGTAGATCTGTATATATATTATCTCTCCACCGTCTTCTTGGTCTACCTCGTTGTCTACGGTCATTTATTTCCTGAGTGTAAGCGAGTTTTGTTTCCTTATTGTATTCCAATCTTTCTATATGTCCCAGCCATTGTAGTCTATTAGCCTTCATGATACCAGTGATTAGCGGGAACATAAACAGATCATAAATGTCTTTGTTACTTCTTCTTTTCCATTCTCCACTTTGTGTATCCCTAATGGGTCCAAAGATGCGTCTTAAAACTTTGTTCTCAAAGGTTTGTAACAAGGCTTCGTCTCCTTTCGTTGTACTCCAGTTTCAGAGCCATACAGCACAACTGGTCTGATCAGTGTTTTGTATATTGTGATTTTGATGTTACGAGATAGTGCATTTGATTTTAGTAGATGTTGTAGTGCATAGTATATCTTATTTCCAGAATTTATTCTAATTTGTATTTCTTCCCTTATGATGTTGGAGCATATATCATATGAAGTAAATAAATGAATAATACTTTGGCTGGAACATTACAACACATAGTCACAGGTATTACGCGAATGTGGGAAACCACAAAAAATTTGTTGCATGTAAATAGGGTTGCAAATAGATCATAGGTTATGGTTGCAAATAGGCCAGAAATCGTGGATGTAAATAGACCAGAAGCCGTAGATGTAAATAGGCGCCAGAAGTCATGGTTGTGAATAGTCCGATGTCATGGTTGTAGATAGATCAGAAGTCATAGTTGTAAATAGACTTGACGTCATGGTTGTAAAATGGGCGCCTGAAGGCATGGTTGTAAATAGGCGCCAGAAGTTATGGCTGTAATGCCAGGTTCTCCACTATAATAGCGTGACATGTTTCATTATGTCACTCCATTGTAAGTCTGACGTCGTGACCATGCTATTATCTTGTTATGGGGAAATTTAACCCGTAAAGATCATGATTCTCCTAATCTCACCCCCCCCCCCCTCCCCCCTGCTGAGGACGGGGACGCAGCGCTTATGGGAATGCCCCGAATGCTGTGATGTCGGTTCCTAAATCAATCAATCAAATAATCAATCAATCAATCAATCCTTCTTAGCAGTGACCATAATGGTCAATGGCGGTAGTCATTGCCTCCCCAAAAAAGAGATCCTCTGCCTACCGTCGTGAAGCTGGAGACCATAACCTACAGGGTAGCGAAGGTAGCCTTTGGCAAGGTGAAAAACATACTGACCAATAAAAAGATGTCAACTGAAACGAGAAAAAGAATGTCTAGGTGCTACATAGAACCTGCACTTTTGTATGTATGTCAAGCGTGGACAATGAGCAGACAAGCTGAGAAACATTTGATGGCTGTGGAAATGTAGTTTCTGAGGAAAAACCAATGAACAAGTACTTCAAGAAACAAATGAAGCTCGTAAACTGATTAGAGACATTATGTTTTGGGCATGTTATGAGAAGAAATGAATTGGAGAACTTGGTGACAACTGGCAAGATCGAAGGAAAGAGACCAAGGGGAAGACGGAGAAGTAAATACCTGGATGGCTTGGTCAGGTGGCATGGTCGAGGCAGAAACACGGAGCTTATCCACGACTCTGGTGATCGAGTGAGATGGCGAAACATGACCGCTCACGCTTATCGGCAAGGCACATGATGGATGGATGGAGAACATGAACACAAATACTGCTTCTGATTACTGGAAGCATATCGCCTGGGAGATGACGTAATGGCTTTCCCTTGACCTGAACGTCAACGTATCTGACTTAAAGAGATAAAACTCGGCCTTTCAAGGGATTCACAAACAACCAAATTAACTTACCTGATCCTGCCGTTACTTTAACCCCAATATTGCTGATTGATACTTCAACGCTCGTTGTTCAACGGAGTTAATATTTGAACAACTCTGGACACAACATGTGTTACTGGAACGCAACGAAGACTTCAGAGATGACGAGTTAAAGAAACAATTGCTTCGGACACAGCGAGTTAAAGGGATAACTGATTTGGACAGAACGTGTTAAAAAGTAACTGATTCGGATAGAACGATGTAAAGTAACAACTGTTTCGGATAGAATGATGTAAAGTAACAACTGTTTCGGGAAGAACGCTTAAAACAATAGTCGCTGAAAAGTCGACAGGGTCGACTTCATTGTACCGGGTTTTATCCCATATGGCTCGGTCTCTTTCCGCAGCGCGGGAAGCGTCGCACATAACACGAACTCCGTAGCTCCAGAGACGTCCCACGGGAGTCTCCGAAAAAATTCACTCGTGAACTGAAGGACGCGGCCCTGTATCGAACCCACAACCTTCGGAGCCCGAGTCAAACGGCTTGATCACTTCGCCACGGAGACTCCCGTTAGACCCCCGGACTTCGGGTAGAACGATGTAAAGTGACAACTGTTTCGGATAGAACAGTGTAAAGTAACAGCTGTTTCGAACAGAACAGTGTCAAGTAACAACTGTTTTGGAAAGAACGAGTTAAAGCAACAACTACTTCGGAAAGAACAAGGTAAAGTAATTGATTCGGGTAGAACGATGTAAAGTACCAATTGCTTTGTATTGATCGAGTTAATGTATCAACTACTTCGAGATACAGCGTGGGAAGATATAAAATAGCAACTGTTTCGATACAGAACGGGGTAATATAATAAATACTTCACACAGAACGAGATAAAGTACAGATGAAGGTATAGTAACAACTGCTTTGAATTAAACAAAGTAAAGTAACTATAGGTCGAAGTAAAGTAACAACTGCGTCAGACAGACAAAGTAACAACTGCTTTGGATTGAACAAGATAAAGCAACTATAGATCGAAGTAAAGTAACCAGTATTTCGGACTGAACGAGATGAAGGAGCTACTTCAATTAGAACTTGTTAAAGTAACAATTATTTTTGGTTAGATCGAAGTAAAGTAACAACTGCCTCGGATAGAACGTGTTAAAGTAACAATTTCTGATAGACGAAGTTAAAATAATAATTGCCTTGGATAGAACCAGCTAAAATAACAGCTTCAGACAGAACCAGTTAAATTAACAACTGTTTGCTATTGAAAGAGCTATAACACAATTACCATCCAACAAGATTAAATATTTCACAGAACCACATCACATACATTCTCCCCCCTCATGATATAAATCAGATTTCTTAGCCTCTGATTGCGCGGAGATTTGTCCGCTGAGATACTTCAATGCTCCGTTTATTGTATGCAAGCCATGCCAGAGTTCCCCCAGGCACTGTTAACGTGGGTAATATATTTGTTGTTGATTTCCTTGCAGAATAATTTTCCGCATTCAATGCGGACATGTTGTTTTAGCGGCAATCTGCAAGCTGGCGTATAGGCGGTGTGTGCATGTGAGACAAGGGCAGATCAGCAGATAATAAACTGACGGCAGCAGAGTTGAAGTTTCTGAGAGGTGGGGGAGAATCCCATGGAGGGAGAGAAAGACAAGTGGAGGCAGCTCAAGACGGCTGAAGGAAACCGTAAATAGAGTAGTTGGGAAATTAGATGTTAGATGGTCGAGATATATGGTTTGGGCAGGTTATGAGAAAATATAAATCTGAAGAAGAGAGAAAATAGTGATGTAATGGCAAACTTGATGGGGGGGGGGGGGGGGGGGGAGGAGGAAGAGAAAGGCAAAGAAATAAACATCTAGATGGCCTGGTCAGGTGGTATGATCGAGACAAAAACACAGGATTTGATATTGGTGATCATGTGATATGGCGAGCAATATGATGAATATGATGATGAATGATGACGATGAAGCTTACAACTGTTACAAGACAGCCCTAGGCGGCTAAACCTCCTCACCTGGTCGTAGGTAGTGGATCGGACGACTAACCTACTCAGATAATGGAGAAAAACTAGCAGGGCCCAAGTGCACTCTTTGCGTGGTAAACATCTCTGGACATATGACATCAAAAAGAGCAGGCCAAATAAGGCACTGCTCTGGCAAAATTTTTGAATAAGAAAACACTGGTCACACAAAAAAGGGTATGTATGTTGTGTGTGTTTCTGATATAAAACCAATGTGGGTAATCGGATGTGCAACGGAGTTTGTGCACTGTTCTGATATTCTCCTAATGTGGTCTATGGAAAGTGATTGGGGCACTTTGCACGTGTCTGTGAGCAATGAAACTGATCCTTTACCAAGAGACTATATACTCACACAATTTAAAACCTACCATGTTAGGTGGATGGGTACGTATTTAGGTGGGTATTTAGGTGGGTGTTTAGGTAGGTGGGTAGGTAAGAACTCGGACAGATACACGGACAGGCAGGCAGGCTGACAGGCAGGTGGACAGACAGACCAAATCGACCGAATTCTACCATATGACCATTGGCATCCTCACCGAACAGATAGGAGTACGTGTACTCGACTCAATCTCTCCAAGAGTGATCTCCAAGAGGTGATCCAAGCAACAATGCACAGCTTCACAGCACGCTAAGGATAACCACCGATCCATCCAATCAATTAATATTCGCCCCACAACACCAGCTACCTGGAGCCGCGCCGTTTGCGAAATGCAGTATTAATAAATCTCTTCCGTGCTGGGTGATATATGATTTTATTATTGAGCAATGCTGCTAAATATGACATACACTAGCTGAAATGGCATCGAAAAGCTCCTTGCGTTTCTATTCATATCCGGTTAATGTTTTGAAATAATCACAATATCACAACTTCCGTCTGCATTGTTTCCGCGCCATTTATTCTTCTAGGCATGCGACGAGGCTGGACATACAAAATTGCCAGTTCTGTCTGAATTCAGTTTCTCTACAGTAACTCTACACGTTCAGGTGTAGAACTAATATAACTTACTACAGACTTGCAAATAACCTGCTTTTACAGTTTATTAAAGGGTAGAAAATCCCTGCAGAAAATATACGACAATTAGGTCCCCTAGTTGGACACAAAATGTAAATAATATAAAATGACACAAAGTGGTGCAGCTTTACATAACAGAGTTACGACACATACAGAACGTTGCGGCGGTTAGCCTTCATCAGCAAACAAACACATTCACAAACACAACATAAGTCAAGGAGAACTCCTGTGACTACATTAGAAGGTGATGACAGGACGAGAGGAACAAATGCATGGAAAAATAGAAGCAATGGAGAGAAAATGAGAATTGAGAAAAATGTTAATAGAAAAGAATGTTAGTTGAAGAAAATGTTTAATAGAAAAACTGTTAATAGAGAAAAACACTGCATACTCACCTCACGTACGGATCTGAAATGACTACGAAACTCTCGGGTGTAGTTGTATTCAGTGCTGGATGTTACGGTTCAGTGAGCACATAGAAAGAAGTGGGCGGGGTAGGAGGCGTGTAAAATTGACCAAGACCCCATTGTGTTATTTAAGGTCTGGTTGGACTGGTGTGCATGAACACGCGTACATGCATAGACACACTTCAACAGACAAAATGCTAGTGTATGTGGACATATGCACAGTATATGCAAAGAGAGAGAGAGAGAGAGAGGGAGAGAGAGAGAGGAGAGCGAGAGAGAGACAGACAGACAGAGAGAGACAGAGAGAGGAAAAGTGCCTGCGACATACCACATGGGGCATACTGTACCCTACGAAATAGTCAGTATGGTTGCTTGTCATACAACGCGCTTCAGGAGCCCCTCGCCCAGTGCTCGAGTTGTTGGGGCTGTGTAAGATCCAACCACTGGCAATGCACGTGAAGAAGGTATGCACAGAGAAGCCAGATGTAAGAGGAGAGAGAGAGAGGGAGAGAGAGAGTGAGAGAGAGAGCGAAAGGGAGGGAGAGAGAGAGGAAGAGAGAGAGAGGAAGAGAGAGATATAGAGAGAGAGGGAGTATCGACATACTAGGGTTATCGTGTTTCGTTGTATCCTCCGCAATTGCAATGCTCAGTGGATGGAAATTTACATTACAATACGTGTTCATTTGATTGTGTACCAGGTCTGGTCTATCCCTACTGTTTTACACTGAATCAGTTAATGTGTATAGTGGTTGACAGCAGGGTTTCGTGGGAAAGTGGGACAGTTTTTTATTTTTTGGAACGTACAACTATCATTTCTGATTTTACCTAACTTAAACCCCTACGTCGGCATTGCTTTGGACTTACACTTTAACTTCTCGTTTAGTAAGCAATGGCAAACTACTGCCAGTTATCTGAAACAATATACACTCAATATCTGCGAAAATTGGGGAAATACAGATTCCTACGTGCATCCAAACCTAGAAAGTGTGATGGCGCTGCGTGAGGGGAGAGTTTATGGTGAAAAAGTATAACCTGGTGGGAAAATGAAAAAGTATAACTAGGATGAAAAATTAAAAAGTTTAACTAGGTGGAAAAATAAACAAGTATAACTAGGTGGACATTGAAAAAAAAAATATAATTAGGTGGGAATATTTAAAAAGTATAACTAGGTTAAATATCATGAAAAATTATAACTAGGTGGAAAGTAAAAAAAAGTATAACTAGGTTTAAAAACATGAAAAATTATAACTAGGTGGAAAGTAAAAAAGTATAACGGTTTAAAAACATGAAAAAGTATAACTAGGTGGGAAAATGAAAAAAATATAACTAGGTGAAAAAAATGAAAAAGTATAACGGGTTTTTTCTGCATATTCTTTACATGACATTGCAGTCAACCCTAACATTTTTCAGCTGTTGATGTCTTGGCAATATTACGCTCAGTAGTTTCCCATTGCTTTCTGAGCTACCGACTCACATACCCCCGTAAGTAACCAACGCGACACGACCCGCTACCGAATCTCGCATAGCTGCGTTCCTCGCGTGGATATACGGGATTATGGAGATAGTCTTTAACCTCTTCGCCAGGAAGACCGGCATAACTAGGTTAAAAATGAAAACGTATAACTAGGTAGAAAACTGTAAAGTGTAAGTAGGTGGAAACATCAAACCAAAGATTTTGCGAACACTACTAACGATGAATAGAATATTGACCTCCCATTTTTTTTAAATCCCATAGGGGGAGCATGCTGTGTGAATGTGAAGTGCTAGAAGCATCACATATTAAGCCTGGGTATAAAAAGGAATGGGTGGCTATTCCTTCCCTCTGGTAGCGGACGGTGAGTGTTGTTACCCGCCCCAAACACTGGCTTTAAAGGTTAACGTTTGCCTATACCGCTCAATACAAAACGAGTTAATTTTGTGATGTTCAAAAACCAACTCTGAATACTTTACTGCTCAAGTTGTTAACACAAGCCAGTGTCAATATTAATTCTGCATCCCAACGCTTTGGCCCCTATCTACTCCCCTAAGAACCTCGCTAACTTCATTATCATACATTCCTGTCTAACTTGATAAAATGCGAAATGACAGTTCTACGTTCCTAACACTGCACCACTCTCCCACTAAGCCCCTTCCTCAACATCTATGTGCATTAATACATTCCTGACTTGGCTGGCTAAAATGCGAAATGACAGTTCTACGTTCCTAACACTGCCCCACTCTCCCATCAACTTCACCCCTTGGTCAACATCTATATACATTACTAGGCACATTTAACACGTGTTGTACGTCATTCCCAGGACGTTGCGACCAAACCCAGGTTGACTTTCTGGGCATTTAATAGTTTGCCATTGCCTTCTGAACAAGAAATCAATGCTATGTCCAACGCAATGTAGGGATTTGAGTTAGGTAAAATCGGAAATGCTAGTTGTACGATCCAAAAATTGTTCCACTTTCCCCCGAAACCCTGCTATCAACAACTATATACATTAACTGATTCAGTGGTAAATAAAACCTAGGTTTTGACCAATCATGGCACACAATCAAATAAACAAGTATTATAATGTAAATGGTCATCCACTGAGCAGTGAAACTGCGGAAGATACAATGAAACAAAACAAATAACACGACGACTCTGGTGTGGCGATATATCACCTTTCTGTCCACATGGGAGATCACATTTGGCGATATATTATTATTCGTCAGCGCGGAATCAGTTAATACGTTTCCGTTTGGTTGGCTAAAATAAGAAATGATAGTTCTACGTTGCCAACACTGGCCCACTCTGCCATTAACTCTCCCACTATATATATATATATATATATATATATATATATATATATATATATATATATATATATATATATATATATATATATATATATATAAATCTCCCTGTTTAAAAAGTGTTGTTTGTACGTCATTCACGGGACGCTGCGATCAAACCTAGGTTGGCTGTTTAGGCTACTGTACGTTAAGTAGTTTGCCATAGCTTTCTGAACGAGAAGTCGACGTTTAAGTCCAACTTATGCCGGTGTAGGGGTTGAAGATGGATAAAATACGAAATAATTGTTTTACGTTGCTAACACTGCCCCCCCCCCCATCTCCCATTAACTAAACCTTTTAGTTAACAATCGTGTATATTAATACATTCCTGCATAGTTGGTTAAAATACTAACCGCCAATTCTACGTTCCTGAAACTTCTCCATTTCCCTGCGAAACACTAAAATTGTTAGGCTAGCTAAATATTGCACGCTAATCCTACGTTCCTAAAATTCCTTTTTTGGCTAAAATACTAAACGCTAATTCTACGTTCCTAAAACTGATTGGTTGGCCACACATACAAAATCTAAATACTAGTTTTACGTTCCTAAAACTGCTTGGTTTGCTAAAATTACTAAACGCTAATTCTACATTCCTAAAACTGCTTGGTTGGCTAAAATAGTAACCGCTATTTCTACATTCCAAAAACCTCCCCAATCCCCCACTAACTGAACCCACATGTCAACATACATAAAACATCAATAAATTTATGTCTAACTGTCACAAATACTAAAAATCGCAGAATCACAACTGCCAAAATCCCTCTCGTGCAAAAACAGCAGCCAATGCTTCCTGTCTGGCCGGATTTTAAAAATAAAAAACGAAATCGTAGATTTCAGAACATGGTTGGAAACACTTCCGCTCCTAGTTTGGTGTTTCCTATTTTCATCATGAACTAGTCAGTCAGTCAGTCAGTCAGTCTCAGTCTCAGTCTCTCTCTCTCTCTCTCTCTATCTCTCTCTCTCTCTCTCTCTCTCTCTCTCTCTCTCTCTCTCTCTCTCTCTCTCTCTCTCTCTCTCTCTCTCTCTCGTTTCAGTACGGGTCTTGCACACCCTGCTGTAGGTTTCCGTGTTTGGAGAGAGGAAGGGATCTCCTCGAGAGAATCCCCAGAATATTAAACTTTGCTACCGGGTCGAGAAAAGTCTCTACACCAACCTCACTCCAATATATGCAAATTCTTTACAGGGCGTAGCGACATGGACGCTTCTAGATTGAACTTCTGAGTTACAATCCAGTCTTACAGAAGATGTACTAACCAACTAATCAGCCAGTCAGTCAACCATCAGTCAACCAACCAACTTGCCAGCCAGCCAACCAACCAACCTAATCGATGTGACACCAACCAACCTAATCGATGTGACAGCGACTATAACAAAAGTCACACACTGGATACCCAGAACGGGTACCATAAGCATCACAGACTGAGATCCCCTGATGCATACAACATAGGCCACTCTGTTGAATGTTAAAATGTCAGCATAGTTATTATATCTCGATTGTTACGTTTATACTCCACGCAGCAGTATTTTGTGCCAGCGGGATTTATGCTCCGTCAGCCGAACGATATCGAAGCTGCCAGTTTTGGTGTTGTCTAGGTTCAAAGCGTAAGATTGCTGTATCCCATAATTTATAGTGCACATCCGCATAATAACATGCTTCTCGGGGAATTGCGAACAGCTAGGGGGATTCGTGTACACTTAAAATATACTTCAGTAGTCAGAAATCGAAACGTGTAGACTAAATAGGCCGTTGAAAATAAACACAAGGAAAAAACATCACTGTTCTACTATCCTGGTTCAATGGCTGGGAGACCCATAAAGGAAGCAGATCTCAGAGAGGATGGCCCGAGTCAGCACGTATTGATTACAGAAATCATCTTCTGCATACGCTCGGAATGTTGTTTTAGCAGTAATTGCATTGTGCTGGTTTACAGCAGAGCTGCGATATTTGCTCCTTTCGGCCGACACATCCGACTTCTTCAGGTATTTGTCGGCGGCGTTGCCTTCCCGGATTACAGAAATTAGATGTGACATCCAAGAAAAGAAGAGAGAGAACGGGGGGGGGGGGGGGGGGGGAGAGAGTGAGAGAGAGAGAACGAAGGCACAAAGGAGCTGTTTTCAAAGTGTGAAGAATTGGGTACAACATTGACATTCTGCCCTGCTTATTTCTCTGCCCCCATACATTATTTCATTCATACATCACTTAATCTTAGAAAACAACAGGAACAACATCTGCATTATAAACACATGGAAAATTTGCAATAATCAATATCACGTGACTCGCTGAACCGCATGTTTGGCACTGCGATTATAGTAGCTAAGGACAGGTCAGCATGGCCGAATGGATAAGAAAGCGTGTTCTTAAACATCCGGTGTGCTGACGCCAAGGGAAGGGGTTCAACCACAGGACAGTTGGACTAAAATGTTGACCTATCGACCTTGACTTGGGGACATACATTACAAGTACCTATGAAGTCGGGGTGAGTTAGCCTGATGGCGAGGGACACTGGTAACAGGAAAAGTTAATCCACACACAAAATTCAGTCCAGCACTACTAGAAGTCGTGTGTATGGTGTAAGCTTGAGGTCAAAGCGAGGAAGCGCAACAACAACAACAACAACAACAACAACAACAACAAAGTAGCTAGGGTAGATGCAACAAACATCAGTTAGAATGTTTAGTATACACAGCCGGCGCTGTAATAAAGGGGTTACGAACGCAACTCCCATTCTCGAATGCCGCATTAAAAACACAGCTGCATGCGATTTGGAAGAAGACCGCCTTGTGCTGGTTTTCATACAATGGTATGAGTGCCAGTGGTTCAGAAGCAATGGAAAACTACTGAACGTAAACCAAGAAATCACAAAGTCCCAAAAAATGCCGGGTTTGACTACCACGTCCAGTAAAGGTAAGGGGAGGGAGAGAGGTATGATAGAATGAGAGAGAGCGTGCGATGATGGAGTGCGTGCGATGATGGAGCGCGTGCGATGATGGATAAGTGCTTGGTATCCGGTGAGAAAGCGGAACCATGGCTGCCTGTGCATGTCACATGGTGAAGACTGCTTCCGTTTTGGTTGATTCTCCTCGTAACAACATCGACCCTCACAGAAACAGTCACGACAGTTCTAGAAACACGACATGCTCGGTAGAGCATAAAATACAGATTGAGAACCACTGGGACAGATCATCAACACACTGCGTATCCCAGGACGGAGCGCTACTGCAACAAGCCATGCGCAATGGCTGCCAGCAGCCGACAGACAATCTCGCGCTAGCAGCTAACGTAATAATGTCAATCAGGAATCGTTACTGCAAATTATGTAAAGCTATTTTGGGAATGTAACGGCATTTGATTACGGGGCTAAGGAAGAGTGGAGTGTAAGGCTTGTGTGGCTATGACAAAGGCGAAGAGCATTAGATTTGTACGTTTGTAATTACAGGACTGGAGACAACGGGTTTAAAAGGGCGATGGGCTATTAGAGATAGTTAACACATGTGAATGGATGATACGGCCAAAACAAACAAAGTTAACACATGTGAATGGAGGATACCGCCAAAACAAAGACAGTTAACACATGTGAATGGAGGATATGGTCAAAACAAAGCAGTTAACACATGTGAATGGATGATACGGAAAAAAATATAGTTAACATGTGAATGAAGGACACGTCCAAAACAAAGATATAGTAGTTAACACATGTGAATGTGGAATGCGGTAAATAAAAAGGTATTTAACGTGTGAATGTGGGATGCGATAAATACAAAGATGGCTAATATATGTGAATTTGGGACGCGGTGAATTATAAAGGCATAACAAATACGTGTGAATAGGGGATACTGTAAATACAAAAACAGTTAACACTCGTGAACGGAAGGATACAGCCAGTGCCAAGATAGGTGTGAGGTACATGCAAGTAAAGAACTCTTGAGCACGCCTAGAGGCGTATCATGCACACAATGCTAAACCTATAATTGTATAGAAGTTTTGGCGGGTGATATGGTAGTATCATGTCAACCGCCGTGTCTTCCCAAGATCACGGTTCGAAATCTTGGTGGCCGTTACTTCCCAAGATCACGGTTCGAAATCTTGGTGGCTGTTACTTCCCAAGATCACGGTTCGAAATCTTGGTGGCTGTTACTTCCCAAGGTCACGGTTCGAAATCTTGGTGGCTGTTACTTCCCAAGATCACGGTTCGAAATCTTGGTAGCTGTTACTTCCCAAGGTCACGGTTCGAAATCTTGGTGGCTGTTACTTCCCAAGGTCACGGTTCGAAATCTTGGTGGCTGTTACTTCCCAAGGTCACGATTCGAAATATTGGTGGCTGTTACTTCCGAAGATCACGGTTCGAAATCTTGGTGGCTGTTACTTCCCAAGGTCACGGTTCGAAATATTGGTGGCTGTTACTTCCCAAGGTCACGATTCGAAATCTTGGTGGCTGTTACTTCCCAAGATCACGGTTCGAAATCTTGGTGGCCGTTACTTCCAAAGAAAAACTTGGTGCCCACTTTAGGCTGGGTCGACCCGGGAACCCAAGTGAATTTTTATGTTAATCCGAATTCACCCAATGCGGGTCGAACCCATTATCATCGGGTCGGCAGTTGAGTGTCTAGCCACTATGCCACCGAATATCCCACCAAGATAACTAGCTCATGAAAATGGAGCACACGCCACACACTAAGAAAGTGAATACATGTGAATGGACAATGCGATCAGTAGACAAATAGTTAACACGTGGGAAAAGAGAATTTGATAAATACAAAGCCAGTTAACACATGTGAACGGTTGATAAAGACAAAGAAGAACAATACAGCTATACAAACATCCATCAATTATGAATGACTGCAAACTTCCGTCGTGAGGTACAAATGATTCTGCCGTTATGGGAAGCGGTTTGTGGGAAATATAACAAATCGTAAAGAAAACATGACAGGCTGGCACAATGTAATAGTAACATTGGGTCGTGAGTGCAGATAATGGGCAGTGGGTCGCACTGAATTTGTGATGCAAATGTAATACACAGCAGGTGGCATAGTGATCTATACTGATGGGTCAGTGGTGAGAAACAGACGGAGTGGTTGGGGTTTCACTGCAAAGGCTAATGGACGATTCTTAAACAAGGAGGGTCTAGCATATGAGGTTACGACCTCCAGCATGAGAAAGGAGGTGGAAGCAGTCACAGCGGCATTCCATTGGTTAGAGGAGACCATTGCAACACACACTGTATTCATCACAGACTCAACGAGTATGCATAGTAAGGTGAAGAAAGGAACGTTTCATGTGGAACGGCTCGAAAAAGGATGAGATTGCGGGGGATTGCCAGTGGTTCTGGTAGAATCTCAAAACAGAGTGAAGACCAGGAGAACTTTCGATCAAATAGCGATGGGAACGATTAGTAGTGTGACTCTTCGCTGGCTGTTGAACGAGGGGAGTAGCGCGTATGGGAATGTCCTGAGTGCATTGATGTCAGTTCTTAGCTCAACGCAACTCAACTTAATCGTAAAGTAAACAACGTTACTCGAATGTCCTTTACATGGTGTTGCAATCAACCCCAATATTTATCGGCCATTTATGATTTACTAGGCAATTTTAGTTTAGTAATCTGCCACTGACTTCTAAACGACGGACGTCTCCTTCGATCTAAATCAACGCAAAGGGGTCAGCTTTCAAATCGCTCGCGGTTGAAATCGAACCCTCGATTCCCCGGGAAGTTTAGCCCGGTCAACAAATGCCCGCAGAAGTCGGATGTGTCGGCCTAACGGCGCAAGAATTCAGCTCTGCTGTAAACAGGCACAACGCAATCACGTCCGGAAAAAAAACTCCGGATGAACGCAGAAGAAGAAGAAGAAGAAGAAGAAGAAGAAGAAGAAGAAGAAGAAGAAGAAGAAGAAGAAGAAGAAGAAGAAGAAGAAGAAGAAGAAGAAGAAGAAGAAGAAGAAGAAGAAGGAGGAGGAGGAGGAGGAGGAGGAGGAGGAGGAGGAGGAGGAGGAGGAGGAGGAGGAGGAGAATGTCGGAATTATGAAACTGCGCTTTTCACTGTCTCGGAAGCCACAGCCGCCGATTAAACCGTCAAGAATCCTTTAAAAAAATGTAAAACAGAGATGTCGGAAAATTAATCCGATCATAAGCTTATAATGAAATCGATCCTCACAAAATGTTTTCTTAACGGATTTAATTAAAGACAATTAAATTACGTAAAGTTAATCTCAGCGGCCTTTTCGGATTCATGATGCTGTTTAACTAAGATTAATATTCTTTAGTTTATATTTTTAAATTAAGAATTGACAATTGTATGAGGAAAGTATTCCATTATAATTTTAAAGATGTGTCTTCTTCTTCAGTATTCCGAGCCATTGAGTTTCTTTGCTGCAGATACAAGCCGTCTCCATTCGTCTCTCTGGTTGACCTTCTCTTGCCAGTCGCTAATTCCAAGCGCTTGTAGGTCTGTATGTATATTATCTCTCCGCCGTCTTCTTGGTCTACCTCGGGGTCTACGGTCATTTATTTCCTGAGGGTAAGCGAGTTTTGTTTCCCTATTATCTTCGATTCTTTCTATATGTCCCAGCCATTGCAGCCTTCATGACGCCAGTGATTAGCGGGGACTTAATGAACGTTTTTAATATCTCTAATAATTTAACAGGTACGGGTGTCTTTCATGTAACGTTTACTCGGACAACGTCCGACCGGATATACACGTCAGTGGCTCTAGTAGAGTTCGGACATTCCGGTCGAAAAATGAGAGGTAACGAACGTTTAACTGATGTAACGAAAATAAAAGCTTCGTTCATGCCACACGTGTACCTGGTGTCCTCTGTATACAAGAAAGTGCAAAGTGATTGTGGTGCACGATGTGTAATCATATAGTACATACATAACATCATAGAGTATATAAGTTTGCAAACATCCATGCACAATAAATAATACAGTACAATGGTATGGTACAGTACACCGACAACGCATAATACGGTACGCTGGTGAAGTACAGAACATCTGTGAGACATGTTTGTTTTGTTGTTTGTCCATCAAGAATGATGATGACCATTCGTTTCATCCAGTGGGGTTGAAAGTATGGAGCCGTGAGTTCTAAGATGGCTGGTAAGGCCTATTTTGGCTCGAAATGCTTTTAGACAATGTGGACAAAGAATGCTTGACGTTCCAGGAGGAGGATCCTGCAGTCTGTAAGAATATAATAGTGGTATGGTACGGTACAATGACAACACATTACAGTTAAGGGCACGAAACATATATAACTTAGTGTAAAGTTGTGAATAAGGCACGCAAGTTGGGCTCAGTTCCAAAGAAGAATTATCAACCAAGACATAACATGTGTCGTCAGCCACGTACTCTGAAGGAGATGCTGAGGAGATCCGAGCACTTAGGAGCTGAATAATTCCATGTGCAGTGAGGCAAATATGCCGAAAAAGAGGGGAAAGTTACCATCAAGAGATAGACGAACAACAGCACAGAATGTATTTACTGGAGCAGTACAGAGAATGTTTTAGAGATCCACGATCCAACGCGGCCCACTTCTCCTACAGAGACGGCACTTGATTAATGATGAATAATTAACTAACAAGAACACAGGCCACGTGATGTGGTTGCGCCTGGAACCTGTCCTGTGAACAGTCTGGCTGCCGCAAATCGATGTGCCAGCACAAAAAAGTGCCGCGTGTTCTCTTGTATTGATTTGTGGTGCCGGTTTCTCTCCGGGGACAAGAAACACAAGTTTGGGGCGCAGTGAAACCAAATTCTAGTGTGCAACGATTATAGAATTCTCGGTGGTTGAATGCAGACGAATTTGAGCAAAATTATTGATTTTCAGGCTGCAAGTCAACCACGACGACTTTCAAATGTTTTTCAAAGGTCGTATACAACTACCACCACCACCACTACTACATCACTGGCATCTTGCCGTCGTGACATACGATGGTTTGTTACATTAATTACCATATTCATCATCATCTTCCACTTTTGCCATCAAGCGGGGAATAATTGGTGAACCAGCGCCTGATGAGTGGCTATGGATAGTGTCATTCCGTGTGATTGTACAATGTCTTTGATGTCGTCAATCCATTTTTTTTCTTCGGGCGTCCGCTTGCTCTCTTAACAAATCTCTCTCTCTCTCTCTCTCTCTCTCTCTCTCTCTCTCTCTCTCTCTCTCTCTCTCTCTCTCTCTCTCTCTCTCTCTCTCTCTCTCTCTCTCTGCAGACATCGAAGTGGGGATGCTGTAAAATTTAAATATGCATAATTAAGCTCTATGTGATGTAGGGTAAAGAGAGAGGGATAGTATCTCACGATGAGTGGCAGCCATATCCCAAGGGATAGATCAGGATCCTATTTGGTTCCCATCTCTTTACCTAGCTAGTGTATGGCTCCACGAATGCCGCTTGTGTACTGCTAAACTACATGAGTGAAGTAGGGGTAATATCCTACTAAACTGGGAATGTTCATCCCTAGTACACAGAATACTGGGACGGTGAACAAGGCGGATGAATCTGCATAGATCAACGGCTTCGAAAGCGAAACAGCAGAGTGTGTGGCACACTTTAGGCGTGTTTAGCATACACTAGTGAACATGGCTGGCCATCGTGGATACTCACCACGTAGTATCCCACAGATAGCAATGCGATCACAAGATGTTGGAGATCCATTGCAGCCAATCTTCATTGTGGAGACGGCACCTGATTGGTTGAATTATGCTTCGTTTCTGGGAGATGGGGCAGGGGTTGATCAGCAGGGAGATGGCTACAGGGCATTGCAGGCATTCTGGGCATGGTGGTACGTGAGGCAGGGGAGGTGGCAGGGGATCGAGAAACGTTCAGGGTTGCTGTGATAAGAGCGGCGTTCTGCAAAGGAACTGCTACAAGGGGATATATAAAGATGCGATATATAAAGATGGGGATATATAAAGATGGGGATATATAAAGCTGTGGAAAAATGTTTCAAATGCAAGAGGATAGACTTCATTGTACTGGGTTCTTCTTCTTCTTCTTCTTCTTTCATCCGGAATGTTTTTTTTTTCTTTTCAGACGTAATTGCGTTGTGCCTGTTTACAGCAGAGCTGCGATACTTGCGCCTTTAGGCCGACACATCCGACTGCAGCGGACATTTGTTGGCCGGTTTAACCTTCCCGGGTGCACTGCATTCTATCCCATACGGCGCGGCCTCTTTCCGCAGGGCGGCTTGCCGACAGCGTGGCACAAAACACCTTTGCTTCACCGATGACCCCCAGAAATCTCCGAGAAAATTGCACTCATGAACCGAAGGACGTAGCCCGGAATCGAACCAACAACCTTCGGAGCGCGAGTCAGGCGGCGCAATCACGTTTCCTGGTGACTCTCAAAGCAGGGGGGTAAACGGTATGTAAACATACTGGCGGTAAAGAAAAAAAGAATGGTGTTGATAAATTGCCTGTGCTCGTTTCGAGCTATAACTGCGGGCGCGACCTTGTGCGATAGAGGTGGTTGACGTCTGCTGGCGGTGTGGATTGAATGTTTGAATGTCGACTTCGGCGCCTAGCTGGGATGTGCCGTGTGGATAGGTACTAGGTCAATGGCAGTAACCTTTTCGTACAACTGAGCATGTTTAAGAATGGCCCATGGTTCGTCTGGCGTCATGGACTTCTTTGTATGCACGCTGACATTGAGACATCTAGCAATAGATGGTGTCAGAAGTGTAAAAGAAAATTGCTAAGGCACACATATATATATATATATATATATATATATATATATATATATATATATATATATATATATATATATATATATATAAACAAGATAGACATGTGACTGCGCAGTGTTTGAAAATATTGCCGGTCCAAGTTTTTTATTCACCCTCTGTATAAAGTTCATGCAACATAATAGGTAAATACAAAACTTGGACCGGCAATATTTTCAAACACTGCACAGTCATTAAAAATACACCCTGTAGAATCCAACCCGGCAGCGAGGTGGCCGCATGGATAAGACCGCTCGCTTCTAAACTTCCGATGTGCTGATGCCGAGGTTAAACCTCTACACAGGTCAGTGGGGACTAAAGTTGACTTCTCGTCCTTGACTTGAGGACGTAAATTACATAAAATATCTCAGAAGTCGGAATGAGTTCGCCTGATGGTGACGGACACTGGCAATCGGGAAAAGCTAATCCACACGCAAAAAATCAATCCAGTGCTGCTAGTAGCACCTGTATGGACTACGCTCGAGGTCAAAGCGATTTTTTTAAAGGGGGGGGGGGGGGGGCAACGACGGCTAGCATGTTTTTGACCAGAAGGAACACGTGACCATTCTTCGGTTCAGGGCGGAGTATGAAACACATGCATTGGCTCCGACAGTTTGTTTCGCCACAATGCCGTGTGTGGACAATGCAGACACAGTGCTGAACGTCGCTTTAAAAAAAGTGGGAGTCTCTGTGGCGAAGTGGTCAAGCCGTGACAGTGCTGAACGTGTTCTGAACATAGGAATTCATAGGAAACAATATACTGACCTACCGTGCGATGCAACTGTACTAGTATTTGTTGCTTTTTAAATGTACTGTGCGTAAACTTGCCTTGTAAATCACAGTAAACAAAAAACAATGCTGGGGTTGATTGTTACGTGCTGTAAAATGGTATGCAAATAACCACACCGCGGTACTGCATTATTGGTGGTGATAGTAGTAGCAGCAATAGTTGTATAGTGGTAATGGTGGTAGTGGTGGAGCAGAAGTGAAAAACTAATATATTCACAAATAAATAATCCACGTCTGAACGGAAAAACTGACGGAGTAACATGATGCAATAACATAACGGAATTACATAATACAAAAACATAACGGAGTAACATGATGCAATAACATAACGGAATTACATAATACAAACACATAACGGAGTAACATGATGCAATAACATAACGGAATTACATAATGCAAAAACATAACGGAATAACACGATGCAATAACATAACGGAATAACATGATGCAATAACCTAACAGAATAATATAACGCAATTAAAAAAAAAAAACGTAAGGTCGGAAAACAAGAAACAAGACAGGAAGCAAGAAGGTAACAGAAGAAGAAAAAAAAGGAGAAATACGGTTATTCTGAATTAAACGACACAAACTGCCCCAAATGTGTTTGCACACCTGTCGTGTCTAATCTATACCTACATAGTACGAAAAAAAAACGGATGGAGAACACAAATGTATGTATACTGGGTGAAAGAATATTGAATGTTGATTCCTGTAGAGCAGTGTTTCCCAACGTGGGGCCCACGCCCCACATGGGGGAAATTTGACTGTTAAGGGGGGCAATTCGAAAATGGAAGTAATCGGCTGAATATAACAAAACAGGGAGACTTGAGACTGAAGTTAACTAAATTGGAACCTGACATAAGATCTCTTTGCAGCAAGCATCAAGCGCAAGGATCTCACTAAATTTAAATAATAAATAATTACTAATAATTAAAATAATATAGAAAAATCTTTCATTAAAATTGAATTTCATTACTTGAATTTCAGTTCTCCATTATATGTTTTGAAAATTTACTTACTGTGTTTGCTCAATAATTACCTAGTGATTTCTTCCTAAAACCTATCATTCAAGTTTCTTTAGTGAACATTTCAATTTTTGAATATTAAAAATAATGTATATGGGGCGGGGGAAGGGGGCAATATGAATTTTAGAAAGGCTTAAGTGGGGCACGGTACAAAAAAGGTTGGGAAACACTGCTGTAGAGTGAAGCGATTTTCCGAGATAAGACGAGTGGCGTGCTAACCACGGCCAGCTAGATTTTAAGGCTACGTTCGCTTCTCCTTGGTGGGCTGGGGATGTTGAAATGGAGAGATCGATTTGATAGCCTCCATATTTTGTGTTCATTTGTTTTCTGTAAAGCTAGAAAAAGCATGCTATAAATACCGCAGATAACTCAGCCCCTCTTCCTTTTCACTTATCCTCCTCCTGTTTCGATACAAGTGCGTCACACCTAGCAACGCATCTCAAAGATGTGTGTGTGTGTGTCCGATTTCAGCATACAGTTGTAAAAGATTTCTTCCTTAGCGTATTCCATCCAAAGCAGAGGGATCCATATATCTAAAAGTAGGTTAATTGTCACCAGTTTGCCAGAGTATTATGGTCTACGCTTTGCGATTTTAAACTGTCATGGGATATTAACGTGTATAACTTGTAAACAGGACCAGCCATTTTCTTCGCCACTATACAAGGGAGTTTGCACTACCCAAAAGATCAGGGAGACGTGTGATACCATTAGATTCCAATGGTTCTTGCAAGAACTCTAAGCCCTGTGTTGACACCGAACTCGGAACTTCCTGGGGACACGAGGCCTTCCCAGTCACGACTCCCTAAAAACACACTTTAGAACCGCTCTGCGGGCGATTTAGAAGCAGGCGGCCTTGCACTGATTTTCATACAATTATATGAGTGTCGGTCGTTTAGAAATCAATGGCAAACTACCGATCGTAATCTCAAACAGCTAAAAATGCTAGGGTTGACTGCGACGTCCTGTAAAGGATATGTAACTAACTTTTTTTTGGGGTAAATTTAACGGAATGGCAACATCTGAAACATGTGGATTACTTATTTGTGTTTGTGATATTTCAGTTTTCTAGCTTGGTTTTCTTGTTGTCCGTTGATGAAGACATTTATGGAAACGCTCGATTGTGTCGTCCTTAATTTCGTGGAACTTCCCAGCTACACTTTGTGTGCATTTAGTTTTGGTTTCGCGGAGCTTGCTAAGTATGCAAGACGGGCCGAACAATCTTAATCATTAGCATACTGAGAGAAGCCAATGTTCTTTGACCTAGTGACCCGAGGATCCGGAAATGAAGGAATGTCAGGGGCGTCGAGACGAGGCAAAGGGGGAAATGATAGATTCACGGTGGGGATATTGACATAGATTCACGGTGCGGGGATTGACAATGTTAATGGCAGAGGCCAATTTACAATCTGGATGAGACGCCTTCTCTGTTGCTGCGGGCTGATGATTGAGAAAGACATTATGGACAGTCTAGGACTAATGAAAGTTATACTAGAGGGAGGGGTGGGTGGGAAATGTGACAGAGGAATACTTTTAGTGTAATACAGACAGAGGGAGAGGGGAAGGAGGGAGACAGTTTAGGAAAGAAAGATACAGAGAGAGAGGAGAGGGGAAGAGAGATAGTGACAGAGGGGGAACATAGAGAGAAAGATAGGGAAAGAGATGGGGAGAGGGCGGGAGGTATACGGGGTGAAAGATGGATAAATGGACAGAAATGGGGACACAGAGAATGGAAATAAAGAAGGAGAGACGGAGATTGATACAAAGAGAGTCGGGGAGAGAGTAGGAAGCTGAGAGGGGGGAGAGAGATGGGGGACAGAGACAGAAAGAAACGATCCAGTCAGAGACCGAAAAGCAATATGAAAAGAGCAGCTGCGAGCATGAATGGCAGGTTTCTGCTCAATGAACATCTTCAATGCATTCCACAGCAGCTGCGAGCATGAATGGCAGGTTTCTGCTCAATGAACATCTTCAATGCATTCCACAGCAGCTGCGAGCATGAATGGCAGGTTTCTGCTCAATGAACATCTTCAATGCATACGACAGCAGTTGTGAGCATGAATGGCAGGTTTCTGCTCAATGAACATCTTCAATGCATACAACAGAGTGAGATAGGGTAAGGCAGAATGAGATAAGATAAGACTGTAGGGATAAGTGGCATCCGTGATTAAAAGTGGAAGACGAGGCGGTGAAAGGTCAATGTAATTTTAGGGACAGCAGAAAGAAAATGAAATCAAAAAGACACCGGGAGGGATTCTGAAAGCGGGACTGACATGGTCAACGTTTAAAAAAAACGGGGGGGGGGGGGAGAGAGAGAGAGATGGCAAAGTAAGAGAGATGGAGACAACGTAAAGCAATAAAGGGCAGGGAGAAAGTAAGAGACAGCAGGCCTGGGGAAAGAAGGAACAGTGCGATGGAGAGAGAGAGAGAGAGAGAGAGAGAGAAAGAGAGAGAGAGAGAGAGAAAGAGAGAGAGAAAGATGAGAGAGAGAGAGAGAGAGAGAGAGAGGGGGGGGGGGGGAGAGAGAGAAAATCGGCGATATACGTAATACGTTTAATATACCCAGCTGCCAAAAGACCGATACCAAACATTAAGGCCCAGTATGTGGAAACGGACAAAATAACTCAGGTCTGGCGGCTACAAACAAGACGGACTTCAGGCGCGGAAACTCGTGTTGACTGGTCAGGGGAAATAATCAGACTGGCTTCAGATAAGAAGTTTGTGTCACACGCATCTCTCTCTCTCTCTCTCTCTCTCTCTCTCTCTCTCTCTCTCTCTCTCTCTCTCTCTCTCTCTCTCTCTCTCTCTCTCACGCACACTCTGAAGCGACTTAATATCCGGGCTTGCGATCTACATAATGACACAGGAAGCCTTTGAGACTTTCTTGCTGTGAAGATCGCTGACAACAAATCTGACCATTACGTGTGAGTCACCCGATAGCCGTCGTATGCTTCCCTCCTCTCTTTCCGTATTTCTTTATTTCTTTCTCTTCCCTCCTTTGTTTCTTTCAACCTTTACTTCTTTCTTTTTCTTCCTCTGTTTTTGTCTTACTTTGCTTCTTCCTCCTTCAGTCTCTTTTTCTATCTTTACTTCCAGACGCCATCCTCGCCTTCAATCTTCACTCCTATGTTCTGTCTTTACTTCCTTTTCTTCACTCTTCTTTATCTGTCTGTCTTCGTGTCTTTCTTTTCCCACCTTATTGCCTTCAATGCATGTGCATGCTGTAAACATTCTTGTGAGGGATAGCCATTCTAATTTACGTTTCTATTCTACCAATACAGTGGTCATTTAAAGCCTAACGGATTATTTGTACAAAGTGGTCTCAAACCAGGTTTGGTTTGCTCGTTCAATCAATCAATGAATTGTCGTCTCCACAATGAAAGATGACTGTAATGGATCTCCTGCACTGTCTCTCGCATTGATTGTACATTTTGTCAGTCTGCTTTACGTCCATCTCTTGATGTTAACTTCCTATTTATATCGGTGTCTACCTCTTGCTAGCTTGCCTTCAACCTTACCCTCCAGTATGGTTTTTATAAGTGTGATAAGTGTTTTGTCTATTAACGTGGCCGAAATATTTCACTTGCCTCTTTTTTATTTTTTTTTATTTCTTTCATCAACTCTATTTTGATTCATTCCCAGTTTTTCAAGAAACTCTATGTGTATTGTTTTTGTTTCCATGAAATACGACATATGTATATCCACATCTCCAGGGTCTCTTTCCGGCTTTCTAATTATTTGTTCATTGTTCAGGCTTCCGCGCAGTGTAGTAGTTTTGTATATACATAATATTTGATAATTATTTTTAATGCGCTGTTGATCTCTCTAGATGTTAATACCGATTTCATGATGAAAGCATTTTTGGCCATTCCTATTCAGTTTGATTTGTTTCACTTCTACCATCATCTGTTATTACATTACGGATTCAAAGAATATGCTTAGCAAGGTGGAGACAGGAATGTTTCGTGTGGAATGGCTCTCGTTGCTTCAGAGGTCACAGATCGTGAGAATTGTATGGATATTTTGCCCTGGTCATGCGGGTGTACGGGGGAATGAACAGACTGATAGGCTAGCAGGGAATACACCTCTTGGTGGTATCTTGCCTATGGACAAGGGGGGGGGGGGGTTGGCCGTGCGCTTGTGGGACAAGGTGGAGAAGGCGGAGTAACAGATTGAGAACCCATATGTGGAAAGAATGAGATTGTGGGGGATCGGCAGGGGTTCTGGTAGAATCTCAAAACTGAGAGGGAAGACCAGGAGAACATTTAATCAGATAGCGGTGGGAACGATTAGTAGTATGACTCTTCGCTGGCTGTTGAACGAGGGGACTGAGCACGTATGGGAATGTCCTGAGAGCAGTGATGTCGGTTCTCGACTCAAATCAACTCAACTGTTATTACATGTCCAAGATAGTAGAAACGTTTTGCTTGTTCTACTATCTCCCCATTTATTTGTGATGTTCATTGATGACCTTTCCTGTCCACTTCTAATTATCATAGTTTTCGTTTTTAAGATATTAATATCTAAGCCAGATTATGCACTATGCTTGTTTACTTGTTCCACTAGGTTGTGTAACTCTTGCTCGCTTTCTGCTAGTAACACTGTATCATCAGCATACCTAAGATAGTTTACGATTCTTCCAGGCAGTTCAACTTCTTTAAAAATTATTTCTGTGTAAGTTGAAAAGGCTAATACACAAACCTGCCATACTACTTTTTTCATCTCTATGGGCTATGAGTAATTACTTCCGTATCTAATTGAAGCCACTTGTTCCAGGTACAGATTACTAATAAGTCTTTCCGTATACTCCTATATCTTGACAGCGTACAATTAACAGTTCATGTTGTACTCTGTGGAAAGCTTTCTTGTGGTCTATAAAACATATGTTTTTCTGAACTTCTATATAGTTTTTAATCAACATCCTCAAACAGATTATGGCTTATCAAGTGCTTGGAACCCAAATATGTTCTTCAGTTACCTTCTCATCTATTTTATTTGTGAATTCTAATGGCTTATTCAATTGTTGACTGTTAAGAGAAGTAACGGCTGCAGCAGAATATAACAATAGGAAATAATAATAGTTAGATATTGTGACACACAGTGCACATACCTTACAACGAACTCCACAACGGCAAATGTAAATCACGTGCAAAATCCCCCCCCCCCCCCACAAAAATGTCATAAGAAAATAAAAATAAGTATACCAGGACACAACGAACGACATTTTAAACGTCATAAGGAACAAAACTTTTAAAAAAATCCAAAAAAACACACATCTAAATAAAACATGAAATTAGACAATTTAATAACATTAAAACACAAATCCTTCGTTATTAGGAAGGCAGCACAGAAGTTGAGTTGTGAAAGGTGCCAAATGAGAAAATGTGGAGCCGAAGGTGTGCAAACAGATATGGATATATAGAGGGACGTTAGTGATGTGCTCAATTTCACACTTGCCGCCTATGCTTCCCAAGGCCTTCTATGGTACATATTACAGGCTGAGGTGACAACTATTACTTTTATTGTTAGTGATTTTTTTTTGGGGCGATTGCTCGACTTGAACTCAAGCATAGTCAATACACTTCTAGTGCTTTGGACTGTTTTTTTTTTTTTTTGCTTTCCCTATTACCAGTGTCGCTTGCCATCAGGTGAACCCACTCCGACTTCTGAGGTACTTGTAATTTACGTCCCCATGTCAAGAACAAGAAGTCAACATTTTCGTCCAGCTGACCATGTAGGGGTTGAACCGACTGACTCGCCATCAGCACATCTGAAGTTTAAGAGTGAGCGTTCTTATCCATTCAGCATTGTTGATCCACATGAATGATGTGCAATAACAAAAAACAAAAACAGAAAAGTCAATAACAACAACAACAGAAAAGTTAACATCAACAGCAAAAACAGAATAGTCATCAACAACAGCAAAAACAGAAGTCAATAACAGCAAAAACAAAAGCCAATAACAAAAACAGAAACGTCAACAACAAAACAGAAAAGTCAACAACAACAAAAACAAAAAAATTCAACAACACAGAAAAGTCAACAGCAAAAACATAAAAGTCAACAACAAAAACAGAAAAAGTCAACAGCAGCAACAATAACAAAAACAACAGTCAATAACCAAAAAAAACAACAGAAAAGTCAACAACAAAATAGAAAAGTCAAAACAACAAAACTTCAAGAGGAAAAGAGTACCAAAGACCAGCAGCACTTACTTTCATTTGGACAGCAGACGTACTCCACTCCGCTGAATTTGCCCAACTTGCAGTTCAACAGCATACCGAAGCTCTCCAGGTGCATGCCCTTCTTTCTGCAAGCTTCATCAGCCACAACATTCCAGTGTGAGAAGCCTTCACACAGGGACTGGTCATGGCGGTGGTCAAACTCACAATGTTGTGGGACCAGAAGGGCATCAGACTGGAATCCTCCGACTGTTGGGAGAACACAATGGTATAGAGGAAATTTAATTACAATTAAGAAGCAACAGATGAGCAGCCTGATGTATCTGTCAGATACCACCAAAAGAAAAGAATCAATCATAAAGCCACAAACACCAGCACAAGATGATTACCATTTTATGGACAGCCCAGAACAAATCTTACTCTGCATTTCCAGGAGAGATTACGCAACCAAATGTATACACAATTCAAAACTGGCGCCTCATATAGCAGATCTTTAAAAAATGTTTGCATATCCTTTTACAGGACATCGCTGTCAACATCAGCATCTTTCAGCTGATTGTTGATTTCATGGCAAGATTACGCTCAGTAGTTTGCCATTGCTTTCTGAGCGGCCGGCTCACATACCCCGTAAGTTACCAACGCGATTCGAACCACAGCTGATTCTCACCGTCGTCACGTTACGAGAGTATACGAGATTACGGAGAAAAGTAGCTAACCTCTAGGCCAGGAAGCCGGCATATAGCAGATCACATACTCCAAAATTGCCCTGAATACAACATGCCTAGGCAAACCGTCTGACCTTGAAAACAGTTTACATTCCAGGACTAACTGCCATACAGCATAGCAGGCTTGGATAAACATTTCAGTACTCTTTCTAGCATTCAGTTGTCAAAACTGTCACTGTCATTTACTGCCAATATAGTACCTTGTGGTGTATGGCGGGGGGGGGGGGGGGGGGGGGGGGGGGGGGGGTCTTTGAGCCTGAGGAATTAAGGCCACCTAGCTAGTACAGTCGCCTCGAAATGTGCAGG
Organism: Cepaea hortensis; assembly: GCA_963921405.1. Classification (NCBI taxonomy): domain Eukaryota; kingdom Metazoa; phylum Mollusca; class Gastropoda; order Stylommatophora; family Helicidae; genus Cepaea; species Cepaea hortensis. Next base: position 444,927,547 of record OY992876.1, on the reverse strand, counting down.
TTAGGATTTTCTTTTTGCCCCTGACAGAAAAAACTCCCACACTTTACAGAGGATTCGAACCCTGACCTCCAGAAGGAGAATTCGGCATTCTAGCCACTCAGCCAGCTGCTCCAGTTAAAGTGATTTATTATTTAAGATCACTTTTCTAAACCACTGTACTCTCAAAAATTACTATATCAATTCTGGCTGTTCCAAACAATGCACCAAGTATGGTTCCATGCTGATATTAAATAGTTGACACATAATGTAAGCCCATTTTACACAACTGTCCAGCTTTTACTGGTTAGTTAAACATGCAACAAAGTAAATGTTATTCTCTCTCTCTCTCTCTCTCTCTCTCTCTCTCTCTCACACTCACTTTCTTTCTCTTTCACTCCCTCATTCTCTCTCTCATTTCTCACATTCTCCCATTTTCTCTCACATTCTCCTGTTTTCTCTCACATTCTCTTGTTTTCTCTCTCATATACTCCAGTTTTCTCTCTCTTTCACTCTCTCAATCTCTCTCTCTCATTTTCTCTCTCTTTCTCTCATGCTCTCATTTTCTCCTTCAATCGCACTCTCTCCCATTCTCTCACTTTCTCTCCTTCACTCTTTCATTCTCTCTCACACAAGATCATTTTCTCTCTCACGCACACTCATTTTCTCTCTCTTTCACTCTCTCATTTTCATTTTCTCTCTTTCACTCTCTCTCACACTGTCTCTTTCACTCTCTCTCACATTCTCATTTGCTCTCTCTCTTTCACTCTCTCTCTCTCACTGTCTCTTTCACTCTCATTCTCTCTCAATTCTCATTTGCCCTCTCTTTCACTCTCTCTCACACTGTCTCTTTCACAGTCTCTCTCATACTATCTCTCTCACACTCTTTCACTCTCTCATTCTCTCTCACATTCTAATTTTCTCTCTCTTTCACTCTTTTCTCTCTCTTTCACACTGTCTCTTTCACTCTCTCATTTTCTCTATCTGTCACTCTCTCTGTCTCTTTTACTCTCTTTCACTATCTCATTCTCTCTCGAATTCTTATTTTCTCTCTTTCACTCTCTCTTTCACTCTCTCTCACAGTCTCTTTTTCTCTCTTCCACTCTCTTCTCCCTCTTTCACTCCCTCTCACATTCTCATTTTCTCTCTCTTTCACTCTCTCACACATTCTCATTTGCTCTCTCTTTCACTCTCACTCACACTGTCTCTTTCATTCTCTCTCATACTATCTCTTTCGCTCTCTCATTCTCTCTCTCATTCTCTCACATTCTCATTTTCTCTCTTTCACTCTCTTCTCCCTCTTTCACTCTCTCTCTCACACTGTCTCTTTCACTCTCTCATTCTCATTTTCTCTATCTGTCACTCTCTCTGTCTCTTTTACTCTCTTTCACTATCTCATTCTCTCTCGCATTCTTATTTTCTCTCTTTCACTCTCTCTCTCTCACTGTCTCTTTCACTCTCTCGTTCTCTCTCTAAGATCATGTGCAGAATGTGGTTCCCATCATTGCCTTCTGAAAAATAGCTTGATGCCTTGCCAGCTCCCCTGCCTCATGTATGTTCATGGACGGGATGTCTGCCACTCTTCGTATCGGTCCACTCCTGCCTCATGTATGTCTGCCACTCTTCGTATGGGTCCACCCCTGCCTCATGTATGTCTGCCACTCTTCGTATGGGTCCACCCCTGCCTCATGTATGTCTGCCACTCTTCGTATCGGTCCACTCCTGCCTCTCCCCCCAGGAGCCATGCCTTCCATCACCATTCTCTCCAAGCCTTGTACGTCCAATCTGGCAAAAGTATTTCAGTTTCGCTGGCTCTGTGGCGACGGTGTTACGGACACAATTCATAATCCCACATACTGCGCTTGAAACACAGCTGCGGGCGATGTGGCAACAGACCTCCCTTGTGCTGGTTGTTTCATAAAATGGTATGCATGCCGATCATTAAAAAAACAATGGCAAACTACTAAACGTAAACCTGCCAAGAAATCCCAAACAACCAAGAATTCTGGAGTTAACTGCAACATCCTGTATAGGACATGCAACTGACTATTTCAGTTTCCCAGACATGAAGCTGTTTATGCGCCAGTTTTCTCAGATATTAAGATTATGTAAATTGTCAGTGTAACATGCATGTGTTTATGCAAAACTGGGGTGAATGGACGAATTAAGAATTTTACAATACTATCAAGGTGAACTCAGTCAGAGAAGAATATGCGGATGTTATGTCAGAAAGGTGGAGGTAGGAATTCCAAAACAAAGGTGGGCATATCATGGAGATGTCAGGCTAAGTCACGAAGGCACAGAGAAAACGTGATAGTAGACTAAGGGACAAATGGAAACTCAGAAATGTTATGTTGGAGGAATTTAGCTTGCGGTTAAAAGGGTTAAATGAACTTTCTTGGGAGGTCCCAGGAAGAATGAATAAAAGAGAAGTCTGGGCAAATTGGGGGGGGGGGGGGGGAGAGTTGATGAGAGTTGAGTGGTGGTGGAGTTAGGGACAACTCCGCCTGGTGGCTTTGGAATCAGTGGAATTCTGGGGCAAAGGGAGGAAACGCAGCCCGATCGTAGAGTTAAGTCAGTGAGACTTAATGGGGACAGCTGATTCTGAGGCTAAGTATTGGAAACTTAGCCAGGCTTTCAATGGCAGTTGATTTTGGCTGAGTGAGGGACACCAGCGAAAATAGTGACATTCAGAGTTGAGTTGTGGTGGAGTTAGGGACAATTCCGCCTGGGGTTTTTTAGAGAGCAGAGTTCTGAGTTCTGGACCAGTGAGGGGAGCTGAGTCCAGAGAGAGGAGACTCAGAGGAGGTGATGAGATTCACGGACGGAGAAGAGTCTGTAACAGTGTATTGTGCAAAGCCAACAGACGGCAATAGTGTGGTCGCAGGAGCTTACTTTGTTATATGATAATCTGAGTGTGCTGGACATGTGCAGATGCAATCTAGATACATCTCACTATTGAATGTTCCAGAAAAGTGCTATAGCATCGAGTTTGTTTCGAATTAAACTATTGTGCGTGCAGGATGGTGTTATATATAGATTCACTGCCATGGAGTTTATTATGATGGTTCTGTCATGGAGTTTATTAATGCTACTGCTATGTTAAGTAGGCTGTGAGGCGTCTGCATTGGTAGGGAGCATCTGCTTGTTAATACTCTTCACATAGCACGCTTGTTATCACTCGTTGTTGGTGGATTCAAATAATACTATCGTCCATGGCTGGATGTGCGTACTTTAATGGTCACTGTTGTAAGCTCGTCGAAGTTACCCAAGACTGGATTGTATGTCGGGTGCTGTGCACATCTTTCCCAGCATTCAACTGATAACTGGACCTTTTCCACGGCCAAGCAAAGTAGACATTTGTTGCTGCCATGGTTACGTAACTGAGTCAGCACCTTTCTAGTTAGCGACTCTGTGTTCTTTTCGCTGGACACATTTTAATCATTGTCATAAGTTAACTTTAAGTTCTTACACAGGACTATTCATAACAACTCGTAAACTGGAGTGAACTCAACATGTCTGGAATAACAACACATAACTCCATTTTTATTCTATATTAACTCCAAGCATTGAACAAATTACAATATGTTTTCACAACTACATGCTCAGAGTCAACACAGTAACTACACATTTATGAATAAAAGTAGGGGCTCATTGTTTGGCCATTCTACTATACTCAGACCTTGATCAGACACCGACCATGGTTCAAGCTCAACTAACTGCCCACAGGAGACGCTGTTCTCTCCTCTGCAGCCCCTGCCTCGCAATTTTCATGCAGGCGAGATTCTTGAACTTCACATCTTCACGCTGAGTTGCAGGAAGCTGTAACCTAATTGCACCGGGTGGCCCATGACCTAATCTTGGTCTGTGGCATTCATCATTGTTGATCAGTCGTCTGACACAATATTCACATTGACATCCTCTAGACACAACCACAGTCGTTTCTTTATGTCCATAACTCTGTGACATATAGAAATTATCTGGAAGGCTCATCACTGGAAATATGAGACGAAATCACCATCAAACAACTGCACGAACATCAGTGTGATATTTGAAAAAGAAGAATATTCATCAACAAACCGAGTGGCCAGCAAATTGAATCAATATCACGACGAATCAGTTCATAAGCATGAAAGCCAGACAGTCTGTTCTCCAAGTTCAGCCGTGAGATAGCTAGCAGACAACTTGTTTCAAAAGTGTCAGAGAATTAATGGAGTCAGCGTGAACAGTTGTAGGCCAGCGCAGTTAGAAAACACACCAGAACAGTTCCGTGCGAGCTCATGAGGGACGTCAAAGAAATAAAGACTATGAGAACAAAATTCCTACATGTGTTGAAGACAATTGTGCGCGTACAGTGATTGGCTGAGCTAGACTTCAGCCGTGTTGGGGAAAACAGTACTGAATGTTACTGTAAACCATGCAAGAAGATTAGAGTACTTGGGTGTACTGAGACTGAGGTGACCTTAGGAGTCAAGATTTTACACAGCGGAAGTTGACATTGTGACGTGTGTGCCTCAGAGAGCTGGGTTACCAGATATAAACATTAGAACAGCTGTGAAGAATTCCATGTCATAGAGACAGGGGAAACCTGCGATTTTTTTGAGTTTTATTGTCTAGTGAAACATCTATGTTCATGTTTCATCATCATCCAGGCACCTGGCAACAAACAGTTGGCAACAAACAACTGTGTGCTGTCTCCACAAGGCAGGTTATAACAGTCCCTTGCTACACAGAGGCGAACTATCTGACATTCCTTCTACATCTTCATTTACTTGCCCGGCAGTCGTACAGTCTTACCACCGATTCTAGCCGAGCCTAAAAACATTAACTTCAGCACTCGTGCTGTCACAAGTTATCGTCGTCAGTCCAAAAACATGCCTGAAAGCATATAGTTCCAGCAAAAGCACCATAATCTGATGCAGTCCAATTCTATCAGACCTTGTTCCGGACACGAAAACAGCTAAGTAGTTTTGAGCTGGCATCGCACTGTTGGCATCGCACTGTTGTCTCCGACTGCGTTGTTGGTTGTTGCCCCTCATTGTCCTAAGTGTTGTTATTGTACGATTATATATGTATTTGTATGTTGTCTCATGTATTGGGTTCATAGGGATTATTGCTATTTCTCTCTGAATCAGGGCAGGCATTGCAAAAATATTTTTCCTTGTGCATAGGGTATTTTTTTAGGAATTAACTGAAAAGTTGGCTGGATTTTTACATGGTTGTCCTAAAGTAATATCCTATATCACTGTTGTCGTTCATGAGATCTGTGTGTATTATGGTTTTGGATTGTTTATTTTCTTTCCTTATATTTACATATGACATTTGGCTTCTGTGGATATGTGTGATTATTGTGATTCTTGCATGACATCTCCTAAATAGCCAGTAGATAAACGGGGAAGGGTGTAAGGCAGAGGGGCTGCAAGAAGGGGCAGACAGGGAGCGATGAGATAGTGTTTGTATGTTGTGTGGGGAGCATTGTGAGGGATAGAATGGTTTAAAAGACAGGGACAAACAGTGACGAGGGGAGTTGAAGTTGGGAACCGACAGGAGAGGTCGGGAGTCCGAGTTGTGATTAGTTTGGACAGTGAGGTAGAGACCGACTGAGGTTCGGGTGTTCGAGGAGTCGAATGTGGAGACTCGACCAGTGTGGGTCAGCTGTCGTAGTATTCAAATAGTGAGGGAGTTAAGTAGACTCCGTGCCGTGTGTTTCAGTGGGAGTAATTCGAATAGTGAGGGAGTTAAGTGGACTCCGTAATGTGTGTTCAGTGGAAGTAATTCGGAGGCGAAGGATTCAAGACTGAGCCTAATTGGCAGCAGCGTGAGTGTTTGGGATTACGTGTACTGTACCAGTGACTATGCAATATATATATATATATATTTATATATAATGAACGTTCCTGAGGAATAATGTTGTATCCAGATGTTCAAATTAAAGTATTGTGTGCACAGTCTGGTGTTTGATTTTGATGCATCGTGGTTAACCAGTTGTTCACCATCACATTTACAAGAACATACCCTAGACACAACCATAGCCACTCCATCTGTCACTCTGTCATCATTTACTTTGTGACAGACGATGAAGAGTTCAATCCGGTGAAAGCCAGTAGACGAAGACAGGATTACAAACCACAGCTAATTCAAAACAAAGCCACCACAGGTAAAACCATTGCCCACCCGGAGGGGGAAAGGGGACAGTGGGGGGTTACAAACAGTACACAGACGGGTGCGCTGCTGAGAGAATCGTCTGGCGGACAGCGGGCGAATTATTTTGGACACCAGATTGGGACGGAAAAGTTTCCACAGTTGATGCGAGTTGACAGACAGATCAAGAGTTCCGCGCAGAGAATACGACGGGAGTTACGAGGATAATTCATGGTTTAAAAACTCGCCAGGAGGAGGGGAGTTATAGGAGAAAAGTGTGGAGAACACACAAAGGTGACAATCGTTGCTCCACAGAAAAGTAAAAGTTTCTACACGGATTATTGTAATAAAGAGAAACAGAGATAACCGGTGGGTTCATTTCGAGGCCGTGGACAACGGAAAGTTACTAGAGGTTGGTGGTAGGACAGTGCGTGTATTGGGTGATAAAGGAAAATTTCTATCAGTCAGTAAAGATTGTAGTACACTGAGGTACTAACTGAGATGACCTTGTGCACCAAGTCCGAGAACCAGGGAATTTGACGGGAAAATTTCCATTCAGAATAACACGTTTTTGTACGGAAACTAGGATTTACGTTTAACGTCTTTGTGTGTGTGTCATCATCGGGAAACAATTCACAACAGTCATTCAGGTGCCGTCTTCGCAAGTATGAGCGCATTTCTCTACCAAAAAAGACTTGCAAAACGGATTTAAAGCGCTTGAACATTTGCTGCCATTCGTTGGTTTAACCTTTTCGGCAACAGTGAAGCCATACCATCACTTCAAAGCAACAGCGACTACGCAGTTAAACATTTATTGACTTTAAAGGTATTTTCGTCTCCCCAAAACGCAACGAAAACCCTATATTTCTGGCAAAACAAGAGCGTTCACATACATTATACAATCACAGGCCAACTCTACAGGGAGGGTTACAAAAACGTTGCGGACTGTGTAGAGACAAGGCGGTGGGATAATTACTATCATCTTCAACTTTTACGACAGTCGAAAATCGTGTCACCACGTCAACAAAAAGTGACAACGCATCAGAACACTAATTCATTGTGGGAATCTAACGTCGTAATCTTTTCAAAACAGTAACGGACAGACATTTCCAGGCGATTTTTAGAGACTATTGAAAACAAACTAAGGACTTTTGTGAGATTCTACCATCGCTTTATTGTCGGCAACCCTTGGTTGCTTCTGTTGTTCTCATCGTCCTAAGTATTGTTGTTGTGCGTTACGTAATTATTTGTATGTGGTCCAGTGGTCGTAATAAGTAGGATATTTTTGCATTGTTTCGTGAAGTGCGGGAGACAAGGCAAAGGTGAAGTGTCTAGGTGCACATTGTATGTTGTTGAGAGGCAGCTGACGAGTCAGTTTGTTTTGTGCTATTGAGCAATTGGGTCGTCTCGACATTATACACGGTGTCCAAGTGTCTATCGTCAGATATATGTACATTATTCATTTTATATTTGTTCTTTTTACTGTTTTCTCTTTACTGTTACATATTATATTTGATTTCTTCGGATATATGGTATTGTTGTAATTCTTATGTTAAAACAGCTTCTATCTAGATGGTATCTGTCAGTTTACATTATGCACACTGTATGGTCTTTCATGGTTATGTCAGTGGTTTTTATTTCTATGTAATCATCCGTCTATGTTTCACCAGCCTATGCGTCTAATAGGTGTCACTTACTGGGTATCACGCATTTGTATAATTATATGTATGTTTAAAACTATTTCCAGGAATTGTTCTACAGCCATTGGATATATATATATATATATATATATATATATATATATATATATATATATATATATATATATATATATACACGAGGGAGTATAGATAATACTCCCCTCTCACTACCTAGTGCTTGTAGAGTGACTGGGTGAGTACAGAGTGATAGTAGTAGTACTACGAAGTTACATACAGTCTGAGGGAGGTGTACTTAGGGAAAGTACACAAAGACTAGCAGCAGAGTCTTTACATTTATAGTGGGTTGACAGACAGCAACGTGTCCACAAGTACAAGATGCCTACTTTAATGGACTATATTGAAGCAGGTGAACGGTTAGGCCTGAAGGGAAAAGAGTTACAGGAGTTTGCAGAAGCAAAATTGAAAGAAGTTCAACACTGGGAAAGAGAGGAGAGTAATAATGAACGCGAGGCAAAACGCCTACAGGAAGAGAAAGAGACACAATTGAAACTAGAAATGGAACAACAAAAACACCTACAGGAAGTAAAGTTAGCTGAAATGGAAGCCAAGCGTCTACAGGAAGAGAGAGAGACACAAATGAAAATAGAAATTGAGAAAGAAAAGCTCAAGAGGGAAACTGAAATTGAGTTAAGAAAATTAGAACTATCATCAAAAGGTCAAAGTGAGGAAAGCAGAAGACCTTCGCAGTCGTCACAGAGACTAAAACTGCCATATTTTACAGACCGTGACCATCTTGAATCGTATCTTGACAGATTTCAAGCATCTGCGAAAACTTTAGGTATTCCAGAGGGAGAGTATGCGATGCGACTTGGCGAGTTTCTTACGGGTAAGGCCCTAGATACAATGTTTAATTTACCTGTGGAAGAAAGAAACAACTACACTATTTTGCGGCAACATTTGCTTACAAAGTTCCAACTAACTGAGCATGGATATAGATCAAAGTTTAGACATTTAGGACCAGAGACAAATCAAGATTTCACAGATTTTGTTAACACAGTAAAGAACACATTTAATAAATGGATGGAGCTTGCAGAAGTAGGGAAAGATTTTTATAAATTAGTGGATTTAATGTTAAGAGACAAGGTAGTATCTGCATGCAATACAAACTTAGTAGCTTTCTTTGAGGAATGTAAGCCAAAGGACATAGACACAATGTCACAGTTAGGACAAAACTATATGACTGCACATCCAAACAGTTCTATTGGTAGACTAATGAGTGAGGAAATAGTCTGTGCAGCGTACACTAAACAGGACCAGAATCCAGTTATTAGACCAAGATCGAAAAGTGTGAATTCAGCACAGAAAGGTGAGCAGCAAGAACCTCAAGATAATGGTTTCCGTGGCAACCATGTTGGTAGAGTAGGACGGTACCCATATAAAAGGGGGAATTTCCAGAGACGTCCAAATAGTTATGCCGGATGTTGGAATTGTGGGAGCTGGAGACACACAATGGCAGATTGTGATGCACAACCATCAGATGGACCAATGAACAACAGTAAAAGGGAGATCACTTGTTTCAAATGTGGAAGGAAGGGGCATGTCAGTCATCAATGTAGGATGAGAGAAACAGAGCACTCAAATGCAGCACAAGTAATTGAGACGCTGAACAATGAAGATTGTAGTGGGTGCAAACCTCTTTTTGAAAAAGACGGTCAGCCAGTCTTAATTTGTGGTCACACAGTTAAAGCAGGATCAGCAGTGCATGAAGGAGGAAGTCTGAAGATGCACCATGGATTTGTTAATGATAGGCCAGCGTTAACAATTAGGGATTCCAGATGTACGTCCATCGGAGTTAGAAAGAGTTTAGTGCATCCCTTGGATTATACAGGGAAAAAGATTAGATCCATAACATTTAATGGGACTGTAGAATTCTACCCATTAGCCGTAATAACAGTAAAAACACCATATATCACTGGAAGAGTGACAGTGTGTGTTCTGGACTCACCGGTGGCAGATCTCATCATAGGAAATGTTATAGGAGTTAAAGAGTGTACAGAAGAGGAAGTAGTTTATTGGGACCAAAAGCATAGTGTAAACAGTAACGAGGTTATTACCACAAGAAAACCTAAATTAGAGAGTATAGTTGAAGTAGAAGAGGCACTTGAAGTAGACATAGGGACTGAGAGAAAGGGGAATACAGTTGAGCAGGTGAGAATGGATCTCAAATATAGTGATAGTGACTCTCAGGGACAACATACTACTCTGAACAAATGTTTCGAAGGGTGTAGTAGAGTAGAAAATAGACAGTCAAAGAAGGGAGATGGTGCTTCGAGAGGAAGAGCAATTTTCTCACTCGCCGGTTTTCAGATAGCGGATCTGCACGAGGGCAATTAGTAGTACCTTTAGCACAGAGAGACCAATATACACGAACAGCTCAGGATAGGGCATGTGCAGGGCACATAGGCATAAGGTGTATGCAGTAGAAGGCACGGTGCCAGGTATATGGACCAAGATTGAAGAAAGAGTTCAGACTAAACAGAGACTCAAGTGTAACGGGGCAATATGCAGATAGGAAAGTTGAGTCTGGCCAAAAGAGTGTTCGCGACATCACTGACCCAGAGCTAGGGATGGCAAACAGATGTAATTGTATAAGTACCATGAGTCATGGGTACATGAAAGGTAGACACAGCATCGACAGGAATCAGAGGAGGGTTATTGCAAGAACAGAACCACCTGATATAGGGTCGGTACACAAATAGTGTTGTGTGGTCGTGAAGTAGGAAGAGACCTGCGGGTACACAAACATTATGTTTTAGATGAGTTGTTTATTATTATGTGATGTATTAGTTTATGCATTTATACACAAGTACTAAGTTGGTTGTATTGATGTGTGGGGAATATGGGAGTGTACTATGAGTATTTGATGTATTATTTAGGGTGGTAGCTAGAGTAAGTTGGATTTATACTTACGACTACCCAGGCAATGTGTCTGGGTCACATATTTGATAAGTATTAGTCTCCCAACATTTGAAAACGATGTTTTCTTTTGAGGGTGGGGTAGTGACACATGCCTGGGGTCATTGGCATTAAGGTGAGTGACCATACAATATAAACAGTTCATGAGGTGAAAGGGCATTCACCGGAAAGAAAATATAAGGAGATAAACGGGGAAGGGTGTAAGGCAGAGGGGCTGCAAGAAGGGGCAGACAGGGAGCGATGAGATAGTGTTTGTATGTTGTGTGGGGAGCATTGTGAGGGATAGAATGGTTTAAAAGACAGGGACAAACAGTGACGAGGGGAGTTGAAGTTGGGAACCGACAGGAGAGGTCGGGAGTCCGAGTTGTGATTAGTTTGGACAGTGAGGTAGAGACCGACTGAGGTTCGGGTGTTCGAGGAGTCGAATGTGGAGACTTGACCAGTGTGGGTCAGCTGTCATAGTATTCGAATAGTGAGGGAGTTAAGTAGACTCCGTGCCGTGTGTTTCAGTGGGAGTAATTCGAATAGTGAGGGAGTTAAGTGGACTCCGTAATGTGTGTTCAGTGGAAGTAATTCGGAGGCGACGGATTCAAGACTGAGCCTAATTGGCAGCAGCGTGAGTGTTTGGGATTACGTGTACTGTACCAGTGACTATGCAATATATATATATATTTATATATAATGAACGTTCCTGAGGAATAATGTTGTATCCAGATGTTCAAATTAAAGTATTGTGTGCGCAGTCTGGTGTTTGATTTTGATGCATCGTGGTTAACCAGTTGTTCACCATCACATTTACAAGAACATACCCTAGACACAACCATAGCCACTCCATCTGTCACTCTGTCATCATTTACTTTGTGACACACAGGTATGTGGATGTCAATGTTGTTTGTTTCTTTGTAATCACCTGTCTGCGTGTCTTCAGCCTGTGCGCCTTGTGTCAAATAGGTATCATCAACTGTTTATCATCCACTCATGTATATGTACATATGTATGTCTAACACTATTTCCAGGAATATTCTACAACTATTTGGTACATATTCGAGGGAGTATAGGTCATATCTACACCACCACCCCCCCCCCCCCCTCCCCTTCCTCACTACTGGGAAAACGGAAGTAGAGAGCAAGACTAGAACCCCACTAAGGATAGTGTCCCAAAATCACATTAGGGCCACGAGTGATTGAGTACAGAGTGAGATTATCAATATTACTAATTTACTTACAGAGTGAGTGTTTGAGTACTCTGGGTATTCGCATAAGACAAGCAGTAGTGTCTTGATATTTACAGTTGACTGACGGACAGCAACGTGTCCACAATTACAAAGATGCCCACGTTAATGGAAAATATTGAAGCAGGAGAATGGTTAGGCTTGACTGGCAGAGAACTACAGGAGTTTGCAGAAGCAAAATTGAAAGAACATCAACAATGGGAAAGAGAAGAAAGACAGAATGAACATGAAGCCAAACAGTTACAGGAAGAGAAGTTATGCTTCAGTCTAGTCTGTCTACAACTGACTTGTTTTTGTTGTTGTTGTTTATGGAGCCCTGTCCTGAATCTACTGGTTAACAACAAGCAATACAACAGAAATGGACCAGTGACGTAGGCATGAACAGAAACAGAAATGTTATACATGCCCATTGGAACAACGATGCGACAACATAAACTAATCTTTATTAACAGCACAGTGGTTATAGAGAAGGAATCAACGTCTCTATGGGGCTTAGCCTCCAAAATGTTAGCAATGTAAACATATAACCAGGAGAAATATTGCCTCCCAATCCTGACTTAAACCTCTCTCAGTATAAACAGATAAACGGTCGTCCCACAATCATCTCTGCATGTTGCCCATAATGTATCAAGTCGACAAGCATAAGCATTCTTACAAACTTACAGGCACATAACATTACATAGATAACATAAGTGCATAACACAAAAACACACACGATTGCTTCCTAAGCTAATAATAACTTGCAGTTATCTAAAAATACTACCGATGGCTCTGCTACAATCAAGGATAACACCCGACTTGCTACCTGAAATTTTAATTGTAGAATAGTTGGCACTGTGGCGAAGGGATTGCGAATGCAATTCGTAATCCGCATACAATGTTCTAAGCAGTATACAGGCAATTTCAAAGCTGACCGCTTTGCGTTGATTTCGGTAGAATGGTATGAGTGTTGGTCATTCAGAAAGCAATGACAAACTACTGAATGCAAAATCTTGCCCAGGAATCAGAAATAGCCAAGTTGACAGCTGCGTTCTGTAAAGGATATGCAACTAGCTCTAACACAGGATTCTATCACTCTCCATTATCTAACAGAAACTCTCTTCCGTTTATTCTTTACATGGCACGGTTCATGTGCACCAAACAATCAGTGTACAAAACAAGCACATAGTAAATAACAGTGTAATGATAATTCTGTGTTACCTGTCAAAAACTGACTGTCGTAAGTAATTGTGTACCTTCGTCTTTATATTTACACTTACATTATGTTGAATCCCCATTTGTCTTCTATGTTATATTGTCAAATTATGTAACACAGGTATGTGACAAGCCCAGATATTCAAAGTTGGTTAAATGTTCAATTTCTTCATTGTTGGATGATTGTTAAATGGCATGGAATTTGTTGTCAATTTGTTGTTGTTTAAGTACAGAAAAATATGCTTTATATAAAGTGTATATATTTATTTTCTTTTAATGCAATGCACTAGTCTTAGATATGCCTGAGCTACTGTATAACAGTAAACGGTACTACCTGCTTTCTGCTAATGCCGAATGTTGGTCAGCGCTCACCAAACTCAACACATCACATTGTGCCAATGGTTTTGGGTGGAGAACACAATTGAGAGAGTACAAGCCTTACCCTAGTGCCAGGAAATACAACCTAAACACTAAGGCATGGCAAGGGCAGACCAGCCCTTAAACCTTGGTCAGTGACTTGTCTAGGACTGAAGCTCCCACAGGCAGATAGAGCATTGCTTTGCTGATCCGGCAGCTTCTACTGGTTGTCTTGTTCCAGACGTACTGATGTTACCTTTCCTTGGGAGTAAGCTAGGCAGGTCGAGAGAGGGATTATGCTGCATGGGCAATACATGATCTGTAAATTCAGCTCTGGTTTTTATACTATGGAGATATCTCTCTCCATTTTACAAACTATCATCTATCAAATTGACAAGGTACCAGTCAGTCAAACACTAGTGGTTTTTAGAGTGGTTAATCTCCCATTGTGTATTCACTAGAATTAGAGTTACTATTCTTTGCCTGATAACGTAAGGTTGGCCCTAAAATCCCTGAACTGTTTACAATGAAATACACAGAACTAATCTTATCTAAACAATACTTACTAAGGCATCTAAATGGACGCACACGGTGGGAGTGCTGGCGGTCAGCCTTGCCCAATGGCCAGTCAGGAATGTTCACCAGATATGATGCCTCCACTACATTGGTAATGTTGTGGTCTGGGTACATCTGTAAAACAATCATAGTAAACATACTAATGTACACGGCTTGAATGGCTAACCTTTAAGGATCAGAAAAGAAAGACATCCAATGCTAAATCAGTATTATGTATAGATCAGAAACATGGAGAATAACTAAAAGAATTAGTAATTACCTGTGCAGGCTGACGGTTTGTCAAGACTCTTGTTTGTTCCACTTTTCACATGAGGCAATGAGGAGCATTTTGTTTGATATTCACTGGCACAGGAACGGGGGATTATAGGGATAACCCTTTGCCATGAAGTTGGAACCTTGACTGACTAACTAACATATTCATCAATGGGTGCTTGTGCAGACTGTTATGTTAGTTGCATATCCTTTGCAGGACGTTAGCAGTCAACGCCAGCATTTTTTTTTGTCTTGGCAAGTATACGTTCAGTAGTTTGACATTGCTTTCTGAACGACCAGCACTCATATCATTTCATAAGAAACCAGCTCAATCGTCTGCTGCCAAATTGTGAGCAACTGTGTTTCAAAGACGGGTAAAGAGTCCGGCTTGTGCAGATTAGGGGGACAACATTGACAGAATCACTAATGTGGAGCTCAGGGAGAGAAACAAACTCCAGTGAATCAAGAGGTGAGGATAAAACAGTGGCTCTAGATAAGACACATAATAAGTATAACATAACTAGACACTCCCTTGTCTGGAGCCCACAGGATGAATGAAATAGTGGGAGACCTAAAAACACATGGAGAAGATAAATAAAGACAGAGGTAAATAATATGGGATGAACATGGAGGGAGCTGTAGGAGATAGCAAAAGGTAGGACAGCTTGCGGTGATTTTGGTTGTGGGTTGATGCCTACATGGGGATAAAAGGCTAAAGAAGAAGAAAAGAAAGAAGAAAAGCTCAATCATCACTCAAAGGATCATCACTCAAGGGGTCATCACTCAAGAGGTGATGTCAATATCAAGCTAGCTGCCTTTACTTCTACAGACATTTCCTGATACTTTCTTTAGGCTGCGCTTGCCAATTGTCCTGTCCCGATGCTCAATAGTTTGATTTCCACATCAAAATTTATTTGTGAAACTTACCCAGACTCGCGGGCCGACTCAAGCTAAAATGGCTACCAGGAAATGTCTTGACATGTAGATGTGCCTGGCGTGACAGTGACCATATCCTGCCTCAAGTGTTGATTGGACTATAAAATATAGGGCTAGCACCATATACCCAGCATGTCTCAAGGTGGATCAAATGGGTCCTTTTATTACATTTCAGCCGAGGTCATCCACCTGGAAGCCCAGGTGAATCTTACAAATCTGCCTCAATGTGAGTTCGACCCCATGACAGCTGGGCTGCCAGGCAAATTATACTGACCTGCTGGCTTTAATTCAACTCCCCGTGAAGTGGCAATTATTTTACACAGCTACACGGTTGTGGGGGTGGCTCAGCCTTATTGTAGTATTTTGTAAATCATCTCATCATCATCAAGTGCCCTGCCAGCTGACGTAGGCGTTCATGGCTCTTCGCAGATCTTGGTCTTTGGTGTTCTGGATCAACTCTGCTGATGATATTCCTCCATGCCGTCTCAATACATCCAGCATCATTTCTCTTGCTCTGCCTCTCTTCCCCTCTATCTTTCCAGTTGTCATGATGTTCTCCAATGCCTCTCTTCTCATCATGTGGTCAAAGAAAGCTGTATGTCTCTTTCTTATTGATGTATGTAATGTTCTAGTTTCATTAGGCTGTTTCAGGCAGTTGTTGTTAGTTACTCTGGCAGTCCAAGGAATTCGCAACATTCATCTCAGGAACCACATCTGTTGCTTCGAATTTCTTCTTAATTTGTTGATTTACAATCCAAAATTCACTGCCATACAGCAAAGCTGTTTCTATATAACATTTCAACACTCTCTTTCTTACATTCAGTGGTAGTGACTTATTGCACAAGATACTCTTTATTTTCTGAAATGCGTCTTTTGCTTTCCCTATTCTGCTCTTAATCTCTGTTGTACATCTTCCATCTGATGTTATAAATGCTCCTAGGTATTTAAAATTATCCACCTGGTTAAGAATTTTCCCTTCTATTTCTATGTCATATTTTGACCAAATTTTAACTCCAATACACGAAGGTCAGCATGGCCGAATTGATGGCCACTCTTAGACTTTCAGTGTGCTGATGGTGAGGTAGCAGGTTAAAGCCCTACGCCGGTCAGTTGGATTAAAATACTGACCTCCCGTCCCTAACTTTGGGACATAAATTACAAGTACCCCAGAAGTCGAAGTAGGTTTACCTGGTGGTGAGGGACACTGGTTATAGGAAAAGCTAGCCCACACGCAAACATCAGTCCAGCGTTGGCTATGTTCAAATTCATAGCGAGAGAACAAAGAAAAATGTAATAACAATAGACTTATTTTTAGGTCAATTGCGCTCTGAAATCGGCTTGAACTTATCATGGTGATGTTGGTGTAGATATAATTTTTCCTGACCCAGTACCTAAGCACCGTTTCCCAAGGGACTGTGTTGTGGAGGTCTCATTTCCCTCTCCAAGCTCAGAAACCATCAAGGATTGTGAGACGTGCTGGAACTTTATATTTGCAGAGAGGCATGTCAGCAGACAAGATGGAAAACATCTAATAGCAGTGGAAATGTGGTTTCTAAGGAAAATGTAAAGAATATAATGGACAGACAGAAAATCTAATGAGCAAGTCCTACAAGAAGACAATGAAAACTAAATTGATTAGACAAATTAGACATAGACAGACAACATTATTGGGCCCTGTTATGAGAAGAAATAAACTGGAGAACTTGGTGACAACTGACAAGATTGAGGGGAAAAGAACAAAGGGAAGACAAAGAAGTAAATATCTAGATAGCTTGGCCACATGGCATGGTCAATACAGAAACACAGGAGCTGATCAACAACTCTGATGGTCATGTGAGGTGACAAAACATGACTGTCACGCTTATCGGCATGGCACATGATGATGATGATGATGAAGATGATGATGAATGATAGGAGGTAAGAAGGCCATGAATCAGCACAGCACACGGACACGCAGGGATGTTTACAAGTCAAGGTTTAGGTATTTGATTGGCAACTGACTTCAAGCCAATGCCCAGCCGAAAGCCTAAGGTGACAAGTTAAGCAGAGGATGTGTTTTGTGTGCCCAATGATCTAAGTTTAAGCCTTTAGTTGATGTGCTATATATGTGTATATTTCAATGTAATCCATGTGGTCCTGTAACAACACAATATTTGATGATTGGTTGGTTGGTTGGTTGGTTTGGTTGGTTGATTAGCTGGTTGGTTGGCTAGTTGATTGGCTAGTTGGTTGGTTGGCTAGCTAGCTGATTGGTTGGCTAGCTGGTTGGTTCGGTGGCTAACTGGTTGGTTGGTTCACTAGCTGGCTGGCTGTGAGCTGAATCTTCTGGAAGACTATGACTGAACTCTTAAGACAAATAAACTGGCGCTCAGGTTCTCAGAGCCCTGGAAAGGGCTTGCATCGGTCGCCGTGATATTAGAGCTTTATCTCCTTGCTGCACGAAAGGTAGAGAACCCCATTTAAATGCCACTGGGGATATGGGGCTAGGCCCATGTTTTCTTGACCAAACAGCACTCGATGGCTAACATGATCAGTATCGTGCCAACTACCTAAAAACCCAGACAATGTTCCAGATAAATCCTAGACTTCCGAAGGGATAATGTACCCCACATTCAAACAATATCAGTGACTATGTACTTAGCATTTCAGCCAAAGTATTATTTATTTATTCACTTCACGTGATATATAACTCTGCAAACGAGATGAAGTGAAATATGCCAGGCAAGAAATGGTGCAATATTTTGTTAACGGCTTCTATTTTCTGGTACCCATTTTAGAAGAATGGGTCGACCCTGGAATCATTTTAAAATGGAATATCCCGGCACTGAGGGGATTTGAATGCCAAATGATGCCAACAGATAAAAACCACTAGATACAACACTACAGTGGCTCCATGGCTATTTTAAAACCAATAAAAAAACATTAATTTGTTCACAGTCATCAGTCAGCCATCTTCCTATCTTTTCTGATAAAAACATGTTTTTAAGATTATTTTGTATCATTACTGTATGTATTTCTTCTTCTACGTTCATCCGGAGTGTTTTTTCAGACGTAATTGCGGTATGTCTCGTTATGCACCCTTGGGCCAAAACCCTTAGGCCAACACATCCGACTTTAATAGGCGTTTTTTTAATCAGATTAGCCATCCTGATGTATTTAATTCTTCACGTATGTTACTGTCCATAAAAAAATATGCAAAATATCACATGTAGCAAGATTACAGAGCTGCATGAAACAGCTACAGATAAGACAGCTTGGGGTGATGATTCATTGAAGATCTATGCCCCCAATGGGGAATAACAGGCAAAAGAAGAACAAGATAACTAAAGATAGAAAATTTTGCGGTGAACAATTCTTTTATTATTGGAAAATCCAACTGATGCCCTGGAGATGTAGATATACAGTTATATAGGTATATATATCATGAAAACAAACACAAACAAATTAAGAGGTTCTAAAGAGCTAAAAACAACATTGAAGAAAATTGGAATTTCCTACAAAATACCTTGCTAAATGCTGCAACAAACACAGTCGGCTACGTACAAAGACAGAAGAAGAAGTGGCAAAGCGATAACACCTGGACGAAGATGCAAGAAAGAAAACAAGCAAAACTAACACTTCTTTATGCAAAAGACACATCTACATATGAAACCCATAAGCAAAAATACTCTATGTTGGATAAAGAGGTGAAATCAAGCGCACGAAAAGACAAACAGAACTTTATTCACAGCCTGGCCTCCGACGCCGAAGCAGCTGCCAGAACTGGAAACAACAGAGCCGTATTCCATATCATGAAGCAACTATGCAATCACTCACCTACACCAAATATACCCATCAAAGACAAACAAGGTAATCAATTGTTATCCGATGACCTTCAAAATCAACCATGGGCAGAACATTTCAAAGAAATATTAAATAGACCGCAGCCTGACACTGTTCCAAACCTGGATGGAGAAATTACTATGCCCCCACTAGATGCCTCCTGCGAGTCATTCACCATGAAAGAGACTAAAGCAGCCATAAAAAAATTGAAGAACAACAAAGCTGTTGGTGAAGATGACATCTCAGGAGAAATGCAACGTTTGTTACAGCTGATCAATGAAATCTGGCAAAGCGAATCCCCACCACAACAGTGGAAAGATGGTGTAATCTTCAAACTGCCTAAAAAGGGCGATATGTCTGATTGCAATAATTGGCGTGGTATCACTCTATTGTCAGTACCAGGAAAACTTTTTTGTAGCATGTTACTTGAGAGATTGAAAAAGGCTATAGATGAAAGGCTCAGAGAAGAACAAGCAGGCTTCAGACCAAAACGGTCATGCATAGACCACATTTTCACCCTCAGAATAATCATTGAAGATTCCGTAGAATTCCAGTCGAAATTAATCACCAACTTTGTCGACTTTCAAAAAGCCTTCGACAGTATCCACCGTCCATCACTTTGGAATCTACTTAACATCTATGGTTTTCCTACCAAATATACCAACGTCATAAAATCTTTCTACAAAGAAACACGTTGCTGCGTAAGAACAGAAACAGGCAACTCTGACTGGTTCTCAGTCGAAACAGGAGTGAAACAGGGTTGTGTCTTATCACCGATGCTCTTTGGAATAGCTATCGATTGGGTCATGCGCAAATGCATAAACAACACAAATATGGGTATCCATTGGGTTGACAAAATTCTAGAAGACCTGGACTTTGCCGACGATACAGTGCTTTTGAGTTCAACACACCAGGATGCCCAAGAGAAAATAAACCACCTCCAAAATGTTTCAGGACAAATTGGTCTCCAAATTAACACCACAAAAACAAAGGCTATTGATCTTAACAACAGTTCAGATGACACCAAATTGAACAGCTACGTTCTTGAAAGTCAACAGCTTCACATACCTAGGAAGCAAAATGACATCTACAGGGGACTCAACACCAGAAATATCATCTAGAATCGCACTGGCATCTGGTGCCTTCAATAAACTGTCAAACATCTGGAAGTCAAAGACACTCAGCAAACACACAAAACTTAAACTCTTCAATTCTTGTGTGATTCCAGTGTTAACGTATGGATGTGAAAGTTGGAAATCAACGGTAGCTTTAGATAAAAAATTAGATAATTTTGAGAACAAATGTCTTAGAAGACTTCTAAACATCCACTGGACAAATTTCAGAACCAATACCCAAATAAGACAAGAGACTAAGCAAGATACAGTATCCAATTTCATAAGAAGACGCCGTTGGAACTACAACGCCCATGTACTCAGAATGGACAAGACAAGACTCCCCTACCAAGCCCTCATATGGTCATCAGTAGGGAAAAGAAAACGGGGAAGACCAAGAGAGACCCTGCGTAGAACCATCATTAGAGAAGGCTCATTCAATGGCCAAGTAAATATCCAAGATCTACAACAGGTAGCAGCGAACCGCCAAGCATGGAGAGTCAGGACTTCTGCCCTATGCGCCGCCTTAGGCTGAAGAGGAAAGACTAAGAGAGGCTGGGAATTAAGAGAAGTTGATAAAAGAAATAACCAAGAGACAAGTAACAAAGTTTGACCACATTAAATGAAACACCACTCTTGTAAAAACTACAATGGAGGGAAGAGTTGAAGGCAGGCTAGCAAGAGGTAGACAGCAATAGAAGTGTGGGGATAACTTTTAAGAGATGGAAGGACAGCAGTGTGTTAGTTATGTGCAGCAAGCACAAGTGTTGGAGATCCAGTGCAGCAATCTCTTCATTGTGGAGACTGTGCCTGACTGATGGACTGACTGCATTTATTAGATACTTTTAGTGACAGAAACAACGGAAATAGTAAGAGGCAGACCCTGTGCGCGGCTGAACAACAGAGACGATAAACATCAGATTGTTCACAGCTTACAGAGAACTTGTTGGAAAAACTCAAACTCACTCCCAGAGGCATAACAGGAAAAGTGGAAATGGAAACAAAAACAAAAAACCCAAAAACAAAAATAAATAGCAAATTGTTTCTTCTTAGTGTGGCAAAATCGTAACCAGTCAGAAACAGAGGCAGTACCGCAGATAATTATCCATAAAATACACAGTAGCAGACATAATTGATGTGTAAACAAGCATCATTATTCCCATGTGCTTGCCAAATGGCACAGGCATGTATGTCTCTTCACGTAACACTGCCCTTGGTATTGTTTTTTTTTTAATAACAGCCTAACCAAGACTATGTATTAGTTTCATGTGACATGTACTAGTTGAGGGAGTGTTGTGTGTTTGTTGATGGAGTGTTGTGTTTTTGTTGAGGGGGTGTTGTGTATGTGTTGAGAGAGTCTTGTGCATTTGTTAAGAGAATGTTGTGTATTTGTTGAAAGGGTGTTGTGTGTTTGTTGACAGTGTTGTGTATTTGTTGATTGAGTGTTGTGTATGTGTTGAGGGAGTGCTGTGTATTTGTTGAGGAAGTGTTGTGTATTTGTTGAAGGGGTCTTGTATATTTGGTGAGAGGATGCAGTGTATTTT
The DNA here is from genome assembly GCA_963921405.1 of Cepaea hortensis. Lineage (NCBI taxonomy): Eukaryota > Metazoa > Mollusca > Gastropoda > Stylommatophora > Helicidae > Cepaea > Cepaea hortensis. Next base: position 444,905,768 of record OY992876.1, on the reverse strand, counting down.
TTTAGGGGTGTTGTGTATTTGTTGAGAGTGTTGTGTATTTGTTGAGGGAATGTTGTGTATTTGTTGAGAGAGTGTTGTGTATTTGTTGAAGGGGTCTTGTATATTTGTTGAGAGGATGCTGTGTATTTGTTGAGAGGATGCAGTGTATTTTATTTAGGGGTGTTGTGTATTTGTTGAGAGAGTGTTGTGTATTTGTTGAGGGAATGTTGTGAATATGTTGAGGAGGTGTTGTGTATTTGTTGAGTGAGTGTTGTGCACTTATTGAGGTGGTGCTTTGTATTTGTTGAGGAAATGTTTCCCTTCCTCCCTACCACCATTACACACACATAAACAGAGTGAAGGAGAAGGTGGCAGAGAGAGAGAGAGAGAGAGAGAGAGAGAGAGAGAGAGAGAGAGAGAGAGAGAGAGAGAGAGAGAGAGAGAGAGAGAGAGAGAGAGAGAGAGAGAGAGAGAGAGAGAGAGAGAGAGAGATACAGTTTCAATTTTCTGGATCCTGACCAACAAAAACTAATAAACCCATGGCAGTTTTCACTTGTTGTACCCAAAAAAGCTGATCAACAAAAAAAAAAAATAATTCATTATGCAAATATCATCAAAGACAAAAACAAACGCTAAAGCAATATGCCACAAGGTCAGACAAGGGCATGTGCGAGCATGACAAGCACTAGATCCCATGAAATATCTGCCAGCTATGGGCCACCCTGAATAATAACTTACTGCTTTGCAATAGGCCAGGATGTCCTCCATTCTGTCGAGACAGTCAGTGGATTTGTCCGGCACCCATTTACTGACTGCCCTGTGCATGGCTGGCCTGTCACAGATAAAGGCCACCATGGGTTCATACTTGTCCTCAACACTGGCCGCGTGCAACACCTGGAAGAGATTAAAACAATACCATATTTTCAGATGTTTTAAATCATAAACAGGCAAGAAAATACGTTGAAGTAACAAATTTCCGCTACAATAATTCATTACCTGATGACTGTGCAGAATGGAAGGACTCAAATGCTTTGACGTAATCACTAATGTGGAGTTTGGGTGAGAGCTAAACAGATAAACATGTAATGGCTGTGAAAATGTGGTTTCTGAGGAAAATGCAAAGAATGCCATAGACGGGCAGAAAAATCAATGACCAAGTCCTACAAGAAACAAATTAAAACCATAAACTGATTAGAGAAATTAGACATACTGTCAAATGTTTTTGACACGTAATGAGAAGAAACAAACTAGAGAACTTAGTGACAACTGGCAAGATTAAGGGGAAAAGAACAAGGGGGAGGCAGAGAAGTAAATACCTGGATGGCTTGGCCACATAGTATGGTCAAGACAAGAACACAGAGCTAATCCATGACTGGTGATCGTATGAGATGGCGAATCATTACTTCCCACGCTTATTGGCATGGCACATGATGATGATGAGATTGCAGCGAATCAAGAGGCCAGAAAAAGATGATGATGTTGGATGAGGCACACTGAGAAAACCTGATAGTAGTAGAACTAGAAAGTAATTTTTCTGGAACCCTCAGGGTAAATGAAATCAAAAGATGCCAAAGAACACATTGAGAAGATAATTAGAGATGTATGTTGTTTGTCCATCAAGATTGATGATGACCATTCACTTCATCCAGTCGGGTTGAAAGTATGGAGCCATGAGTTCTAAGATGGCTGGTAAGGCCTATTTTGGCTTGAAATGTTCTTTGACAATGTGGGCAAAGAATGCTTGATGTTCCAGGAGAAGGATCCCCTGCAGTAGTTTTTCTGTCCAGCCTTTTTTCACAGCTCTTGCAGTCCTGTTTGCTTCACAGGTGACTGCACCCTTGCGTAATGGTGTATGCCACAAATTTTAGTCTTTGGCAGCAGTCTCCCAAGTGTCGTGATGAATTCCAAAAGCATTCAGTGAGATCTTCAGAGTGTCTTTAAAGCGTTTCCTCTTGCCGCCTTGGGAGCGTTTACCACAACGCAGCTCGCTGTAAAAATTTTGTTTAGGGAGCCTGTGATCTGGCATCCAAGTCAAGTGACCAGCCTAGTGAATCTGATTCTTCATTAGTAGAGTGTGGATACTGGGCATGGACACGCTTTCTAGGTCTTCAGTGTCTGGGATCTTGTCTTGCCATTTGATCTTCAATAGCTTCCTATGGCAGACCGTGGAAGTGGTTTAGTTTTCTAGCGTGCTGCTGGTAAACAGTCCAGGTTTCACAAGCATATAGCAGTGTGGATAATACGACTGCTTTGTAGACTTTCAGCTTTGTTTGCAGACTTATTCCATTTAGAGATGTATAATATGGTAATGAACTAACGAACTATCTTTATTTTCAAAGGATTAAGAATTGGGCACGCAGGCTCATCTGACATCCTGCCCTTCTTATCTCTCTGCTCTCATATATTATTTCTTTCAAACATCACTTATGAAGCTAATATTACACAATTGCGACAACACCAGAAACAATGTGCATGGAAAATGTGCAATAATCAATAAAAGATGACTCACAAAAACTAATCTTTGCATTGGCAATTATAAGTAGCTACGGCAGATGTAATGATCACAGCGAAGATAATTTTATTATACTAGTTGTTCTTTGAGATATTTTTAAGGGGGCCTGCACTCTGTACTGAGATAGTGTTCAAATAAGTTATGATTTATGTATATGGACTGGTGGTTGTCTTTGATTTGTGGAAGATTGTGCCACGGCTGAGTTGCGGAGTACGCTAAGCTTTCTGGCAAGGATATGGTGTCAGCTGCAGGAGATAGCAAGTTAGGTCAGCCTGGCAGAAGTCGGCTGAGAGCCTATAGTCCAAAGGCGAATAAACAGCAGAAGAAAATAGAATTTTGGCTTTTACAGAAGAGTTAACTTTCATGAACAGCAAAAATTATCATTTTAACCCATAGTGTAAGCACTCACAAACACGCATTATTTTTTTTTTTAACAAGCTCATTTCTTCAAGTAAATTTCATATCAAGTTTGGTAACAGTCATTTGGAGCTCATTGTGTCAGATGAATGTATAAATTAAAATATCACACATCGACACACAGATTAAAAGTGACTTGTAAAAACACTGGAGTGGAATATGAGTCATGTATCTGACTTCATCCAGACTTATATAGTCTTAACCACTGAAGCAGTTACAGATTGCTGTCATAGCCATGGGAAGAATTGAGGATGAGCTCTCAGCCATGGCCAAATACCTCCAAGGCATGTGCATTCATCACCTCTGACAGCTAAAGCCCAGCTCCTGGCCAACCATGCAAGGTCACGGGCTATTTCTTCCTACAGCTAAAGCCCAGCTCCTGGCCTACCATGCAAGGTCACGGGCTATTTCTTCCTACAGCTAAAGCCCAGCTCCTGGCCTACCATGCAAGGTCACGGGCTATTTCTTCCTACAGCTAAAGCCCAGCTCCTGGCCTACCATGCAAGGTCACGGGCTATTTCTTCCTACAGCTAAAGCCCAGCTCCTGGCCTACCATGCAAGGTCACAGGCTATTCTTCCTACAGCTAAAGCCCAGCTCCTGGCCTACCATGCAAGGTCACAGGCTATTTCTTCCTACAGCTAAAGCCCAGCTCCTGGCCTACCATGCAAGGTCACAGGCTATTTCTTCCTACAGCTAAAGCCCAGCTCCTGGCCTACCATGCAAGGTCACAGGCTATTTCTTCCTACAGCTAAAGCCCAGCTCCTGGCCTACCATGCAAGGTCACAGGCTATTTCTTCCTACAGCTAAAGCCCAGCTCCTGGCCTACCATGCAAGGTCACAGGCTATTTCTTCCTACAGCTAAAGCCCAGCTCCTGGCCTACCATGCAAGGTCACAGGCTATTTCTTCCTACAGCTAAAGCCCAGCTCCTGGCCTACCATGCAAGGTCACAGGCTATTTCTTCCTACAGCTAAAGCCCAGCTCCTGGCCTACCATGCAAGGTCACAGGCTATTTCTTCCTACAGCTAAAGCCCAGCTCCTGGCCTACCATGCAAGGTCACAGGCTATTTCTTCCTACAGCTAAAGCCCAGCTCCTGGCCTACCATGCAAGGTCACAGGCTATTTCTTCCTACAGCTAAAGCCCAGCTCCTGGCCTACCATGCAAGGTCACAGGCTATTTCTTCCTACAGCTAAAGCCCAGCTCCTGGCCTACCATGCAAGGTCACAGGCTATTTCTTCCTACAGCTAAAGCCCAGCTCCTGGCCTACCATGCAAGGTCACAGGCTATTTCTTCCTACAGCTAAAGCCCAGCTCCTGGCCTACCATGCAAGGTCACAGGCTATTTCTTCCTACAGCTAAAGCCCAGCTCCTGGCCTACCATGCAAGGTCACAGGCTATTTCTTCCTACAGCTAAAGCCCAGCTCCTGGCCTACCATGCAAGGTCACAGGCTATTTCTTCCTACAGCTAAAGCCCAGCTCCTGGCCTACCATGCAAGGTCACAGGCTATTTCTTCCTACAGCTAAAGCCCAGCTCCTGGCCTACCATGCAAGGTCACAGGCTATTTCTTCCTACAGCTAAAGCCCAGCTCCTGGCCTACCATGCAAGGTCACAGGCTATTTCTTCCTACAGCTAAAGCCCAGCTCCTGGCCTACCATGCAAGGTCACAGGCTATTTCTTCCTACAGCTAAAGCCCAGCTCCTGGCCTACCATGCAAGGTCACGGGCTATTTCTTCCTACAGCTAAAGCCCAGCTCCTGGCCTACCATGCAAGGTCACGGGCTATTTCTTCCTACAGCTAAAGCCCAGCTCCTGGCCTACCATGCAAGGTCACAGGCTATTTCTTCCTACAGCTAAAGCCCAGCTCCTGGCCTACCATGCAAGGTCACAGGCTATTTCTTCCTACAGCTAAAGCCCAGCTCCTGGCCTACCATGCAAGGTCACGGGCTATTTCTTCCTACAGCTAAAGCCCAGCTCCTGGCCTACCATGCAAGGTCACGGGCTATTTCTTCCTACAGCTAAAGCCCAGCTCCTGGCCTACCATGCAAGGTCACGGGCTATTTCTTCCTACAGCTAAAGCCCAGCTCCTGGCCTACCATGCAAGGTCACAGGCTATTTCTTCCTACAGCTAAAGCCCAGCTCCTGGCCTACCATGCAAGGTCACGGGCTATTTCTTCCTACAGCTAAAGCCCAGCTCCTGGCCTACCATGCAAGGTCACAGGCTATTTCTTCCTACAGCTAAAGCCCAGCTCCTGGCCTACCATGCAAGGTCACAGGCTATTTCTTCCTACAGCTAAAGCCCAGCTCCTGGCCTACCATGCAAGGTCACAGGCTATTTCTTCCTACAGCTAAAGCCCAGCTCCTGGCCTACCATGCAAGGTCACAGGCTATTTCTTCCTACAGCTAAAGCCCAGCTCCTGGCCTACCATGCAAGGTCACGGGCTATTTCTTCCTACAGCTAAAGCCCAGCTCCTGGCCTACCATGCAAGGTCACAGGCTATTTCTTCCTACAGCTAAAGCCCAGCTCCTGGCCTACCATGCAAGGTCACAGGCTATTTCTTCCTACAGCTAAAGCCCAGCTCCTGGCCTACCATGCAAGGTCACAGGCTATTTCTTCCTACAGCTAAAGCCCAGCTCCTGGCCTACCATGCAAGGTCACGGGCTATTTCTTCCTACAGCTAAAGCCCAGCTCCTGGCCTACCATGCAAGGTCACAGGCTATTTCTTCCTACAGCTAAAGCCCAGCTCCTGGCCTACCATGCAAGGTCACAGGCTATTTCTTCCTACAGCTAAAGCCCAGCTCCTGGCCTACCATGCAAGGTCACGGGCTATTTCTTCCTACAGCTAAAGCCCAGCTCCTGGCCTACCATGCAAGGTCACAGGCTATTTCTTCCTACAGCTAAAGCCCAGCTCCTGGCCTACCATGCAAGGTCACGGGCTATTTCTTCCTACAGCTAAAGCCCAGCTCCTGGCCTACCATGCAAGGTCACAGGCTATTTCTTCCTACAGCTAAAGCCCAGCTCCTGGCCTACCATGCAAGGTCACAGGCTATTTCTTCCTACAGCTAAAGCCCAGCTCCTGGCCTACCATGCAAGGTCACGGGCTATTTCTTCCTACAGCTAAAGCCCAGCTCCTGGCCTACCATGCAAGGTCACAGGCTATTTCTTCCTACAGCTAAAGCCCAGCTCCTGGCCTACCATGCAAGGTCACAGGCTATTTCTTCCTACAGCTAAAGCCCAGCTCCTGGCCTACCATGCAAGGTCACGGGCTATTTCTTCCTGTATGTAGTTTTTCTTTCCTGACATTTTTGGCCAGGGCAGCAGCCTTACAGCCTACTCTTGGCAATTTCCAACTGCCATGGGATGTTTAGCCCACACACAGGACCTCCCCCCGCACACAGGACCTCCCCCGCACACAGGACCTCCCCCCGCACACAGGACCTCCCCCCGCACACAGGACCTCCCCCCCGCACACAGGACCTCCCCCGCACACAGGACCTCCCCTGCACACAGGACCTCCCCCGCACACAGGACCTCCCCCGCACACAGGACCTCCCCCGCACACAGGACCTCCCCCGCACACAGGACCTCCCCCGCACACAGGACCTCCCCCGCACACAGGACCTCCCCCGCACACAGGACCTCCCCCGCACACAGGACCTCCCCCGCACACAGGACCTCTGTACACTCTATTGACTGATGAACAGCACAATGTACACTGGTTGATAAACAGAAAAAATGTACACTCCATAGACTGATAAACACATTAAATGTACACGCCATTGACTGATAAACACATAAATGTGCACTCCATTGACTGAGTTTAGTTTAGTTCATGGATCAACATCATGGCACATGGGTGCAATCCATAAGTGCTCCGTTCTCCTCCTAACTCAAACCTGAGTCTGGAGAAACTCAGCTCAGTGCACGAACTCCGTAGCACCAGCGAGGATCCTGAAATACTTTGGGTAGATTTTTAACTCGAAATTTTTGCCAGGGAGGCTACTCTTTTCGATTTCCAACTGCCAAGGGATTTTTTACATGAGCAACAATACACACAGGCGTCCGATCTCACTACCCAGAGACCAGGGGAAATTTTATTACTAGAAATCCACGAGAAAATATCCCAGTCATAACCGGGGCCATTTCTGATCCATTGACTGATAAACACATAAATGCTCTATAGACTGATAAACAGCACAAATTTACACTCCATTGACTGACAAACAGCACAAATGTACACTCCACTGACTGATAAATGGAACAAATCTACTCTTCAGGCTGATAAAACAGCAAAACTATACACTGGATAGACATAAACAGCAAAAATGTACACTCCATAGACTGATAATTGGAACAAATTTACTCTCTAGGCTGATAAAACAGACTGGATAGACTGATAAACAGCAAAAAATGTGCCTTCTATACCTTTTAAACAAATATTTACTAGGGCTACAACCACCCTGGAGTCCAACTCAAACACAAAGGAAAAATGCATTCCCACATGAATGACCCTGGTAGGAAGTAGGTCACATGCCTTCTCCACAGCAGGCCCTCTATAGCTTTCCCCTCTTATTAATAGCACCCACTTGAACAAACAACTTGCCATTTACAATCTGATTGTCCTCTTCTCTTGAACAAGCTCTACACTTTCACTCCAATTTCCTAGCCACAGCTATTCAACAGATTGTTTTCCTGTCTGTATGGTAGATGGTCTTAGATTGTTTTCCTGTCTGTGTGGTAGGTGGCCTTTAGACTGTTTTCCTGTCTGTGTGGTAATGTGTTTTCCTCTCTCTCCTCTCTCTCTCTCTCTCTCTCTCTCTGTATGTGTGTGTGTGTGTGTGGGAGGGGGGAGTGTGGCGAAAATTGTGTAAGAATTACAAGAAAAGCAAGTAACAAGCGGGGAATAAATCCAAATAACAAACCACTTGTACAGCCACTAGGCCACTGGCTGCAATCTGTGGCAGTACATCAACAACCTCCCACACTTTCATACAAATGGGTGACTGGCCTTGTGTGAGTCTAAAATTAATCCTTGGTGAGGTTGTCAGGATTGCCCCAAATCCCACACAGTATTTGCTATTGGTCCTCCTCTTAAGCAGAATCTTGATTCAGATGTGTTTAAACTACCCTCCCCACTCCACCAAACACAGAATGACTAACAAGGAGAGTTGGCTGGAGTAGGCGTGTGAATCTGTCTAATTTGGTTTAAGTAAATGTCAGTTTGGGTAATTATTGGCTGTCACATTAGGAAGCCCATGATATATCAGAGAGAGGCAGGAAGTTGTAAATAACAGTGAGTGACTACCAATGTGTGAGGAGGAAAACTGGAACAAAGCTGTTATGGAAAAGAATGGTGGGCTCTGGGAGGAAGAAGGGTGAGAGAAATTGACAGAAAAAGAGTTAGGATGGAGTAAGGGTAGGAGAATGAGTGAGGAGGGAGTAAGTGTTGGAAAAGGGCAAGAGAAAGAGATAAAGTGAGGAGAGGGTAAGAGAATGAGATGGAGAAAAAGTGAGGAGGGAGTAAGGGTTGGTGAGTAAGGAGGGAGTATGAGAAGGACAAGAGAAAGATAAAGTGAGGAGAGAGTGAGAGAAAGAGAGGATGAAGAAAGAGTTGAATAATGACAAGAGAAAGAGATAAAGTGATGAAAGAATAAGAGAAAGAGTGAGGAGGAAGTAAGAGTTGGAGAAGGACAAGAGAAAGAGATAAAATGAGGAGAGAGTTAGAGAAAGAGATGGAGAAAGAGTGGGGAGGAAGTAAGAGTTAGAGAAGAATGAGAGAGATGGAGAATGAGTCAGGAGGGAGTAAGAGTTGCAGTTTGATAAGAGAAAGTGATAAATTGAGGGGGCAGGAAGACCTGGAGAAGAATGAAAGAAAGATATCAAGTGATGAGGCAGTAAGAGTTGGGGAACAGAAAGAGAGACAGACAAAGAGTGAGGAAAAAATAAGAGTTGGAGAGAGGGGTCAGGTGTTAATAGATGAGAGAGTGAAGTGTTGGAGAGAAAGGGGGTGGGAGGAGAGAGAAGCGGGTTGGCGAGAAAAGTGAAACATGTTCATGGCATTAGGTTGTTCAATAAATGTATCACAACAGAACAATTTCATATATTACAACCTCCAGAATCAAAACCTGTATGTCCCACCATTGAAAACTTTACAAAAGGGGGAGAAGATCGGACATAATGTGCTCTCTGCCCCTATCTCTCTCTGTCTTGATTGCTTCTCACTTGTCTATTGACAATGAAATAACAAACTCATGAAGGAAATTAGCAACCAAGGCAAACTCATAAAAGAAATTACCAACCAAGGAAGACTGGAAGTAAATTACCAATCAAGGCAAACTCATGAAGAAAATTACTAACAAAGGCAAACTCATAGAGGAAATTACCAACCAAGGCAAACTCATGAAAGAAATTACCAACAAAGGCAAACACATAGAGGAAACTACCAACCAAGGCAAACTCATGAAGGAAATTACAAACAAAAGCAAACACATAGAGGAAATTACCAACCAAGGCAAACTTATGAAGGAAATTACTAACAAAGGCAAACACATAGAGGAAATTGCCAACCAAGACAAACCCATGAAGGAAATTACCAACAAAGGCAAACACATAGAGGAAACTACCAACCAAGGCAAACTCATGAAGGATATTACCAACAAAGGCAAACACATAGAGGAAGTTACCAACCAAGGCAAACTCATGAAGGAAATTACCAACAAAGGCAAACACATAGAGGAAATTACCAACCAGGGCAAACTCATGAAGGAAATTATCAACAAAGGCAAACACATAGAGGAAATTACCAACCAAGGCAAACTCATGAAGGAAATTACCAACAAAGGCAAACACATAGAGGAAATTACCAACCAAGGCAAACTCATGAAGGATATTACCAACAAAAGCAAACTCATGAAGGAAATTACTGTAGGTCAACATGGCCGAATGGATCGAATGTGTGTTCTTAAACATCCAGTGTGCTGAAGCCGAGGTAAGGGGTTCAACCCCTACACCGGACAGTTGGAATAAAATGTTGACCTATCATCTTTAACTTAGGGACGTAAATTACAAGTACCTCTGAAGTTGGAGTGGGTTCGCCTGATGACGAGGGGCACTATTAACAAGGAAAGCTAATCCACATGCAAAATTCAGTCCAGCACTACTAGAAGTAGTGTGTGTGGACTATAATTGAGTTCAAAAAGAGCGAGTGCACACAGACACACAAATTAAAAACCAATACAAACTCATGAAGGAAATTACCAACCAAGGCAAACTCATGAATGAAATTACCAACCAAGGCAAACTCATTAAGGGAATTACCAACCAAGACCTAATCCCAATTAGTCTGTATGTGCTGAACTGAATCACGACCTGGTTATATCTTAATCTGCCTATGTGTGATATTTGAATTAATATGGCAGACAGACGGACAGATAGGAAGACAGAGGGTGCATTATGTGCGTGCACATATGTGAGTGTCTTTGCTTCCATATGTGTGTGTGTATGCACAAATGTGTGAAAAGAATATGCATATAGATAATAATATGCAGTGTCTGTAATCAGGAATGAATGCCGGATGTACATGTGATGTTAGAATTAATACGACAGATACAGAAGGAACTAGTAAATTGCAACAAATCAGAAACATGCTCACTAAATTCAGCATGACCCTTTCGAATCAATAGGCAAAAGCAAAGAGAAGTAAGAAAATAACAAACAGAACAACTGGTTCACAAACAAACCCAGACAAAGAGCAGCAGTATTGATTTCACACCTGGCAATCTATAACACCTGCCAGTCTGCAGAAGTAACTTCTCCCACTTATCAGGCATTCCCCTGTGTTACAGGAACTCATATGTGAAGCAAAGCATCTCTTGTCGTTGTCCACCCACCTGTGCCATTGTCTTCCTCTGTGCCATGCTTCCCCTACACCTTTCTCTCCAGCACATCCTTTACAATAGAGCTGTGTCTTTTTTCTTGACCAAAGTAGCTTAATGTCCTGCACTTTATCTCATTCTGTAAGATCTTAATTCAAGTTTTTGAGTACACTAATATGTATTCCGCTGGTCTCCCCGGCGAAGGAGTTAAGGACGCTGTTCGTAACCCCGTATACCCATGTACGAAACACAGCTGCGTGAAATTCGACAGCGGATCGCGTAGCGTTGGTTTCTTATGGAAAGGTATGTGAGCCGGTCGTTCAGAAAGAAATGGCAAACTACTAAACATTAAAAATGCTGATGTTGACTGCAATGTCCTGTAAATAGGATATGCAAAAAAAAAATATGCATTCCACCATGTTTCATTCCTTTTTTTGTTCGCTCGCTTTGAACTCAAGCGTAGTCCATACATGTGCATACATCTCACAAACCCACTCTGACTTCAGAGATAGTTGTAACTTACGTCCCCAAGTCAAGGACGAGAAGTCAACTTATTAGAGTCCAAGTGACCGGTGATGGGGTTGAACCCGCCACCTCAGCATCAGCACACTGGATATTTAAGAATGAGCGTTCTAATCCATTCAACTATGCTGACCTCATTCCACCAGGTGTTACCAGGACCAATAAGGGAAGCAAATAATGTACCAACACACATGGGAAGAAGCATGGACAGGGCCGATATAATCAGTGCAGTACAGACTCATCTGACAGATACAGACGAATACCGGCTCTAGCCCGACTGTACGAACTAGGAGAAAAGCCTGGTCAAGCATGTCAGTGCTGCCTTCATGGGAAAGAGAGAAGATACTATAATCAACTCCTCATGGGAACAGTGAGCAGGATTACTTTGGGATGGCTGCTACATCGGAGGACTGAGTTTGCTTGGGAATGCCCAGTGAGCATTGACGTTGTTTGAAATAAAGAATGGTGACACTAACCTACCATGCATGTTATCAGGGATGACTAAGGATGACTAGCAACACCATGCCAGTCATTCAAAATTGGGAGAAGATCCCTTTCTCATTGCTTTCTTTACCAAATAATTACCAACAATTCTTAAAACTGGTCCCCAATTTTATGAGACTGGCTTGAACCAAGAGACGTATTGCGAAAAAGAAATAACCCTGCCCACTGCAAGTGACTGAACCCGAACCAACCTTGACAGCAATCACACTAACTACTAGGCCACCTTGACTTTTTCCCCCATTCCCAAAACATTTCATTTTAAGATGTATACTATATTTTAAAAAACTAATCAGTGGAGTAAAAAAAGAAACACAAAAAAACTACTCCGAGTAGTAAAAAATAAAACTACTCATAGTAAAAAAAAAACTACTCAGGGGATTCTTTTGACTCACCACGAGACACATTGAGCATATGGTGCTAACTCCATGTTTGTGATAGACCAGCCAGCACTCTAGTGCTGTGGTCAATATCACACCAGCCACTTTTATTTCCCAAGACATGTCCTAGTACCCATTTATACATGGTGTATTTGTAATGACTGTGCAGTGTTTGAAAATATTGCCAGTCCAAGGTTTTTATTTACCTATTATGTTGCATGAACTTTACGGAGGGTGAATACAAAACTTGGACCGATAATATTTTCAAACACTGCACAGTCATTAAAAGTACACCCTATATTAGACTGTGTTGGCCTGGATGCCTAGGTCAATCTTGTTTAGAACAAACCCAATATCAACAACCGTAAATTGGATGCTTTTTTCTTTAATTATATTCAGATTGATTTCTGAAGGTATACAGGTGAGGAGGAGAAAAAAAATGATTTTTCAACATATACACTGGGTTTAACAAAAAGTGAATATTCAACTAGATAATGAACCCTATTATGTTGAAAATGTGGATTCTTGTTGGGCAAATTATTTTAAAATGCAAATTCAGGATCATTAGGGCTGCAGCAAAACATCTTTAGTTGAGTTGAGTCAAGAATTGACATCACAGCACTCTGGACATTTCCATGCGTGCTCTGTCCTCATCTGCAACAGCCAGTGAAGAGACCCAATACTAATGGTACCAGTAGCAGTCTGAATATGTGTCCATCTGGCCTTTCCTCGGAGTCGTCTCAATCCGATCCTCTGGTCACATCCTGCATCCCCATTCCCTGCGAGCCGTGATGATCAATCTGTTCTGCACTATACGATTCTAAAGATCCCCGACTACATCTGTCTTATCATGCACTAATAACCCACCGAGTGAGTGTGAGTCTGCCTGCTCGTTTCCCACAACCAGCATGTCCTGGGAAAGGGGGGGGGGGGGGGATCCAGCAGATGCTCTCTATTTCTGATTGTTGAATGGAAGCCTGTTACTCTGCCCGAACCATGCCTGTCTTCACCTTTCTCATCATACTTTTGAGTACATTACAATCACAACATACGTGTGCTGTTTTTCCTCCAGCCAGCAAAGCCCTGCAATGAAATCCTCTCCATTCTCAGACTAGATATGGTATCATATGCCAGGCTCTCCTGCAACAAACACCGTCCACAGACTTCACCACTAAACACCAGGCACTTCTTTTACATCTTAGCACAGAGCCATCCTTGTAGATGTTTACATTATCTGGTTGCAAATTTTATGAATCATTCTTACACCTCCCATCCCATGCAGACTGCCGACCAATCCCTGCATTCCTGATCCAATGTTGTTATGACTCTGCACAGGTCTAACTTTCCCTCTGGCATTCTGACCCACTCCGCTCCTCCCTCAATGTTCTCAAGCATGCACACTTCTCTAATTGTTTCCTCTGCCTGAGCCATCCAGATTTTCATCTGATCAGCCTATGGCCCTTTTTAGCCCCATGCAAAGGGTGCTCCGCACCTGCAGCCACTCTGAGCTAGGGTGTTATCCCATACAGACACTACTGGCATGTCTCTTCTGCCACCCAGTATCTTCTGCCACCCAGTCTCTTCTGCCACCCAGTATCTTCTGCCACCCAGTATCTTCTGCCACCCAGTATCTTCTGCCACCCAGTATCTTCTGCCACCCAGTATCTTCTGCCACCCAGTATCTTCTGCCACCCAGTATCTTCTGCCACCCAGTATCTATCTTCTGCCACCCAGTATCACCCGCATAGCTTCATGTATGCGCTCTAGTTTCATCAGACGACTCTTTGACACTGAGCAGTCTCAATCCATAATAATTGAGAGAATCAGATGTTGACAGAATATGAACAATATTCTTTGCTCCATGTTCATTGCTACCATGATCTTCAGCACACCAAGTCCCTTCTTAGATTTCATAACAGCTGCTTCCACATGATTCCAGAATGACAGGCTTCTTTTGGTGATTCCCAGGTACCTCATTTTACTCTCTGTTAACATTGCCATTTATTGTAAGACTTGGGACGTCAGCCTCAACAATACTATTGTCCAGACAGCACCTTAACATAGTAGCCGTATCTGAGTTAATGACACTACCCATTTCTGTACACCAATCGATCACTTTACAATCTCCTGCAACTCTTGCACTATTTGCATCCTGTCTCTCCCCTGTCTATAAGCAAGGACATCTGCAAATGTCAGTATCCTTCCAATCTCTGGTGCTTCTATGCTTGCAATCTTGCTTGTGTAAACATTGAATAACACTGGTGAGGTTGCAAATCCTTGTGGTAATCCAGGGGTAGTAATGCACACCACCGAGGGTGCATGGTATCCAATCCACCACCCAAGTGTTTAGCTTCATATCTGCAGCGTATCACAGGTTTAGCTTAATAATTACAGTTCAGAGGTTTAGCTTTATAACTGTGGCTCATATTTAGCTTTATAACTGTGGCTCATGTTTAACTTTATAACTGTGGCTCATGTTTAGCTTTATAACTGGCTCATGTTTAGCTTTATGCCTGTGGCTCATGTTTAACTGTATGCCTGTGGCTCATGTTTAGTTTTATATCTGTGACTCATGTTTAGCTTTATAACTGGTTCATGGGTTAAGTTTAGTTAAGACTTCACTTTACAACTATGGTTCCAGGGCTTAGCTTTATAACTGTGGTGCACAGGTATAGCTTTATAATTATGGTGCACAGGTATAGCTTCATAATGGTGATTCACATGTTTAACTTTATAACTGCAGTTCACAACAGGGTCAGAGTTGTTTAAAAACACTTCAGTCTAATCAGCTTGATCAGTAGCTTTTCATGTTTTTTTTATTGTAAACAAAATGTTAGAATTTTGAAAGAACGCTTGCCCAATCATTCATATAGGTACTCCAAAGTGAAGACAGATTTAGAGTTACTTCTTTGACCCTTCCCACGATTTTCAATGTCCCACAAATATTGACACATACACATGCACAAGAATCAGAATTTCTCTCTCTATTGGGCCTGTGCTTGCATACTTTAGCCTTGTTAACATAAATCATGTTTTATTCAGTTCTTGGTCTTTCAATTTTTACGTTCCTTCTTTCTACCTGCTGCATGTTTTACTTCAGTTACCCACTTACCTGTCTTAATCCATGTAACAAAATTGGTGAAAACTAATCCGATGTAGGGTAAAATTTACATATGAATCTTGTTAATGTGTTTTCTGATGTCCTACTTATACTACATATTTACTTGTTTCTAAAGTGCTACTTTAACATCTATTAACTTGTTTTACAATGTAAATCAATAACCATAAAGGAACCTTTTACATGCCACGAGACCTATTTGGCACACGAGGTATCTCCATATTTTAGACCAGCCGGCATTCTACGGGTGATGTGGTCAATATCAGGTCAGCCAACTTTTACTTCCCAGGGCATTTCCTAGTGCCCATTTCAGTCTGGGTTTTATCTCGGAGCCCCAACAAATGTTAATACATTTACGGACATGAAATAAAGTTCAACAGTGAAGGAGTTACGGACGCAATTCGTAATCCTGCATACCACATTCGAAACCCAGATGCAAACTATTTGGCAGCAGACAAGAAATCACAAACAGACAAAACATAGTCCTACTTAAACATTTTCCACTTGTTTACTAATGTGCTATTTAAACATTAACTGACTTACTTTCTAATACCAACTTTACATTATTTGTAAACTATTAAAAGGCCTTTGATAACATTGATAAGGACTTCTTTTGGAAACTGATGAGGCGCAATGGGATCCCACAGAAAACCATAAACCTAATAAAGGCAATATATGAAGATTTGACATGCAGTTCTACTTGAGGGAAACCAACAGATACATTTAAAATAAAAACAGAATGCAACAAGGATGCCTTTTGCCACTTTTAATATTTGTACTGACTATAGACTTTTTTTTTTTTTTTGCATATCCTTTACAGGACATCGCTGTCAACACCAGCATCTTTCAGCTCTATGTTGATTTCTTGGCAAGATTACACTCAGTAGTTTGCCATTGCTTTCTGAGCGGCCGGCTCACATACCCCGTAAGTTACTGATGCGATTCGAACCACTGCTGATTCTCACCGTCATCACGTTACCTACGAGAGTATACGAGATTACAGAGAAAAGTCATAACCTCTAAGCCACGAACAAAATCCCTAACCTGCGCAAATCGCAGTACTGCACTAGCTAGGTGGCCTTAATTCCTCAGCTCAAGACTTGTCCAAAACTGCAAGGTATTTGTAGGCAGGTAGTTAAGACTGGATTATGAAGATGACTACCACCAGAAATAGAATTCAAGGGACTCAACTTGCTGATCTGAGCTTCGCTGATGACACCCCCCCCCCCCTTTCCATCTCACACACCAAATGAGATACAAGATAAACTAAATACACTTGATAGGAGGTCACATAAAATTCAGGATCACAGGACTATGAAATTTAAGGAAGTCAAAAGAAAAGACACCAAATAGCTCTAACTTAGAAATTTAATATTCCAGCGAATCAAGAGGTGAGATACAGACATTGGACAGAACACATATTTGAGAAAATCTGATATTTTTGTTTAAGGCTCCCTCGCTTTGCATGTGGATTAGCTTTCCCTATAAACAGTGCCCCTCGCCATCAGGCGAATCCACTTCGACTTCAGAGGTACTTGTAATTTATGTCCCCAAGTCAAGGACAACAGGTCAACATTTTAGTCCAACTGCCCAGTGTAGGGGTTTAACCTCTCACCTCGGCAACAGCAGACCAGATGTTTAATAACACGCGTTCTTATCCATTCGGTCATGCTGACCTACGAAAATCTGATATAATAACAAGAAAGTCCTTTCTCTGCAAACCAAAGGGCAATAAGACAGAGGGAAATCTAAAAACACATGAAGAGAATTAGAGACAGCAATAAATAATCTAGTAAGGGCATGGAGGAAGCTGCCAGAGATAGCAAAAGATAGGACCACTAGGTGTGAAATGGTTCAAGGCCAATTCTAAAATGGGGGATAAAGAGTAGGAGGAGAAGAGACATGCTCAAATAATACTTCTGCTGTGAGAAATGTTTTCCCTGCTTCATGTATGTGCGATCCAGACGATACAAATTCTTATCCAAAATGTTGCTATATTTACATATGTCATTGTGCCTGCCCAGGCATGCATCCACTCACACGTGTGTGTGTGTGTGTGTACGTACACACACACACACACATATATACAGACACAGATCACCCACTGCATGAGGCGTTGGACGCAGTTAAGGGCCAGCGACTATTAAGAGGGAAATCATGGATGGCTCAGGCGGAGGATACGATCAGACAGGTGTGCCCCTTGGAGAACATTAGGTGAGGAGAGGAGTGGGTCAGAGTGCCAGCGGAGCAGTTAAGACTTGTGCAGAGTTATAATCACATTGAGCCGGGACTGCAGGGAGTGGCCAGCAGGGGCCACGGAAGTGGAAATCCAGCAACTAATTCAGGATAATGCTCGCCCGGGTGATATGATTATCTACACAGATGGTTCGGTGTTGAGAGGTAGTAGAAGTGCCTGGGGGTTCTTGGCAAAGGCTAATGGTCGACGTTTGGTGCAGGAGAACCTGGCCTCTGATACAACATCTAGCTTAAGAATGGAGGTGGAGGCAGTCAGTGCAGCTTTCCGCTGGATGGAGAATATGATACACACACACATCATGATTGTAACTGACTCAGAAAGCATGCTGAGTAGGGTGAGGACAGGCAAGCTTCGTGCAGAGTGGCTTGCTTCGCTTCGGAAGTCATGGGTGGCAAGCGTCATCTGGATCTTTTCTCCGGGGCATGCTGGTGTGCTGGGGAATGAACAGGCAGACAGATTGGCTGGCTCTGCAAAACTTGGTGGAGTACTGATGCATGATAAGGCAGACGTGGTTGCGGCCTTGTGGGAGCATGTGTACACCTCGGAGGAGCAAATGGATCACCATGGTCTGGCAAGAATGCGACAGCGAAGAGTGACGAGGGGATCTGGCCGATGCTCGACGCTTAGAGGAAAGGCGGGACGCACATGTAATCAGATTGCTACTGGTACTATTGGGGTTGGAACTCTTCGCTGGCTTCTGAAGATGGGGACGGAGCGCTTATGGGAATGCCCCGAATGCTGTGATGTCGGTTCCTAAATCAATCAATCAATCAATCATATATATATATATATATATATATATATATATATATATATATATATATATATATATATATATATATATATGAAACAAAATCCTGTCGGGACTGAGGACTGAACCAGATACACTGTGCCACTGTAGCTATTCACTCAAGCAGCTCACTATTTCAACAACACTTTTAAATTCTATAACCCTGTCAACATTCCATTCAAACAAAGGTAGGATTGTACTCTGGGAAACCTGATTACCTATTTTCACAGGTCACAAAAACGTTATTTTATTTCTGACTGGTCTATATGAGTAGCTTCCCTTTAAAAGCCAACTGGTGGTAAAAATACTTACATCCTACACTCCCTGAAAAAAATAGGAGCCCAAAGAAAAGGATGGTGTATGTGAAATACCTCTACTATTATTTATCCATATCCATTTGGGCAATGGATTTTTGGTCCACATTTGCTGTGAAGGTGTAGGTGGAGGGAAATAAAGGAGTTGCACATTGTCTCTCTTCAGGCAAATGTGTTCCCTGGGCTACATGTAGTCTGTGTTTGCGTGGCAGGGGTAGCCACAAATAAAAATAATTCAGGAGCCAGTCCCTTTTTCCCCCAGGAGCCAGCATATTTTTTTTATTGTAACGCACTCGCACCTTGCCGACTTGACAGATGATGGTATGTTACATTGTGCTTCAAAAAGGGCATAATAACTACAACTTACAGCTCATAGTGGGGACCAGGGATGAAGTTATACCCCTCCATAGCACAAACCCTGGGCTGAATTGTAGATTGTGAGACCATTTGTTGCCCATGCATGATCCATCTCTGTGCCTACCTAGTTCACTTCAGAGGAAAGGTGACACCAATACATCTGGAACAAGACCAGCTGCAGGTAAAAATGTTCAGGCCCCATGTCGGCTGGGCGTCCTGCATTTGTCTGCCCCATTGTGTAGTATGCTCTTAGCAGAATTTATCTATCTGACTTCTGGTCTGCAGAAGTTTTGTCAATTGTATGAACAACATGATGGCTGAACAGGCTTCTTTCATACAATATAAGTACCACTTTATTTGTTGCCTCTCCACAAATGTAATACAGGAAGTGGTTTCATTTATGGAATAGCTGTACTATTGCAAGATGACTTCACTTCTTTTATAAATTCTTCTCATCCTACCCTCATGTGAGTGTGTAGCTCCAATAAGATGCAGTGTCCACTGATTTCATGGCTTTAAATGTTGTCCTTATTAAGTTAATAATTTTCTGTGGGATCTGACAGCGCCTCACCAATTTCTGAAGGGATTCTCTGTCAATGACGGCAGCCTCACCAATTTCCGAAGGGATTCTCTATCAAAATTGACAACCTTACCAATTTCTGAAACGATTCTCTACCAATAAAGAGAGCCTCGCCAATTTCCAAAGGAATTATCTATCAATAATAATGACAGCACGGCCAATTTCCAACTGGATTCTCTATCACTTCTGTTGACAACCTCACCAATTTCCGAAAGGATTATCTATCAATAATGATAGCAGCCTTGCCAATTTCCAAAGGGATTCTCTATCAATGATGACAGCCTCACCAATTTCCTTAGGAATTCTCTATCAATGAAGACAGCCTTGCCAATTTCCAAAGGGATTCCCTATTGCCAAAGAGAGCCTCACCAATTTCCAAAAGGATTTTCTATCGATAATGACAGCCTCGCCAATTTCCAAAGGGATTCTCTATCAACAATAACAGCCTCACCAATTTCCGAAGAGAATATCGATAATGACAGGCTCGCCAATCTCCAACTGGATTCTTTATCAATAATGATAACAGCCTCACCAATTTCCAAAGAGATTCTCTATCAATAATGATGACAGCCTCACCAATTTCCGAAGAGAATATCGATAATGACAGGCTCGCCAATCTCCAACTGGATTCTTTATCAATAATGATAACAGCCTCACCAATTTCCAAAGAGATTCTCTATCAATAATGATGACAGCCTCGTTAATTTCCTACTGGGTTCTCTATCGATAATGATGACAGTCTCACCAACTTCCAAAGGGACTCTCTATCAATAATTATGACAGTCTCGCCAATTTCCAAAGAGATTCTCTATAAATGACAGCCTAACCACTTTCCAAAGGGATTCTCTATCGATAATGGAAGCTTCACCAATTTCTGAAGGGATTCTCTATCAATAATGATGACAGCCTCACCAATTTCCAAAGGGATTCTCTATCAATGATGACAGCCTCACCAATTTCCAAAGGGATTCTCTATCAATAATAACAGCCTGCCAATTTCCGATGAGAATATCAATAATGACAGCCTCGCCAATTTCCAACTGGATTCTTTATCAATAATGATAACAGCCTCACCAATTTCCAAAGAGATTCTCTATCAATAATGATGACAGCCTCACCAATTTCCGAAGAGAATATCGATAATGACAGGCTCGCCAATCTCCAACTGGATTCTTTATCAATAATGATAACAGCCTCACCAATTTCCAAAGAGATTCTCTATCAATAATGATGACAGCCTCGTTAATTTCCTACTGGGTTCTCTATCGATAATGATGACAGTCTCACCAACTTCCAAAGGGACTCTCTATCAATAATTATGACAGTCTCGCCAATTTCCAAAGAGATTCTCTATAAATGACAGCCTAACCACTTTCCAAAGGGATTCTCTATCGATAATGGAAGCTTCACCAATTTCTGAAGGGATTCTCTTTCAATAATGATGACAGCCTCACCAATTTCCAAAGGGATTCTCTATCAATGATGACAGCCTCACCAATTTCCAAAGGGATTCTCTATCAATAATAACAGCCTGCCAATTTCCGATGAGAATATCAATAATGACAGCCTCGCCAATTTCCAACTGGATTCTCTATCAATAATGACAGCCTCACCAATTTCCAAAGGGATTCTCTAACAATAATGATGACAGTCTCACCAATTTCCAACTGGATTCTCTATCAATAATGATGACAGCCTCGCCAATTTCCAACTGGATTCTCTATAAATAGTGATGACACCCTCACCAATTTCCAAAGTTTTTCTCTATCAATGATAACAGCCTCACCAATTTCCAAAGGGATTCTCTAACAATAATGATGACAGTCTCACCAATGTCCAAAGGGATTTTCTATCAATGATGACAGCCTCACCAATTTGCAATTTTATTTGCTATCATTATTGTAATGACTGCCTCATCCATTTCCAACTGGATTCTCTATCAATAATGACAGCCTCACCAATTTCCAAAGGGATTTATCTGTCATGATGACAGCCTCACCAATTTCCAACTGGATTCCCTAACAATGATGACAAAGGCCTTTTCATACTCCACAAATCTTCAGTTCAGTTCAATTCTCGGCTGTATTATTGGGGGTGGGGGGGGGGGGGGGTGAAGAAAATTTAGGAGCCAGCATTTTTGTTACAAACAAGTGATAAGAAAACTGAAAATTACAGGCTAGTAGATTTTCATGTGCCATGGATACTGGTGTCCTGGATTTTTCTATACCTGATAAAAATGTTTAATGTGACTAGCTTTTCTGTGCTTGATTGGTTTAAAAAAAAGCCTGCCTCTTCATCTCTTAGTTTCTCATCACCCATTTGGTAGTTTAGTTTGCATTTCATTGCTATATATTTTTTCCTGTTTGCATCCAGTGAAAAACATGGTCACTCCATACATATACAGAAGAATAGGTCGCACTTCATTAATAACAGGTGAGAATTAAAAGAATATCAAAGAAAAAGGTTTTAAAAAGTGCTGTTTTGACTACATGAAAAAATGCCAGTCTTCTTCTTAATCTTATGGTCTGTTGAACATAAATCAACTGGTTTTTCAACCTGCGAAAGGACAAATCCGTTCTGTTACCAACCTATTTTAAATTTAAGACACACACACACACAGTATACATACAAATCTGCTACAGGGTATTTTACATGTGCATGTGTAGAGAGGGACCAGTAAATAATAATTATACATTACACACAGTTAAGCAACCAGCTGATTTTAGCAACTACATTACTAATTATTATTCCAAGCACAACTGCACAATTATTTTATTGGACATGTGAGCGAGACTACAATAAATTGTTGATGCCAAGTAAAGTAAGTTTACTTTAAGTACAGTACCTATGGGTATTTCCCGTGAAAAAAAGACAAAACTCACTCATTTCAGCCAACATATAATAAAGCTGCAGGGGTCATCCGGGGGGGGGGGGGTGAAAAAATAAGATTACAACTATTTCATTTCCTTTATTCCAAATACCAAGTTTTATCCTTTTTTTTCCATTTCATTTTTAATATATTCAAATTATATGCTTGCTGCGGCATGGCGTAATAACTTTAATAAGCCGCACGTTGAAACTTTATTCGTCTTCAAAAGCGTTTGTCTGGAAATTGTAAATGGTTATGAGAACAAAGAACATCGTTTTCTCTAGAAATGAGAGATGCATACGTATTCCAAAATACAGCCGGACATTCCACTCATTCCTGAAGCAGCAACTGTTCATAGTCACTGCGACACCGAGTGAGGGACAATCAACTTAATCAAGCGACAGTGCGACAGACCACGGTCGACACCGACCGCATATTTCAATAGAAATCTTGTAATATCTCTAAATTAACAAATATATCGCTATTTATGAATGCATAAATCATTGTACAAACCTGGCTCACAACGAAAATCACAGCAAAAGAGCAGAGCTGCTTCATTTCTGCTAAAGTAAATCCAGAAACTCGCTTGGAAATAAAGAATTTCGAACCTCGACTGTCACCTCCTGCTTATGGAACTAGATTCTAATGCTTGCTCGTCTGCGTATGTTTGACGAGACGTGATCTCGGATTGGCTGGTTATAACCTACCACATTATGTTAATTCTTGAACAGTTTTCACATATAAAAATTGTGCGAAAGAGAAATATTTAATATTTAATGCAAAATATGGGGTAACGATACTTTAAATATAAATAAAAATCAATATTATGGTTGAAAAGAATGTTAATTTGATGGAAATACGCTATGGTATAATTATGGCTGGCTAAAGTGTCCACTTCTGTATTAACCAATCACGGGGTCTGTAACAAAATGTGCCGTTGTGAACAAGGATTCTCAACCCTTATTAACTATGGCCCCACATTTAGATTGAACCGCGAACTGAGCATGCTTGTTGCCCGCCTGTTGGTCATGTATTTGAACCCCAATCAAAGCGGTAATGTTTTTTAAAGCTACCTGGGTTCATAGGTCGAACTACCCTAATCAGGGATTTTTTTCTGGAAGGTAAAAGCGGTCGGAGTGATATTGACCACATCGCCCACCGAGTGCCGGCTAGTCAATTAACAAATGGGGCTAGCACATATAGTACTAATGCGCCTCGATGCACGGAAATGTGTCCTGTATGTTCTTCTATGACACAAAGACACCACTGAAGAGCAGGAGTTAACATGCTTGCCTGATGGTCCGGTGGTAATATGTTCAAATTCCCAACCAGGCGGGAATTTTCCTACGAATGTCTTGGGAAGTAAAGAGGACCAGCGGGATATTGATCAGATCGGTGATCTAACAGAAAATGTGGCGTTAGCACCATATATTCAGCACGTCTCAAAAAGTATAAAAGGGCTTTTACTTTATTTCCATCTATGACACAACCTGGTCTCTCTCCCCCATAGCCTGTGTTAATCTACATGTGCTGTGTTAATCTACGTGCACTGTGTTAATCTAATACGTGCTTTGTGTTAATCTGTGTGTTCTGTGTTAAACTACGCGCTCTGTGTTAATCTACATGATATGTGTTAATCAACGTGAACTGTGTTAATCTACATGTGCTGTGTTAGTATATGTGAACAGTGTTAATTTAGTGCTTTGTGCTAATCCACGTGTTGTGTGTTAATCTATGTGATCTATGTTAATCTAGATATCTGTGTTAATCTACGTGATCTATACTAATCTACATGCACGCTGTTAATCAATGTCTCATCTCATCTCATCTCATCTCATCTCATCATGTTCTTATTGTACCTTGCGGTGTCGAGGTGAAGTATAAACAGCGGGAGAGTGCCCCCTTATGGGCTTCATGTACCGATATTAATTAACGTGCTCTGTGTTTATCTACCTGCACTGTGTTAATCTACATGCTCTGTATTAATTTACGTGATATGTGTTAATCTACATGCACCATACATAATCTACCTGTGTTGTGTTAATCAACGTAAAATGTGTTAATCTACGTGTTCTGTGTTAATCTACGTGTTCTGTGTTAATCTACGAGCTCTGTGTAATTAAATCTACTGCACTGTGTTAATCTACACTCGCTGTGTTAATCTACGTGATCTGTGCATAGTGTTGATCAGCGTGTTCTGTAATAATCTACGTTCACTGAGTTCATCTACGTGCACTGCGTTAATCTACAGAGTATTATTAAAATACAAAGTACAAGAGCGCCTGACGGGACTTTTCTTAAATATCAAGAAAAACAGAAACCACGGACAACAGTAATTAACTATCAGTGATGAACTAGCCAGAGTGTCCGCTTGCCCGATTAGAAGTGTGGCCCGCCGGTCTCTAGCGAAGTGGGTCACATTGAAGTGGGACCGGTGGGTGTCATTTCTGTGTTGGCATCTTGCCGTCTTGACAGGCAATAGTTTGTTACATTGTGCTTTAAAAAGGATAATTTTTCCTTTAAAAAATCTTTTTAAACAAAGAAAGAAAAAATTCAGATAAGTACCTTTAATTAGTTTAATATTGTCATAGTGTGTTTCATGTAGGTTTGTGTCGGTTTGTATTTGTTTGTCCTGTGCTGACGAAGGCTTTGGCCGCACCGTCCATTTTGTCTCTTGTAGTTGTGTTTTAGTAAAGCTCACAATCTACTTCTCGTTTTTTTTTGGGTGATTCATTCATTGCTTAAAAAAGGGCATAATAACTACAACCCATGGTGGTGGAACAGAGATGGAGTTATACCTCTCTATAGCACAAAGCTTGGACTGAATTGTAGAGACCATGTGTTGCCCATGCAGCATGATCCCTCTCTCGCCTGCCTAGTTTATTCCAGAGGAAAGGTAACACCAATACATCTGGAACAAGACAAGCCGCAGAAGGTGCCGGATAAGCAAGGCAATGTTCTAACTACGGATGGCGAAATGGCTAGTTGAAATTTTAAAACCAGTTCAACAGTCCTTCGATCCAAAAATACTCAGAGATACATTCAAAATAATGTAATTATTGGATGCTATGGACATAAATAATAAACACATGGCATCCGTGGATATAGCCTCCCTATTCACAAACGTTCCAATAGATGAGACAGTAAAAATAATAAGTGAACGCATTAAAGACAAACAACTAGGCATCAATCAATCAATCAATCATGTGCCATGCCGGAAAGCGTGGGCGGTCATGACTCGCCATTTCACTCGATCACCAGAGTCGTGGATCAGCTCAGTGTTCCTGTTTCGTCCATGCCACGTGGCCAGGCCATCCAGGTATTTTCCTCTCGGTCTTCCTCTTGGTCTGTTCCCCTCGATCTTGCCAGTTGTCAATAAGTTCTCCAATCCATTTCTTCACATAACATGTCCAAAAAATGTTGACTGTCTTCGTCTAATTTCTCTCATCAGTCTACGATTTTCATTTGTCTCCTGTAGTACTTGGTCATTGGTTTTTCTATCTGCCCATGGTACTCTTTGCATTTTCCTCAGAAACCACATTTCTGTAGCCATCAAATGTTTTTCAGCTTGACTGCACATTGTCCAAGTTTCACACCCATACAAAAGAATAGGCTCTATGTACCCCCTCAACACTCTTTTTCTCGTTTCAATTGACATCTTTTTAGTGGTCAGAATGTTTTTCATCTTGCTAAAGGCTACTTTCGCCATGGCGATTCTTGTTCTAATATCTTCAAGGCATCTCCTAACATTTATTCTAGAGAGGCTATTATTACCATGTACCGCCAACATAAAAGTCATTTTTTTTTTAAAGTCATACCTCCAAATTGACGGAGTGGCCTTGGGGAGTCCTCTTGACCCTATTCTAGCGGACATCTTCATGGCACATTTAGAAGAAAAGAGATCCTCAGACATTAACAACTTGGCCTTCTACCGTCGTTATGTGGAAGATATACTAATTATCACCACAGACGAGTTACAAGCGACGACGTTCCAAGCCATCATGAACCAGGCGCATAAGAACATCTCTCGTCTATGCAACACAAACATAACGAAGCGTTGCCGTTCCTAGACATTATAATGAAACGTAGAGAGTAGCGCAAATGGCACAATTCAAAGATCGGTGTACCGCAAAGAAACATGGCCTGGCCAATACTTAAATGTTCAGAGCACCTGTCTAGTACATTGGGGCTTAGTACGGACCCTGTTTAACCGTGCCAGGAAGATATGCACCCAAGACACACTGACAGAGGAATTTGAAACTCTGAAGAATGTCTTAAACCTGAATGGACACTCCACCGGATTTATAAAGTGCCACTGCCAACAGCAAAAACCAAAACCCAACGAAACTTCAGTCCCTACACTCAAGGTATTCATCCAGCAAACCTTTCGAGGGGATGACGTAATGCAACGTCTACAGGACTGGCTCATTACAGCAGTCGGCTAAAAATTATATGCTTCAACACCAGTTATTAGATACAGAACCACACCTATTCCCACAGCAGTAGTAAAAGAACATGTCACTCTGTACGCCAAATCCAATTGCATTTACCAATTTAAACGCAGGTAACTGTCTACCTATGTCGGCAGAACAGAGAGGCAGTTAAACAACAGGGTGGTCGAACACATTCCCAAATGGATTGACAAGATAATACACAAAGGTGAAGGGAATCTGGCCAAGTCGACACACCAAAACCCCCTAGGCGCCGTCGATTGGACGGCACGTTTTGGAAACGGTCATGTCATTGGTAGAGACAATGCGTCTCGTGTGTTGTTTAACACACAAAATAGTCGCTTGTTAAAGTTCACAGAAGCCATCTTGAGTAATCTGCAAAGGCCAGCTTTGTGGAAACAGAAAGACAACAGAAGTTTGAAATTACCGTCGTAGACAATTTAAGTTACTGTGCGAACATGTGTATATTTAAGCTTGAACGAGTTATCTAGTTACTTTATGTTGTGTGATTTCTGCAGTATGTACCTGATGTATGTTAT
Organism: Cepaea hortensis; assembly: GCA_963921405.1. Lineage (NCBI taxonomy): Eukaryota > Metazoa > Mollusca > Gastropoda > Stylommatophora > Helicidae > Cepaea > Cepaea hortensis. The sequence goes on along the minus strand of OY992876.1, from coordinate 444,878,311 downwards.
AGAAGGAGTAAAGTTAACAATTGAAATAGAGTAGGTCAATGTAACAACTATATGTTATATACGTAGTTAAATTAACAATTGGAACAGTTACAGTTAGTTGCATATCCTTTACAGGACGTCGCAGTTAACCACATCATTTGGGGGGGGGGGGGCTGTTTGTGATTTATTGGCAAGTTTACATTCACTAGTCTGCCATTGCTTTCTGAACGACCGGCACTCATACCATTGTATAAAAACCAACGCAAGCCGGTCTGCTGCCAGATTGCCAGCAGACTGTTTCGTACGCCGTATGCGAGATTATGAACGGCGTCCGTAACCCCTTCGCCACCGAGCCGGTATGTTAAAGAAGGAGTAAAATTAACCGTTTGTGTTGGTGAATTATTTCCTTCCCTTATTGGTCCTGATAGCACCTGGTGGAATGAGGTATGTATAGTCGAATCGATAAGAGCGCTCATCCTTATATATCCGGTGTGCTGATGCTGAGTCAGAGGGCTCAACCCCTACACCGGACAGTTGAACTAAAATCTTGACTTCCCGCCCTTGACTTGTGGAGGTAAATTACAAGTACCCGATGGCAGGGGACTCTGGTAATAGGGAAAGCCTGCCCACACGCAAACATCCCTAAACAAAAATCCACCATCTTCAATGGGATTTGAACACACGATCATAGAGTCGGCAGTCCAGCATGCTTCCAAACCTCAAGAGTACGCTAAACAAACACACATACAATGCACCGGTGGAAACACATCTGGTCTTTAAGGTTTCGTACACCCCAACGCTTAACGGCAAGTTAAGAACAGGATTTATCCGCTTGGACCTAGCCAAGAAGCCACATTTTACAATGATACCTCTATTCACAACAGGGCGACGAAGATAGTCTGATATGTGGGTGGGCAGCATGAAAAGATTCAGGACAAAGGACATTAGAGGTTCATTTCAGCCTGCGTTTAAAGCAGTAATGGCAATCGATGATGATGATCATCGACAGAAATATTTATAGTGTGTGGTGAGAAGGGAAGGTTACATAATGTTTAGTACACACATGTTGTGCCCAAGTTAGATAATACATAATGCAGCTTCTCTCTAAACAGGATACAATACACCAAATCTTCTTCTTCTTTCGTTCGCTTGAAATGTGTCTTTATCTGCAATGTTGTCTATTGTATGAACTTCTCTGTCTTTGTAGTTCACTCAGTAGTCCACAGGGTTTATCTTCCACTGTTGTTTCTCTAGGCCAGAAGGTTTGTCTATATGTGGCATATTTTGGGCAGTCTTGGAATATGTGATCTGTTGTCTGCGGCGCCGATTTACATGTTCACATGGCTGAATCGCCAATTGTGAATTGTGTATACATGAGGTTGCGTAATCTTTTGTGTCCTGTTCTGAGGCGCAGGATAATGATATGTTCTGGTCAGTCCATAAGGTAGTAATCGTCTTGTGACTTTCTGATGGATTTGATCACATCAGGTTGTACTTCTATTCTTTCTTCCTTAGCTAGCCGATCAGCTCTCTTTTCAAGGTACTCCACATTAAGTAAGATAGTATCCACTGTATTGTGACCTTACGCTGACTGCCAAGTTCAGAAAATAGTATCCGCAGTACTGGCAATTTCCTAATCAGGAACGCCTCAAGTACTTATTGTGCACAACGAACCTAATTTTCACACCACTCGCTTGGTAGACTCTAACGGTTGCTTTATACACGTGTCAGCAAGTTTAGGTGACTTCTAACAATGATAAACCTAATTGGTCTGCTCGTTTCTATCTCCAATTGTCAAGGGGTGTTTAACATACGTAACGTCCACATCGGACCTCCGAGTTTTAGCCCTTATTCGAGGAGGCTAGGCATAAGATTCCCTACCCAGTATCAGGGAGGTGTATACAATACATTTCTCATTTCTCAAAAACATCCAAACAGTCAACGACGTTAATCAAAAAAGGTCTAAATGAGTCACGTGACCACTATAAATACATAGTCCGGTTCTATTGTAAGGGTCCGCTAACATATAAACATGCGCCTATGATACATTTAAAAATGCGCCATGATACATATAACAATGCGCCATGACACAAATAAAACGGTGCTATGGCACATAAAACGGTTCCGTGGCACATAAAACGGTGAAATGACACATATAAAATGGCGCCATGATACATTTATGTAAAACGGTGCCAGGACACATATAAAAAGGCGCCATGATACAAATAAAATGGCGCCATGACACATATAACATGGTGCCATGACACATATAAAACGGTGCCCAGGTTGATTTTCATCGCATAAGTCAACTAGGTCAGTTTTCAAAAATATGACGCAGGAAAAGTCACCCCCCCCCCTTTTTTTTTTTCCTCTTCTTTCTCCCCCCCCCCCTCCCCTCCCCAAGCTCCACAGCTCACTTAGTAGACTCTAACAATTGATTTATACGTGTGTGGGTAAGCTTACGCGTTGTCAGGTCTTAGTCAGATATGACTGAGCTACCGTATGACAGTAGACCAGTGTTTCCCAACCTTTTTTGTACCGTGCCCCACTTAAGCCTTTCTAAAATTCATATTGCCCCCCTCCCCCGCCCCATGCCCCCCCCCTCAACATATACATTATTTTTAATATTCAAAAATTGAAATGTTCACTAAAGAAACTTGAATGATAGGTTTTAGGAAGAAATCACTAGGTAATTATTGAGCAAACACAGTAAGTAAATTTTCAAAACATATAATGGAGAACTGAAATTCAAGTACAAAATAATTTTAATGAAAGATTTTTCTATATTATTTTAATTATTAGTAATTATTTATTATTTAAATTTAGTGAGATCCTTGCGCTTGATGCTTGCTGCAAAGAGATCTTATGTCAGGTTCCAATTTAGTTAACTTCAGTCTCAAGTCTCCCCGTTTTGTTATATTCAGCCGATTTCTTCCATTTTCGAATTGCCCCCCTTAACAGTCAAATTGCCCCCCTGTGGGGCGTGGGCCCCACGTTGGGAAACACTGCAGTAGACGGTACTACCTGCTTTCTGTTAGCGCCAAATGTTGGGCGGCGCTTACCAAATCCGAAACGCCACATTGTGCTAACGGATTCGGGTGGAGGAGCACAACTGGAAGGGTACAAGCCTTATTCTTGTGTGAGGAAATGCAACTAAAGACAAAATGTCATGATGGCAGAGCAGACCAGGCCCTAAGCCTTGGTGGGTAGCTGGTCTAGGATCGAAGCTCCGACAGTTCTTCGCTGATCTGGCAGCTTCTGCAGCTTGTCTTGTTCCAGATGTATTGGTGTTACCTTTCCTCTGGAGTGAACTAGGCAGGCCGAGAGAGGGACCATGCTGCATGGACAATACATGGTCTCTATATTTCAGTCCAGGCTTTGTTCCATGGAGAGGTATAACTCCATGCCTGGTCTACAGCGCGAATTGGTCTCGTTAGTTACATTCGCTACCGCCATGGGTTGTAGTTATTATGCCTTGTTTGTAGCACAGTGTAACAAACTATCGTCTGTCAAGACGGCAATGTGTAATGTGGGTAAGCTTATGTGGTTTAAAAAAATAAAATAAAATGATAGTAAGTCTTCACACCATGCTATGTCCGCGCATATGTAAATGAAAGAATCGGGAGACGGTAGGCTTTACTAGAACAACGATCACAAGTTACAAAATGAACATCGAGGCCAAAGCTTTCGTCAGCTCACAAACAACAAACACATACCGATACAACTACATGGAAAACACTACATCAAAATATATAAAAATGTATACAAAACTGACTGTAAAATCGACAAAGACTTGACAGACTACAAAGACGAAACGGGACACAATTGGTAGCAGTTCAAAGGAAGAGGCGATGGTTGAAAACGGAATAAGTGGAACTGCAGTAAAGCTTTGAAAATATAACGACCAAATCATCAAAAGGTAACATGAAATGAGATCAGCAAATAATGAAATGAAGTGGAAATGTAAGGGCCGATTAGCTTTATATGCATATTCTTTATGGACGTAGCAGTTAACCCTAGCATGTTTTTGGCTGTTCGTGATTCCTGGGCAAGTTTACGTTCAGTGATTTAACATTGCTTTCTGAACGATCGACACCCATACCATTTTATAAAAAAAAAAACCGACGCAGCTGTGTTAGTTAGTTAGTTAGTCGAAAGATCATCCTCATTGCACATCGAACCATTCAGTCCATAAGTGCTCGGATTCCCTCCTCAGCAAATCCCGCAGCGTGTAGCGGCTAACGACACCACTTCTGTATTGGTTTATCAATCTTCTTTGGCTTCCTGTGTAGTGTTCTTGTTTGACCACCCCTCTTTTAATTTGCTGTTCTCGCAGTCTGGCCATGGTTGTAAATTCACAGTCATCACTTGGTTCACGCAAGAGTCTTACTTCTCGTAGAGCATTCAGAATGTCAGCCTGGTCCACGTCGCGTCCGCCCTTCACCGTATCCTCACCTGCGAGCTTGTCAGCCCGCTCATTTCCTTGTACTCCCGCATGCCCTGGCACGAAAATGAAACTAATCTTTGCCAGCCGAGACCTCTCCAGAGGCAGCAACCATTCTCTTCGGATCGACCCCTCCTCTATCCTCTTGATCATGTTCATTGAGTCGCTAAGGAAACATGCCCTAGTGAATGTCTGTGTCTCGAGCCATGTTATTGCTTTACTTACTGCCATGACTTCCATAGTCAGGCTACTTGTGGTTTCAGTGAAAGCACCAGAGTCCTCCTTCACACTTCTCCCTCCGGCCCGAGCCGTAAAGGCCCATGAGCTTCTCACATGTCGGACGATCGACCCATCTGTGTAGATGACAGCATCACGGTCTAGCGAATTCTCGAAAATCAACGCTTGTACTTCAGCCTCCACAGCAGCCGGATTTTCTTGTCTGCATTTTCTATCTAGTTGGATGCAAACTGAAAAGGATGTGCAGAAATCTGTTGGCACTTGTACCCACTCCTCGCCAGGTTCTAAGTCCTCAAGTGAACACACCTGTTGATGAATGTGTTCGGCGTGACCCATCCACGACCGTCCTCTTTTTAACCTGCTGCCCTTCACCTTCATAATTTCACTATGCAGTGGATGTTGTGTGTTTGCGTTAACTCTGAGGTAGGCGCGTGCTCTGCAAACTTGTATTCTCTCTTCAATGGTTGGAAAATCAAGAAGGTAGCGCATCGCCCTGCATGCTGTATCTCTTGTACATCCAAGAATAATGCGCATAGCTTCATTCTGTATCCTTTCCATCCTTTCTATCTGCTTACGACTGAGAGTCAGGATTGCCATTGCTTACTCAAAAACAGACATGACCAGCCCCTCGTACAGAAGACATAGATGGCGCTGCTAACAGTTTGCTGCCGCCATCACCCACATCGCAGTCAAACCCCGCTTGGCCTTTGTTATCACCTGGTCTATGTGCTCATTATAAGCAAGGCTTCGATCAAACCGTATGCCCAGGTAATTCTTTGCCTGCGTTCTTTCCACCGTCTCTGAACACAGCTTTATAGTTGGTGTTGGAGTGTTGACAATATGATTATTCAACGAGAACCATTGCCCCAGCTTCATCACACCAAGTACTTATGCGATTGAGTTCGGTTTGTAGTTCCACAGCAACCTGCTCTCTATCTTTACCCTGACGATGCACTAAAACATCATCGGCATATGACAATGTCCTGCCAGGTCCAGTGATCTGCTCACTAGTGATTCTCACTGTGTAGGCGTTGAACAGTACCGGAGATAATGGTGATCCCTGTGGTAGGCCAGGATATATTGTTGTTGGTTCCGAAGTCCAACTGCCACATCTAAAAACTACTTTCCGTTGGAAGAGGGCTGCAGCGATCCAACTAAGGAGGAATGGACTTACTTTTGAGTTCAAAAAGCTGAAGCATTAAAAAATCCAATGGCACTCTGTTGTACGCGTCCTCAAGATCAATCGCTGCAGCAAAGGTTTCAATGCCTGAGTGGAAACCTTCATAGACATCATGAGCAAAAACTGCTGCATTGGTCCAGGTTTCTCTTTTTGGACAGTACCCACCCAGGGTAGGTGGGAAAACACCTTGCCTCTCTAGCTGGCTTGATATTTTCCTGGCAATTACCTTCTCCAGCAGATTGCCTATTGTATTCTGTATAGTTATAATTCGATATCCCTGAATTTTTTTGTGTGGTCTTTGTCAGGCTTTGGCAAGGGAATCAGATAGCTGTGTAACCACTCCTCCTTGATGCTAGCACTCCCTATACTGTTGTTGTACATGTCTGCTAGTTTCTCTAGCTCGTTGTCGGTACACCTATTGATGTTGTCATATCTTATGCCATCAGGCCCTGGAGCGCTGTTTTTTTTATCGTCGAAGCACAGCCTTGATTTCTTTCACTGTCACTGTGTCTTCATCCGAAGTGTTCTGGGCCTTGCATCTGTCTGAGGTTACCTCCTTGGCCAGATTTCGGCCTCCCATGTCTGTCTGGTTGCTCTGCTCTAGATAGCGTTCAAAGAGGGCTTTGCCCTTGTCCTCGCCAGTCCTCTGCCAGATGAGGTCAGCACCTTGGAAGTCATAAATGCTCTTATTCTTGACTACACCACTCATGCTTTTATGTAGTCGCCAGAACAATTTCAGTGACTTGTCTGTGCTTACTCTTTGACACACCTCTGCCCATTTTTCGCTTTGAACCACCTTGACCAGTTTTTTGAAATAGCTTTCTTTTGTGTGCATCTCTCTTTATAAGTGCATGCAGGGACTAGGATGACCAGCTCTGTTCTTCTTGGCATTTTGCCATCTCCTTACAGCACTACGCTTATCCACCCAAGCCTTTTCCACCTCGAAATTCCACCAAGGTGGCTGCTCCCAGCTTTTTTTCCTGCCCTGAAGCTTTCTGCGCTTGTCACGTCTTATTGTACTCACCACATCTTGCCCTGTACTGTCATACTGGAAAGTCTTTACCTTTAGCTTGTGCTGCCTGGTTCCGCCTTTCTCCACCAATATGCTGCAAGGGTGGTGGTCGCTGCCGTGGTGTCCTAGGACTGGTGTCCTAGCTGTGTTTCGTACGTGGTATGCCGGATTACGAACTGCGTCCGTAACGCCTTCGTCACGGAGCTTAATGATATTTCATATAATGGATGTTCATGTTTTTCTAGCTTATATTTTGTGCTTTTGCTATTTCATATTATGTAGCTTGTACATGTATAATAATGTCTTTCTTATAGATCATCATCTGTATGTGCCATGCCGATAAGCGTGGGCGGTCATGTTTCACCATCTCACACGATCACCAGAGTCATGGAGAAGCTCTGTGTTCTTCACTCGACAACGCTTGTAGTAAAAAATAAGAACAATGAAAAGACAATGAAAAAAATGTGCCACTTATCTCAGAATCCCATGATGTAATACTAACGGACGTTATTTAGTAGTATTTTCTTTTTCATTGTTCTCATACTTTATTTTTTACATCTTTCCATTCTTTTCATCCCGTTCTTATGCCTTAATATAGTCACTTTGTGTCTTCCCCGTATTTATATGTTGTGTTTTATGTTATGTATTTGTTTGCCGATGAAGGCTAGTCACCGTAACGTTCTATGCAATCTGAATCTGTAAAGCTGCATTATTTTATGTTATTTTATATTTTGTATGAGAGACATGCAGTACAACAATACAAAGTGACAAGGTCCCCACAAGCTGAGAATCACTGATGTGGCAGACTTATGCTAACTTGTCGGCTGCGCTGCGACACCAGACGTTAACAGTTCACGGACCTGCTAGTTGAGATCAACAAGTTCAACACTCTCAGGGTTGTTATTTAATATTTCCATTCTTGTCGTGCACAGATTAATTATTGTCAAACTGGACATTATAACCGAAAACTGGTCAAGTTTCTGACGTTTCGTCGTGAGAATTAATAATAATATCCTGACCACTTGCCACCTGACCACATACAATACATCGATTACATCTTTAATTGTGAGTTCTATATAATATATTCTTGTTTGCCGAGGTGATGTAAATCAAATTTCAAACCATGTAATGTTGTAGTAGGACGAGGAAGCTTGTCTTGGCTTCCTGTATGATTATGATTTAATACTTAAAACTTTGCGCTGTTAGTAGCAGCTGGATTAGGGCGTTGAAGAAGCTGCTGCTAAGCAAGCAAAGCAAAGCATGATTGAGAAAATAAAATTGTGCAACAATTTGATCTTCTTGTGCTGTTTGTTTATTTTATAATGTGGGTGGTTTTCGTCTGTTTGAGATTCGGTCTTCCACTGATTAAAGCAAAATAAGACTGCATGGGTGTTTATATACTATAACTATATAATATGCTTCACACTAAAAGGACTTGCTTTCTTGTAATCTCATGGATACAAGAGAAACGGTTGATAAAACAAACAGAGGTACATTTATATTTTTACAGAACTGAGGTCTGGTTATCATGCACACCTGCCTTTTTTTTGGAGTATTGTGTCATTGAGTATTGAGTACCTGATCCTTTGGCCACTTCCTGCAGCACCATTCTCTCCAGGCTGTGATGATCTATCTGTTCTTCCACAATATACACATGATCCTAAAGGGCCCTGACAACATCTATCTTATCCTGCATCCATAAATATCCCTGTGTGATGTACTGCAGGTCAGATATCACTCTCATCTCATCGCATCTCATCTTGTTTCTCTTGATTCTTGCCATGTCCAGGTCAAGCATAAACAGTGGGAGAGTGCCCATTTATGGGCTTCACATATCGAGATTCCCATGGACTGTTATTCCCTCTGGACATTGTTTACATGGTCGGCCTCTTCTTTTGGTTCCATTTGGTTAGATATGACTGAGCTACCGTGTAACAGTAGACAGTACTACATGTTTTCTGTTAGCGTAATTTGATTGATTGATATTGATTGATTTAGGAATCGACATCACAGCATTTGGGGCATTCCCATAAGCGCTCCGTCCCCATCCTCAGCAGCCAGCGAAGAGTTCCAACACCAATAGTACCAGTAGCAATCTGATTATATGTCCGTTTCGCCTTTCCTCTGAGCGTTGAGCGTCTGCCAGATCCCCTCGTCACTCCTCGCTGTCTCATTCTTGCCAGACCATGGTAATCCATTTGCTCCTCCGAAGTGTACACGTGCTCCCACTAGGTCGCACCCACGTCTGCCTTGTCATATATCAATACTCCACCAAGTTCTGCAGAGCCAGCCAATCTGTCCGCCTGTTCATTTCCCAGCACACCGGCATGCCCCGGAGAAAAGATCCAGGAGATGCTTGTCACCCGTGACCTCCGAAGTAAAGCAAGCCACTCCGCACGAAGCCTGCCCGTCCTCACCCTTGTCAGCATGCTTTCTGAGTCAGTTACAATCACGATGTATGTGTGTGTCGTATTCTCCATCCAGCGGAGAGCCGCAGTGACTGCCTCCACCTCCATTCTTAAGCTAGATGTTGTGGTATCATATGCTAGGCTTTTCTGCACCAAACATCGACCATTAGCTTTGGCTATGAACCCCCAACCACTTCTCTCACCTCTTGACACCGAACCATCTGTGTAGATAATCACATCACCCGAGTGAGCATTGTCCTGAATTAGATGCTGGATTTCCACTTCCGTGGCCCCTGCTGGCCACTCCCTGCACTCCCGGCTTAATATGATTATAGCTCTGCACAAGTCTGACTGCTCCGCTGGCACTCTGACCCACTCCTCTCCTCGCCTAGTGTTCTCCAAGGGGCACACCTGTCTGATCGTATCCTCCGCCTGAGCCATCCATGATTTCCCTCTTATCAGTCGCTGACCCTTAACTGCGTCCAGCGCCTCATGCAGTGGGTGATCTGTGTCTGCAGCTTCTCTGAGGTACACCTTCACCTGCATCACCTTGAGCCTACCAGCAACAGTCGGCAGACCAAGGATGTAATGCATACACACTACTGGGGTGTCTCTGGTGCATCCCAGAATGACCCGCATAGCTTTGTTCTGTATGCACTCTAACTTCACCAGCTGACTCTCTGAGACAGTGAGCAGTCCTAATCCATAATCAATTACTGAGAGAATCAAGTGCTGGTATAGTGTGAAAAGCATTCTCTGCTCTGTGTCCATTGCAGCCATAGTTTTAAGTGCACTGAGTCCCTTTTGAGATCTTGCCGCAACCGTCTCCTCATGGTCCTTGAAGGATAGGCTGCTGTCAAATGTGATCCCCAGATACTTCAGTTTGTTCTCTCTGCTGACATTTCTACCATCTATAGGGAGGCTTGGGACATCATCTCTCACAATCCTGTTGTCCAGAGAGCATCACAAAACAGCCGCCTTTTCCGGGTGGATGACAGCACTCATTTCTGTGCACCAGTCAATCACTTTGTGTACTGTCACCTGTAGCTCCTGGGCTGTTTGATCCCTATCTCTCCCCTGCCTATATGCAAGAATATCATCTGCAAATGTTAGTATTCTTCCAACCCCTGGTGCTTCTAGGTTTGCAATCTTGCTCGTATACACGTTAAAGAGCACCGGTGAGACTGCAGATCCCTGTGGCAGTCCCAGGGTTAAAATATGTGGCTCTGAGGTCCATGCACCCAGACGGAGAGCAACCCGACGAGAATGCAGGACGGCTGCTATCAAGTTCACCAACCAGGGTGATTGTTAGTGTTGAATGTTGGGCAGTGCTCACCAAATCCAATACCCCATATTGTGCGAACGGCTTCAGGCGGAGGAGCACAATTGGGAAAGTACAGGCCTTATCCTCATATGAGGAAATGCAACCTAAAGACACAACGTCTTGGCAGGGCAGACCAAGCCCTAAGCTTTGGTCAGTAACTGGTCTAGGAGCGAAGCTCCGACAGGCAAACAGTTAGAGCATTGCTATGCTGATCCAGCAGCTTCTGCAGCTTGTCTTGTTCCAGATGTATATGTATTGATGTTACCTTTCCTCTAGAGTAAACAAGGCAGGTTGAGAGAGGGATGGCAACACATGGTCTCTACAATTCAGCCCAGGCTCTGTGCTATGGAGAGGTATCCCTGATCTCCGATATGGATTGTAGTTATTGTACCTTTTTGTAAGCACAGTGTAACAAACAATAGTCTGTCAAGACGGCCAGGTGCCAATACAGTACTTATGTACTAGTTTCATCAACAACAGGTTATGTCACCCAGACAGACTTTGATGTCAGCTGTTCACATAATTCTGTCACCTGTTCTCTTTATCCCAGCTTGCATCTCTACCATGGTTTTCTCAAAATATTGTTACATAGATCCATATTTTCATTACGTTTCTTGTTTTCATTCATTATTTCTTTTACCACCATCATATTCCATGCAGTAGGTGTGGATAGTCATGGATCTTATACATCATCAGTAGGTCAGTATGGCTGAATGGATAAGAATGCATGCTCTTGTGCTGATGCCAAGGTAAGCGGTTCAACACCTACACTGGACAGTTGGGGTAAAAATGTTGACATGTCGTCGTTGACTTAGGGATGTACATTACAAGTACCTCTAAAGTCAGAGTGTGTTTGCCTGATGGTGAGGGACACTATTAACAGGGAAAGCTAATCCACATGCAAAGTTCAGTCCATCACTACTAAAAGTAGTGTTTATGGGCTAAGCTTGAGTTCAAAGCGAGCAAGTGCAAAAAAAAAAACCATCAGATTCTTGAAATATGGGTACTAGACAATGTTTAGAATTCTCAGGTTTTGGTCCCACACTTACAGACTTTACTCAAGAGAACTAACCACAGCTGGATTATGTTTGACTGTGTCATTTATTTATAATAGGTTTCGTTATATTATTTTATCCTAGATCCCATTATGGACAGCGAACATCAACCCTTGGCAGCATCGGCATCCGAGTTATACAGCCAGGACGCACCAACTACCAGTGGTGCTGCTTTCAGCCATGAATCCATGGACGTGACCGGAAAGTCCATGAAGGAAGCCACACCGTGGTACATTCCACCCAAGCGCTATATCATCGCACTCATGGCTTTCCTGGGTTTTGGTGAGATGCGGTCGTGTGAATGTTCTGCTTAAGATCAGTATTGTGGCCAGGTGTTTTAGTAAATGTATGCCCACCCACATGGATGTTTTCAGTAATGAATTAATAAATTATTATTCTTTGGCCTTTTATCCTATAAACACCATAACTCTGCTTCAGCTGGTTACTCTCTAGTGGGTATGTTGGTGTAATCATTAAGAGGCAATGCTGATAATTTTAGAGCATGATAGAGCAAGAGTTTGATGCCTGCATAGCCATCCGATAAGAACGGGAAAGACAGGCAACCTATTCCTCTCTGCCTTCAAACCAGATAGTGTAATGCTGCTAACATTTCAGAGACCTATAACAGGTGTCTTGTATTGATATTTTATTATTTCCTTCTTCCGTCTCTGACCATGTCCAGTAATGAGGATGTCTGTAAGCTGGGTATTCCTGAGGGATGTGTCCCGATTTCTGAATTCTATTTTTATATAGGCTTGAATTTATGTTTTCTTCCATGTAATGTTTAGTCCTCTGTATTTCACATTGGTCGTGGAGGGTTATTTTAAATGTTTGGTTTTAATTTTGATTTCCTTTATCTTGGTTAAATGTCTGGTCTGGGAAATACATCTGTCATGGCCTTCCAGTCGTTTTCCGTATTTCCATATTTTTACAGTGTTAATACAGGACCTCAGGGAGTCTGACATTCACAGGACTTCAGGAAGTCTGACATTCACAGGACCTCAGGAAGTCTGACATTCACAGGACCTCAGTCAGTCTGACATTCACAGGATCTCAGAAAGTCTGTCAGGAAGAAAGTCTGACATTCACAGGATCTCAGGGAGTCTGACATTCACAGGAGCTCAGGAAGAAAATCTGACATTCACAGGACCTAAGGAAGTCTAACATTCACTGGGAGTCTGATATTCACAGGACCTCAGTGAGTCTGAGATTCACAGGACCTCAGGAAGTCTGACATCACAGGACCTCAGGGTGTCTGACATTCACAGCACCTCAGGGAGTCTGACATTCACAGCACCTCAGGAAGTCTGGCATTCACAGCACCTCAGGAAGTCTGACATTTACAGGACTTCAGGGAGTCTGACATTCACAGGATCTCAGAGAGTCTGACATTGACAGGACCTCAGGGAGTCTGACATTCACATCACCTCAGGGATTCACAGGACCTCAGGAAGTCTGACATTGACAGGACCTCAGGAAGTCTGACATTGACAGGACCTCAGGGAGTCTGACATTGACAGGACCTCAGGGAGTCTGACATTGACAGGACCTCAGGGAGTCTGACATTGACAGGACCTCAGGAAGTCTGACATTCACAGGACCTCAGGAAGTCTGACATTGACAGGACCTCAGGGAGTCTGACATTCACAGGACCTCAGGAAGTCTGACATTCACAGGACCTCAGGAAGTCTGACATTCACAGGACCTCAGGGATTCACAGGACCTCAGGAAGTCTGACATTCACAGGACCTCAGGAAGTCTGACATTCACAGGACCTCAGGAAGTCTGACATTGACAGGACCTCAGGGAGTCTGACATTCACAGGACCTCAGGAAGTCTGACATTCACAGGACCTCAGGAAGTCTGACATTCACAGGACCTCAAGAGATCTAACATTCAGTGGCCAACTATGATACTTTATATTACAACTCCGACAATGTGTTTTAGCACATGATTCAGAAGCTTAATGAAATTCTTTGTTTTCCTGTGTTGTATTTATTCAGTTGAATTTTAAAGTTGAGGATTAGGTTTAATTTATGAGTGTTTGTACTAGATGTATTGGTGTGACCTTTCTCTGGAGTAAACTCAAGAGAGGGATAATGCTGAATGGGCAACACATGATCTCTGCAATTCGGCCCAGGCTTTGTGCTATGGTGAGGTTATTATGCCTTTGATTTTTTTAAGCACAATAAAGATCGTCTGTCAAGACCGCAAGGTGCCAGTTTTTGTGCTTATATACAGAAATATTTGCATATCAAAATAGTAGTCAGAAAACATGATGACAGTCAGATTTCTCTTGGTGGAACCTTACTTCAAGAGGTGGAATCAGACATCTATTTAGATAACAGTGTAGTCAGAGATGCTATAACAGGTAGAGTTATTAAAATAAGAATACAAAAGTCTCTGTGGCGAAGGGGTTATGGACACAATTCGTATCCCGCATACTGCATTAAAAACACAGCTGCGAGAAATTAGGAAGCAGACTGCCTTGTGTTCGTTTTCATACTATGGTTTGAGTGCTGGTCATTCAGAAAGCAATGGAAAAATACTGAACGTAATCTTGCCAAGAAATCACAAAAGTCCAAAAAAATACTGGGGTTGACTGCGATGTCCGGTATAGGATATGCAGCTAACAAAAGGCAAGAGAAGCTTTCATAGCACTAGGCCATTTGTTGAAGTCAGCAAAAATAAAATTGTATGCTAAATTTAGAATATTTGAATAACAAAGACACAAACTATAGATTGCACGATTTATTACCTGGCATATTTCGCCGCATCTCGTCAACATACTGCAGAAATCACACAACATAAAATAAAGTAATTTGATAAATCCTTCAAGCTGAAATACACATATTCGCACAGTAATTTCACTTGTCTACCAGAGTATTTTTAAACTGACTATCATGTATTTTAAGTTAGTAGACAACTGGCCTATATAGATTAATCAATATTATAAATATATATAAATCGATTAACCTGATGAGATGCAGCAAAATATGCCAGGCAATAAATCGTGCAATCTATTGTTTTTGTCTTCGTTATACAAATTCACTACTGAAAAACATTGTATTGAAATTTAGAATATTTAACTGTAATATCATATCAGAACTGCTGTATGGATCACTGGTGCCTTCACAGAACAGGACTAACACGGTCTTACAGAAGCACTAATGTGGAGCTCATGCAGGAGTCTCCATGGCGAAGTGGTCATGCCGTCTGCCTCGTGCTCCAAAGATTGTGGGTTCGATTCCGAGCTACGTATTTCGGTTCACAAGTGCATTTTTCTCAGAGACTCCTGGGAGTCGTTGCTAGAGCTACGGAGTGTGTGCTTTGTGTGATGCTTTCGACAGGCCTGCCTGCTGAAAGAGACAGAGCCATATGGGATAATGAAGTCGATCCTCTTGACGTTTAAGACTTTTATTTTCATGCAGAGAATTCCAGGGATTCAAGAGGTGAGGAGAAGACGCTGATGCTGGATAGGACTCACATTGAGAACATCTGTTAATAGAATAATTAGAAGGACCTTTCCTTGGAACTCCCTGGGCAAACAAAATAGAGGAAGAGCTAAAAACACATGGAGATGAGGAGTAGAGGCAGAGATGGATAATATGGGAATGACATGAAGGGAGCTGCAAGAGACAATAAACAGATAGGAGGGCTTAGTTGCAGAAGGCCTTTATCCATTGAAAATTAAGGGCAGGAGAAGAAGAAAAAGATTCAGTTCTGAAAGGGTTAAAGAAATAGCTGGAAAATCGCAGGCTAAACAAGTGAGGCAGATGGAGTTAAAGTATTAATGATGAATGGATTAAAACAACATTTTTGTGGGACAGGATGTTTTAGCTTTTTCTCTAATTACATAAAGTTTGTCAGTTTGAGCAGATATTAACATAGTTGATTAAAGAAAATTGTGACAATTTTGATAGGTGTTGCAATATTGGGTTTAACTTGTGACAATTTTATGTCGGTTTTAGCAGGTAAAATTGTGTTAAATTAAGCAGGTGTTGCCACAGTAGATAAATAATTTGTGTCCATTTTATTGGGTAAAAGTCATGTCAGTATTTAGTGGTTGTTTGTCAGAGCAGTTACAATATGATGTCGATTTTAGCGGGTAAAAATTGTGTTAATTTAAGCAGGTGTCGCCACAGTAGATTAAAAAATGATGTCCAATTTAGCAGGTGCTGCTCCAGTAAATATAATATAGTGTTGATTTTAGTATGTTGCCATAGTAGATAAAAACCATTTTAGCGATACTAGGTAGTTAACCTTTTAAGAAAGTCAAATGTTTCAGTTATATTATTGAAAGCCAGTCAACATTTATTCTATTTCTTGATACAGAATAAGTAAAATTTATTGATCCAGTACTATGCCTTAGGTGCTTCCTAACATTCTTCATTGATGTCTTCAGTTTGATGTATTATGACTTTCGTGTTGAATTTTCATGGCAGCGGCAGAGCAGATCCAGAAATCTTCAATACGGCAACAAGGATTTGCATGTTTTCCTGGCAGCACATCATGGACATAGGTGTTGTCTTGTGTCTGTGTGTGTGTGTCACTTTCCAGCTTCCAGCACAGTGTGTTTTGTTTTACTCAGCGTAAGCATTGTTTTTATTTTATTACTTTCTTTCTTTTAATTGCTTTATTTGTGTCATTTTTTTGGAAGTATTTAGAAATAAAATATGGATATCAGCATGGCAGAATGGATAAGAGAGCTCGTTCTTAAACATCCAGTGTGCTGATGTTGAGGTAACTGTTTCAACCCCTATACAGGTCAGTTGGACTAAAATGTTGATTTCTTGTCCTTTACTTGGACGTAAATTATAAGTACCTCTAAAGTCAGAGTGAGTTCGCCTGATGGCCAGGGACACTGGTAATATGACAAGCTAATACACACAAAAATAAGTCCAGTGCACTAAAAGTAGTAGCAAGTGTATGAACTACGCTTGAGTTCAAAGCGAGTGAACGTTAAAAAGAAATAATACCCTTTTATTCATCAACAGGATCTCATAATCATCGTCACCATTGGAGGTCATTGTTGCTGAGTGGTTTAACACACAAACACTTTCTCTGCTGACCATGGCACATGAATTAATTCCCCACGTTGGTCGGTTGGACATAAATTTTGACTTCTCGTCCATGACTTGCGAATGTAAATTAAAAGTATCTCAGAAGTCAAAGAAGGTTCGCCAGATGAAGGGGTTATACTGGTCATAAGGAAAGCTAACCTTCAGCGTATTCACCACTAGTAGCATGTGTGTGGACTACACTCAAGTTCAAAGTAAAGTTGGCCAGCGTGATATTAGCCATATCACTCCTCGAATGCAACACCAGATAATGATAATGAAATAAATCTCTTAATGTTATTACTTCCACAATAATCAGATATAGTCATCTTGAAGAGAAAGAAAGCATAAACATGACCAGATTTTTTCTAAAATATACTCTGGCTAAATATAAGCTGTACAATCGCACGTGACGCGTTAATTAGTACACATTTAAAACAATGGCCTATCAGGCATGGTATGGCAATTGGGATAGAGCTACAAAGATAACGTTAGCTTCAACTTTAAAATAAATGTTTGTGTTGGCATTTTATATGTACTGTGAAGTGTTTATATATACATATATATTTTCATAGATATCTGCATGTTTGTGTTTGTATAGGCACACAAATTATGGTTTTGCCTATATCTGTTGTGTGTGTGTTGTGTGGTGTTTTTTGTTTCTTCATTGTTCTTAACTTTGTCAATCCCAGAAGGTATCAGCAGCAGCAAATAATGCACCCCTTCCCACTCCATTCCCCTTCCAAAGGGAGGCCCCTCCCCCCAAACAAAAAAAAATGGTGGGGGGGGGGGGGGGTGAGGCATGTGGCAATAACATTAATACAATCAAAATGTATTCCATTCACATAGGCCAAAGTAACATCTTGTTAGACTGTACATTGTCAGATTTCTTGAGTATGTCAGACTGAACATCAGAAGTACAATCACACATGACAACATAATTGGTAAACATGGAAAATAGCCAGTCACACATAACAGCATGACTGGTGCACATGGAAAATAGCTAGTCACATATGGCAGCATGACTGGTGCACATGGAAAGTAGCTAGTCACATATGACAGCATGATTGGTGCACATGGAAAATAGCCATAGCCAATCACATGTGACAGCATGATTGGTACACATGGAAAATAGCCAGTCACACATGATAACGTGATTGGTGCACATGGAAAATAGCCACTCACAATGACAGCCTCATTGGTACACGTGGAAAATCGCCACTCGCACATGTCAGCATGATTGGTACAGATTGAAAATAGTCAGCCAAACACATGATAGCATGATTGGTACACATGGAAAATAGGCTGTCACACAAGACAGCATGATTGGTAAACATGGAAAATAGCCAGTCACACATGACAGCATGAATGGTACACATGAAAAATAGCCATTCACACATGACAGCATGATTGGTAAACATGAAAAATAGCCAGTCAAACATGACAGCCTGATTGGTACACACGGAAAATAGCCACTGACACATGACAGCATGATTGGTACAGATTGAAAATAGCCAGTCACACATGATAGCATGATTGGTTCACCTGGAAAATAGGGAGTCACACATGAGAGCATCATTGGTAAACATGGAAAATAGCCAGTCACACATGACGGCATGATTGGTTCACCTGGAAAATAGCCATGTATGAGAACATGGTTGGTACACATGGAAAATAGTCAATCACATATGACGAGATGATAGACACACGTGGGAAATAGCCAATCATACATGACAGCATGATTGGTACACCTGGAAAATAGCCAGCCACACATGACAAGATGATAGACACACATGGAAAATAGCCAATCACACATGACAGCATGATTGGTACACCTGGAAAATAGCCAATCTTCTTCTTCTTCTGCGTTCATCCAGATTTTTTTTTCGGGAGTGACTGCGTTGTGCCTGTTTACAGCAGAGCTGCATTCTTGCGCCGTTAGGCTGACACATCCGACTTCTGCTGGCATTTGTTGACCGGGTTAACCTTCCCGGGGGTTTCTTAGGACATTTGAATCTCACTGTTGTGGTGTTATCCCCCATCCTAGCTGGCCCATATAGAACAGTCAAAGACATCCTGGTCAACCCTCAAGGGAAGGCAGGGGCAGACCATGGGCATTCCCAGCCATCCAAGGAGGCTTCCATACTTGCAGAGTCATCACACAGCGCTCTGGTACTGGGCTCACCCAAGGAATCGTCACGTCCTGCACATGGCTGCTTAGCCTCACTTCCGTATATTGGGCCTTCCGTTCACCATAGGCTGTTCCTCCGGAAACCAGAAGAATGCAGTCTGCAGATGACATCCACACAGTGAGCTTTCGATTAAGACTTTCCACGTAATGGATTTGCTATCCAAGCAATATTCCATTTCATGCCTCTGGGACGCTTTTGTAACCGACATACCTGTGGTATGAAGTGTGGCAGCCTAAATACATCTTCATGCACCTTTAGATGTCAACCTGAATGTAGTTAAAGTAAGCTGTAGTCAACTTGAGCTTGTTGATATCTCCATAGAGCTTGTCCTCAAATGAAGCAGGCATGGGCCAAAATATCTTTCTATGTTCTGCATATATTGGGTACTCCTGCAGCAAATGTTTAGCTGTCATTTTACCAGTTCCACAATTACATTCATCGGTATCTCCTATCTTTAGTTTATTGAACAAGTGATGTTTCAGCCTGTTATGTCCTGTGCGGAGTCTGAAGATTGCTACTTGTTCTCTTCGGTCGAGTTTGTAATATGCATCATCCTTCTGGTGGCCTGGATGCTCTGATTCCCATTTGGTTCTATAAGTGCTTTTTATAAACCTTTTTGCCTCATTATAGGTTATGTCTATGTCAGGCTGTGGTAATCGTCCACCCTCTTTTGCTAGTCTGTCAGCCTCTTCATTTCCAGGTATACTGCAATGCGATGGGATCCACTGTATTACAACTTTTTTGGATTTCTGGCATAGACCATGGAGTGCTGCTCTTAGGTCAGCTAGTTCTGTGCTGTTTTTGCTCTTCAGTATTGAGACAGCTGACTTTGCATCTGTGAAGATAGCTATTTGCTTCTCTTTATTTTCCTCCATCAAGAGCATTTCTGCTGCAGTTTTCAAAGCCTCTACCTCCGCTTTGAAGTTACTTGAAAATTTTCCAGTTGCCACTGACTGTGTTTTTATCACTCCATTTTTTAAATTAAGGAGAATTCCTCCTCCTCCATTTTTAATTGAATCTTTGGCTGATCCATCTGTATATGCATGGGTCCAATTGCTGCTTGGGTAATGTTCTTTTATGTAGTTGAGGGTTATTTTTCTTCTTTCGGTTTCATTCTGAGTGTTCTTTTCCTCAATACCAGGAATGTTTTCTATCATCTCAGGCAGTTGCTGCTGTCTCCAAGCTGGGAACTTGTATGCATTGTAAATGGGTTTGACTGTTGATATGTTAAGTATGGGATCTGCCCTAATCTTTCGTTTTGCAGATTCTACAAAGTTGCTACGCTTCAGTCTTCCTTTTCCAAAACCATTAAACCTGTAAATAGCCAATCACATATGACAAGATGATAGACATACATGGAAAATAGCCAATCACACATGACGAGATGATAGACACACATGGAAATAGCTACATTGGATGGTTATTTTCCCTGACTAGTACAGCGCTGGGGTCGACCAAGCCTCATAACAATGGGTACCAGACAATGGTTTGAATTTTCTGGGCAGAAAAGGTGATGACAGGAACTGGGCGCCCCCACCTCATATGTCATGACCTAGAATATGTGAAGGCCTATTTCATACCCGTAGGTCAGCATGGCTGAATGGATGGATAAGAACGCGTGTTCTTAAACATCCGGTGTGCTGATGCCGAGGTAAGGAGTTCAACCCCTACACTGGTTAGTTAGACTAAAATGTTGAACTCTTATCGCCTTTGACTTGGGGACATAAATTACAAGTACCTCTGAAGTTGGAGTGGGTTCACCTGATGGCAAGGGGCACTTAATAGGGAAAGCTAATCCACACGCAAAATTCAGTCCATCACTACTATAAGTAGTGTGTATGGACTACGCTTGAGTTCAAAGCAGGCGAGCACAACAAATAAAACAAAAAATATCATACCCCATTAGCAGTTTATTTATCTTTATATTGCTGAAAACAGCCACATTAGCACAGTAGCTAGCATACCTACCTGCTGGTCTAGTTTTCATATGTTTGAGTCTCTACTGAGGCAGATTTAAAAAAATTAACTTGGGCTTTCTGGTCAACCCCACCTAAAATGGATGCTAGGAGATGTCTTGGGAAGTAAAGGCGGATGACCTTTATATTGATCGTGCTTGCTTACTTGACTTGAAAAACAAAAATTCCAAATTCGGCCTCGTTCAACCTTCTTTCAGCTGTGGTTATTGTTGAGGTTCGTGGTTTTTGTGGGTTTATTCACCCTGATTCTTGTCTTGTGCGCTCTTACAAGTTGGTCCTGACGCGGACTGGTTATATCGGCTTTTGTGTCTGTGACGTCAGCTGGGGGATTGATCGGCGGCTATTTTTTGTGCCCGTCGCCTCTTGTGGTTTTCTTTGTTGGTGCAGGCTCCTTGCTCGTCTGGCTTGGCTGGGTGCAGTCCTTATAAGGACTTTTTATTTGGTCTGTTTGCCTCCTTTTTTGTGTATTGTCCGTAGAAGCTTTTCGATGTTGTAATTTTCCTCTTTGCGCCCGTTTTATATTTCGATAAATAGTTTGTTTCCTTTTGCAGTCTTCCTCCGTGGACACCACTGGATGATCTCTCCGTTATCTATATAGTTACTTGAAGTCAGACTCACAGTGATAGTGTGTATCTGGGTATTCTATCGGTCACCCCCTGAGTCTCCTGGGCTTCTTCTTTTCTTTTTCTCTCCAGCACATTCTGAATTCCTTGTGCCCGAGTTCCTGTCTAATTGCCTGCAATTTTATCAATTCTAGGCACTCCTCCAAGGTAGGTCCCTGGGGCCTCTCTGCGTCGTCATCAGGGTGCTCATCTCATTTTCTTCAGATGTCTGGCGGGATATTGGTTTCCCCTTGTATGTCTCGGGTGTCATGGTTGGGCTGCTGGCTTAAGCTTGCGGTTCAGGCTCGGTCTCTTGGTCTTCATCTTGTGGTTTCTCTGTGGTTTCTTGTATGGCTTCTGTTGGTTTGTTTTGGAAAAGTTCCATTTCAACTTTTTGCAGTTCTCGCTCTGATTTAATGATTTGTAGGATTTCTTCGTTCTCCTTCTTTATCAGTGCCATATGTTCCACTTCTTGCTTGATGTTTTGATGGATCTCCTTTATATCAGCCAGCAGTTTCTCATTGTCGCTGGTCAGAGTCGGCGTCAGCAGTGCCTTGTCTTGCTTTTTCAACTCGTCTATCTGGTTTTGCAATTGATCTCTTTCAGCTGGTGATATACCTGTGACTGTCTCACACCTCCGACTTGCTTCGTTGTACAGTGTCTTTGTGGTATTGGCGATCTTTAGAACGTCTCAGTGTTTTTGGAGGTATGGGCAGCCGAAGTATCTTGCTCCATGCTTGCCCAGGCAGTTGGTGCACTTTCTCTTGTTGTTGGGTGCTCGGATGTCCAGCTTGGCCAACAGACACTCCCTGAAAGCATGGTGATCGGCGCAGTAACGGCAGATTTCCGTCTTACTGCGACATGTTGCTTTGCTGTGACCGCCCATCTGGTATCTGGAACATTAAGTGATTCTTGGTATGAATCCTTCAGGTTGTTGTATTTTCTTGTCTATCGATACCTGGCGTGGTGTCTCACTGCCCTCTGTCATCACCACCGCCAGCATGGTAGGGATCTTTGAGTACGTCAGGATCCGCTCCGTCTTCAAGATACGGAGTTGAGATTCTCTTCTTGTAGCTGCTTCGTGATTTGTTCGTCCGACAGCTCCACGTGAATACGCTTGACAACCCATCTGACTTTTTTTGAGTTGGTGTTTCAGACTCTGGTGTCTTTCTCCTCCTTCTCAGCTGTGTTGGCTCTTGTCTGGGTGGGTTGTCGATCTTCCTCGTGGTGGCTTTAGTAGTAACTGTAGTTTCAGGTTCTTGCAGCTCACATGAAAGTTCTCCACGTGCCATTTTTCCTCGTATCACGCTTCTTGACTTGTTCAGGTGACTTGTCTTGTTAGTGCTTGCAGTTGTGACCACAACATCGGGCACTGTATATTGATCACTGCACCAATTGGTCTATATAAATGTGAGGCTAGCACTATATATACAGTGTTTCACAAGACGTGAAAGGAGTCCTTTACTATTTTTATTATTTATATTTCAAAGTGGCAGCATATGTTATCATTATCATCATCATGTGCCAAAATATGCAAGAACACTAAATCAATCAAGAAGAGACTGCTGGAGAGAGAAAAAAAAACCCAAACCTTAACTTAGAGATAAAAATAACTATTGTCACAATCATGTGCAATGCCTATAAGCATAAGTGGTCATTTTTCGCCATCTCACTCGATCACCAGGTGTAGATCAGCTCTTGTGTTCTTGCCTCGACCATGCCACGTGGCCAAGCCATCTAGATATTAACTTTTCTGCCTTCCCCTTGTTCTTTTCACCTCAATCTTGCCAGTTGCCACACGTTCTCTTAATTTATTTCTTCTTATGACATGTCCAAAAAACATTTCACTGTCTACATCTAATTTCTCTAATCAGTACGGTTTTCAGCTGCTTCTTGTAGGACTTGCTCATTGGTTAACATGACTGTTTTGGCATCTGTAAAGAAGGTAGTTTGTGTTATACTGCATGTTAAAATATCTAGCCAGATTTCTGTAGTATGCTTAGTCCATAAATAAAACGGTATAATAATACATCAAGCTTTGCTTGATACACACAGACAATAGCTGATCATATGAATTGCATCGCTTGGCACTGTACGAGTTAATGACATGTAAATTACCTGACCTTTCATCTTACTTCTTCGTGTGTATTAATTTAATTAATGATATATAAATGACCCTAAGGTTTTAGCTGTATTGATGGTATACGAATGCAGTCGGATGAGGTTTTGATTCTCAGTGTATAAAACATCGACATCAGAGAAAACATTGCAGGTACTGCGAACGGCCTGAAATATAGTACAGCAGCTGTTTGTTTTTGTTTTTTGTTGAGGTTTTGATATCAGCTCTTGGCATTTGCTGTGGGAGGGAAATATTGGCCAAATATTCCCCTGTGCCCTCAGGCGTACACATTGTTATGGTCCTAACACTTTACATACACAGGGCAGGTTTCTGCTACGGGACCTTTTAAAAAAAATGATTATTCTTGTCACTTCTTTTTGTATGAGTTTAATTAATGGCATTTACGAGTGAGCTTGAAATGAAAACCTTCAAAGTGTGATAGAAATTACAATAACCATGCCATTGTCTTGTAACCTGTCACTATTGTTGTTGGGACGCAGAGGTGTTTCCAAGGCGCCAGGTTCTATACTGGCCAAGACTTACTGACACGTCCTAGTCGCGTGTCCTGGGCAACAAGGCCCTTCGGGGTCCTGGCTACCATCAGTAGGATCGCTGATTCCTCCGAAGTCGGAGAGTATCTGCCTGCATGGCGAGGAACCACCAGTCTGCAATGCACACCAATAAGCCAGACATGGGACAACAGATACTCTCGCAAACCTCAGGTCCTGTATGACATCACACTGATGTTGGACAACAGGATGTCACCATCTGACATACAGGACTTCACGCTGGAATTCACAGCCAGCGAATGCAAGCAAGCAAGCACTATTGTTAAGGATGTCAAGAGTGTTAAGCACATGATATCATGGTGCAGATGAATACGGTGAAGTCATAAGGACAGTTTAAAGATGGCCACCCCACTTTTGACATGCACCATCCATTTTTAAAAAAAATCAGTGAAAGGGTGAAACTTATAGAAATTCATCAGCGATTAAAGGTCCTATATGGTTATGCATGCGTCAGTCAGTCCAGCAAGTGTATGAGTGGAGTTAGAAGTTTCAAAATGTGACTTCTGTGACAGACTTTTCATTTGGATGAAGAGATACAGCAAGTGGTTAAACACGCAACAAAGATAATTTTTTTTCTAAACCCCCCCCCCCCCCCATCATTTAAGTTTTTCACTTGAAACCCCCTCGTAAATGGCCAGACTTTAAGTGTAACATTTTTATATTAATTGCATGTGTATTGTGGCTTGGTACCTGGAGTACCTTAGTGGCTACAACCTAGTCTGGTGGGGTAATGGGTTCAAATCTGCATCGAGGCATATTTTTATAATTGACCGGGGCTCCCAGTTCGACCCAGCCTAACATGATTACCAGGACATGTCTTCGGAAGCAAAGTCAGCCAGTGTGAGAATGATCACATGGCCCATCGAGTGCCGAATGATTTATAAAAATATCGTCTAGCACAATATGTCCAGTGCCTGTATTCGTGAAAAAGGGTCCTTTATTGACTTGACTTACCTACTGTTGGCGTGAGTTTCAGAACTTGGGCTATTGATGTTAATTAAAAGTTAGTTGCATATGCTTTACAGGATGTAGCAATCAACTCCAGCATTTTTTGGCTGTTCGTGATTCCTGGGCAAGTTTATATTCAGCAGTTTGTCATTGCTTTCTGAATGATCGGCATCCATACATTTAAAAAAAAAACAATGTAAGGCGGTCTGCTGCCAAATCGCCCACATCCGTGTTTCGAACATGAGTATGAGGGATTATGAATTGCGTCCGTAACCTCTTCACTCCGTGATGTTAATATTGTCTCCTGATTATTCATGTTTTCCTTTGTTATTTTAAACAGCAAACCTGTACTCACTAAGGGTCAACCTGAGTGTCGCGCTCGTGGCAATGACCAGCAATCGGACTGTCAGCTACAATAACACGATCTATTATGTAAGTCTTATTTTGGTTGTTGTGTGTTTATACACAGATGTTGAGATGGTTCGTCTGTATTCATTGTTGCCAGTGTCTATTGTATATGTAACTGTTTTCTTGACAGACAATAGTTTATGAAGGTAAGGTTCAAGGCAAGCGAGCAAGAGTTAGACAACGATACAAATGGGAAGATAACATCAAGAGATGGGTGAACAGCAGTCTGACAGAAAGTACAGTCAAGGCAAGAGACAGACTGTTTGGGATCCTTTGCAGCCAACCTTCATTGTGGAGATGGCACCTGATTGAGTTTATAAAATTAAGTTATACCTCTCCATAGCACAAAGCCTGGGCTGAATTGTAGAGACCATGTGCTGCCCATGCAGCATGATCCCTCTCTCTGCCTGCCTAGTTTACCCCAGAGGAAACGTAACACCAATACATCTGGAACAAGACCAACTGAAGAAGTTGCCACATGAGCACCTGTTGGAGTTTCCATCTTAGACCAGTTGCCAACCAATGCTTATGGCCTGGTCTGTCGTGCCATGACATTTAGTCTTTAGGTTGCAATTCCTCGCATTCGTGTAAGGACTGTGGAGTGTCGGGTTGGGTGAGTGCCGCCCAATATTCAGTGCTAACAGAAAGCAGGTAGTACTTCTCCTTCTTTTGTTTGTGTGAAATTTGTCTATGACTGCAGTGTTGTCTCTTATATAACTTTAACAGTCTTTTCTAGTTCACTCAGTGGTCCATATAGTTTTTTTTTCTCCAGGCCAGAAATTGTGTCTTAATTTGTCATATTTTGGGCAGTCTTGAAGTATCTGCAGGTATTACTGTCTTCTGTTATACAGTAGCTCAGTCATGTCCGACTTAAACCATTTTAGTAGGTTATGTTAAATTGTAGGTTTACTGTAAATAATGTATTCTGGTTTTATGTTAATACACAATTCACTTTCCATTACCAGTACTCTGGCCCAGAATTCAAGTGGAATGCATACATGAAGGGCCAGATACTTGCCAGCTTCTTCTATGGTTACATCATTACACAGTTGCCTGGTGGTAAGTTGCTTGTATATTCTGTCATGCCTTTTTCTTCACATTCTCCAGCAACTTTTGGTGACAGTATGTTTTGTCTGTCTCTACACTCCTTGTATGTCGCTAAACTGGCTCTGTGGCGAAGGGGTTACAAACGCAGTTCATAATCCTGCATACCGCATTCAAAACACATCTGCGGGCGATTAGGCAGCAGACCATCTTGCGTTGGTTTTTTTATGGAATGGTATGAGTGCCTGGTCATTCAGAAAGCAATGGTAAACTACTGAACGTAAATTTGCCAAGGAATCGTGAACAGCCAAAAAATGCTGGGGTTGACTTCTACATCCTGTAAAGGATATGCAACGAACTAACACCCCTTATACCAACAAAATAATAATCAGTCATGACATGAATAAGGCGTAGGTCAGCATGGCCGAATGGATAAGAAAGCATGTTCTTAAACATCTGGTGGCTGATGCCGAGGTTAGGGGTTCAACCCTTACACTGGACAGTTGGACTAAAAATGTTGACCTATAGTCCTTGACTTGGGGACATAAATTACAAGTACCTCTGAAGTTGGAGTGGGTTCCCTGATGGCAGGGGACACTGTTAATAGGGAAAGCTAATCCACACGCAAAATTCAGTCCAGCACTACTAGAAGTAGTGTGTATGGACTAGGTTTGAGTTCAAAGCGAGCGACCGCAAAAAAAAAAAAAATTAATAAGGCAGATGTGGTCAGGGCCCTTTGGAATTGTGTGTATAGTGTGGACAAACAGATAAATCATCATAGCCTGGAGAGAATGGAATGGCAGGGAGTGGCCAGAGGATCTGCCAAAACTCAGTGCTTCAAGGAAAGGCCTTGTATATACGGACAGGCAGAACAAAGTGTGAAACATATCCTTCAAGACTGCCGCATTCTTCGTCAAATCCAGGCTCAATAGTGCTCCCGTTTCCTCACTCAGATAACACGAGGAGGTTCTCAGATCAGTGTATGACCTCCGTGGCAGAGGAGATGATCCTGTGTGTACCAAGCAAATGTTTACTATATTTTGTCTGCTTTAGGTGGGTTTTCTACATTATCCGACATTAAAATTTTGCCAGCGTAGTGCTCTGTAATACCTACCATTCATGATTTCCAACTGCTGAGGTAATTATAATGTATGCACTAAGCATCTGCTGTTTTCTATCTTTATCTGAGACACATAATCAGAGTGTAGCTGGTACCATTAGTATTGGGACTCTTCGCTGGCTGTTGAAAATGAGGATGGAGCATGTATGGGTATGTTCTGATGTAGTCAATTCAGCTCTATGAAATAAAGACCTCTGTGAAAACTTGTTTTTAAAACCCAATGAATAAAGAGACAACTGTCTTTATATTGTTCATAAATAAAAGCACATGTGGTCGCGCGATCGGCGTTGCCAGTAGTGGGTTGTGCTCAATATTTAAATTTCAAATCCCGAAACAACCACATAATCAATTGATTATTGCTCACTGGATTTAGGAGGCCTGGTGTTCCTTGCCAGTGAGAAGTCCTGATCGTTCGGGTCCCATCGATTGACGGACGTCGGTCGCGGCGATTGGGCAATCTTGAGCATAGCCTACGATGGGTAGCGTTGTGATGTTCTTTTGTGATAATTTGGTGTGTCCAGTGTGTGCCGCGTGGTTACACACCCGCTTCACACGCGTGATCCGGGACTGTTTCCGGATCCGGTCAGGGATATGCACTACTGACGAGCTCAAATGAGGGCGAAACTCGAGTATAGTGCTTCCATATTGACGTGGATAGGCCTTAGGTTCATACCAGAATGCGATCGGCGTTGCCAGTAGTGGGTTGTGCTCAATATTTAAATTTCAAATCCCGAAACAACCACATAATCAAAAGCACATGTATTGTTTGGCTACACTGAGAAGTAGAAGAAACACGAGGCTAGAGGACACACAAGACAACATAAAAATTGAAAGTATAGTTACTGATCGGGATTCAAACCTGTCACCTCAAAATTTTATGTTGTCTGGTGGACAACTATTTATTCATCATCATCATCATTATCTTCCACTTTTGCCGTCAAGCGTTGTGGGGAGGAATAATCGGTGAGTATTAAGTAAACAAAAATAAAGGACCCCTGTATATCCCTTAAGGTGCATATTTTTATACACCAATCAGCGTTTGGCGAGTGATGTGGGGAGTATCTCGCCGGCCACTCTACTTCCCAAGACATTCCTGATACCCATTTGAAGCTGGGTCAACCTGGGTCAAATTTTTAAAGTCCACCCCTTCATGGTTTGGAACCTTAAAAGTCGACAGAGTCGACTTAATTGC
This sequence comes from Cepaea hortensis, assembly GCA_963921405.1. NCBI lineage: Eukaryota > Metazoa > Mollusca > Gastropoda > Stylommatophora > Helicidae > Cepaea > Cepaea hortensis. The sequence continues at coordinate 444,849,442 of OY992876.1, read as the reverse complement.
ACCGGGTGTTTATCACATATGGCTCAGTCTCTGTCTGCATCAAGCTGCTGAAAGCGTCGCACAAAGCACAAACTCCATAGCTCTAGCGATGACCCTCAGGAGTCTTAAAAAAATGCACTCGTGAACCAAAGGACACTGCCTGGAATTAAACCCACAACCTTCGGAGACCAAGCCGTATAGGATAAAACCCGAGGCAATGAAGTCGATCCTCTCGACTTTTAAGACTTTTAATGGATTGGAATCCATAGCAACCAGATCAGCAGGCTAGTGTCTAGCCAGTGGGCTATAAGAATGGCTGATGGAGACAGCTTAACAGATTCTGTACCTAATAAAAATTAGGTTTGGACCAAACAAAAATGGGCAGTGGAAAATGGGAAGTAAAGGTGTGTCACTGTTATGACCTAAAAGTTGGTAATATGGTAGCTGACATGTTGTATTACAACGCAGTGACAAAATTTTGATGTTATATAAGCTCGTGGCTGATACCAGAAGTTGCTTATAGTGATTAATCATCCCATGGCAGTGAATCAGTTAAATGCATACATAAATGACGTACAGTATAAACACTTTGCACATACATACGTTTCTTGTCCACCAGGTTTCTTGGCAAGCCGCTACGGTGGAAAGTATTTCTTTGGCATCGGAATTTTCGCCACGGCTATCTTGACCCTTCTGACCCCTCTGCTGACCACATGGAGCCCATATTTGCTGATTGCCTGCAGAGTTCTTGAGGGGCTGTTTGAGGTAAATATTTGTTACTTGTATCATCATCACCCCTCATTCAGTACAAATAAAAGTACCGTTTGCATACCTTAACGCACATCTGACATACAATTAGTTAGTTAGTTAGTTGCGATTCCAACTTCACAGCAACGGGTAGTCCCTATTATGCTCAGTTGTTATGCTAGTGAATATCACACAAAATGCTCCTCACTGCCACAAGTGACAAGTGGAACAGACAGGAGGAGTCTCAACAAACCAACAGCCCGCACAGGTATACTAATGCATAATGCCGCTGCCAGAATGCCAACACATGCAAGACTCATATTTGTATAGACCACTCGACACTCGGGGTTGATGTGGTCAGTATCGCATCGGCCGCCTTTTCTTCTCAAGACATTTTTGGTACCCATTTTAGGCTGGGTCAATTTAGGTCAGTTTTTAAAAATCCAAATCTGTCCAGCTGGGAGTTGAATTTATGGCCACCAGGTGAGTGTCTAGCCACTGTGCTAACAGCTGCCCCCTCATCATTCAGTAGTTTCTCATTTGATGTGCACGCTGGAGGAGTGCTTCATCTCTTGGCCTATTCTGATGATGGGTTTACATCATGTACGTGGAGGTCAGCATGGCTGAATGGATAAGAGTGCTGACTCTTACACTACCAGTATGCTGGTGTCGAGGTAGCAGGTTCAACCCCAACACTGATCAGTTTTACTAAAATGCTGACTTCTCGTCCTTAACTTGGGGGGTGTAAATTACAAGTACCTCAGAAGTCAGAGTGGGTTTGCCTGATGGTGAGGGACACTTATAATAGGGAAAGCTAATCCACACGCAAAAAAATAGTTTGGTGCACTAGTAAGTAGTGGCATGTTACACTTGAGTTCAAAGTGAACGAATGAACACAATAAAACAGAAGCAAAGAAAAAAAAACAGACTTCAAAGCAAGTAAACACAAACAAACAAACAGCAAAAATATAGAGGAGGATTACTTCACACCTCTGGAGCCCATAGATGAGCGTAATTAATCAAAGATGACTTCATCCATTTTTCAATCATAAGATGGGGTTTTTGTGATAGAAGATGACTTGACACCTCTGCGAATCATTGATCGGGTTAAAGGATAGAAGAGGATCACTTCACACCCCTGTAAATTACTGATGGAATTATGGGATATAGGAGGATTGCTATTGTGGCCACATATATTGGGTTATATATTTTAAAAGGAAAGTGACTTCACACTTTGAATCTGGATATGCCAGTGATGGGATTTTTGTGTGTGGGCATATCCAATTTACAGGACATCGCTGTCAACACCAGCATTTTACTGCTGTTGTTGATGTCTTGGCAAGTTTACGTTCAGTAGTTTGCTATTGCTTTCTTAACGACCGGCTCCAATACCAACCCATTAAGACCCAGCGCGACGCGGTCTGCTGCCAAATCGGTCGCAGTTGTGATTCGAACGTGGGTAAGCGGCTCACGAATCACGTCTGTAAGCCCTTAGCCACGGAGACCAGCCAGTGATGAGATAGAAAAAAGAAAATATCACTTTACACCCCTTACCTGTTTATTATTTAATTACCCTTTTGAGATGCAGTGAAGTATGCCAGGCAATAAATTTTGCAACCAATTGTTTATTATTATTATTATTATTATTTATTACCTATTATTGACTTCTTTGTTTAATTAACTTTACTTTTGTCTTTTAACTTTAGTGTTTTAACATATTATACATGTGTGTAAATGCTCAATTTTGATTCATTTATTCACTTCATATGCCGGCTTCCTGGCCTAGAGGTTAGCAACGTTTCTCCGTAATCTCGTATACTCTCGTAGGTAACGTGACGATGGTGAGAATCAGCAGTGGTTTGAATCGCGTCGGTAACTTACGGGGTATGTGAGCCGGCCGCTCAGAAAGCAATGGCAAACTACTGAGCGTAATCTTGCCAAGAAATCAACAATCAGCTGAAAGATGCTGATGTTGACAGCGATGTCCTGTAAAGGATATGCAAACATTTATTTATTTATTCACTTCATATGTTATATAACTCTGCAGTATACACTTGACATGAAGCAGCAAAATATGCCAGACAAGAAACTTTACAACCTCTTATTTATGTCTTCTTGAGTTTATTACCTTTGTTGTTTTTTTTTATTATTGGTTTTTAAAAATTTTTGTGTTTAAATTTGTGTGTTTTTTGTTATTGTTTTACACTCGCTAGCTTTGAACTCAAGTGTAGTCCGTACACACTACTTCTAGTAGCACTAGACTGAATGTTGTGTGTGGGTTAGCTTTCCCTATTATCAATCTTGAGCATAGCCTACGATGGGTAGTGTTGTGATATTCTGTTGTGATAATTTGGTGTGTCCAGTGTGTGCCGCGTGGTTACACACCCGCTTCACACGCGTGATCCGGGACTGTTTCCGGATCCGGTCAGGGATATGCACTACTGACGAGCTCTACTACTGGCGAAACTCGAGTATAGTGCTTCCATATTGACGTGGATAGGCCTTAGGTTCATACCGGAATGCGATCGGCATTGCCAGTAGTGGGTTGTGCTCAATATTTAAATTTCAAATCCCGAAACAACCACATAATCTATTACCAGTGAGTTTAAACATATTATATACTGTATGAATGCTTAATTTTATTTCTTTAATCTGGTCCAGGGTGTGACGTACCCATCCATTCATGCTATCTGGTCCAAATGGGCCCCGCCAGCTGAAAGAACAAAGCTGGCAACATTTGGGTTTTCAGGTATGATATATCCTTCATGTAAACAGATAAGCAACACTCCCTCATTCTCTCTTTCTTTCCCTGACTCTCTTTCTGCCTCTCTTTCTATCTCCCTCTGTCTCTCCTCTCTCTGTATATGTGAAAGAGAGAAAAATATATTCTCAAATATGATTTATAATATATTCTTATTGCATACAAACATGCTTCCTCTTCCCTCTCTCCCCCTTTTCCCCGTTCTCTCTCTCTCTCTCTCTCTCTCTCTCTCTCTCTCTCTCTCTCTCTCTCTCTCTCTCTCTCTCTCTCTCTCTCTCTCTCTCTCTCTCTCTCTCTCTCTCTGTGCCTCTTTCTCTGTCAAGGTGAAGCATAAACAGCAGAAGAGTGCCCGTTTAAGGGCTTCATACATCCTATGGATTCCCATAGACTCTGTTATTTCCTCTGTCCATCGTTTACATTGTTGACCTCTTCTTCTGGTTCCATTTGGTCTGCACATAATTACTTGTTGTGGTATACTGTCAGTTGGTAGCCTGGCTATTTGGCTGTTCCATTTCACTTCCTGTTTTCTAATGAAGTCTAGCGCTGTTTTACCTACCCCGTCTCTAGTCCTGATTTCATCACTTCTGATTTTCCCTCTTCTTGATATGTTGAGTATTCTTCTCATGAATCTCATTTCTGTTTTTATCTTCTCTTTTTCTGCCATTGTCCTCCAGGTTTGCCAGTGATAGCATAGAGTTGATTGAAAGATTATGTTGTATAGAGCTTTTTTTAGTATCTACTGATACATGTTTGTTCTTTAGTATTGGTACCATTTCTCCAATGAGTTATTATATGACTGCATGTATGTTTATATGCATTATATATTTATTTTTGTATGTTACAGGTTCGTACTTTGGGACAGTTCTCTCACTGATCATCTCTGGGTCCCTGGCAGAAAGTACAGCAGAATGGCAGTCCATCTTCTATCTGTTTGGTATGTTCTGTATTATTTATTTCTTCCTTTCAATGATATACTTTTATTATTGTTTAATATTGATTACCAACAATGGTGACACAATGGAAGAAGTTAAAAGACGAATATTTATTGCTCTTCAAAGACTAAACCAACTGAATAAATTGTGGAGAGGGACAGATAGAACTACAAAAATTAGATTTTTAAGAGCATGCATCTTTCCCATTGCAACATACGTCTGTGAGACCTGGACACTTACTAAACAAGCTGAACAGCGCATAAATGCCTTTGAATATAAATGTTATAGGCAAGTTCTAAGAATATCTTGGATAAAGAAAAGAACAAATACATCAATACTTCAAGAGCTGAATATTGTAGAAGGTTGGCTATTAAAGACGATAAAACAAAGAAAATTAAAATATATTGGTCACTTGAAAAGTCACAAAAGTTTGGAGAGAACATTAATGGAAGGGTATATGCCTGGAAGAGAGGAAGAGAAAGGCCAAAGAGAAGATGGGGACAGGATGTGGCAGATGATCTCCAGATGGGTGTAGCAGACGCGGGACATCTTGCTTATGATCCAGAGTTTTTCTGGCAGGTTGTTATGGAAGCGAGATTCTGTAAAGGACATGCTACTGAATGAATGAATTGTTTAATAAGGATGAAATTGCTTTGTGTTTCCATTATCATTATCATGTGCCGTGCCGATAAGCGTGGGTGGTAATGTTTCGCCATCTCACTCGAACACCAGAGCCGTTGATCAGCTCAGTGTTCTTGTCTCGACCATGCCATTTGGCCAAGCCATTCAGATATTTACTTCTCTGCCTTCCTCTTGTTCTTTCCCCCTCAAACATCAGACCCCTGCACTAGATGTAGTAGCACATGTAGGACTTTGCTTGAGTTCAACGAGTGAATGAATGCAACAACAACAACAACAAAAACAGCAACATTCAACAGATTATGAACGTGTGTGTACTCTGGGGACATCAAGTTTAAAATAAAGGTTACTTTGTGTGTGAGATTTCTTTAAAATCATCTGTTACAGTTGACAAATGTTGATTATTATATTCCTAGGTATAGATTTAGCTAAATGAGCCTTTGAATAATAAAATAACACCAGCAATGGTTACACAGTTAAGTGCCTGGCATATTTTGCTTTATGTCGTCATGTGCATACTGCAGAATTAGAAACAACGTAGACTAAAGAAACACGAACTGAAATACATAGTACTATGTTATTTAAGTCAGGTCTTAGTCGATATGACTGAACTGTTGTATGACAGTTGATGGTGCTACCTGCTTTCTGTTAGTGCCGAATGCTGGGCGGCACTTACCAAACCCGACACCCCACATTGTGCCAATGGCTTCAGGCAGAGGAGTGCAATTGGGTACCCTAGTGCCTGGAAATGCAATCTAAAGACTAAATGTCATGGCAGAACAGACCAGGCCCTAAGCTTTGGTTGGTAACTGGTCTAGGATTGAAGCTCCGACAGGTGGACAGTTAGAGCATTGCTTTGCTGATCCGGCATCTTCTGCAGCTTGTCTTGTTCCAGATGTATTGGTGTTACCTTTCCTCTGGAGTGTACTAGGCAGACCGAGAGAGGGATTATGCTGCATGGGCAACACATGGTCTCTAAATTCAGCCCAGGCTTTGTGTTATGGAGAGATATAACTCCATTTTATAAACTTTCGTCTGTCAAGACAGCCAGGTGCCAGTCAGTCAGTCAGTACTGTAATGTTAGTGCTACCTCAATCGACAGACCAGCATAATGTATATATACTGTATTGTATTTGTTTTCATTATTAAAATTTACGATGAAAAAGTATTGCTTTGAATTTATAAATGAATATTGTCATTTGAAATTAGGCCTCTCTTCTATAATCCTCCCTAAAGGCTCCCTGGCCGTTATCTGGTTTTTGCTATGGGTCATCTTGGTTACTGAAAGCCCTGCTGGTCATCCAGGAATCTCCAATGCTGAGCTGGACTACATTCAAAACTCCATTGGGTATACGGATGAACAGACAAAGGTAATATACAGGTTATCAGACAGAGGTAATATACGGATGAACAGAAAAAGGTAATATATGGATGAGATGAACAAAGAAAGGTAACATACAGGTGAACAGACAAAAGTAATATATAGAAGAGCAAACAAAAGTAATATACGGATGAACAGACAAAAGTAATATATGGAGGAGCAAACAAAAGTAATATACGGATGAACAGACAAAAGTAATATATGGAGGAGCAAACAAAAGTAATATACAGATGAACAGACAAAGGTCTTCACCTACTCTAGACCTGACCATATGAGGTGGGGTGGCCAGTTATTCAGGTCTTCACCAACTCTAGACCAGTTCTTGAGGTCTTCACCAACCCTAGGCCACATTATATGATGTGGGGTGGCCAGTTATTCAGGTCTTCACCAACTCTAGACCAGTTCTTGAGGTCTTCACCAACCCTAGGCCACATTATATGATGTGGGGTGGCCAGTTATTCAGGTCTTCACCAACTCTAGACCAGTTCTTGAGGTCTTCACCAACCCTAGGCCACATTATATGATGTGGGGTGGCCAGTTATTCAGGTCTTCACCAACTCTAGACCAGTTCTTGAGGTCTTCACCAACCCTAGGCCACATTATATGATGTGGGGTGGCCAGTTATTCAGGTCTTCACCAACTCTAGACCAGTTCTTGAGGTCTTCACCAACCCTAGGCCACATTATATGAGGTGGGGTGGCCAGTTATTCAGGTCTTCACCTACTCTAGACCAGTTCTTGAGGTCTTCACCAACCCTAGGCCACATTATATGATGTGGGGTGGCCAGTTATTCAGGTCTTCACCTACTCTAGACCAGTTCTTGAGGTCTTCACCAACCCTAGGCCACATTATATGATGTGGGGTGGCCAGTTATTCAGGTCTTCACCTACTCTAGACCAGTTCTTGAGGTCTTCACCAACCCTAGGCCACATTATATGATGTGGGGTGGCCAGTTATTCAGGTCTTCACCAACTCTAGACCAGTTCTTGAGGTCTTCACCTACTCTAGGCCTGACCATATGAGGTGGGGTGGCCAGTTATTCAGGTCTTCACCAACTCTAGACCAGTTCTTGAGGTCTTCACCAACCCTAGGCCACATTATATGATGTGGGGTGGCCAGTTATTCAGGTCTTCACCTACTCTAGACCAGTTCTTGAGGTCTTCACCAACCCTAGGCCACATTATATGAGGTGGCGTGGCCAGTTATTCAGGTCTTCACCAACTCTAGACCAGTTCTTGAGGTCTTCACCAACCCTAGGCCACATTATATGAGGTGGGGTGGCCAGTTATTCAGGTCTTCACCAACTCTAGACCAGTTCTTGAGGTCTTCACCAACCCTAGGCCACATTATATGATGTGGGGTGGCCAGTTATTCAGGTCTTCACCAACTCTAGACCAGTTCTTGAGGTCTTCACCAACCCTAGGCCACATTATATGATGTGGGGTGGCCAGTTATTCAGGTCTTCACCAACTCTAGACCAGTTCTTGAGGTCTTCACCAACCCTAGGCCACATTATATGATGTGGGGTGGCCAGTTATTCAGGTCTTCACCAACTCTAGACCAGTTCTTGAGGTCTTCACCAACCCTAGGCCACATTATATGAGGTGGCGTGGCCAGTTATTCAGGTCTTCACCAACTCTAGACCAGTTCTTGAGGTCTTCACCAACCCTAGGCCACATTATATGATGTGGGGTGGCCAGTTATTCAGGTCTTCACCAACTCTAGACCAGTTCTTGAGGTTTTCACCAACCCTAGGCCACATTATATGAGGTGGCGTGGCCAGTTATTCAGGTCTTCACCAACTCTAGACCAGTTCTTGAGGTCTTCACCAACCCTAGGCCACATTATATGAGGTGGGGTGGCCAGTTATTCAGGTCTTCACCAACTCTAGACCAGTTCTTGAGGTCTTTACCAACCCTAGGCGACATTATATGATGTGGGGTGGCCAGTTATTCAGGTCTTCACCAACTCTAGACCAGTTCTTGAGGTCTTCACCAACCCTAGGCCACATTATATGATGTGGGGTGGCCAGTTATTCAGGTCTTCACCAACTCTAGACCAGTTCTTGAGGTCTTCACCAACCCTAGGCCACATTATATGATGTGGGGTGGCCAGTTATTCAGGTCTTCACCTACTCTAGACCAGTTCTTGAGGTCTTCACCAACCCTAGGCCACATTATATGATGTGGGGTGGCCAGTTATTCAGGTCTTCACCAACTCTAGACCAGTTCTTGAGGTCTTTACCAACCCTAGGCGACATTATATGATGTGGGGTGGCCAGTTATTCAGGTCTTCACCAACTCTAGACCAGTTCTTGAGGTCTTCACCAACCCTAGGCCACATTATATGAGGTGGGGTGGCCAGTTATTCAGGTCTTCACCAACTCTAGACCAGTTCTTGAGGTCTTCACCAACCCTAGGCCACATTATATGATGTGGGGTGGCCAGTTATTCAGGTCTTCACCAACTCTAGACCAGTTCTTGAGGTCTTTACCAACCCTAGGCGACATTATATGATGTGGGGTGGCCAGTTATTCAGGTCTTCACCAACTCTAGACCAGTTCTTGAGGTCTTCACCTACTCTAGGTTGGAGTCTCTGTGGCAAAGTGGTCAAGCCGTTTGACTCGTGCTCCGAAGGTTGTGGGTTCGATTCCTGGCCGCGTCCTTCGGTTTACGAGTTAAATGTTTTGGAGGCTCCTGTGGGTCGTCGCTAAAAGCTACGGAGTTCGTGCTTTGTGCGACGCTTTCCGTGCTGCGAAAAGAGACCGAGCCATATGGGATAAAACCCGGTGCAATGAAGTCGACCCTGTCAACTTTAAAGCGACTTTTACCTACTCTAGGCCACATTATATGACGTGGGGTGGCCAGTTCTTGAGGTCTTCACCAACTCTAGGCCAGTTCTTGAGGTCTTCACCAACCCTAGGCCACATTATATGATGTGGGGTGGCCAGTTGTTATTCAGGACTTCACCAACTCTAGGCCAGTTCTTGAGGTCTTCACCAACTCTAGGCCAGTTCTTGAGGTCTTCACCAACTCTAGGCCAGTTCTTGAGGTCTTCACCAACTCTAGGCCAGTTCTTGAAGTCTTCACCAACTCTAGGCCAGTTCTTGAGGTCTTCACCAACTCTAGGCCAGTTCTTGAGGTCTTCACCAACTCTAGGCCAGTTCTTGAGGTCTTCACCAACTCTAGGCCAGTTCTTGAAGTCTTCACCAACTCTAGGCCAGTTCTTGAGGTCTTCACCAACTCTAGGCCAATTCTTGAAGTCTTCACCAACTCTAGGCCAGTTCTTGAGGTCTTCACCAACTCTAGGCCAGTTCTTGAAGTCTTCACCAACTCTAGGCCAGTTCTTGAAGTCTTCACCAACTCTAGGCCAGTTCTTGAGGTCTTCACCAACTCTAGGCCAGTTCTTGAGGTCTTCACCAACTCTAGGCCAGTTCTTGAAGTCTTCACCAACTCTAGACCAGTTCTTGAAGTCTTCACCAACTCTAGGCCAGTTCTTGAAGTCTTCACCAACTCTAGGCCAGTTCTTGAGGTCTTCACCAACTCTAGGCCAGTTCTTGAAGTCTTCACCAACTCTAGACCAGTTCTTGAAGTCTTCACCAACTCTAGGCCAGTTCTTGAAGTCTTCACCAACTCTAGGCCAGTTCTTGAGGTCTTCACCAACTCTAGGCCAGTTCTTGAGGTCTTCACCAACTCTAGGCCAGTTCTTGAGGTCTTCACCAACTCTAGGCCAGTTCTTGAGGTCTTCACCAACTCTAGGCCAGTTCTTGAGGTCTTCACCAACTCTAGGCCAGTTCTTGAGGTCTTCACCAACTCTAGGCCAGTTCTTGAGGTCTTCACCCACTCTAGGCCAGTTCTTGAGGTCTTCACCAACTCTAGGCCAGTTCTTGAGGTCTTCACCAACTCTAGACCAGTTCTTGAGGTCTTCACCAACTCTAGGCCAGTTCTTGAGGTCTTCGCCAACTCTAGGCCAGTTGAGGTCTTCACCAACTCTAGACCAGTTCTTGAAGTCTTCACCAACTCTAGGCCAGTTCTTGAAGTCTTCACCAACTCTAGGCCAGTTCTTGAGGTCTTCACCAACTCTAGGCCAGTTCTTGAGGTCTTCACCAACTCTAGGCCAGTTCTTGAGGTCTTCACCAACTCTAGGCCAGTTCTTGAGGTCTTCACCAACTCTAGGCCAGTTCTTGAGGTCTTCACCCACTCTAGGCCAGTTCTTGAGGTCTTCACCAACTCTAGGCCAGTTCTTGAGGTCTTCACCAACTCTAGACCAGTTCTTGAAGTCTTCACCAACTCTAGGCCAGTTCTTGAGGTCTTCGCCAACTCTAGGCCAGTTGAGGTCTTCACCAACTCTAGGCCAGTTCTTGAGGTCTTCACCAACTCTAGGCCAGTTCTTGAGGTCTTCACCAACTCTAGGCCAGTTCTTGAGGTCTTCACCAACTCTAGGCCAGTTCTTGAGGTCTTCACCAACTCTAGACCAGTTCTTGAGGTCTTCACCAACTCTAGGCCAGTTCTTGAGGTCTTCACCAACTCTAGGCCAGTTCTTGAAGTCTTCACCAACTCTAGGCCAGTTCTTGAGGTCTTCACCAACTCTAGACCAGTTCTTGAAGTCTTCACCAACTCTAGGCCAGTTCTTGAGGTCTTCACCAACTCTAGACCAGTTCTTGAGGTCTTCACCAACTCTAGGCCAGTTTTTGAGGTCTTCACCAACTCTAGGCCAGTTATTCAGGTCTTCACCAACTCTAGGCCAGTTCTTGAGGTCTTCACCAACTCTAGGCCAGTTATTCAGGTCTTCACCAACTCTAGGCCAGTTATTCAGGTCTTCACCAACTCTAGGCCAGTTATTCAGGTCTTCACCAACTCTAGGCCAGTTATTCAGGTCTTCACCAACTCTAGGCCAGTTATTCAGGTCTTCACCAACTCTAGGCCAGTTCTTGAGGTCTTCACCAACTCTAGGCCAGTTATTCAGGTCTTCACCAACTCTAGACCAGTTCTTGAAGTCTTCACCAACTCTAGGCCAGTTCTTGAGGTCTTCACCAACTCTAGACCAGTTCTTGAGGTCTTCACCAACTCTAGGCCAGTTTTTGAGGTCTTCACCAACTCTAGGCCAGTTATTCAGGTCTTCACCAACTCTAGGCCAGTTCTTGAGGTCTTCACCAACTCTAGGCCAGTTATTCAGGTCTTCACCAACTCTAGACCAGTTCTTGAGGTCTTCACCAACTCTAGGCCAGTTATTCAGGTCTTCACCAACTCTAGGCCAGTTCTTGAGGTCTTCGCCAACTCTAGGCCAGTTGAGGTCTTCACCAACTCTAGACCAGTTCTTGAAGTCTTCACCAACTCTAGGCCAGTTCTTGAAGTCTTCACCAACTCTAGGCCAGTTCTTGAGGTCTTCACCAACTCTAGGCCAGTTCTTGAGGTCTTCACCAACTCTAGGCCAGTTCTTGAGGTCTTCACCAACTCTAGGCCAGTTCTTGAGGTCTTCACCAACTCTAGGCCAGTTCTTGAAGTCTTCACCAACTCTAGGCCAGTTCTTGAAGTCTTCACCCACTCTAGATCACATATATAAGGTGGGGTGGGCAGTTCACTTCCTTGATGCCTTTCCTCACCAGGTGATTCCCTGAATATTGTCCTGTACTCATTTTGTACGAGGCTGTACCACCCCAGAGCCATGCTGGGTGACAAAATTAATCAAGCCTCTACTGAGGATTGAACCCACACAACTGTTTTGCCAGGTAAGTACACAAATCACTATGCCACTGTGACCTTGATTTATACGTAAATTGCTTTCAGTTGTGGTATGTTGATGCTTGTCTTGTTCTCTGTGGCGAAGTGGTCAAGCCGTTTGACTCGGGCTCCGAAGGTTGTTGGTTCAATTCTGGGCCGCACCCTTCTGTTCACGAGTGAAAATTTTCAGAAACTCCTGTGGGTCATCGCTAGAGCTACGGAGTTCGTGCTTTGTGCGACGCTTTCCGCACTGCGGAATAAAAACCCGGTGCAATGAAGTCGACCCTGTCGACTTTTAAGCGACTTTTTTTGTTGTTGGTTATGTTACGTAATTGTTTTTTTTTTCATCCTCTTTTCAGCGTATTCATCCACCATGGCTGCAGATGTTAAAGTCTGCCCCAGTGTGGGCCATTGCTGTGGCCCATTTTGTGGAAAACTGGGGCTTTTACACCTGGCTTACGGAACTGCCAACCTTCATGACCCACGTCCTCAAGTTTCACATGAATGAGGTATGTACCTCACCATTAATTGCACAGGTGTTAAAAGGATAGTCTGGCATATGATATCGTGATTTCCAGCATGAGTTTGATGGCTGAAGAGTAGTACAGGACATGTTGTGTTTGTGACAGACTTGCAAATAATAGTTCATAAAACAAAACTTGCATCACTTTAAAAGACAAAGTTCAAGAACATCATGGATTTTCTGCCTAGCACAAGGAAATGAACAGCCTGATAAACTGGCTGCTGTTCCTTTAGTCAGCGTGTTAGATTATGAGGAGACTTAGATTATGAAGAGGCTGATGAGGTGAAGGATCTCTGGGGCCAAATGGAAATTGCAGCAAAACAGAGGACCCACATTTGGAGTAGCTGATGTTGATTCACATATACCTCATCCCCAAAAAAAGTAAACTAGCATCAAATATGACTGGGTAGCTTGACAAAAAAGAGTCACATCATCATCATCATCATCATCATCATTCAGGGGATCCTGTACCGAACTTCTACTCTATAAAAGTCTTTCAACATTTCTCTCTGTCATAAGCTAGGTGCCCTATCTCTGTTGATGTCATGTGAAATGATCTATCACATCCGGAATCCATCTATGTTGTGGTCTTCCTCTTATGTCTTTCCTGTACACTTCCCTCTATAATGATCTTTTCTAGGCTTTTATGTCTTTGTATGTGTCCAAAATATTTCACTTTCCTCATGTTTGTTTTACTTAATAACCAATTGTCTTCAGCATTGAGTTCTTTTTGGAGAGATCTGTTTGTTCATCTGTCTACCCAATGAATGTTTAATACTCCTCTGCAACATAAATATCCAAGGGCAGACATCTGCTTTACAGTTTCACTTTTTGTGAAATATCCAGGTTTCACACGCACTTTCTTCTTCTTTTCTTTTTCCTACTCCTTCTCCGCTGGCTCCATGGCGAAGGAGTTATGGACACAGTTCGTAATCCTGCATACTGCTTTCGAAACACATCTTTGAGCGATTTGGCAGCAGACCGCCTTGCTTTTGTATTTTACGAAATGGTATGGGTGCCAGCCTTTCAGAAAGCAATGACAAATTACTGAACACAAACTTGCCAAGAGATCACAAATACCAAAACAATACTGGGCTTGACTGCCTGTACAGCATATGCAACTAACTTTGTTCACCTTCTACTTCTTTCTCTTCCTCCTCCTCTTTTTTTTTCTACTTCTGACATTCATCTCCTGCTGAAGCATAGGCTGACAAACAACTCATGCCAAGATGTCACGTGTATGTTGCCACAAAAATTATGAAGGCTTTTAGTGTTTTTTATTGCTTTAGTTTTTGTGGTGTCGTAGTTTGTGCAATGTTTGTTCTTCTTTCAATATAAAAAAGCCATTTATTCGATAAAAGTCTTCATCAGGGAACAAATGTATCAGGGTGGAGTGGCTTCGATTTCGATTGTACCATTACCCCCTACCCTGTTCAACCTCAAAGAAAAGTTATATTAGGGTCCATCCCTGGCTCTGAATAATAGTCCTGTGACTGAGTCAGCCACAAATAACAGCTGCCCACGGTTTTACCATCACAGGATATTAATTTGAAGGTGATTGTTGTCCATAAGGGGTAAAGGTGAGTGGCTTAGAGAGTTTTTGATTCAAGTAGACAAGGTATGAATGAGGCCATCGAATTTTACAAATTAAGGCTATCACTTCTTCTTATAGTCCATGTCAAGTGGCATTGATTATATTGTCTGTTCACATAATTCTGTCTTGTGTACCAATCATCTCTGATACTGATGGTCCTCTGTGCCATGATGTCAAACTGTCTAGAATCTTTTCCCTTGGTCTCCCCCTGCATTGCTTCCCCTCCAACTTTCTGTTTATCATGAATCTTGTTTTAATTTCTCTACGAGGTGGCTTCAAATGAAAACCTTAATTTTTTTTTCTCGGGGTGTGTGAATTTATTCTGAAAAAGTAAAGAACAAAATAAATGTATCATTTTTTGATGTAGTCACCACTGAGATCAGTGCAAGTCCTCCAGCACCGATAAAGTGCTTGGATTCCTGTAGAAAAAATTCTAAGGTGTGCCTGACCCGGTCTTGAACAGTGTCACAGAAGTCATGTCGTTTAGAAACTTCCTATTCCACTCATACACTTGCTGGACTGACAGGCAAGCATCACCATACTGGACCTTCATTCGCCTATGAATTTCTATGTTTTATTCCTTCACTGATTAAAAAACACATAACCTAATGCTGCTCCTCTCTGGTGCATGTCAAAACCTATGCGACCATCTTTAAACTGTCCTTATGGCGCACTGTATTTGTCAGCACTGTGATGACACATGCTTAATACTCTTGACATGTTTAACAACAATATTGACAGGTTACAAGACAATATCATGGTTATTGTAATTTCTACCACACTTTTAAGGTTTTAATTTGAAGCCCCCTTATATCTTGCATATATTTATTAATTTCTATGTAAGATTGCTGTATTGTGATTTTCGCCTGATGCTCACCCATGTTTTATTTCAGGGTGGTTTTCTCTCGGCCCTGCCGTATCTCATCATGGGAATTGTGGTGTTCATGGGAGGCTACTTCGCTGATGTCCTCCGTGCTTCTTTTGGTGTGCCTACTGTAGTTGTTCGCAAAATCTTTACTTGTGGTGGTATGTGTCCAGTTATTTTACTTATAACTTTTAGCTTTGTTTACAAACGGGGTAAAAGTCCTTATATATAAGCTGTCATTACTACCCATAGTACCTTGCGGTGTAGGAGGATGGTACGTATCCAGTTATTTTACTTTTAGCTTTGCTTTCAAAACCTATAAAAATCTTTACATGTGGTGGTAAGTATCCAGTTCTTTTACTTGGAGCTTTTACTTGTTACAAAAGCTCTAAAATGTGTACATTTGGGGGTAAGTATCCAGTTCTTTTACTTGTAACTTTTAGCTTTGTTTACAATAGCTCTAAACATCTTTGCATGTGATGATAAGAAACTAGTTCTTTTTTCTTGTAGCTGTTACCTTTTGTTATAACAGCTCTAGAAATCTTTACATGTAATATTATCTAGTTTTTTTATTTGTAGTTGCATCTTCTAGCACTCGTGCTTTCATGTTTACACTGAAAGACTTCTTGTGAAGTAATCAGCAGTTTTTTGGAGCACATGCCTTTGTTTACAAAAGATCTAAAAAATCTTTTCATATGGTATATTCTAGTTCTTTTACTTGTAGTTCCTTCTTTTAACTCTCGTTTTTTCATGTTTATGCAGACAGATGAGTGTTTGTGATGTAGTCAATATTTGTTTTTGGAGTACTTACCTTTGTTTACAATAGATCTAAAAATCTTTTCATGTGGTAGTATGTAGTTCTTTTACTTGTAGCTGCTTCTTTCTTCTTCTTCTGTTTGTTCTTTAATGTTTACACTGACAGACTTCTCCTGATGTAGTCGACAGTTTTTTGGAGCACTTACCTTTATTTTTATTTAGCTCAAGCGTAATCCATACACACTACTTCTAGTATTGTTGGACTGAATTTTGCGTGTGGATTAGCTTTATCTATTAACAGTGTCCCTCGCCATCTCTGTGGCTAAGGGCTTGCGAACGCGGTTTGTGAGCCCGTATACCCGGGTTCGAAACACAGTGGTGCTGGTTTTTTCGAAAAAGGTATAGGAGCCGGTCGTTCAGAAAGCAATGGCAAACTACTGAATGTAAAATTTGCTCAGGAATCACAAATAGCGAAAATGCTGGGGTTGACTGCTACGTTCTGTGAAGGACATGCAAGTTAATTTCTCGCCATCAGGCGAACCCACTCCGACTTCAAAGGTACTTGTAATTAACATCCCCACGTCAAGGGCAATAGGTCGACATTTTAGTCCAACAGTACGGTGTAGGGGTTGAACCCCTTACCTCGGCATCAGCACACCGGATGTGTAAGAACACAGGTTCTTATCCATTCGGCCATGCTGACCTACACTTACCTTTATTTACGAAAGCTGTACAAATCTTTAAATGCTGCCAAATCGCCTGCAGCTGCGTTTTGAACACTGTATGTGGGATTACAAATTGCATTTGTAACACCTAGGCCATAGAGCCGGTAGGCACAGATAAAGATATTAGACTAAGACTAAAGAATTAGAGGCAGAGATGGCTAATATGGGTGGATGTGAGGGAGCTTCTGGAGATGGCAAAATATAGGACGGCCAAGCAGGAGTTGGCTGAGAGTCTATACTTCCTTGGGGAATACAAGGCAGTAAAAGAAGAAGAGGAAGGGAGCACAAGGAACACAAATAACAGCTGTTCAGCACGTCTTGAACAGATTGAAACTCCTTCAGCAGAAGATCGAGCAGGATGTGGCTTGAATGGCTGCAATCAAGGCAGAAATGGAGGAGACACTGACAAAAATCTCAGAAGAAAGAGCACAGATAGAACGACTAAAAAACGAACAAAGAATGAAACTTCGCAAACTGATGACACCTAGAGCAAGTCCCTGACAGAAGAGGAAGTACCAGAAGAGCAGAAAGAAACGGAAAGTGAAAACTAAAGTGACCAAGAACGAATAGTGGCCAGGAGAAGAGACTACACTCTACTAAGATTGAGAGTCCAAGACACAAGTTTTGAAAGAAGTGATAGGCCACTAAGATACAATGATAGACGAAGACACAGGGGAGATAGATGGAGTCTCAAATGGAATGACTACTGATGAACCGCTCCTCAGGAAAAAAGAAACTATGAGACGGGGCAGGAACCGAACAACACCAGGCCTTACAAGTGAACAATCCTGACCAGACATGTTAGGACAACAAAGAGGAAACTATGAGGGCAACAAAGAGGCAACCACACCAAGATTTAAAAAAAAAACACCTATAATCCAGGAAGCAAAACACACAACTCTATTATTTGCAAGTAGAAAATAAAACACCACAAGGGCTCCAATTATAACTATTTGAGAAGTTGACAGTTGAACGGAGCCTGAACACATATTCCTAAACAAAAAGAATGAAAAAGAGGAGGAAGAAGAACTGAAGGACATGCCTCTTGAGTTTACTACAAAATATTTAAAAGGTATATTCAGAAAGTTAATTGTTGTATATTTCCATTGCCAGCGTTTGCTATCCAGGCTGTGTTCATGGTCGCTGCTGGATATGTCATGACCCGGGCTGCAGCGGTCATTTGTCTGACGGTTGCCGTTGGGATCGGTGGGTTTGCCTGGGCCGGGTTCAGCGTCAACCACCTGGACATTGCTCCACAGTTTGCCAGCATTTTGATGGGGTTATCCAATACCTTTGCCACCCTTCCTGGCATTGTCAGCCCTGGGTTGACCAGTGCCATTGTCACTGACCAGGTGAGAGTGATGTCTTTGTTGTGTCTGATGTCATTGTCACTGACCAGGTGAGAGTGATGTCTTTGTTGTGTCTGATGTCATTGTCACTGACCAGGTGAGAGTGATGTCTTTGTTGTGTCTGATGTCATTGTCACTGACCAGGTGAGAGTGATGTCTTTGTTGTATCTGATGCCATTGTCACTGACCAGGTGAGAGTGATGTCTTTGTTGAGTCTGATGTCATTGTTACAGACCAGGTGAGAGTGATGTCTTTGTTGTGCCTGATTTCATTGTCACTGACCAGGTGAGAGTGATGTTTTTGTTGTGTCTGATGTCATTGTTACTGACCAGGTGAGAGTGATGTTTTTGTTGTGTCTGATGTCATTGTCACTGACCAGGTGAGAGTGATGTTTTTGTTGTGTCTGATGTCATTGTCACTGACCAGGTGAGAGTGATGTTTTTGTTGTGTCTGATGTCATTGTCACGGATCAGGTGAGAGTGATGTTTTTGTTGTGTCTGATGTCATTGTCACTGACCAAGTGAGAGTGATGTTTTTGTTGTGTCTGATGTCATTGTCACTGACCAGGTGAGAGTGATGTTTTTGTTGTGTCTGATGTCATTGTCACGGATCAGGTGAGAGTGATGTTTTTGTTGTGTCTGATGTCATTGTCACTGACCAGGTGAGAGTGATGTTTTTGTTGTGTCTGATGTCATTGTCACTGATCAGGTGAGAGTGATGTTTTTGTTGTGTCTGATGTCATTGTCACGGATCAGGCTAGAGTAATGTTGTCATATCTGATGTCATTAACTCTTCTTGCTGCAACCAACACGTTATACGAGGGGAAGTCATTAAGTAATCCCAAATGGCTGTAGATTGATTGATTGATTGATTGATTTAGGAACCGACATCACAGCATTCGGGACATTCCCATAAGCGCTCCGTCCCCATCCTCAGCAGCCAGCGAAGAGTTCCGACACTAATAGTTCCAGTAG
The DNA here is from genome assembly GCA_963921405.1 of Cepaea hortensis. NCBI lineage: Eukaryota > Metazoa > Mollusca > Gastropoda > Stylommatophora > Helicidae > Cepaea > Cepaea hortensis. Next base: position 444,830,497 of record OY992876.1, on the reverse strand, counting down.
CAATCTGATTATATGTCCGTCTCGCCTTTCCTCTGAGCGTCGAGCGTCGGCCAGATCCCCTCGTCACACCTCACTGTCTCATTCTTACCAGACTATGGTGATCCATTTGCTCCTCTGAGGTGTACACGTGCTCCCACAAGGCCGCAACCACGTCTGCCTTGTCATGCATCAATACTCCACCAAGTTTTGCCGAGCCAGCCAATCTGTCCGCCTGTTCATTCCCCAGCACACCGGCATGCCCAGGAGAAAAGATCCAGGTGATGCTTTCTACCCGTGCCCTCCGAAGCGAAGCAAGCCACTCTGCACGAAGCTTGCCTGTTCTCACCCTTCTCAGCATGCTTTCTGAGTCAGTTACAATCACAATGTGTGTATGTATCGTGTTTTCTATCCAGCGGAAAGCTGCACTGACCACCTCCACCTCCATTCTTAAGCTAGATGTAGTGTCATCATACGCCAGGCTTTCCTGCACCAAACGCCGACCATTAGTTTTTGCCAAGAACCCCCAGGCACTTATCCTACCTCTCAACACCGACCGTGGCTGTAGAGAAATAACTAAATATGATAACAACTTGAAATAAGTTTAATTTTATACATACATTGTCCCTTTATTTTTCAACATAATTTCCACCAACATTGATGCACTTGCCCAATCGTTTTATCAGTCCTCCCAAACCGGCTGCATAGAACTGCATGCTCTGTTTTCTAAACCACGTTTTCACTTCACATTCAACTTCGGTGTCATTCTTGAAATGTCTCCCACCAAGGTGGATTTTCAGTGGACCAAAAAAGATGGAAATCGCTAGGGGCTAAGTCGAGGCTGTAATGTGGATGTCCCAGAACTTCCCACCTTAGTTGGTTAATTTTCTTCTGAGTTAATTGAGCCGTATGTGGTCTCACATTGTCATGAAGAAGCAACACTCCTCTAGTCAGCAGTCCTGGACGTTTTCTTCAAATTGCATCATGAAGCATCGATAGAACTTCACAGTACGATTCAGAATTCACATTGTCACCTTTCTTCTTTAAATTGGTTAAAAGCACTTCTTGACAATCCCAGAACACTGTCATCATAACCTTCCCTGCTGATGGCGTAACCTTGAATTTTTGGACACAAGGTGAAGAAGGATGTTTCCATTGCATTGAAGCATGCTTTGATTTGGGCTGGTAGTCAGCATAAACATGAAGCATTTCCTTATGAATATCCTTTGCAGGCAGGGCAGTCCTTTTGCCCACAAAAAACGCACAACAGTACGTTGCTCTTTGGTTGTACACTCCGTAAGTACAGTCGCCATTTTCTTTATGCGCTGTGCATGCGCATGAGACACCTAGCGCCACCTGACGAACGGGAATGTAAAGTTCAATGTTGCTGTCACCTAATGACACCTGTAGAAAACACCAACTACATTTACCTGCCATCCCACAGAACTGTGTGACTTACTTATTGACTCGTACAATTGTACATATTATGTTGAGTCAAAGCATTCTAAAGAAATCTGGCAACATATTTGTTTCTTTGCAAGGTCTGTATATTTTCCCTCTCTAAGCTCAAAAACAGCAGGGTGTGCATAACCAGTACTGTAACATCACATCTGCAGAGATGCAACATTAGGTGGTCAACAGGTTATCAATGAGGACATCATATCCTCATGCTTCTTCTTGCATTCGTTCTCTCATGTTTACACCGACAAATGAGTTCTCATGATGTCAAGTTTTTTGGGAAGAGCTTCTCTTTTGTTCAATACAACTTTGGACATCTCACTAGGTCAGTATTCCCTTCTTAGCTGGCTGTACAGGGGGAATCCTGGAGAACATGCTATGCAGTTTGATCACACTGTCCACATGATCTTAAGCTTATACCCATGTTTGTGTCCTAAGTGATTCAGTAAGCATGATCCGAAAGATCGAGGCTGGTTCTGAACGCAGATAGTGGATTAAATCGCTGCTGAGGTCTGCTGTTCTTAGAGTCACCTTCATCTTTGTTTCGGCACATGCGGTAGTTGAGGGAAATTATTGAGCTGATAAACTTGCTGGCTTTGCATCCCCTGCAGACAGCCAGCCTATGCATCATGCTGATAATATTAATGCCCTTAGATGTCAAGACCAGAGGACTTTTGACGCCAGTGACTTCATATCGTTGTCTAGAAAGAGAGACAGGAGAGGCACATCGGGAGAATGAAGTGCCTCGCCAACCAACACAGAACTGGCACTATTAGCCGCCATATGAATATGTTGGGGGGAGAATGTGAGTACTAAGGACATGTCCGGAGTGCAAGGATGTAACCCCAACAGGTAACTAACTTAAGCATAGTGGTAAGTCTCTCAGACCAAGACTGTAACTATGCTTGTTCAGTCTATTATGCACATATGTCCTGGTTTGAATTAGGTCTAGGTTGTTAATGACTCATCCACTGTTTTAGGCATTTGAGTTAAATGCAGGCAAGCATCTAGCCACTACACTACCACGACCCCCTCCCAGAGACACATTTCCTATCTCATTGGTGTGATGGAGTTTGTGCACTGTTTAGGGATTCTCCTTATGCAATCTATGGGAGGAGGCTAGAATTGTGCAGTGTTTGGGGATTCTCCTTATGTAGTCTATGGGAGGAGGCTAGAGCACTTACGGAGGCACCTATTGTGTGCTGACAGTGATCCTTAACTGATTCAATGCAGAAGGATAACATATTGACAAATGTGACCTCCCATTTGGACAGAAGGGTGATATATCGCCATATCACCGGGAAGGTTAACCCTGTCAACAAATGCATGCAGAAGTCGGATGTGTCGGCCTAACGGCACAGGAACACAGCTCATGCTGTAAACAGGCTCAGCGCAATCACTTCTGAAAAAAAAACTCCGGATGAACACAGAAGAAGAAGATATCGCCATACTAAGGTCATCGTGTTGTTTGTTTCTCCTCATGGTGTCTTTTACAATTTTATTGCTCAGTGAATAGACATTTACTTGATAATACTTATTCATTCGGTTGTGTACCATGTTTGGTCCAAACTATGTTTTTTTCTTTGGCACTGAATCAGTTAATAAACCAAGCCAAACTATCTTTGTTTCTCATCTGCATCTGCAGGATTCACCCAATGACTGGCAGATTGTATTCTACCTGACCGCCTGTATCTACGCAGTCGGGACGATAGTATATGGTATACTAGCCGAGGGCAAGGTGCAGGACTGGGCCCAGCTTCCCATGGGTTACCGTTCCTACAATGAAGACCCAGAGACCCAGTAAAGGTGGGACAAGTGACCCAGTAAAGGTGTGACAAGTGTGGGGTTGTCTTTAACTCTGTATCCCAGACAAGTATTATTTTAACTTATAATGGAAAGTCAGTATTTAGGGGTTGGTAAAGGGAAGTCAGTAATATGGCTGGTAACTTTTAGAAACACTTTTTTTTTCTCCTTCCACCCATAGTTATACTTTTTTACGAATTTACTTTACAAATATGTTCTTGCATCAATGTGGTGTTAAAAAAATGTCATGGATATAGCTCACACACAAACACTCAAGATGTTAATTTCCTCTGGAGTAAACTAGACAGGCCAAGAGAAGAAACATGCTGCAGGGGCAACAAATGGTTTCTAAATTCAACCCAGGCTTTGTGCTATGGAGAGGTATAACTCCATTTTTACAAACTATAGTCTGTCAAAACGGCAAGGTGCAAGTCAATATCACAATATAGAGAAACCGCAGTAATTAATTTAAACATGCAAAAACAAGTTAACATTACAGAATGAAGCAACATTAGAAATTAACATCACAATGTGGCCCAAAAATCAAAGCAATTAATACGACGACTGGAGAACCAGATATGTTTGCATATCAACATGAATATGATGTTAACATTACACAGTAGAGAGGAAAACTAATAAATGAAACACCTTGGAGAAGCGATTTAATATTGAGAACTAAGAAGTTCACATTACAACATTGGAAAGTAAAGTTAGCATTACAACATTGGAAACTAAAGTTAACATTACAACACTGGAAAATAAAGTTAGCATTAGAACAAGTGAAGTAACATTCCAACATGGCAAAATAGAGTACATGAAAATTGCAAGCTGAGGAAACAAATTAACATGAAAAATAAGTTAACCTTACAAGATAATTTTGCTTAAATAAGTTAAAATTGCATCATGGAGAAATGACACGTTATCATTGCAACATCAGGAAACAGAAAAATTAAGATCATACTTTTGGAGAATAAGTTAACATTAGGGCGAGGAGAAAGTGGTAGTTAACATTAAAACACCTGAAAGCATCAGACGCAACATTACGGCGCCATTAAAAAAAAAAGGTTAAAATTGCATAATTTAGAAATAAGTTAAAATTACATTTGAAAATGGAAAAACTTCGCATTACAATTTTGTGATTCAGGAAGTTAAAATTGCAGTTAACGTTAATGAATCTAACTATAAGAGGTTGATAGTGTTTTCACTGCATTTTCTCACCGGCGTCATCTTAAACAATGTGAAAATTTAAGAAACTTTTCATCCAAACACTTAATTCCGATTGTATCTGTGTTTACAATTGGACTAACTAACAAAAATATAGCATTTGGTAAATGGGAAATTTATTTCCACATTTCCAAGTTATATTTAGCATCCACATTTTTCTGAAAGAAACATGAGCTAAGCATTAAATATTTGAAAAACGGAACAAATGCACAATGTCCACACATTTTCCTTTAATTTGGTATCAATACATTATACTTTACTCATTTTGAAGCAAATCTAAATCATACAGATGCTGATTTCTTGGATTTGGTAAATAATACTGGCCGCAGCGTAAAATAATTCTGGACTGAATAAGTTAAAATTCCTGAATACATCTTTTCCCCCCTCCAATTTTAAATATTTAATGTTGCTTTCTCCTAATGGTGATGTAGCCTAGACACAGTGTGTGTCTGTTCTTCTTTGTACCCTTGCTGTGTCATTTCATTTCTGTTCTTTCTTGTACAATTACTGTGTCATTTCATGTCTGGTTTTTCTTGTACAATTACTGTGTCATTCAGTTTCTGTTCTCCTTTGTCCCATTACTGTGTCATCATTCCATTTCTGCTTTCCTTTGTCTCATTACTGTGTCATTTCATTTCTGTTCTTTCTTGTACAATTATTGTATCATTTCATTCCTGTTCTTTCTTGTACAATTACTGTGTCATTTCATGTCTGGTCTTTCTTGTACAATTACTGTGTCATTCCATTTCTGCTCTCCTCTGTCCCAGTAATATGTCATTCTATTTCTGTTCTTTCTTGTACAATTATTGTATCATTTCATTCCTGTTCTTTCTTGTACAATTACTGTGTCATTTCATTCCTGTTCTTTCTTGTACAATTACTGTGTCATTTCGTTCCTGTTCTTTCTTGTACAATTGTTGTATCATTTCATGTCTGGTCTTTCTTTTACAATTACTGTGTCATTCCATTTCTGCTCTCCTCTGTCCCAGTAATTTGTCATTCTATTTCTGTTCTTTCTAGTACAATTTCTGTGTTCACCTTTTCATATTTTTTTTCTTTGTACTCTCTGCCTATCTCTGTGTTTCTTTTAATTTCTGTTCTTTGTACTCTCTCTCTCTCTCTCTCTCTCTCTCTCTTCTCTCTCTCTCTCTCTCTCTCTCTCTCTCTCTCTCTCTCTCTCTCTGTCTGTGTGTGTGTGTGTGTGTGTGTGTGTGCATGCGTGTGGTTTTTTTTTCTTATTTCTTTTCTTTTGTACTGTTACTGTGCTTCATTTGTTCTTCTTTGTCCTCTTACTGTGTGTGTGTCATATCACTCCTTGTCTTTTCTTAAACCTTACTGTGTGTTATGCTTTAATTTTAGCCTTGTTGGTTAACATCCTTTCTGTGTAAATGCTAAATCATAAATTCCAAATGCCTCTTATCTTGCATCCGTTTTCTCATATTACATATGAACTGTGCTTCAATGCTGTATGTTGTTAATGATTACATAGATTGATATCTCTGGCCAAAATGTCCATGAACAGAAGTTTTAGTGAGTATTTATGCAAATGTGAAAGACCGAGCTGTCTTTTGATGCCATTTGCAATTTGTGATGGAATCACTGTGGTCATCGCAAACCCTCGATAGACTGACCAAAAGAGGCAAGACCATTGTCACTCTCTGATTGATTGGTTGTAACCCTTGAGTTTCATGCATTGGCATTTAGGTCTTATGAGCCCTACAAAGGGTTTGCCTCAGACAACCTGAATGTCAGTACATCAGACTTAAAGAGTTAAAACTCAGTATTCTAGAAGATTCTAAACCGACCAACTACCATCATGTGAATTTAAGGTATATCTTACAGCGTTAATTTGGAGGGTACAAGTCTTATCCTAGTGCAAGGACATGCAACTAAAGGCTAGATGTCATGGCAGGGCAGACCAGGTCCTAAGTGTTAGTTGACATCTGGTCTGGGATCGAAGCTTTGACAGGCAGACAGTTAGAGCATTGCTTTGCTGATTCAGCAGCTTCCGCAGCTTGTCTTGTTCCAGATATATTGGTGTTACCTTTCCTCTGGAGTAAACTAGGCAGGCTGAAAGAGGGATCATGCTGCATCGGCAACAAATGGTCTCCACAATTCAGCCCAGGCTTTGTGTTATGAATAGGTATGACTCCATCCCTGGCTTTATTGTCATGGGTTGTAGTTATTATGCCTTTTTTTATGTGTAGCACAGTATAACAAATCAACTGTCAAGGCGGCAAGGTACCAGTGAGTGAGTGAGTAGTGAAATACACATAATGCTAATGAAACAATTCCAGGTTAAGTGCAGTAGACAACTCTGAAATCCAGTTGAATTAATACATTGTCTTCCTCTTCTTCTTTCTCCCTGTATTCCCCACTGGGGAATAAGTCGTCAACCACCTCACTCCAACCGTCATATCCTTATCTATCCCTTGCAGCTCCACCCATGTCCCTCCCCATAGTATTCATTTCTGCCTCAACTCCTCTCCATGTGTATTTAGGTCTTCCTCTATATTTTTGGCCCTGTAGATTCCATACAGAGGCCTGTCTAGTTATTCTATTCTCAGGTTTTCTCTGTGTATGTTCAGCTACCGCCAGCATCTGTGTACATCATAGAAGAATAGAATTTCATCGGGCTTCCGATTCACATCATTGAACTTGTGTGCTGGGTTTACGATTGAAATGTGCTGGACTTGCAGCTGGTCAGACACTGAGAGTTGGACTTTTGGGGGTCTGAGGTTCAGAGCATTCCCATTTTGTTATATATTCATGTCTGTGGTACGGATGCTGTATTGTTGATTTTTCTCCTGTGATTTTAAAAAAATGTAATGTTTAATGTAAAGTTTTACAGCACAAATGTATATATTATGTGATCATTAGTTTCTTTATGCTTATGCATGAGTAGGTGATTTGGTGTGCATGTTTGTGTGTGCGTGCATGTGGATGGCCTTTCGTATGTATGGTTTGATTGGTTTATTGGATTGATTGCTTGGTTGGTTGCTAGAGTGGTTGGATTTGTGCATGCTTGATTAGATTAATTGCTTTGTTGGATTGATCTTTGCTTGGTTAGATTAATTGCTTGTGTGCATTGATGTTTGCTTGGTTAGATTAATTGCTTGTGTGCATTGATGTTTGCTTGGTTAGATTAATTACTTGTGTGGATTGATGTTTGCTTGATTACATTAATTGCTTGGTTTTATTTATGTTTGCTTGGTTACATTAATTGCTTGTGTGGATTGATGTTTGCTTGGTTACATTAATTGCTTGGTTGGATTGGTGATTGTTTGGTTAGATTAATTGCTTGGTTGGATTGATGTTTGCTGGGTTAAATTAATTGCTTGGTTGGATTGATGTTTGCTGGGTTAAATTAATTGCTTGGTTGGATTGATGATTGTTGGGTTAGATTAATTGCTTGGTTGGATTGATGTTTGCTTGGTTAGATTCATTGCTTAGTTGGATGGAATTGCCTCCTTGTTCAAACTAATGTTTGCTTGGTGAAATTGATGTTTTCTTGGTTAAAGTTATTTTTGTTTGTTTGCTTGTTTAAATTAATTTTTGCTTGATTTAAATGATTTTAACATATTTGAATTTGTTTTAGTGTTTACTCGATTGAACTGAAGTTGACTTTATTGAATTTATGCTTTTTTGTTGGCTTGATGATGATATGATTGGATTGATGTTTATATGATTGGATTGATGTTAATATGGTTGGATTGGTGTTGGTGTGGTTGGCCTGATCTTGATGTGGTTAGACTAATGTTGATATGGTTGGATTGATGTTTGTATGGTTGGATTCATGTTTGTGTGGTTGGATTAATGTTTGTATGGTTGGATTGATTTTAATATGGTTGGATTGAAGTTTGTATGGTTGGATTGATGATAATATGGTTGGATTGATGTTGATATGGTAGCAAGTTGGATGAATTGATACCTGGTTGGATGGATTGATGTTGGTTTGATTAGATTGATGTTGATATGGTTGGATTGATGTTGGTATGGCTAGATTGATGTTGATTTGGTAGGATTTATGTTGATATGATTAGATTGATGTTAATATGGGTGGATTGGTGTTTGTATGATTGGATTGATGTTAATATGGTAGCAAGTTGGATGAATTGATACCTGGTTGGATGGATTGATGTTGGTTTGATTAGATTGATGTTGATATGATTGGATTGATGTTGATATGGTTGGATTGATGTTGGTATGGCTAGATTGGTGTTGATTTGGTAGGATTTATGTTGATATGATTAGACTGATGTTAATATGGGTGGGTGTTTGTATGATTGGATTGATGTTAATATGGTTGGATTGATGTTTGTATGATTGGATTGATGTTGATATGGTTGGATTGATGTTGATATGGTTGGATTGATGTTTCTATGGTTGGATTGATGTTGATTTGGTAGAATTTATGTTGATATGATTAGATTGATGTTAATATGGGTGGATTGGTGTTTGTATGATTGGATTGATGTTTGTATGATTGGATTGATGTTGATATGGTTGGATTGATGTTGATATGGTTGGATTGATGTTGATATGGTTGGATTGATGTTTGTATGGTTGGAATGATGTTGGTATGGCTAGATTGATGTTGATTTGGTAGGATTTATGTTGATATGATTAGATTGATGTTAATATGGGTGGATTGGTGTTTGTATGATTGGATTGATGTTAGTATGGTTGGATTGATGTTTGTATGATTGGATTGATGTTGATATGGTTGGATTGATGTTGATATGGTTGGATTGATGTTGATTTGAGTGGATTGGTGTTTGTATGTTTGGAATGATGTTTATATGGTAGCAAGTTGGATGAATTCATACCTGTTTGGTTGGATTGATGTTTACTCTGTTGCAGGTTGGTTGGGTTGATGCTTGCTTGATTATATTGATACTTGCTTGGCTGAATTTAAGGTTGGCTGTTTGGTTGGATTGATGCTTGGTGGTTGACAAGTTTGTTGGATTCATTCTTGGTGGTTGGCAAGTTTATTGGATTGATGATTGGTGGTTGGCAAGTGTGTTGGACTGATCTCTGGCTTGTTGGATTGATGCTTGGTGGTTGGCAAGTTTGTTGGATTGATGCTTGGTGGTTGGCAAGTTTGTTGGATTGATGTTTAATTGGCAGATTTGCGAAATAGATGATTGGTTGGTTGGCAAGTGTGTTGTATTGTTGCTTGGTTTGTTGCTATGTCAGTTAAATAATGAAGTGCTACTGGCTTTGAGTTATTCCATGTGTTTACAAATGTTTTCTTCTGTTACTTTCATGTGCAAACCCCAAAAGGATTGATTCAACAAGTGTTTTGTGTGTTTGTGCATGTGCGTGCATTGGTGTATTATTTTAATAACACTTAAAGAGTGGAAAGACAGTATTTGCTGCTGATAAAGTTCGCCAAAAGTGTCTTGCTAGAGTACTGACCTCTTGACTTAAGTCAAGAGGTCAGTACTCTAGCAAGACACTTTTGGCGAACTTTCTGTTTTATCCTGGTAATGTTTTCTTCCATACATACAGATACGATGTTGCTCCCATGGAACAATGTCAGGCTGGGATGATATTGATCTCCCAGCCTCAAAGAGATCCACCTCAATGATTGGCAGCTTTGCAAACCAGGGGAACAGGATTGCAACTAACAGCAAATTTAAAAAAAAAAAAGATGTTGAAGTCTTGCGAATAAAAGTCTTGGAAGACTTTTATTCGCAAGACTTCAACATCTTTTTTTTTTTTTAAATCTGCTGTTAGTTGCAATCCTGTTCCCCTGGTTTGCAAAGCTGCCAGTCATTGAGGTGGATCTCTTTGAGGCTGGGAGATCAATATCATCCCAGCCTGACATTGTTCCATGGGAGCAACATCGTATCTCTATGTATGCCTGAGACATTATCCATCAAGTTGTTGCATGCATGTCTGTTTGCTCATATTCCTACTATCACTCAATTGTATCCAGTCGACATACTCCAACTCTGTTAAGTCGCTCAGCTGAATAATTTCTGCAGTAATTTAGTAGAGGTGTTTATATTGGCTTTAATAGCTTCTGCTGGGATACCATCTAGACCAGCAGCTTTTCTATCCTTCGGGAGTTTAATACTTTTTTTTTTAGTGTACAGCAAACGAACACACATGCATGGTTTTCCAGGATGCCCTGAGATACAGGTGTTTTTCTTCCTTACTCCTCTTTTTAAGGAGTGCATCACACTTAATTATGCAAGGCAGAACTAAGTCTATTTGACTTCTGCATGCGTTTGTTCTTTCAGCTTGAACACCCATAGTTGTAATTGAGGTGACTGACCAGTGGTCATTGTACTTGTTCTTTCAGCTTGAACATCCATAGTTGTAATTGAGGTGACTGACCAGTGGTCATTGTACTTGTTCTTTCAGCTTGAACACCCATAGTTGTAATTGAGGTGACTGACCAGTGGTCATTGTACTTGTTCTTTCAGCTTGAATATCCATAGTTGTAATTGCGCTGAATGACCAGCAGTCATTGTACATGTTTCTTCAGCTTTAACATCCATAGTTGTAATTGAGGTGACTGACTAGCGGTCATTGTATATATTCCTTCAGCTTTAACATCCATAGTTGTAATTGATGTGACTGACCAAGGGTTAGCTTTTTAGATGTGTGTAGTAACCAGCAAATGTTTGGCGATTTTAATGGTGCAGATACCAAAGGATCTGCCAACACTCAGGTCTTAGAGGAAATGCCGGACGGACACATAATCTGAATGTTACTGATATCATTAGTATTGGGAGTCTTTGCTTGCTGTTTAAGATGTGGACGGAGCACATAAGGTAGTGTCCTAAGTGCTGTGATGTCAGTTCTTGGTTAAACTCAGTGGTACACATTTAAGTGTAGAAAGTTGACTATACCATGGTAGCTGAGATTTGCTAGGAGCAGTCAAGAATCGTAATATTGTCCGGTCTTTTCATTGTAAAATAATATGGTAGGTACAGGGTAAAGAATGTTGAATTTGTTTGGTTGTAGCCATTACCCAGTGTATAAACTGCTAGGTACAGAGACAAGAAAGTTAACATTGTTTGTTCATGGTCATTGCTCAGTGTGAAAATTGCTAAGTAAAGAAAATACAAGTTAACATTAGTTGGTTGTGGTTGTTGCTCAACTATAGTGTATAAACTGCTAGGTAAAAGTCAAGAAATTTGGTCATAGCCAATGTATAAGCTACTAGGAACAGCGTCAAGACAGTTTGTTTGGTCATGTTCATTATTCAATGTACAGTTAGTTGCAAGGTACACAATAATGTGATATAATTCAAATGTTAATTATGATGTTTTTGTTAAATCATATTCACACTGACTGTGCTTGTTTCCATAAGTGTGTTTTGTTTAGAAGCCATACTTCCTTTTACTCTGAAACTGTGATGTTGTCTTTGTGCTATGATGGTGATCGTTTTAAATGGTGTGGTTATATCTAATAAATATCTCTATTTTACATCCGTTGAATTGTTTTGATTAGGATTGCATGTGGATGTAAGGATTTGTTGTATGGGATTCAAGGATGGTACATGAATGTTATAATTTCTGTTTGAATGTAAGGATTTGTTCTATGCATGCAAGGATGGTGCATGAATGATATAATTTCTGTATGAATGTAAGGATTTGTTGTGTGGCTGTTATAATTTCTGTATGAATGTAAGAATATGTTGTGTGGATGTTATAATTTCTGTATGACTGTAAGAATATGTTGTGTGGATGTTATAATTTCTGTATGAATGTAAAGATTTATTATGTGGATGTTATTATAACATGAATGTAAGGATTTGTTGTGTGGATGTTATAATTTCTGTATGAATGTAAGAATATGTGTTTATGTTATAATTTCTGTTTGAATGTAAGGATTTGTTGTGTCGATGTTATCATTTCTGTTTGAATTTAAGGATTTGTTGTGTGGATGCAAGCAAACGAAGCGAGGAAGTCTGGCTGCAGCGGAGATGTGATTCTGGTGTTGTTGAATACCGCGGATTGCCAGAGTAATTAATAAAGATTGCCTAGTAGAATTTAATTATACTTATAGTAGATCATTTTTTTTAGTTGCATAACCCTTTCAGGACGTTAAGTCAACACCAGCATTCCACCGTTGTTGATGTCTTGGCAAGTTTTACATTCAGTAGTTTGCCATTGCTTTCTGAACGACCGGCTCCCACATGCCAAATCGGTCACCGCTGTGTTTCGAACGCGGGTAAGCGGCATTACGAATTGCGTCTGCAGCACCATCGCCACGGAGACCGGTTAGATCATTATACAATAGACCATTATATACATCTATGCCTGATTTAATGTCAGAAGATAATAATAATATATCTCCAAATGTGAGCTTCCATGTGGACAGAAGGACAATATATTGCCATACTAGTGTCATTGTGTTATTTGTTTTGTTTTGTGACACTCTTCGCAATTTTAATGCTCAGGGAATGGATGTACATTATAATACTTGTTTATTTGATTGCACCTGCTTCGTGGCGATAGGGTTACGGCTGCAGTTTGTAATCCCGCATATCTGCGTTTGAAACACAGCTGTGGGCGATTGGCAGCAGACTGCCTTGCGTTAGTTTTTTATGGAATGGTATGGGTGCTGGTAGTTCAGAAAGCAATGGCAAACTACTGAACATGCCCAGAAATCACCAACAGCCAAACAGTGCTGGGGTTGACTGCTACATCCTGTAAAGGATATGCAACAACTTTTATTTGATTGCCCACCATGTTAGGGCCAAACCTACTTGTTTGTTTGGCACTGAAGCAGTTAGTAGAAGTGATGCAGGGCACAAAGGACTCAGATCTTCTTCTTCTTCTTCTTCTTCTTCTTCTTCTTCTTCTTCTGCGTTCATCCAGAGTGTTTTTTGTGTGATGTAGTTGCGTTTGCAGCAGAGCTGCGATACTTGCGCCTTTCGACCGATACATCCGACTTCTCTGGGCATTTGTTGACCAGGTTAACCGTCCTGGGGACCGAGATCTGTGGAGAGATATGAATACCCAAACCACTTGATAATGCACATGATGATGATGATGTTGTATATGATATTCTCAACATGTGTTCTCTATGTCTTATGCCACAACTAATCCCTTAGTATAATCTTGGAAGATATGATCTGTTCTATTTTATCTATTTATGGATTTGAAATTTGGTCCACATTTGGTACAGAGTCAAAAGTATTGTTTGGACTGTGTTGAGTTTGTGTGTTTGTATAGGATACCTAATCTTTTTTTGGTCAGTGAACGTTATATCTATTCCAGTCAAACCTGTCAGCGAAGCACTTTTCTTGCCAGGCAGGATGCCGCTGTCATACTTTTGCTGAAGCCTTTTGAAAAGCTCGTCTTTTGAAATTCCGTGTGGAAAAGTCGTATTTCATGGAAACAAAAACAATCAAAAATAGAGGTTAAAGAAAAGCTGGGAAATAGAGTTGATAAAAGGGAAAGTTAACTATTTCGGTCACGCTTATAAACACCATACTTGAGGGCAAGAGGTAGACAACGATACTTCTTCTTCTTCTGCGTTCATCCAGAGTTTTTTTTTCCGGACGTGATTGCGTTGTGCCTGTTTACAGCAGAGCTACGTTCTTGCGCCGTTAGGCAGACACATCCGACTTCTGTGGGCATTTGTTGACTGGGTTAACCTTCTCGGGGGTTTCTTAGGACGTTTGACTCTCACTGCTCTGGTATTATCCCCCATTCCAGCTGGCCCATTTAGAACAGCCAAAGACATCCTGGTCAGCCCTCGAGGGAAGGCAGGGGCAGACCATGGGCATTCCCCGCCATCCAAGGAGGCTTCCATAATTGCAGAGCCGACACACAGCGCTCTGGTACTGGGCTCACCCAAGGAATCGTTATGTCCTGCACATGGCTGCTTAGCCTCACTTCCGTATATTGGGCCTTCCATTCACCATAGGCTGTTCCTTCGGAAACCAGAAGAATGCAGTCTGCAGATGACATCCACACAGTGAGCTTTCGATTCGGACTTTCCACGTAAAGGATTTGCTATCCAAGCAATAATCCATTTCATGCCTCTGGGACGCTTTTGTAACCGACATACCTGTGGTATGAAGTTAGTTAGTCTTTCCTCTTGAGCCTAAGGCGGCGCATAGGGCAGAAGTCCTGTCTCTCCATGCCTGGCGGTTCGCTGCTACCTGTTGTAGATCTTGGATATTTACTTGGCCATTGAATGAGCCTTCTCTAATGATGGTTCTACGCAGGGTCTCTCTTGGTCTTCCCCGTTTTCTTTTCCCTACCGGTGACCATATGAGGGCTTGGTAGGGGAGTCTTGTCTTGTCCATTCTGAGTACATGGCCGATGTAGTTCCAACGGCGTCTTCTTATGAAATTGGAAACTGTATCTTGCTTAGTCTCTTGTCTTATTTGCGAATTGGTTCTGAAGTCTGTCTAGTGGATGTTTAGAAGTCTTCTAAGACATTTGTTCTCAAAATTGTCTAATTTTTTATCTAAAGCTACCGTTGATTTCCAACTTTCACATCCATACGTTAACACTGGAATCACACAAGAGTTGAAGATTTTGAATGGGGGTATGAAGTGTGGCAGTCTAAATACTTCTTCATGCACCTTTAGATGTCAACCTGAATGTAGTTAAAGTAAGCTGCAGTCAACTTGAGCTTGTTGATATCTCCATAGAGCTTGTCCTCAAATGAAGCAGGTGTGGGCCAAAATATCTTTCTCTGTTCTGCATATATTGGGCACTCCTGCAGCAAATGTTTAGCTGTCATTTTACCAGTTCCACAATTACATTCATCGGTATCTCCTATCTTTAGTTTATTGAACAAGTGGTATTTCAGCCTGTTATGTCCTGTGTGGAGTCTGAAGATTGCTACTTGTTCTCTTCGGTCGAGTTTGCAATATGCATCATCCTTCTGGTGGCCTGGATGCTCTGATTCCCATTTGGTTCTATATGTGCTTTTTATAAACCTCTTTGCCTCATTATAGGTTATGGCTATGTCAGGCTGTGGTAGTCGTCCGCCCTCTTTTGCTAGTCTGTCAGCCTCTTCATTTCCAGGTATACTGCAATTTGACGGGATCCACTGTATTACAACTTTTTTGGATTTCTAGCATAGACCATGGAGTGCTGCTCATAAGTCAGCTAGTTCTGTGCTGTTTCTGCTCTTCAGTATTGAGACAGCTGACTTTGCATCTGATCTGTGAAGATGGCTATTTGCTTCTCTTTATTTTCCTCCATCAAGAGCATTTCTGCTGCAGTTTTCAAAGCTTCTACCTCCGCTTTGAAGTTACTTGAAAATTTTCCAGTTGCCACTGACTGTTTTTTTCATTCCATTTTTTAAAGTTAGGAGAATTCCTCCTCCTCCATTTTCTATTGAATTTTTGGCTGATCCATCTGTATATGCATAAGGCTTGCTGTATTCTGCTGTTAGCTGTGCTAATATATTCTTCAGATGTCCATATGGCTAGGTCATCTGCAAATGAGGATGTGTGTACTCTGGCTGGAAAATTTTCCGTGATATGCTAGGAACAATGTTGGTGAGAGAACTCTTTGGGGGACACCTTGCTCCAACAGCATCATTTTGCTGGTTTGTCCTTGTACTTTTGTCCTGGCAGTTCTGTTCTCAAGGTGGTGGCTGATCCATTTGTATATTTTCCCACAAACATGCATTTTTTGCAGTTTTACTTTCAGTCCTTCCTTCCATACTTTATCAAATGCTTTATCTAAATCTATCCAGATCGCTAGTGTGTGCTTTTTCTCTTGGAAGGCATCCTCTATTTCCTGAGCTATATAGGTTATTTGATCTTCAGTGGATCTGTACTTTCTGAATCCTGCTTGGTGTGGTGTTAAGAGTTGGTTTTCTTCCAGATGCCGTGTTAGCCTGCCATTGATAATAGACAACGATACAAGTGGGAAGATAACATCAAGAGGTGGAGGAACATCAGTCTGAAAGAATGTACAGTTAGGGCGAGAGACAGACAATGTTGGCGATCCAATGCAGCCAACCTTCATTGTGGGGATGGCACTTGATCGATTGATTATTTGGCCCCAACGCAACTCTGTCTCCATCTGCGCTGGTCGGTGTTAAACCCTGGTCAGGCAATGACAACGTAGAAGTCCATGCCGTAGCTGTGGATCCTGGGGTCGTACTGATGCCCAGGTCAATGTGCTCCTGGATTCCACAGCCAAAGTTGCCTGGGGTCGTGCCCAGGTCAATGTGCTCCTGGATTCCACAGCCAAAGTTGCCAGTGGAGAAGTTGTTCTTTCTTAATTCATACTCTTCTACCCTTAACCCTTTCTCCAGAGTTTCCTCAGCCCTGAAACTCTGGACAAAATAGTAGACAGCAGTATTCTCAATTCTACTACGTCTGATTTCTAAAGACCCGACAGTGTAGCGAGCCTTTGATAAGACTGGGGTCTGTCATGACACAGATAACTACCAGGTATAGCATCCTGGACGAATTCAAGCTCGTGCAGCAGAAGATTGAGCAGGATGTGGCTAGTATGACTGCAATTAAAGCCGAGATGGGGGAGACTGAAAAGGATTGAAGACGAGAGAAAATAGCTATACCGGCTCAAGAAATAGACAAAGAATGAAATATCACAAACAGATGACACCAAAAGCAAATACCAGACAGAAGAGGAAGTAACAGAAGACGTGAACAAGCAAGTGTGCTACAGCTTCGACCACATCGTCGTTTCCCATTCCGCGGCCCGCGGGCCTCGTGTTGGCCACCCCTGCTTTAGGCAATCATATGGATTATGCTTGCTTGCTTGTTTTCGTTGCCTTGAGCTCCAACGCAAAGTCCTGTATGTCGGATGAAGGCATCCTGTTGTCCAACATCAGTGTGATGTCATACAGGACCTGAGGTTTGCGTGAGTATCCGTTGTCCCATGTCTGGCTTATTGGTGCGCAGACTGGTGGTTCCTCGCCGTACAGGCAGACACTCTCCGACTTCGGAGGAATCGGCGATCCTATTGACTTCAGCCAGGACCCCGAAGGGACCTGTTGCCCAGGACGCTCGACGAGGACGCGTCAATAGGTCTTGGCCAGTAGGCCTATATAACCCGGCCCTGGTGCCTTGGAAACACCTCTGCGTCCCATATGGATTATGACAAGGCAGACGAATATGGTGGTCCCTGCAGGATGCAAAAAAGCGTCCACCAAAACTGAAACAATCAAAAACAGCGGGGAAAATGCAGCAAACTAGCAGTACAAGTGAACGCCAAACAAAACTGAAACAGTGAAGAACATCGGGAAACTGCAGCAAAATAACACTACACGAGACAGCCAAACAAAACTGAAACAGTAAAGAACAGCGGGAAACTGCAGCAAAACATAACAGGGGGCGGGGGAGAGGGGGAGAAAGTTAGTTGCATATCTTTTACAGGACGTCGCAGTCACCCCGGCATTTTATGGGCAGTTTGTGATTTCTTGGCAAGTTTACGTTCAGTAGTTTGCCATTACTTTCTGAACGACCTGCACTCATAGCCTACCATTGATTTATTTGGTTGTTTCGAGATTTGAGGTTTGAAGATTAAGCACAAACCAGTACTGGCAACGCCGATCGTATTCCGTTCGAACATAAGGCCTTGTCCACGTCAGATTGGAAGCACTAGACTCGAGTTTCGCTCTCGTTTGAGCTCGTCAGTAGTGCATCTCCCTGACTGGGCCCGGGTCGAACTCCGGATCACTGGCGTGTGAAGCGGGTGTGCCAAGCAACTAAATAAATCAATTTGATTATTGCTCGCTATACTTTAGGCGCCTGGTGTGCCTTGTCAGATCGAGAAGACCTGATCATTCGGGGCCGCATCGATTGACGGATGTCAGTCGCGGCGATCGGGTAAATTTTGAGCTATAGCCTACAATGGGTGACGTCGTGATATTCTAGTATGATAATTCGGTCGTGTCTAGCGTGAGTCGCGTGGTCAAATGGTTGCACACCCTCCCCACACGCCATTAATTTGGAGTTCGATCCCGGGTTCAGTTGGGGATATGCACTCATAGCATTGTATGAAATCCAGCACAATGCGGTCTGCTGCCAAATATCCAGCAGCTGTATTTCAAACGCGGTATGTGGGAATTGCATTCGTAACTCCTTTGCCAGAGTGGCGACAACCCAAGAAAGCGCCAACAACCAAAACTGAAGAAAAACAAACAAAACAGCGAAGGATAACAACAAAATACAGCAGTACAACAAAATATGTCGGGCCCTTTTCAGCCCTAACACAAGTGAACGGCACCAAAAACTAAAACAAACAGCGGGAGACGGCAACAAAGTACAACCAACTGGCGTGTCTGTGTCGAGCTAACACAAGAAAACGCACACACAGCGAATCTGCTATCAATCTCTCGACTCGGCAATGCTGAATTGTTACCACCCGTACCTCTAAGCCAGTGGTTCCCAAGCTCTTCAAGCAGAGGGCCATATCTACTATTTTCGGTAGTTAAGCGGGCCACTACGTTATAAAATTTAAAAAGTCGTGCAATATCATTCTTACCTACCTTAACTTTCGTCAACAAAATTCTAAAACTTTAAAGGCAGTCAGTGTCAGTACTACACTGCGGTCATTTTTTGGTTTAAAATCAAAAGTTCATTTAACAATAAATTTATAATCAGTTTCGAAAATCGCTATTAATGTAATTAATTTACAATTGTAACTGTTCTTCATAACCAGTTACTTAAGTTCAGATGCCAGTTTATCAATGTCTGGGCACGGATTTGTCGTGCCCAAAGTCATAAGCGCAGCTAGATTACTGTCGGTGAGTCTGGAACGTTGCTTTTTTTTTTTTAACGGTCATTGCGGAAAATAACTGCTCGCATCTACAAGTTGAACCAAAACAACAAATGTACATCTGGGCGAATGAACGCAAGTGTTCAAATTGTTCGACAAGCAATAGTCGCCAGAATGAAATCATATGATTAGCTGAGCTGGAGGCAACTCCAGAAATTTTCATCTCAGTGCAGCATTGCATTTCAAATTGGTTACTTCGTGCTGAAGGTTTTGCTGTAATTGGCAGAGCTTGGCATCAGGAAATACGAACTCATTTATGAAGAGAGTATATTATATTAAATAACGAGGCCTCGCGTGCCACTTTCTATCAGCCGGCGGGGCACAAGTGGCCCGCGGGCCGTGGTTTTGGAACCTCTGCTCTAAGCTATGCCTCGTAACAACACCGCTTGTTTTTCATAATTTTATGCGAGAGAAAGGAGACACTTATCCTATCTGATTATGCAGTGATCCAGTATATATGCAGGACCAGCACTGCATACCCCCGAAGGCTATAGCCATCATAACATTTAACACCTCTTCCCCCCCCCCTTTTTCCCCCCAGTCTCCTATCACATTAGAGCAATTTGCCATTCGAGTCGCGATTCCCCTTTGAAGGACTGATTTTTACGTGTAGATTAGCTTTCCCTATTACCGGTGTCCCTCGCCATAAGGCGAACCAACTCCGGCTTCTGAGGCACTTGTAATTTACGTCCCCAAGTCAAGGACAAGTCAGACTTGTAATTTACGTCCCCAAGTCAAGGACGAGTATGCAACATTTTAGTCCAACTGACCGGTGTAAGGGTTTAACCTGCTACCTCGGCACCAGAACACCGAAAGTTTAACAATACAAGTCAAGTAACCAACGACTCCTTGTCATATTACATCATCATCATCATCATCATCATCATCACCATCCAGTGGCTTGTTAGTTGCAGAACTTTTCCCACAAAACACAATTCATGTGAGCTATTATTCAAAACACAATTGATGTGAGCTATTCAAAGTACGGTTCATGTTAGAGATACATCGCACAGTTTATATGAGCGATTCAAAATACATTTAATGTGAGCAATTATAAACACAGTTCATACGAGCGATACATGGCACAATTCATGTAAACGATTCAAAACACAGTTAACGTGAGCGATACATCACACAGCTCATGTAAGCGTTTCAAAACAAAAGTTCATGTAAACGATTCAAACCACAGTTCATTAAATCAGAGATTGCAAAATAATATAACAGAGGGATCGGCGTTTGAGATAAGCTTCTAAATTAATAAATTATTCAACTCAGCAACAAGAACTAGATACTACATGAGCTTGACTGATTAAATGCCACGTGATGGTTAATCCCCTCATGCAACTTCCCGTGTCTGTCATGAGCTTATATACAGTATTTTCCCCCATGCAACCCTCTTTAATTTGATATAATAATAGAACATGCCGGCTACCATATTAACAACTTTTAAGTCATGACTGTGACACGCGCTAATTCCCATTTTTCGCAATCCATAACACAGAATCCGTTAAAATCCCATGCAACAAGAAATTACTAAGGTTACAACATTAATACGCATAGACCTATTTTGCCATACAGAAAGAAGCGTGTATGCGAAACCAGAGATACAATAATATCGGTTGCCTGCTGGCTCGTTCGTTGTGGAATTTGAATTCACATCAAGACAGATTTGTAAAAAAAAAATGACCCGGCTTTCAGGTCGACCTGGCGTTATAATGTTCACCAGAAAATGGCTTGGGTAGTAAAGGGGGACCGCATGATATTGACCGCACCCGCCGTCTAATAATTATTTTCATAGTAAGGCAGAACCGTAGAAGGTCACTGGCCGTCATGGGACTAATGCCACACAACAGGCACGACAGGGTTGCCACTTTTTTTTGACCAAAAGTATCTAGAAATGGCCCAAACAACATCCATAAATATCTAGATTTCGTTGGAAAGTATCTAGGAAGAATATCCAGATTGAGAAAGTAAGAATTACATATGTATTGATCTGACCGCCAGTCTCCATGGCGAAGAGGTTACGGCTGTCGTCGTAATCCCGTATATTCTCGTGAGTAACGCAGCTGCACCCGAACCGGCAGCGGTTCGAGCCGCGCTGGTAATTTAAGGGGTATGTGAACTGGTCGCTCAGAAAGCAATCGCAAACTGAGCATAATCTTGCCTTGTACATCAACAGCAGCTGAACAATGCTGATGTTGACTTACCTATAGAATCATGTCCTCATCTTCAATGATGTCTGTCTCACAAGATGCACTTAGTTTGGATGATGAAGTTGAAGCTTCAGATTCAAAATGACTCTGGTATGCTTTAGCTGTTCCAATTTCTTTTAATATACGGTCAGGGAGCTGATAAGTTGAACAGCATTTTCCTGCTCTCATCAGGCCAAATCTTATTGTCAAGATAGCATTTAAGAGGTCAAGTTTCATCCTGCTTCTTAGTTTACATTTTGTATAATTCACAGTACTGAAAACTCTTTCCGCATCAGCATTTGAATGGGGTAGTATCATGGCAGACATCGCATATTCAAAGAGCTCACAGAATGGACTGTTACCTGAGGCATCTTTAAATTGTCTTACTTCACTCCAAAAGGCTTCAGTTTCTGTTTTGTTTGTCCAGTCAACCAAATTTATTTTGGTTAACTGATATTCTGCTTCCGCCACACTATTATCAGTAGCCCTTAAAAATTTACTAACTTGACAATATTTAGGTATGTCCTTTACTGGCTGGGATATGTTGTTAATAGAAAAGAATGAAATATTTTTCAATACATCTAAATTTTTAAGAAGACTCTGCTTCAGTTGATTGAATAATGAGACAAGAAAATCTTGACAGCTCTTTCTTAAGTTGTTCTCTTCATTTTCTGTTAACAGTCCTTTTGTTTTTAAACCATCAATTTTTGATTCGATTTGGTATCCTAGGTATGGCTTAGGAGCCAAATAGCTCTCTATAGTGCAAGTGAACAAGTCAGCTTTACAAGTTGGCAATATAAGTCTTTTACCAATTGAGTGAAATAGCAAAATGAGGTCGTCAAGTAATTTAACTTTATCAAAATTTTGAGATTAAAATAGTTTATTAACTGTTTGCACTTCACTTAAAATGGGCTGTAAAAAGAGAAGGAATGCCAAATTGTTTTCATCACTGTACATTCCATATAGTATTTCAGCTGTTTAGCATTTTTCACTTTGTCTTGTTATTTCGAAGTGCGTCTTCAACTCCAACCATTGGTTCACAGTTACTTCAACAGCTGGTTGAATTGATAACCATCTAGTTTTGCAATATGATAGAAAGTTCAGTGGTGGGGAACTATCATTTAATGCTTTATATAAATTTTTATTGCTGTTCTCTGACATGATTTGGAGAACCAGTTATGTGTTTCAGCAATAAGGAATTGCAAATTCCTTAGTAAACATTCTGATGAGGCATGTGATAATGCTAGCTGCAAGGAATGACACGCACATTTTATAAGGATTAAAGATGGGATATCTTCCTTAAATTTTATATAAACGCTATGGTTGATATCAACCATTATCGAGGCATTATCTGTACCAGTTGCAGCCAAATTCACGTGAAAAGAATCACAAAGTCGGCATTACAGCAGTAAGTCGCAGCACAGTGTGTTCACAGTTCAAATAATGTCATTATAATTTATGCGCCGTTTTACTCATTACCAAGGGGTTGCCAGATTGTTGAGCGTTGACCCAAGTCAGTTCAAAGTTTAAATAATGGCAGTTACCATAACTTACGCGCGTCCAGACCAAACATAAAATGGGTAAATGACACCGAAAGAAAAGTAAAATCTAGAAAGTATTCAAAATATCTGACTCCAAATAAAAAGTATCTAGAATTGCATCCAGCATCCAAACGTCAGAAAACGGTATCCAGATGCCGGCAAAAACCTCTAGATCTGGATATAAAATATCTAGAATGGCAACTATGGGCACGAGTGCGCGCGCGCATGCGCACACACAGAACCGACGGACCTATCGTAAACTTGTAAAAGTAAAGGAACCCTATACACGTTGTAAGGCTCACTGGGTTTATGGTGCCAGATAAATATTTGTATAGATCAATCGGCACTCATTAAACAGAATAGGTCAGGCGAAAGCTGTATTTCAGAAAATGAAAAGTATCTTATGTAATAAAACACTTTCATTGAATGTCAGAATGCCATTGTCTTGTAAACTGTCGATATATTGTTGTTAAGGATGTTAAGATTGTTAAGCACGTGAATGGTGTCCGATGAGAAACTTGTTTTTAAAGAAGTCTTTGTTGTTTCATATGTTGTGCTTAAACCAGTGTATTGTACAGATCCACCCGACTTTACCATTCGGTTTGTTTCTTTGTTTTTTTTTTAAGTGTAAATTAATAAGCAATTCGTCACAAAATTCATGTGAGTGAGTGAGTGAGTGAGTGAGTGAGTGAGTGAGTGAGTGAGTGAGTGAGTGAGTTAGTTAGTTAGTTAGTTAGTTAGTCGCGGTTCCAACTTCACAGCAAAGGGTCGCCCCGTTATGCTTCGTTCCTGTGCCAGTGAACATCACACAAAAGCCCCCCAGTTTCCCCATGTGAAAAGTGGAACAAACAGAAGTCTCGACAAACCAACAGCCCGCACATGTATATACTATGTATGCATAATGTGATTCATCACATACTTTATGCACACATCAACTTTGCTAGTCAGTTTTTTTTTATTTTTAAATAATGAAAATAAGTAAAGCTCTTCGTAATAATTTATGTGAGTGATTCATCACACAGTTCACGCGAGAAATTAATCACACACATTATGTATTATATAAACAAAGATCTACACCTTTGCTTTATTGACTACGCAAAGGTTTTCGATAAAGTGAGTCATGTCGACATGATAAGGATGCTTGAAGATCTACAAGCTGATGGAAAAGACCTTAGACTTGTAAAAAAACATATATTGGAAACAATAACCTGCCATAAGAATTGATAATGAAGTAGGTCAATATCAGTCTATTAAGAGAGGAGGTGTCAGACAGGGATGTGTAATGTCTCCAGATCTCTTTTTCCCTGTACAGTAAAAAAAATGTTTTCAGAAATATAGAAGATATGGAAGGAATCATCATTGGGGGACGATGCATCAATAACATTAGATATGCAGTTGATACAGTCTTGATTGCAGACAATGAACAGGACCTGCAACATTTAGTAGATGCGGTTGTTGCACACAGTGAACAACTAGGGTTAGAGTTGAATTGTAAGAAGATACAGATTATGGTCGTCACTGGGAAGAAGGAAATACCACAATGTAATATACAAGTAAATAGGCATATTCTTAAACAAGTGAATCGGTACAGTTATCTCGGAACAGCCATAACATCAGATGGGATATGCCTTGAAAAGATTAATACAAGAATTGCCATTGCGAAGGTAGCTTTTTGCAAGATGAAGAACATACTGACCAATAAAATAATATCAATTGAAACGAGAAAAAGAGTGTTGAAGTGCTACACAGAACCTATACTTTTGTATGGATGTGAAGCGTGGACAATGAGCAGACAAGCTGAAAAACATCTGATGACTGTGGAAATGTGGTTTCTGAGGAGAATGCAAAGAATACCATGGACAGACAGAAAAACCAACGAGCAAGTCCTTCAAGAAACAAATGAAGATCGTAAACTGATTAGAGACATTAGACGTAGACAGTGAAAATTGTTTGGGCATGTTATGAGAAGAAATGAATTGGAGAACTTGGCGATAACTGGCAAGATCGAAAGGAAGAGACCAAGAGGGAAGACCGAGAAGTAAATTACCTGGATGGCTTAGCCACGCGGCATGGCCGAGACAGAAACACGGAGCTGATCCAGGACTCTGATGATCGAGTGAGATGGCGAAACATGACCGCCCACGCTTATCGGCATGGCACATGATGGATGGATGGATGGATTATGTACAGATCCTCTCGGTTTTGCAAGTCCGTTTTTTTTTTTTTTTAAATGAAAATGAGTAAGTTTAGTTTAGTTTAGCCGATGGATTAACATCACGGCACACGGGTGCAACCCATAAGTGCTCTGTTTCCCTCTTAACTCAAATCTGAGTTTGGAGAAACTCAGCTCAGTGCACGAATTCCGTAGCACCGGCGAGGATCCTGAAAATACTTTGGGTAGATTTTCAACTCGAAATTTTGCCCGGGCAGTGCCGTTAGGCTACTCTTTTTTCGATTTCCAACTGCCAAGGGAGTTTTTTACGTGCGCAACAATACACACGGGCGTCCGATCTCACTACCCAAAGACCAGGGGACATTTTATTACTAGAAGTCCACGTGAAAAAATCCCGGTCATCACCGGGGTTGAACCCGGGACCTCCAACACTCGAGGCGGACACCATACCCCATACCTCGAGACCACGCGGCCCCGTGAAAAATGAAAATGAGTAAAATTCTTCGTAACAGTTTATGTGAGCCATTCATCACACAGTTCATGTGAGCGATTCATCACACAGTTCATACGAACGTGTCCTGGCGTTTCACATACGAACAGCAGGTTCCAGCTTTTGTTTTTGTTTTGCATATCCTATTTACAGGACTTCGTTGTCAACACCATCATTTTACTGCTGTTGTGATTTCTTGGCAAGTTTACGTTCAGTAGTTTGCCATTGCTTTCTGAACGACCGGCTCTCATACAAATTCGTTAAAACCTAGAGCAACGCGGTCTGCTGCCAAATCCCGCGCAGGTGTGTCTTGAACGCGGGTAAGCGGGATTACGAACAGCGTCCATAAATCCTTCGCCACAGAGACCGGTGGATAAGAAAATAATTGAGACAAAAGGCTAAGCATCTGATCCACCAGTTGGGGATATAACAAGGGATCTTTATTTTGTGAAGGACCCACAATTAGACTCCTAACAGGTCTTCTTAAATTTCACGCGGACGTCTATCCCTAAAGCCACTCCTCCCCCGTATACAGAGCGTGCATTGGTAACGACCAGGAGTTTTAATACGTGTCATGATCGATGCCAGCGCATAACCGGTCATATTCAAGTAATCGATTGACGGGCGTTGATCAGCACGTTCTACTCTTTGCGGAGAAACAAGAAGCTGTTATAAACAACTTATTAACACAGTTTTACGGATTTGTACAGTTATTTGCGATAAACAATTCAGGTCTTGCCGACTTTGTGGTATATATAGGGCCAGAAGTCGCGTAGGAGATACTCTAGCCGGCCGGGCAAAGGTATGTAGTACTAGTAGTAGTTAGTCCCTTGGCATTGACTAATTGATTCTGCTACAAACTTCAACCCCTTACGGGGAAAACAAACAGCTGTTATACACAACTTAACAGCACAATTTCACGGATTTACACAGTCATTTTCGACAAACAATTCAGGTCTTGTCAACTTTGTGGTCTATCAAGGGCCAGAAGTCGTGTAAAGATACTTGAGCCGGCCTGGTAAGGGTAAGTTTTAAAGCAGTAGTTCAGTTAGACTATTTGTAGTCCCTTGGTATTGACTGACTTACAGGGAACACAAAAGACAGTTATAAACAACTTAACCACACAATTTCACGGATATGTGCAGTTATTTGCGGCAAACAATTCAGGTCTTGTCGACTTTATGGTCTATCTAGGGACAGAAACCGTGTAGTGATAGTAGATACTAGAGCCGACCTGGCAAAGGTAAGTTTTAAAGTAGTTAGTACTAGTAGTTAGACTATTTGTAGTCCCTTGGCATTGACTAATGACTTACAGGGAAAACAAAAGACAGTTTATACACAACATAACAACACAGTTTCATTGATTTACAGTTATTTGCTACAAACAATTAAGATCTTTTCTTCTTTGTTGTCTATCTAGGGCCAGAAGTTGTGGTACTCGAGCCGGCCTGGCAAAAGTAAGCAGTCCCCTGGCCTGGCATTGGCCACTTCTGCTGGCTTCAGTGTCGCGTCTGCTAACAGGACAAGCCACAGACTTACAAGTTGCCGGTCGTGTTTCTCCTTCTACGAGGAAAAGGGCAAGTTTTTCTTATAGTTCAGAAGTGCAGATGCATGAAATGACAGTTTATATTTTAATAACTGGTGTTTTAAGGTAAAACTGGAAAACACCGTGGTTTAAAAAAAAAAAGAAGTGATTAACAGAACGCAAAATAAATAATGTAAAATGTAAGTGAGTGAGTTGTGTGACAGGGTAGCTTTCAAAACAATATTTAATTATATTTATTTCCGTGGTGAATTTAAACACAGAAGAAGCTTTAGACTTTAGTGTTTGAAGGGGTGGTTTTGTTGTAAAATCGGAAGCGATTAAGATTAAGCGCTAGTCAAATATCTTATTGTCTAGTTTGTTAGGGTTGTTCTATGGTTAGTTACTTCACTTTAACATGACAATGTAATTGTAATATATGTCATATATGATTTGTAGTTAGTTTATAATATAATAAATTATAATTATAATATAATTCAGTATACTTTATTTTATAGTTTCTGGCAAGTGTGACACAAGACAGTTGAGTTTGCCTTACACTCTGAACTCTTGACTCTGGACTGTAAAGCAGTGGCAAAAGCACCCCCCCCCCCCTCTTGTTGATTTTCTTCTGTTGCCACTTAAACATTTTTAAGTCTCTATAATAAGTGCAGTTGTTGGTTTCTTGATCATGACTTTCCCGTGCAGCTTTTAGTGGATTATAGCTACCTGATGTCTTATAATACTTATTAAATATAATTAATATCAATATCCCTTATAAGGTTGTTGTCCCACATGAATAGAGGAATTAAATAAAGATGGATCAAATTAGTAAATAACACATAACTGTTCATTTGAAGGAAGAGAAGAGTTAAAACTCATGCTGATGCATGACAAGACAGTATATAGTATATTGTAATGACTGGCATATTAAGGTAATTATATTACATATAATTAATTTGTTATTTTCAAGGAAAAAGAAAAAGTTATTACTCATGCTGATGTAAGAAAAGACAGTTTGTATTATAATAAGTCGTGTATTAAGCTAAATATACATAAATATAAATCAACTTTATTTTTGAAGGAAAAAAAAACAGGTAAAAACTGTTGCAAGAAAAGACAGTGTATACTGTAATAACTGGTGTATTATAGTAAATATATATTATTTGCATATCCTATTTACAGGACATCGCTGTCAACACCAGCACTGTTGATGAGTAGA
Organism: Cepaea hortensis; assembly: GCA_963921405.1. Taxonomy (NCBI): domain Eukaryota; kingdom Metazoa; phylum Mollusca; class Gastropoda; order Stylommatophora; family Helicidae; genus Cepaea; species Cepaea hortensis. The sequence continues at coordinate 444,802,146 of OY992876.1, read as the reverse complement.
TTAATGTTAATGTGTGTGAAATGGTTGCATGTAGTTTCTGTCTTTCTGTTTCTTAATCCTCAAGCTTCTGCCGTTGATTATCTGTAGGCTATCACTCTATCAGCCCATCCAACATTTTTATCTCTTATTTTTGTTTTTCAATATCCTGTTCAACCTTCCTGTGTTATAATTGGGATATATATTATACGTTGTACATAGTTTAGCGTTATTCATGTGTATAATTGTTCATAGTTATTTTTGTTCAACATATGTTATATTGATCTATACTGTATGTATAATGAGACTCAGTCTATCATATGGTTGAGAATGTTTATACTAATTATCAGTGTCATGAGGTGTGGGGTGGTTGATATTTGCAAGATTATCAGTGTCATGAGGTGTGGGCTGGTTGATATTTGCACATGTTGAATATTCACCCCCCCCTCCCCCCCCCCCCCCCCCACACACACACACACACCTGGCATAATTGTGTGTTAGGCTCATTTGCACATGCATGCTGGATGTTCACGTGTGCATCATGGACAGGTTACACGCTATTCAGGTGTGTGCTGTCACCCATGCTTATTTAGGTGTAGATGGAGAGATTTCGATTATACCTTTACCCTTACTCTGTTCAACCTTAGAAGCAGAGTCCATCCCTGGCTGAGATTAATAATCCGGTGTCCAAGTCAGGCACAAATAGGATATTAATTTGAAGGTGATTTTTGTCCAAAGAGGGTTGTGGCCTGATGTTAACTGCACCACTCCCTCATATAATGAGAGCGTATGTGTTGAATATTCAGCATGGATAGTGTGAAGTTCTTCCTCTTATAAATACTTGATGTTACTTCAATCGCTCTCGCTTTTCCTTTATTGCTCTTATACTGTAAACCTTCTATTAATACATAGGACTACTACTGCAGCCCCTATATTGCCACATGGCATGAAAGATGTGTGATGATCTCCTGGTCATCTCTATTTTGCACATGGATTCACATGTTCCACATTTTTCATGATATTCATGCAATAGCCACTCACATGCTTACTTTAACATAATTATTTTTCAACATGTTATATGAATTTGTGTGATGAAGGGATTCGGAACGCAATTCATAATCCTGTATACTGCGTTCGCAAACACAGCTGCAGGCAATTTGGAAGCAGATTGCCTTGCGTTGGTTTTCATACAATGGTATGTGCCAGTTCAGAAAGCAATGGCAAACTACTGAATGTAAACGTGGCAAGAAATCACAAACAGCCAAAAATACTGGGGTTGACTGTGATGTCCTGTAAAGAATATGCAACTAACTATACTAATTTATAAAGTATTTTGAAGTTCTGTCTATCATATAGTTGTGCATTAAAAAAACAAAAACTGATTGCCATAAGTCATGTATAGTTAAGTATTCATTTTGTATATAATGTTACAAAGATTTTGTTTTTAACACATATTACAGTATTTAGAATGTAAAAAGATTGTCCATTATATAGTTATGACTGTTTGGACTAAATATCATATAGTCAAGCTTACATTTGTATAAGGGTTATTCATTTGAAATCCGTTCCAATGGCTTTATTACAAAAGCATGAAAGAAACATTAACAGGTGTGGTAGAATTAAACAAAGCATTCATTTTGAATGAAGTTTGCACCATGGGTTGATCAGAAGAAGTCGCCATAGGCATTCAGGCAAGCATCCCATTGCTTAGGTAGGCGGCAAATGCCGTCTGTAAAAAAGGATTTTGGTTGCTCACTGAACCAAGTGTTTACCACATTCATTACGTCTGCATCTGTGTGAAATTGTTGCCCCTTTGAGAGCTTTTTTTTAAGAGGACCCAACAAATGAAAATCACATGGTGACAAATCAAGACTATAGGCTGGATGTTGCAGAATTTCCCACTTCTTCCAAGCTAATGCTTCCAGCACAATTTTTGCAACATGCGGACGAGCTTTATCGTGCAACAAAATCACACCGCGAGAAAGCATGCCGGGTCGTTTATTCTTGATGGCTTTTTGCAGCTTGTCTATTGTTTGCAAGTAGTGGGTAGAATTGATGTTGACACCAGGTTCTTTAAAGTCGGCCAACAATAGCCCTTCATTGTAAAAAAATGTGCTCAGCATAGCCTTACCAGTGGAAACCTGTAACTTGAATTTTTTGGCTTTTGGTGATCCAGCATGCTTCCATTGCATGCTCTCTCTTTTGCTGCTTGGCTCAAAGTGGTGACACCATGATTCATCGCCTGCCACTATGCGTAAGAGAAATGCATCACCCTCCACTCTGTAACGCAGCAAGTGGTTCAAACACCATCCCATGTGTTCCTCATTTTGGTGGTCAATCAACATCCGTAGTACCAACTGTGAACACACCTTCTGATATTGCAGTTTCTTACGAACAACTTTTTGAATGGTCCCAATTGACACATCAAATTCTTTTGCTAGTGAATGTATGCTTCGACAACGGTTCATCTGTACTGCTGCATCGATTTTGGCAATGGTTTTTTTCTGTTGAAACTATATGCGCTTGACCCGGCCGTCGAAGATCTGTCGTGAACTGACGTATTTTCTGAAATATTCGTGCCCAGTCTGTCACTGTTGTCTTCGACACACATTTGTTACCGTACGCTGCCAGCATTCTTCGATGAATGCCCACTGGTCGATATCCTTTAGATGAAAGAAACCAAATCACCGCTCTGTGAGCTTCTTTGGACAGATTTTGGATCAACCCGGCCATTTTCTCAATGGTCAGAAACAGAACCTATGCTTCATGGGATGACAAGCACATGCTCTTTTATTCAATGTCAGTACTTATCACATGACTATGACATGATCATGTTCAACGTACGCAATTACGCGCGTTGCGGCATGAACGGATTTCAAATGAACGCTCCTAATATATAAATTCGCGTAGACATTTTCTCTCCTGTCAGTCTGTTTCTAACACCCTTTATCTTCCTGGTTGCATGCAGTTGTGTTCTCCAAACCCGCTCTTACATAACAGACTGTTCAAACCCTCTCTTATATAACAGACCCTCCTAACACCTCTCTTTTATAACAGACCCTACTAACACCTCTCTTATATAACATATCCTACTAACACCTCTCTTATATAACAGATCCTACTACCACCTCTCTTATATAACAGACCCTATTAACACCTCTCTTATATAACATATATATATAACAGACCCTACTAACACCTCTCTTATATAACATATATATAACAGACCCTACTAACACCTCTCTTATATAACAGATCATCCAAACCCTCTCTCATCATCATCTTATCTCATCATGTTCCTCTTGTACCTTGCGGTGTCGAGGTGAAGTATAACATATATATAACAGACCCTACTAACACCTCTCTTATATAACATATATATATATATATAACAGACCCTACTAATACCTCTCTTATATAACATATATATAACAGACCATACTAACACCTCTCTTATATAACATATATATATATATATATATATATATATATATATAACAGACCCTACTAATACCTCTCTTATATAACATATATATAACAGACCCTACTAACACCTCTCTTATATAACAGACCCCCCTAACACCTCTCTTATATAACAGACCCTCCTAACACCTCTCTTATATAACAGACTCATCTTTAACTAACATTCTTTGATGATACTATAATACTAACCCACAAACCCACAGACACGTGAATAGCACGCAGAGCAGTGGGCAGTTGTCAACAAGGCCACTCAAAGATGACATCTGTAGTCTTAAAGAACAACTTCCGGCAAGGGTTGGACCTGAGTCAGAGCTACCTGCAGCAGATCTGTGGGCTGAGTGTTGTTGACTCCAGGCATTCTACTTACAGAATGACCAACATCATTTGTACCGTTGGTATGTATTCTTGGTGTGCTGTGCTGTCATGGTGGCAGAGTTGTTAGTGTTCTTGCTTGCTTGCTGAAGCAACAGTGTGCGAGCTTTGTGCTCGATATCTTGACAACAGCCAGCGGGGAGAAAATGACCAGGAGACCTTTCAATCAGATAGCGTTGGGGACGATTAGTAGTATGTCTCTTTGCTGGCTGTTGAACGAGGGGAAGGAGCGCTTATGGGAATGTCTTGAGTGTAGTGATATGGTTCTTAGCTCAACTCAACTCAACTAGTCTACACCATGACTGCAGAGTGATTTGTGTCTACAACATGACTTCAGAGTGATTTGTGTCTACACCATGACTGCAGAGTGATTTGTGTCTACACCATGACTGCAGAGTGATTTGTGTCTACAACATGACTTCAGAGTGATTTGTGTCTACACCATGACTGCAGAGTGATTTGTGTCTACAACATGACTGCAGAGTGATTTGTGTCTACAACATGACTGCAGAGTGATTTGTGTCTACACCATGACTGCAGAGTGATTTGTGTCTACAACATGACTTCAGAGTGATTTGTGTCTACAACATGACTTCAGAGTGATTTGTGTCTACAACATGACTTCAGAGTGATTTGTGTCTACAGCCACCAGAAGTTAGTGGTTTGTGACAAATGCAGAGAAAATGCATCCACTCACTTTTCTCACTCCCCAAGAATGAAAAAAAACAGTAAGTGTAGTCCATGGGAGTTATAAGGGTTTGAAGTGTTAGGCCTTCACATTTTCAATCTGTAATTGTGTTGTGAACACAAGCCACTATGTAGTCATGTTGTGAACACAAGCCACTCTACAGCTGTTGTGAACACAAGCCACCCTGTAGTCATGTTGTGAACACAAGCTACTCTATAGCTGTTGTGAACACAAGCCACTCTCTAGTCATGTTGTGAACACAAGCCACTCTCTAGTCGTGTTGTAGACACAAGCCACTCTGTAGTCATGTTGCAGACACAAGCCACTCTGTAGTCATGTTGTAGACACAAGCCACTCTGTAGTCATGTTGTAGACACAAGCCACTCTGTAGTCATGTTGTAGACACAAGCCACTCTGTAGTCATGTTGTAGGCACAAGCCACTCTATAGCTGTTGTGAACACAAGCCACTCTGTAGTCATGTTGTAGACACAAGCCACTCTGTAGTCATGTTGTAGACACAAGCCACTCTGTAGTCATGTTGTAGACACAAGCCACTCTGTAGTCATGTTGTAGACACAAGCCACTCTGTAGTCATGTTGTAGACACAAGACACTCTGTAGTCATGTTGTAGACACAAGCCACTCTATAGCTGTTGTGAACACAAGCCACTCTGTAGTCATGTTGTAGACACAAGCCACTCTGTAGTCATGTTGTGAACACAAGCCACTCTATAGCTGTTGTGAACACAAGCCACTCTGTAGTCATGTTGTAGACACAAGCCACTCTGTAGTCATGTTGTAGACACAAGCCACCCTGTAGTCATGTTGTAGATACAAGCCACTCTGTAGTCATGTTGTAGACACAAGCCACTCTATAGCTGTTGTGAACACAAGCCACTCTGTAGTCATGTTGTAGACACAAGCCACTCTATAGCTGTTGTGAACACAAGCCACTCTATAGCTGTTGTGAACACAAGCCACTCTGTAGTCATGTTGTAGACACAAGCTACTATGTAGTCATGTTGTGAACACAAGCCACTCTATAGCTGTTGTGAACACAAGCCACTCTGTAGCTGTTGTGAACACAAGCCACTCTGTAGTCATGTTGTAGACACAAGCTACTATGTAGTCATGTTGTAGACACAAGCCACTCTATAGCTGTTGTGAACACAAGCCACTCTATAGCTGTTGTGAACACAAGCCACTCTGTAGTCATGTTGTAGACACAAGCTACTATGTAGCTGCTGTGAATACAAGCCACTCTGTACTATTTCATTTACCCTGTACGTTGCCAATAAAGGATTTTCTAGTTACATTATTCTCAAGTTGTCTCAGTGTGTGCTTATCCAGTACGGCATCTTTGCCTCACTTCTTGATTCACTGGTGTTTGTTTAGTTCTCTCCACAAGTTCCACACTGGCGGTTCTCCCATACCATTTTAGTCTGTCTATTCTGTTCAGGGACTAAATAATGAATGTTTGTAGTTTATTAGTAATTGGTTTAGTCGTTCATCATGTTTCTCATCCATACAGTAGTATAGATGTTACTGAAATAGAACACAAGCCGTATATTTTACTTAATGTGGACTTGTGGAGTCTCAGCCACTGGAGACTTGTCTAAATGGAGAATGGCCATCATCATTATCAGAAGTTAGCATGGCCGAATGGATAATGGTGCTTGCTCTTACAATTTCCGGTGTGCTGATGGTGAGGTAGGGGGTTCAACCCCTACACCGGTCAGTTGTGCTAAAATGTTGACTTCTCATCCTTGACTTTGGGGATATAAATTACAAGTACACCAAAAGTCAAAGTGGGTTCATCAGATGGCGAGGGATATTGCTAATAAGGAAAGCTAGCCCACATTAAAAAATCAGCCCAGTGTGCCCCACGCTCAAGTTGAAAACAAGCGAACAAAACAAAACGACAAGAAAAATCATCTTCCACGTTTGCTGAAGTGGGGATGAATAGTTGACGTTCCAGCGCTTGATGGGTGGCACAGGATAGTGTCATTCCATGTGATTTTACAATGTCTTTGATATTGTCAATCCATTTTCTTCTCATGTGTCCTATCATTCTTGTATTAGAATTTCTTTTATGTAGCACCAGTAGTTGATGTTGTTGCATTCTAACAAGATGCCCGAACCATCAGTGGTAAATTTTGTATAACACTTCCAGTGACATGTATTTTACTAAGAGATAAACTCTTCATTGGGAACAAAGTCATAGTAAAATAGGAAAATGTTGCTATGACACAAAACTCGGCAGCTTATATTATCATAATGTTCCCAGCCTAGAGGCATAAGTGTTCATGTATGTCCACAGATCTCAGCCTTTGGTGTTCTGGATAAATTCTCTGGATGTTTTTCCTCCATTCCACCATCTTAGGCCATTCCATCATCAATTCTGTCTGTCTGTCTCTGATTCTCCTACAGCTGATATTTCCAGTCGTCACAATATTTTCCAACACTTCTCATTACCTGACCAAAGAACATTGTCTCTTTCTTGTAGTTGTATATAATGTTCCACTTACATTAGCCTGTTTCAGGCACTCATTGTTAGTTACTCTGGCTGGCCATGGTAATCACAACATTAATCTCAGAAACCACATCTCCGCTACCTCCAAGTTCTTCCTAATATCTTCATTCACATTAGAAGATTCACTGCCGTACAACAGAACCTGATTATATCCAGATTAGTTAACCAGAGCCAATGCGAGACGCACATATAATCAGATTGCCACTGGTACTATTGGGGTTGGAACTCTTCGCTGGCTTCTGAAGATGGGGATGGAGCGCTTATGGGAATGCCCCAAATGCTGTGATGTCGGTTCCTAAATCAATCAATCAATCAATCAGCCAATCAGGATTCTACGCCACCTTTAGGAAGTGGTCCTGGAAACAGGCAGAGGCTAGCATGCTTGCCTTCTAGCCTATTGGTCATATATTCACATCCCCATCATGGCAGATTTGTTAAACATTGGCCATTGGCATCCAATACGCATATCTCAGCCTTCATTAGATACCAGAAAACTCCATGGGAAGTAAAAGCGAGCGGTGTGATTTTCAGACCACATTGCTCATTGAGTGGCTCATTGAGTGTCAGTTGGTCTATACAAATATGTTGAGACCACATTGCTCATTGAGTGTCAGTTGGTCTATACAAATATTTTGAGACCACATTGCTCATTCAGTGTCAGTTGGTCTATACAAATATTTTGAGACCACATTGCTCATTGAGTGTCAGTTGGTCCATACAAATATTTTGAGACCACATGCTCATTGAGTGTCAGTTGGTCTATACAAATATTTTGAGACCACATTGCTCATTGAGTGTCAGTTGGTCTATACAAATATTTTGAGACCACATTGCTCATTGAGTGTCAGTTGGTCTATACAAATATTTTGAGACCACATTGCTCATTGAGTGTCAGTTGGTCTATACAAATATTTTGAGACCACATTGCTCATTGAGTGTCAGTTGGTCTATACAAATATTTTGAGACCACATTGCTCATTGAGTGTCAGTTGGTCTATACAAATATTTTGAGACCACATTGCTCATTCAGTGTCAGTTGGTCTATACAAATATTTTGAGACCACATTGCTCATTGAGTGTCAGTTGGTCTATACAAATATTTTGAGACCACATTGCTCATTGAGTGTCAGTTGGTCTATACAAATATTTTGAGACCACATTGCTCATTGAGTGTCAGTTGGTCTATACAAATATTTTGAGACCACATTGCTCATTGAGTGTCAGTTGGTCTATACAAATATTTTGAGACCACATTGCTCATTGAGTGTCAGTTGGTCTATACAAATATTTTGAGACCACATTGCTCATTGAGTGTCAGTTGGTCTATACAAATATTTTGAGACCACATTGCTCATTCAGTGTCAGTTGGTCTATACAAATATTTTGAGACCACATTGCTCATTCAGTGTCAGTTGGTCTATACAAATATTTTGAGACCACATTGCTCATTCAGTGTCAGTTGGTCTATACAAATATTTTGAGACCACATTGCTCATTGAGTGTCAGTTGGTCTATACAAATATTTTGATACCACATTGCTCATTCAGTGTCAGTTGGTCTATACAAATATTTTGAGACCACATTGCTCATTCAGTGTCAGTTGGTCTATACAAATATTTTGAGACCACATTGCTCATTGAGTGTCAGTTGGTCTATACAAATATTTTGAGACCACATTGCTCATTGAGTGTCAGTTGGTCTATACAAATATTTTGAGACCACATTTCTCATTGAGTGTCAGTTGATCTATACAAATATTTCGAGACCACATTTCTCATTGAGTGTCAGTTGGTCTATACAAATATTTTGAGACCACATTTCTCATTGAGTGTCAGTTGGTCTATACAAATATTTTGAGACCACATTGCTCATTGAGCGTCAGTTGGTCTATACAAATATTTTGAGACCACATTGCTCATTGAGTGTCAGTTGGTCTATACAAATATTTTGAGACCACATTGCTCATTCTGTGTCAATTGGTCTATACAAATATTTTGAGACCACATTGCTCATTCAGTGTCAGTTGGTCTATACAAATATTTTGAGACCACATTGCTCATTCAGTGTCAGTTGGTCTATACAAATATTTTGAGGCCACATTGCTCATTGAGTGTCAGTTATTCTATACAAATATTTTGAGACCACATTGCTCATTGAGTGTCAGTTGGTCTATACAAATATTTTGAGACCACATTGCTCATTGAGTGTCAGTTGTTCTATACAAATATTTTGAGACCACATTACTCATTCAGTGTCAGTTGGTCTATACAAATATTTTGAGACCACATTACTCATTGAGTGTCAGTTATTCTATACAAATATTTTGAGACCACATTGCTCATTGAGTGTCAGTTGGTCTATACAAATATTTTGAGACCACATTGCTCATTGAGTGTCAGTTGTTCTATACAAATATTTTGAGACCACATTGCTCATTTAGTGTCAGTTGTTCTATACAAATATTTTGAGACCACATTACTCATTGAGTGTCAGTTGGTCTATACAAATATTTTGAGACCACATTACTCATTGAGTGTCAGGTGTCAGTTGATCTATACAAATAATTTGAGACCACATTGCTCATTGAGTGTCAGTTGTTCTATACAAATATTTTGAGACCACATTGCTCATTCAGTGTCAGTTAGTCTATACAAATATTTTGAGACCACATTGCTCATTGAGTGTCAGTTGGTCTATACAAATATTTTGAGACCACATTTCTCATTGAGTGTCAGTTGGTCTGTACAAATATTTTGAGACCACATTTCTCATTGAGTGTCAGTTGGTCTATACAAATATTTTGAGACCACAAAGCTCATTGATTGTCAGTTGGTCTATACAAATATTTTGAGACCACATTTCTCATTGAGTGTCAGTTGGTCTATACAAATATTTTGAGACCACATTACTCATTGAGTGTCAGTTGGTCTATACAAATATTTTGAGACCACATTGCTCATTGAGTGTCAGTTGGTTTATACAAATATTTTGAGACCACATTGCTCATTGAGTGTCAGTTGGTCTATACAAATATTTTGAGACCACATTGCTCATTGAGTGTCAGTTGGTCTATACAAATATTTTGAGACCACATTGCTCATTGAGTGTCAGTTGGTCTGTACAAACATTTTGAGACCACATTTCTCATTGAGTGTCAGTTGGTCTGTACAAACATTTTGAGACCACATTTCTCATTGAGTGTCAGTTGGTCTGTACAAATATTTTGAGACCACATTGCTCATTGAGTGTCAGTTGGTCTGTACAAATATTTTGAGACCACATTGCTCATTGAGTGTCAGTTGGTCTGTACAAATATTTTGAGACCACATTGCTCATTGAGTGTCAGTTGGTCTATACAAATATTTTGAGACCACATTACTCATTGAGTGTCAGTTGGTCTATACCAATATTTTGAGACCACATTACTCATTGAGTGTCAGTTGGTCTATACAAATATTTTGAGACCACATTTCTCATTGAGTGTCAGTTGGTCTATACAAATATTTTGAGACCACATTGCTCATTGAGTGTCAGTTGGTCTATACAAATATTTTGAGACCACATTTCTCATTGAGTGTCAGTTGGTCTATACAAATATTTTGAGACCACATTTCTCATTGAGTGTCAGTTGGTCTATACAAATATTTTGAGACCACATTTCTCATTGAGTGTCAGTTGGTCTATACAAATATTTTGAGACCACATTTCTCATTGAGTGTCAGTTGGTCTATACAAATATTTTGAGACCACATTTCTCATTGAGTGTCAGTTGGTCTATACAAATATTTTGAGACCACATTTCTCATTGAGTGTCAGTTGGTCTATACAAATATTTTGAGACCACATTTCTCATTGAGTGTCAGTTGGTCTATACAAATATTTTGAGACCACATTTCTCATTGAGTGTCAGTTGGTCTATACAAATATTTTGAGACCACATTTCTCATTGAGTGTCAGTTGGTCTATACAAATATTTTGAGACCACATTTCTCATTGAGTGTCAGTTGGTCTATACAAATATTTTGAGACCACATTTCTCATTGAGTGTCAGTTGGTCTATACAAATATTTTGAGACCACATTTCTCATTGAGTGTCAGTTGGTCTATACAAATATTTTGAGACCACATTTCTCATTGAGTGTCAGTTGGTCTATACAAATATTTTGAGACCACATTGCTCATTGAGTGTCAGTTGGTCTATACAAATATTTTGAGACCACATTGCTCATTGAGTGTCAGTTGGTCTATACAAATATTTTGAGACCACATTGCTCATTGAGTGTCAGTTGGTCTATACAAATATTTTGAGACCACATTGCTCATTGAGTGTCAGTTGGTCTATACAAATATTTTGAGACCACATTGCTCATTGAGTGTCAGTTGGTCTATACAAATATTTTGAGACCACATTGCTCATTGAGTGTCAGTTGGTCTATACAAATATTTTTAGACCACATTGCTCATTGAGTGTCAGTTGGTCTATACAAATATTTTGAGACCACATTTCTCATTGAGTGTCAGTTGGTCTATACAAATATTTTGAGACCACATTGCTCATTGAGCGTCGGTTGGTCTATACAAATATTTTGAGACCACATTGCTCATTGAGCGTCGGTTGGTCTATACAAATATTTTGAGACCACATTGCTCATTGAGCGTCGGTTGGTCTATACAAATATTTTGAGACCACATTGCTCATTGAGCGTCGGTTGGTCTATACAAATATTTTGAGACCACATTGCTCATTGAGCGTCGGTTGGTCTATACAAATATTTTGAGACCACATTGCTCATTGAGCGTCGGTTGGTCTATACAAATATTTTGAGACCACATTGCTCATTGAGTGTCGGTTGGTCTATACAAATATTTTGAGACCACATTGCTCATTGAGTGTCGGTTGGTCTATACAAATATTTTGAGACCACATTTCTCATTGAGTGTCAGTTGGTCTATACAAATATTTTGAGACCACATTTCTCATTGAGTGTCAGTTGGTCTATACAAATATTTTGAGACCACATTTCTCATTGAGTGTCAGTTGGTCTATACAAATATTTTGAGACCACATTTCTCATTGAGTGTCAGTTGGTCTATACAAATATTTTGAGACCACATTTCTCATTGAGTGTCAGTTGGTCTATACAAATATTTTGAGACCACATTTCTCATTGAGTGTCAGTTGGTCTATACAAATATTTTGAGACCACATTTCTCATTGAGTGTCAGTTGGTCTATACAAATATTTTGAGACCACATTTCTCATTGAGTGTCAGTTGGTCTATACAAATATTTTGAGACCACATTTCTCATTGAGTGTCAGTTGGTCTATACAAATATTTTGAGACCACATTTCTCATTGAGTGTCAGTTGGTCTATACAAATATTTTGAGACCACATTTCTCATTGAGTGTCAGTTGGTCTATACAAATATTTTGAGACCACATTTCTCATTGAGTGTCAGTTGGTCTATACAAATATTTTGAGACCACATTTCTCATTGAGTGTCAGTTGGTCTATACAAATATTTTGAGACCACATTTCTCATTGAGTGTCAGTTGGTCTATACAAATATTTTGAGACCACATTTCTCATTGAGTGTCAGTTGGTCTATACAAATATTTTGAGACCACATTGCTCATTGAGTGTCAGTTGGTCTATACAAATATTTTGAGACCACATTGCTCATTGAGTGTCAGTTGGTCTATACAAATATTTTGAGACCACATTGCTCATTGAGTGTCAGTTGGTCTATACAAATATTTTGAGACCACATTGCTCATTGAGTGTCAGTTGGTCTATACAAATATTTTGAGACCACATTGCTCATTGAGTGTCAGTTGGTCTATACAAATATTTTGAGACCACATTGCTCATTGAGTGTCAGTTGGTCTATACAAATATTTTTAGACCACATTGCTCATTGAGTGTCAGTTGGTCTATACAAATATTTTGAGACCACATTTCTCATTGAGTGTCAGTTGGTCTATACAAATATTTTGAGACCACATTGCTCATTGAGCGTCGGTTGGTCTATACAAATATTTTGAGACCACATTGCTCATTGAGCGTCGGTTGGTCTATACAAATATTTTGAGACCACATTGCTCATTGAGCGTCGGTTGGTCTATACAAATATTTTGAGACCACATTGCTCATTGAGCGTCGGTTGGTCTATACAAATATTTTGAGACCACATTGCTCATTGAGCGTCGGTTGGTCTATACAAATATTTTGAGACCACATTGCTCATTGAGCGTCGGTTGGTCTATACAAATATTTTGAGACCACATTGCTCATTGAGTGTCGGTTGGTCTATACAAATATTTTGAGACCACATTGCTCATTGAGTGTCGGTTGGTCTATACAAATATTTTGAGACCACATTTCTCATTGAGTGTCAGTTGGTCTATACAAATATTTTGAGACCACATTTCTCATTGAGTGTCAGTTGGTCTATACAAATATTTTGAGACCACATTTCTCATTGAGTGTCAGTTGGTCTATACAAATATTTTGAGACCACATTTCTCATTGAGTGTCAGTTGGTCTATACAAATATTTTGAGACCACATTTCTCATTGAGTGTCAGTTGGTCTATACAAATATTTTGAGACCACATTTCTCATTGAGTGTCAGTTGGTCTATACAAATATTTTGAGACCACATTTCTCATTGAGTGTCAGTTGGTCTATACAAATATTTTGAGACCACATTTCTCATTGAGTGTCAGTTGGTCTATACAAATATTTTGAGACCACATTTCTCATTGAGTGTCAGTTGGTCTATACAAATATTTTGAGACCACATTTCTCATTGAGTGTCAGTTGGTCTATACAAATATTTTGAGACCACATTGCTCATTGAGTGTCAGTTGGTCTATACAAATATTTTGAGACCACATTGCTCATTGAGTGTCAGTTGGTCTATACAAATATTTTGAGACCACATTGCTCATTGAGTGTCAGTTGGTCTATACAAATATTTTGAGACCACATTGCTCATTGAGTGTCAGTTGGTCTATACAAATATTTTGAGACCACATTTCTCATTGAGTGTCAGTTGGTCTATACAAATATTTTGAGACCACATTGCTCATTGAGTGTCAGTTGGTCTATACAAATATTTTTAGACCACATTGCTCATTGAGTGTCAGTTGGTCTATACAAATATTTTGAGACCACATTTCTCATTGAGTGTCAGTTGGTCTATACAAATATTTTGAGACCACATTGCTCATTGAGCGTCGGTTGGTCTATACAAATATTTTGAGACCACATTGCTCATTGAGCGTTGGTTGGTCTATACAAATATTTTGAGACCACATTGCTCATTGAGCGTCGGTTGGTCTATACAAATATTTTGAGACCACATTGCTCATTGAGCGTCGGTTGGTCTATACAAATATTTTGAGACCACATTGCTCATTGAGCGTCGGTTGGTCTATACAAATATTTTGAGACCACATTGCTCATTGAGCGTCGGTTGGTCTATACAAATATTTTGAGACCACATTGCTCATTGAGTGTCGGTTGGTCTATACAAATATTTTGAGACCACATTGCTCATTGAGTGTCGGTTGGTCTATACAAATATTTTGAGACCACATTGCTCATTGAGTGTCAGTTGTTCTATACAAATATTTTGAGACCACATTGCTCATTGAGTGTCAGTTGTTCTATACAAATATTTTGAGACCACATTGCTCATTGAGTGTCAGTTGTTCTATACAAATATTTTGAGACCACATTGCTCATTGAGTGTCAGTTGGTCTATACAAATATTTTGAGACCACATTGCTCATTGAGCGTCAGTTGGTCTATACAAATATTTTGAGACCACATTGCTCATTGAGCGTCAGTTGGTCTATACAAATATTTTGAGACCACATTGCTCATTGAGCGTCAGTTGTTCTATACAAATATTTTGAGACCACATTGCTCATTGAGTGTCAGTTGGTCTATACAAATATTTTGAGACCACATTGCTCATTGAGTGTCAGTTGGTCTATACAAATATTTTGAGACCACATTGCTCATTGAGTGTCAGTTGGTCTATACAAATATTTTGAGACCACATTGCTCATTGAGTGTCAGTTGGTCTATACAAATATTTTTAGACCACATTGCTCATTGAGTGTCAGTTGGTCTATACAAATATTTTGAGACCACATTTCTCATTGAGTGTCAGTTGGTCTATACAAATATTTTGAGACCACATTTCTCATTGAGTGTCAGTTGGTCTATACAAATATTTTGAGACCACATTTCTCATTGAGTGTCAGTTGGTCTATACAAATATTTTGAGACCACATTTCTCATTGAGTGTCAGTTGGTCTATACAAATATTTTGAGACCACATTACTCATTGAGTGTCAGTTGGTCTATACAAATATTTTGAGACCACATTACTCATTGAGTGTCAGTTGGTCTATACAAATATTTTGAGTCCACATTGCTCATTGAGTGTCAGTTGTTCTATACAAATATTTTGAGACCACATTGCTCATTGAGTGTCAGTTGGTCTATACAAATATTTTGAGACCACATTGCTCATTGAGTGTCAGTTGGTCTATACAAATATTTTGAGACCACATTGCTCATTGAGTGTCAGTTGGTCTATACAAATATTTTGAGACCACATTGCTCATTGAGTGTCAGTTGGTCTATACAAATATTTTGAGACCACATTGCTCATTGAGTGTCAGTTGGTCTATACAAATATTTTGAGACCACATTGCTCATTGAGTGTCAGTTGGTCTATACAAATATTTTGAGACCACATTGCTCATTGAGTGTCAGTTGGTCTATACAAATATTTTGAGACCACATTGCTCATTGAGTGTCAGTTGGTCTATACAAATATTTTGAGACCACATTGCTCATTGAGTGTCAGTTGGTCTATACAAATATTTTGAGACCACATTGCTCATTGAGTGTCAGTTGGTCTATACAAATATTTTGAGACCACATTGCTCATTGAGTGTCAGTTGGTCTATACAAATATTTTGAGACCACATTGCTCATTGAGTGTCAGTTGGTCTATACAAATATTTTGAGACTACATTGCTCATTGAGTGTCAGTTGGTCTATACAAATATTTTGAGACCACATTGCTCATTGAGTGTCAGTTGGTCTATACAAATATTTTGAGACCACATTGCTCATTGAGTGTCAGTTGGTCTATACAAATATTTTGAGACCACATTGCTCATTGAGTGTCAGTTGGTCTATACAAATATTTTGAGACCTCATTGCTCATTGAGTGTCAGTTGGTCTATACAAATATTTTGAGACCACATTTCTCATTGAGTGTCAGTTGGTCTATACAAATATTTTGAGACCACATTGCTCATTGAGTGTCAGTTGGTCTATACAAATATTTTGAGACCACATTACTCATTCAGTGTCAGTTGGTCTATACAAATATTTTGAGACCACATTACTCATTCAGTGTCAGTTGGTCTATACAAATATTTTGAGACCACATTTCTCATTCAGTGTCAGTTGGTCTATACAAATATTTTGAGACCACATTGCTCATTGAGTGTCAGTTGGTCTATACAAATATTTTGAGACCACATTGCTCATTGAGTGTCAGTTGGTCTATACAAATATTTTGAGACCACATTGCTCATTGAGTGTCAGTTGGTCTATACAAATATTTTGAGACCACATTTCTCATTGAGTGTCAGTTGGTCTATACAAATATTTTGAGACCACATTTCTCATTGAGTGTCAGTTGGTCTATACAAATATTTTGAGACCACATTTCTCACTGAGTGTCAGTTGGTCTATACAAATATTTTGAGACCACATTTCTCATTGAGTGTCAGTTGGTCTATACAAATATTTTGAGACCACATTTCTCATTGAGTGTCAGTTGGTCTATACAAATATTTTGAGACCACATTGCTCATTGAGTGTCAGTTGGTCTATACAAATATTTTGAGACCACATTTCTCATTGAGTGTCAGTTGGTCTATACAAATATTTTGAGACCACATTACTCACTGAGTGTCAGTTGGTCTATACAAATATTTTGAGACCACATTTCTCATTGAGTGTCAGTTGGTCTATACAAATATTTTGAGACCACATTTCTCATTGAGTGTCAGATGGTCTATACAAATATTTTGAGACCACATTTCTCAGTGAGTGTCAGTTGGTCTATACAAATATTTTGAGACCACATTTCTCATTGAGTGTCAGTTGGTCTATACAAATATTTTGAGACCACATTTCTCATTGAGTGTCAGTTGTTCTATACAAATATTTTGAGACCACATTGCTCATTCAGTGTCAGTTGGTCTATACAAATATTTTGAGACCACATTGCTCATTCAGTGTCAGTTGGTCTATACAAATATTTTGAGACCACATTGCTCATTGAGTGTCAGTTGGTCTATACAAATATTTTGATACCACATTGCTCATTCAGTGTCAGTTGGTCTATACAAATATTTTGATACCACATTGCTCATTCAGTGTCAGTTGGTCTATACAAATATTTTGAGACCACATTGCTCATTGAGTGTCAGTTGGTCTATACAAATATTTTGAGACCACATTGCTCATTGAGTGTCAGTTGGTCTATACAAATATTTTGAGACCACATTTCTCATTGAGTGTCAGTTGATCTATACAAATATTTCGAGACCACATTTCTCATTGAGTGTCAGTTGGTCTATACAAATATTTCGAAACCACATTTCTCATTGAGTGTCAGTTGGTCTATACAAATATTTTGAGACCACATTTCTCATTGAGCGTCAGTTGGTCTATACAAATATTTTGAGACCACATTGCTCATTGAGCGTCAGTTGGTCTATACAAATATTTTGAGACCACATTGCTCATTGAGTGTCAGTTGGTCTATACAAATATTTTGAGACCACATTGCTCATTCTGTGTCAGTTGGTCTATACAAATATTTTGAGACCACATTGCTCATTCAGTGTCAGTTGGTCTATACAAATATTTTGAGACCACATTGCTCATTCAGTGTCAGTTGGTCTATACAAATATTTTGAGGCCACATTGCTCATTGAGTGTCAGTTGGTCTATACAAATATTTTGAGACCACATTGCTCATTGAGTGTCAGTTGGTCTATACAAATATTTTGAGACCACATTGCTCATTGAGTGTCAGTTGTTCTATACAAATATTTTGAGACCACATTACTCATTCAGTGTCAGTTGGTCTATACAAATATTTTGAGACCACATTACTCATTGAGTGTCAGTTATTCTATACAAATATTTTGAGACCACATTGCTCATTGAGTGTCAGTTGGTCTATACAAATATTTTGAGACCACATTGCTCATTGAGTGTCAGTTGTTCTATACAAATATTTTGAGACCACATTGCTCATTTAGTGTCAGTTGTTCTATACAAATATTTTGAGACCACATTACTCATTGAGTGTCAGTTGGTCTATACAAATATTTTGAGACCACATTGCTCATTCAGTGTCAGTTAGTCTATACAAATATTTTGAGACCACATTGCTCATTGAGTGTCAGTTGGTCTATACAAATATTTTGAGACCACATTGCTCATTGAGTGTCAGTTGGTCTATACAAATATTTTGAGACCACATTGCTCATTCAGTGTCAGTTAGTCTATACAAATATTTTGAGACCACATTGCTCATTGAGTGTCAGTTGGTCTATACAAATATTTTGAGACCACATTGCTCATTGAGTGTCAGTTGGTCTATACAAATATTTTGAGACCACATTGCTCATTCAGTGTCAGTTAGTCTATACAAATATTTTGAGACCACATTGCTCATTGAGTGTCAGGTGTCAGTTGATCTATACAAATAATTTGAGACCACATTGCTCATTGAGTGTCAGTTGTTCTATACAAATATTTTGAGACCACATTGCTCATTCAGTGTCAGTTAGTCTATACAAATATTTTGAGACCACATTGCTCATTGAGTGTCAGTTGGTCTATACAAATATTTTGAGACCACATTGCTCATTGAGTGTCAGTTGGTCTATACAAATATTTTGAGACCACATTTCTCATTGAGTGTCAGTTGGTCTATACAAATATTTTGAGACCACATTTCTCATTGAGTGTCAGTTGGTCTATACAAATATTTTGAGACCACATTGCTCATTGATTGTCAGTTGGTCTATACAAATATTTTGAGACCACATTTCTCATTGAGTGTCAGTTGGTCTATACAAATATTTTGAGACCACATTACTCATTGAGTGTCAGTTGGTCTATACAAATATTTTGAGACCACATTGCTCATTGAGTGTCAGTTGGTCTATACAAAGATTTTGAGACCACATTGCTCATTGAGTGTCAGTTGGTCTATACAAATATTTTGAGACCACATTGCTCATTGAGTGTCAGTTGGTCTATACAAATATTTTGAGACCACATTGCTCATTGAGTGTCAGTTGGTCTGTACAAACATTTTGAGACCACATTTCTCATTGAGTGTCAGTTGGTCTGTACAAACATTTTGAGACCACATTTCTCATTGAGTGTCAGTTGGTCTGTACAAATATTTTGAGACCACATTGCTCATTGAGTGTCAGTTGGTCTGTACAAATATTTTGAGACCACATTGCTCATTGAGTGTCAGTTGGTCTGTACAAATATTTTGAGACCACATTGCTCATTGAGTGTCAGTTGGTCTATAAAAATATTTTGAGACCACATTACTCATTGAGTGTCAGTTTTTTTTTTTTTTTTTTTTTTTTAAGCATATCCCTTTTACAGGACTTAGCTGTCAACACCAGCATCTTTCAGCTGTATGTTGATCTCTTGGCAAGATTACGCTCAGTAGTTTGCCATTGCTTTCTAAGCGGCCGGCTCAGTATCCCGCAAGTCACGAGCGGGGGTCGAACCGCCTCAGTTCTCGCTCCGCTACGAGACTCTGCGTGATAAACGGGATTACAGAGAGAAAGTGCTGTAACCCCACAGCCAGAGAGACCGGCGAGTGTCAGTTGGTCTATACAAATATTTTGAGACCACATTACTCATTGAGTGTCAGTTGGTCTATACAAATATTTTGAGACCACATTTCTCATTGAGTGTCAGTTGGTCTATACAAATATTTTGAGACCACATTTCTCATTGAGTGTCAGTTGGTCTATACAAATATTTTGAGACCACATTTCTCATTGAGTGTCAGTTGGTCTATACAAATATTTTGAGACCACATTTCTCATTGAGTGTCAGTTGGTCTATACAAATATTTTGAGACCACATTTCTCATTGAGTGTCAGTTGGTCTATACAAATATTTTGAGACCACATTTCTCATTGAGTGTCAGTTGGTCTATACAAATATTTTGAGACCACATTTCTCATTGAGTGTCAGTTGGTCTATACAAATATTTTGAGACCACATTTCTCATTGAGTGTCAGTTGGTCTATACAAATATTTTGAGACCACATTTCTCATTGAGTGTCAGTTGGTCTATACAAATATTTTGAGACCACATTTCTCATTGAGTGTCAGTTGGTCTATACAAATATTTTGAGACCACATTTCTCATTGAGTGTCAGTTGGTCTATACAAATATTTTGAGACCACATTTCTCATTGAGTGTCAGTTGGTCTATACAAATATTTTGAGACCACATTTCTCATTGAGTGTCAGTTGGTCTATACAAATATTTTGAGACCACATTTCTCATTGAGTGTCAGTTGGTCTATACAAATATTTTGAGACCACATTGCTCATTGAGTGTCAGTTGGTCTATACAAATATTTTGAGACCACATTGCTCATTGAGTGTCAGTTGGTCTATACAAATATTTTGAGACCACATTGCTCATTGAGTGTCAGTTGGTCTATACAAATATTTTGAGACCACATTGCTCATTGAGTGTCAGTTGGTCTATACAAATATTTTGAGACCACATTGCTCATTGAGTGTCAGTTGGTCTATACAAATATTTTGAGACCACATTGCTCATTGAGTGTCAGTTGGTCTATACAAATATTTTTAGACCACATTGCTCATTGAGTGTCAGTTGGTCTATACAAATATTTTGAGACCACATTTCTCATTGAGTGTCAGTTGGTCTATACAAATATTTTGAGACCACATTGCTCATTGAGCGTCGGTTGGTCTATACAAATATTTTGAGACCACATTGCTCATTGAGCGTCGGTTGGTCTATACAAATATTTTGAGACCACATTGCTCATTGAGCGTCGGTTGGTCTATACAAATATTTTGAGACCACATTGCTCATTGAGCGTCGGTTGGTCTATACAAATATTTTGAGACCACATTGCTCATTGAGCGTCGGTTGGTCTATACAAATATTTTGAGACCACATTGCTCATTGAGTGTCGGTTGGTCTATACAAATATTTTGAGACCACATTGCTCATTGAGTGTCGGTTGGTCTATACAAATATTTTGAGACCACATTGCTCATTGAGTGTCGGTTGGTCTATACAAATATTTTGAGACCACATTGCTCATTGAGTGTCAGTTGGTCTATACAAATATTTTGAGACCACATTGCTCATTGAGTGTCAGTTGTTCTATACAAATATTTTGAGACCACATTGCTCATTGAGCGTCAGTTGTTCTATACAAATATTTTGAGACCACATTGCTCATTGAGCGTCAGTTGGTCTATACAAATATTTTGAGACCACATTGCTCATTGAGCGTCAGTTGGTCTATACAAATATTTTGAGACCATATTTCTCATTGAGTGTCAGTTGGTCTATACATATATTTTGAGACCACATTGCTCATTGAGTGTCAGTTGTTCTATACAAATATTTTGAGACCACATTGCTCATTGAGTGTCAGTTGGTCTATACAAATATTTTGAGACCACATTGCTCATTGAGTGTCAGTTGGTCTATACAAATATTTTGAGACCACATTGCTCATTGAGTGTCAGTTGGTCTATACAAATATTTTGAGACCACATTTCTCATTGAGTGTCAGTTGGTCTATACAAATATTTTTAGACCACATTTCTCATTGAGTGTCAGTTGGTCTATACAAATATTTTGAGACCACATTTCTCATTGAGTGTCAGTTGGTCTATACAAATATTTTGAGACCACATTTCTCATTGAGTGTCAGTTGGTCTATACAAATATTTTGAGACCACATTTCTCATTGAGTGTCAGTTGGTCTATACAAATATTTTGAGACCACATTTCTCATTGAGTGTCAGTTGGTCTATACAAATATTTTGAGACCACATTACTCATTGAGTGTCAGTTGGTCTATACAAATATTTTGAGACCACATTACTCATTGAGTGTCAGTTGGTCTATACAAATATTTTGAGTCCACATTGCTCATTGAGTGTCAGTTGTTCTATACAAATATTTTGAGACCACATTGCTCATTGAGTGTCAGTTGGTCTATACAAATATTTTGAGACCACATTGCTCATTGAGTGTCAGTTGGTCTATACAAATATTTTGAGACCACATTGCTCATTGAGTGTCAGTTGGTCTATACAAATATTTTGAGACCACATTGCTCATTGAGTGTTAGTTGGTCTATACAAATATTTTGAGACCACATTGCTCATTGAGTGTCAGTTGGTCTATACAAATATTTTGAGACCACATTGCTCTTTGAGTGTCAGTTGGTCTATACAAATATTTTGAGACCACATTGCTCATTGAGTGTCAGTTGGTCTATACAAATATTTTGAGACCACATTGCTCATTGAGTGTCAGTTGGTCTATACAAATATTTTGAGACCACATTGCTCATTGAGTGTCAGTTGGTCTATACAAATATTTTGAGACCACATTGCTCATTGAGTGTCAGTTGGTCTATACAAATATTTTGAGACCACATTGCTCATTGAGTGTCAGTTGGTCTATACAAATATTTTGAGACCACATTGCTCATTGAGTGTCAGTTGGTCTATACAAATATTTTGAGACCACATTGCTCATTGAGTGTCAGTTGGTCTATACAAATATTTTGAGACCTCATTGCTCATTGAGTGTCAGTTGGTCTATACAAATATTTTGAGACCACATTTCTCATTGAGTGTCAGTTGGTCTATACAAATATTTTGAGACCACATTGCTCATTGAGTGTCAGTTGGTCTATACAAATATTTTGAGACCACATTGCTCATTGAGTGTCAGTTGGTCTATACAAATATTTTGAGACCACATTACTCATTCAGTGTCAGTTGGTCTATACAAATATTTTGAGACCACATTTCTCATTCAGTGTCAGTTGGTCTATACAAATATTTTGAGACCACATTGCTCATTGAGTGTCAGTTGGTCTATACAAATATTTTGAGACCACATTGCTCATTGAGTGTCAGTTGGTCTATACAAATATTTTGAGACCACATTGCTCATTGAGTGTCAGTTGGTCTATACAAATATTTTGAGACCACATTACTCATTCAGTGTCAGTTGGTCTATACAAATATTTTGAGACCACATTTCTCATTGAGTGTCAGTTGGTCTATACAAATATTTTGAGACCACATTGCTCATTGAGTGTCAGTTGGTCTATACAAATATTTTGAGACCACATTGCTCATTGAGTGTCAGTTGGTCTATACAAATATTTTGAGACCACATTGCTCATTGAGTGTCAGTTGGTCTATACAAATATTTTGAGACCACATTGCTCATTGAGTGTCAGTTGGTCTATACAAATATTTTGAGACCACATTTCTCATTGAGTGTCAGTTGGTCTATACAAATATTTTGAGACCACATTACTCACTGAGTGTCAGTTGGTCTATACAAATATTTTGAGACCACATTTCTCATTGAGTGTCAGTTGGTCTATACAAATATTTTGAGACCACATTTCTCATTGAGTGTCAGATGGTCTATACAAATATTTTGAGACCACATTTCTCATTGAGTGTCAGTTGGTCTATACAAATATTTTGAGACCACATTTCTCATTGAGTGTCAGTTGGTCTATACAAATATTTTGAGACCACATTTCTCATTGAGTGTCAGTTGTTCTATACAAATATTTTGAGACCACATTTCTCATTGAGTGTCAGTTGTTCTATACAAATATTTTGAGACCACATTTCTCATTGAGTGTCAGTTGTTCTATATAAATATGACACCAGTACCACATACCCAGGGTGCTTGAAAGATTAACTTGTTTTTTTAACTACTCCTCGTGTGGCGTTCATTTCTCACAACATCCAGTTTCACCTCCAGTTCTAGTTGTTTGGCCAAGGATATATAATCCAGATTGCATCCTGAATCCTCAGTCCGGCCAGTATCTCTAATAGGGATAGTGTTCAGGATATCAGCCTTGTCAGGAAGAGCTTCCTGGAAGGTGCAAATATTATAGCTGTTCTGTAAATATTTGAATGTCAATATTGGAATGTCAATATTGGAATGTCAATATTGGAATGTGAAGGACCAAATTAGGAAGAGCTTGGAGGCGGTGGTGATTTGGTTTTTGAGATGAATCTTACGAATGACTGCCAGGGTAACAAACAGTGTTTATCCAGAAGAGACTAATGAATGTAGAACATTATAAACAACAACTTACTATAAGAAAGAGACACACAATATTCTTTGGTCATAGGAGAAAACAGGCATTGGGGAACATCGTGATGAACTGGAGAAGACTGGTGGTAGATGGGGCAAGAGGCAGACCAAGAGAAATTATGGTTGATAGTCTTAAGACTGAGATCTGTGGAAAGCCATGAATGGCCTATCCCAACCGGCATGGCACTTGATGATGATGAGTCTAAGACAGTGGCTTGGGGGAATGTCAGCAGTAGAGTTGATTCAGATCACCAAGGATAGAGATCTGTTTAGAGACATGAGCACCTAAGCCATGTGGCATGGCGCATGATGATGCTGATTCAGTTAGTTGCATATCCTTTACAGGACATCACAGTCAACCCCAGCATTTTGTTTTACTGGTTGTGATTTCTTGGCAAGTTTACATTCAGTAGTCAAGTAAACAAAATGTCACCAATATCTTTTTTAAAACAAATGGGGAAGAAGAGGCAGCAGCAATTATTTATTAACACACTATTTCATTTGCCTTCCTTCATGTCTGTTTCGGGCAGGTCCAGCTTGTGATAGCATTGATACCCTGTCTGAGCTAATTGAGAAGGGAATGAATATCTGCAGGTTCAATCTGGCGCATGCTGATCACAATGTAAGAACAGCTTCATTTATGTTCTTGACTTTGATGATTTTTGCACATTTCTGGCACATTTTTGTTGATTTTGCAGTCTAATACTATTAATAGGAGATGTAAGAATGAAAATAGGTCAATGTCCCCAAATGGATAAGGGTGCTCACTCTTAAACATCTGATTTGTATTAAGTATATTGTGTTAAGAATTACATATGAAGTCAACTGTATTAACAGTGCAATTTATATATCAATTGTATAACGAATGACATGTGTCAGTTGTATTAAGAATGGCATATGTCAACTGTATTAGAAATGACAAAATTTCACCTCTCTTACAAAAGATGTATGATGTAAACTGTATTATAATGACATTATGGTGGCTTTATAATGAATAACATTGATATATCGAGTGTATTAAGAATGCCATATGATGTCAACTGTATTAAGAATAGCATTGATATTCTGACTGTATTAAGTATGAAATACAATATCATTTAAAATGGCACATTACATATTACTTTTAGCTGAATAAAATTTAAGGACCTGGCAGTAGGAAAACAAAAACTGAGATACCCAGTTATGTTTTATCCTGTGAGTCTCTCCAGTAATAGATTAAGAATAGTTTTTAACAGATTATGTGCCAAACAGTAATTTAGTTTTGGACCAGACAAAAATGGATGGTGGAAAATGCAACGTAGAGGTGTGTCACAGTTATGACTTAACCCTACCAGACCTGAGGCCCTGAACCTAACTGTCCTCTATACCTGGGCTCCTGAGCATTAAATAGAAAAAAACCAACATGATATAGGAAAATGTTAGTTACATGCAAACAAGTGGTTAGAATAAGATGGAACTTGGAGACATTGTAGAAAATAGGTCTACCTTTCATCTAGTGCCAATATTCCACATTTGTGTGCCAAAACCAAAGTATCGATCACCTGTTGGAATGTGAAAAACCTAGATCTACTTCGCTTTGTTGTTGAAGTGCATGGTTCATCAGCCGCTTGTTTCATTGTGAATTTTCAGAGTTTTTTCGCGTTAAACCACACAAAGTCAATTCAAACCTATGGGGGAAGACATTTGCAATGGCTAACCATGAGGTTTGACCACGATTGGTTGTTTATTTTTAGTTTGTGACGCATTTATTTCACGTACTAGGCAAAATACCGAAAATTAGGTACAGCGATATAGCGGCAGATTAGGAAATTACCGAAAAATCGGTACAGAGGTCTGGTAGGGTTAAAAGCTGTTAATGTGATAGCAGACATGTTGTATTATAATGCAGTGACAATATTTTGGCAATATATGAGCCAATGACAGATATAGGAAGACAATTAATCATGCCATGACACTTAATCAGTTAAAAATTCGAACCTAATGGCTTGCAGAATAGAACAACAGTTAGAAAATAGCACACAGCAGAACACATCCCTGAACGGGTAAGGAAACAAACAACAGAACATTCTGACAATCAGAATGAACCTACTAACCAGAAGGAACTAATGTAACATGCCACTTATTAGAATGTGGGCATATGGCAGACAGAGGACTTCAGTGCACTTTTCACTAAACACAGTCAAACAATTGTTGAGATTTGCTGAGGTATCTACTGTACACACAGTTAAACTGCAGTTATCTAATGACAAAAAGTCTATTTAAAACTACCATAGAGACAGTGAAACATTTGACAGTGTGTTTTGTGTATTTCGATTAGAAGGATGTAATTTATGTTCTGTAGTATACACCTGATGAGATAATCAAAATATGCCAGGCGATAAATTGTGGACTATATTGTTTGTGTTTTCATTATTCACATTCACAATGGAAAAAAAAGTTTTGAAAACCTGTTGTTGTTTGTATACTTCCAGTACCATCTGTTTGCCTTGCACAATCTGAGGGATGCTATCTCTAAAACAAAGTACAAAGTCCACTCTCAAGTGGCCACAGCTGTTGACATCAGCGGGCCTGTTGTACGGATCGGCAAATTTAAGAAGGTAATTTTATATTTTACATCAAACAAACCTCCCTCTGGGCATTGAGTTGAATGTTGACAAAGTTAAAGTACGGGGCTCTTTGCACACGCCTTGAGATGTATCGGATATATGGTGCTAGACACGTATTTGTGTAGACTGGTCCGTGGAGTCATGTGGTATATCAGCTCCAGGATTGTGCGAATGCAGAGCTATCCTTTCCCGCTCCCAGCTCAGAAACCAGCAGTTGCACACACATTACTGCATGAGGTAAAACCTGTTAGTTCAGCAACCGGTCATCCAATATTTTTCTGAACATTCAGTTCACAAAACCACAGACAGATGTAAAAGCATTCAACATGAAATCCACAGCTCACAATGTCACTCCACTCACTCAACTCTAGCTGAGTGACAAAACCATGTACTACCAGTCCAACATTAGGAATATGCAGAAGGAAAGACCACTCCAGAGGCCTTAACAACTCAACAGCTTATCTGCCATATTGGACCAAAGGTCCTGTTATATCTGTTCCATTCCATGTTTTAATTGTTTAAAAATGTCTAGTCAGCTATTTGAACCAAAATATGAAAGATATAACAATATGCAGCTTTACAGAACACAATTACAAAAACCATAGAAAGTTGCAGTGACTAGCCTTCATCAGCAAACACATACACAAAACACAACATATAAACACAGGACAGACACTACAGTGACTACTTTAAGGCATAATAACTGAATGAGAAGAATAGAAAGATGCCCAGGCTATGGTACTATTTGATACAATAGAAAAAAAACTACTTAGAATATTGTGGACAGCAAAGAATCTTGAGAATATTGTGGACAGAGACGAACACAAAGGCTGAAGTATTGAGAGCTGCGGGAGTTTTAAGATCACTTATCATAGCCATAAGGAAAAGACAAATGACATTTATGGAATATATCAACAGACAGAGGTGAATAGAGAATTGTGCCTTATGTGAGTAAATACTAGGCAAGAGAGGAAGAGGAAGATAAAGGTGTATATGAAAGCTTTAACAAGCAGTACCAACTTGAGTCAAGTCAAGAACAAACATCACAGCACTCAGGACAATCCCATACATGCTTTGTCCTCATTTGCAACAGCCACTGAAGAGTCCCAATTCTAATTTTACTGGTAGCGTCTGATTGTGTCCGTCTGGCCTTTCCTCGGAGTTAGGAGTATTGGCCAGATCCTCTTGTCACTCCTTGCAGCACCATTCTCTCCCAAGCCGTGATGATCTAACTGTTCTTCTGCACTATACTCACAATTTCAAAGGGCACCGAGCACATCTGCCTTATCATGCACCAACTTCATCAAAATACCAAATGAAAGAAGACTGAAGAGTCATGGTTGCCTGATATCTGGTGCAGACCAGGCACCTGAAGAAGAAACAGATGAGTAAGTAGAAGAGGGGGAAGTAGAAGAGGAGGAGGTAGAAGACGAGGAAGTAGAAGATGATGAAGTAGAAGAAGAGAAAAAAGAGGAAGAAGCAGAAGAGAAAGTGGAAGAAACAGAAGAGGAAAAAGCAGAAGAGGAAGAAGCAGCAGAAGACTATATATTCATCTCAACCTTCCTCTTCCTCATCTCATCTTGTTCCTCTAGTACCTCACGGTGTTGAGGTGAAGCATAAATAGTGGGAGAATACCCGTTTGTGGGCTTCATGTATCGAGATTCTCATGAACTCCGTTATTCCCTCTGTCCATTGATTACATGGTTGGCATCTTCTTCTTTGGCGTCTGTACATCATTGCTTGTTATGGTGTACTGTCAGTTGGTAGCCTAGTTATGTGGCTGAACCATTTCACTTGCAGTTTCCTAATGAAATTTATCGCTGCCATTACCCCACTTTATCCAGATTTCATCATGTCTGAGATTTTCTCTAGTCTTGACAGTTATTTTTATTTCTCTTTTTAAATCATTATCCTGGTTGGGCATGGGTAGCATAGCACATTGTGTTGTAGAGTACTTTTCTTTTTTAGCATCCACTGATATGTGTTTGTTCTTTAGTATTGGTGCTGTTTGTCCAATAGTTGGTTTGCCTTATTGCGTCGATTCTTGATCTTGTCTTCTGATTTGCCATTTTATGATCAGAGTTCTAATATGAAATTAGAGATGTTGTTGTATATATTTTAATATTTTTTCATGTCTCCCTACATTCCCATGCCAGGATTTATCACTGCCACTGTTTCTGAAAAAGGGAGAAAAGTGTACATTAACTAGCGATCAGAGTTACGCTTCTGGCTGTGAGAGGGAGACAGTCTATGTTCCACAGAGCTTCGTAGATAAAGCTGAAGTTGACAGCCGGGTTTATATTGAAGATGGACCACTCTGTTTTGTGGTCCAGGAGAAAGGTAAGTAGTTCTCTGAGTACGTAAAAAGCTGCTTTTCAGAAAATTAAATGTCTTATGCTGAAAGTCATTATTAACCCTTTACCGGGGGGAACATCCATTTCCGTCTGATCGCTTAAATGGGCAGACCGCCCGAACGCGCCCGATACTATTATGCATTGTAAAAACGCGATCTCTCGGCTTTCCGATACTTCCCACGGCTACTTTCGCTTTCGCCGATAGCTTGACAACGTGGTCGCCATTTGCAAGCACCTGCTATGAATTTGAATGGATATTTTTTGATAGTTTTTGGGGTTTTTACGCATAGTTTTTCAAAATGGATTTCGGCGATTCTTCATGTGATAGCCGAGATTTCACTAGGTTCTTCTTCATTGCGTTCATCCGGAGTGTTTTTTCAGATGTGATTGCAGTGTGTCTCGTTAGGCACCCTTGGGTCGAACCCTTAGGCCAACATATCCGACTTTTAGAATGCATTTTTGACCAGGTTAGCATTCCTGGGAGACTCTCACTTTTGTGGTACCGTCCACCTCCCAGCTGGTCAAGTTGGAACAGTCGAAGACTGCACGTTCATCCCTCAAATGAAGGCAGAGACAGTCCATAGCATTTTCCGCCATCCTGGGTGGCTTCCATAATTGCAGAGCCGACACATAACGCTCTGGTGCTGGGCTCACCAAGGGAATCGTCACGTCCTGCTCATGGCTGCTTTAATTCTTCACTTCAATATATTGGGCATTTCGTTCGCCCCGGGCCATTCCCGCACAAACCAGACGGTATCCACTCAGCGAGTTTTCTGACATGTGCTTGTCCTTGTGCCCGTCAGAGCTGTTACAGGCACGGCGGACATTCGGAAAACTACCTAGTCAGAGCTGTTCCGAACGGAAACTAGGTAGTCAGAGCTGTTCTAGCACGAGAGACATTCGGACGAGACATTTCACTCGGACGAAAATGTGTAGTGCCAATATTTAATTTGCCACCCGCAGGATGGCACTTCGACTTCAGCAGGCATTTTTTAATGAGGTTAAGTCTTCCTCGGGTTTCAAGGCACGTTAGACTTATTGTTGTGATGTCGCCCACATCTCAGCTGGTCAAGATAGAACGATCGACATCACGGTCAACCCTCAAGGGAAGGCAGGGGCAGACCATGGGTGTTCCCTGCTATCCATAGTTGCAGAGCCGGCACATATTGCTCTGAGACTGGGCTCACCCAAGGAGTTGCCACGTCCTGCTCATGGCTGCTTTAGTTCCTCACTTCCATGTGTTGGGCATCTCGCTTGCCACTGGTCGCTCAAGCACACACCAGGAATGGTCAGACTGCGGGCGACATTCACTCGGTAAGCTTTTGCTTTTGACTTCGAACCACGCAATGGATTCGCTAGCCGTACGTTCCATTTCGTGTTATTGAGACGTTTTTTCACTTTAGTCTACATTCTATGAGTTAGATACAGACAGTTTTCGTAACCATTTCATTCGACTTGGACACTTTCTGCATTTTAGTACTCGCTCACGAGGTAGGCTACATGTGCTGCCGGCTCGGCACCTTACCTCCGTGCAGCAGTGAACGAGAAACGGCCAGGCCCTCTCATCCGGGAATCCCTCATATCCCCCAGCTGAGAGCCTTCGAACAAGTATCAGAACTGGGCATGTAGCATGCTCAGTATCTCACCTCTATTTTTCGGTAGGTGGGTATCGGCCCGGCTCTCACATCCGAGGGTTTGTGGATTAGAGGCGTTCAGCCTAAATCCTCGACAGAGAGCCTTAGAGTATTGTCCGGACCAAGGATTTCTGCCTTCATGCGCCTGATTTAAACTTTTGACTGCTATCCTCAGTCTACCTGCAGAGCAGCAGGTTGTGTCTCTCTTAGTCTGGCCCCTATCCCATAAGCTGTCCGATA
This sequence comes from Cepaea hortensis, assembly GCA_963921405.1. Lineage (NCBI taxonomy): Eukaryota > Metazoa > Mollusca > Gastropoda > Stylommatophora > Helicidae > Cepaea > Cepaea hortensis. The sequence continues at coordinate 444,770,737 of OY992876.1, read as the reverse complement.
TGTAGTTTTCATCCATCGGCAAGCAGATGGGGTCAATGGGACACGCAAGCCCCCCCACCACGGCAAGGTGGAGACACATCGGGGGAGTTTCGCTAGGTTCAATTTAAGTGACATTAAAGGGCACGAAGTTGACTACTAATCGGAGCCAGATATCAATGATCAGCGTTACTTTGCATTAGCAGTCGTGAGTCGGACTTTAAAGAAAGTGATTATGATTCTGACAATGTGTTTGTAAATTGCCGTATAGATGACTGAAAATCACAAACAATAACTGTATTTTATAAATATTTGTGTTCATATATGGATAACCGGCAACAATCATGTGAGTAACATATTCTGCATGCTTTTCCCTTCATTGTGTTGTTTATTTAACCAAAATCGGTTGACTAACACCTTATTTGTGATGTTTTTACTAATGCAACCTGAAATTTTACCGAACCTGAAAAAATCTTGCCCGTTCAGGGCTAAAAAAACGGACAAGCGTCTGCCCGGTAAAGGGTTAATGAATGTCAGAAACAGAGTACTGAAATTTTCTATAGAACATTCTGTTGTATGCCAGTGAATCTTGGAACACGAATGAACAAATTAGGAAGAACTTGGAAGCAGCAGAGATGTGGTGTCTGATGTATGTTGCAAATACCTAGACTGCTAGAGTAACTGAGAGTGGGAAAGGTTAATGGAAGTAGAACATTATACTTGTATACAAATATAAGAAGGAGTTAAAATTAGTTGCGTATCCTTTACAGGATGACACAGCCAACCCCACCATTATTTTGCTGTGTGTGATTGTCTTGACAAATTTGCTTTCAATAGTTTGACATTGCTTTCTGAACATCGGACACTCACACCATTGTATGAAAACCAAAGCGAGGTGTTGCTTTAGGATCGAAGCTCCGACAGGTGGAAAATTATAGCACTCTTTGTTGATCCGGCAGCTTCTGCAGCTCGTCTTGTTCCAGGTGTATTGGTGTTACCTTTCCTCTGGAGTAAACTAGGCAGACCGAGAGAGGGATCAGGCTGCATGGACAACACATGGTCTCTACAATTCAGCCCAGGCTTGGTGCTGTGGAGAGGTCACATTAATTGTGCCTTATTTGAAGCACAATGCAAACTATCATCTGTCAAGACAGCCAGGTACCAGCTAGGTCTACATAAATATGGGGCTAGCAACGTGTCTCCAACATGTCTCAAAACTTATGTAATGGTCATTTACTATACCTGTTATATAGATGGTTGTGGGGGTTGAAGAACCCTCATAAAATCGCTCCCAGAAGGTTCTCTGGCATTTCAGGTGGCAAGCATGACATTAACCACATCACCCATTGACTGGCAGTTTTACCAGATAATGTGTCTAATTTATCCATTTAGAATGTGAAGTTGGAATGAACACAATAGGAAGAGCTTGGAAGCAACAGTGATGTGGTTCTTGAGACATATGTTGAGGAGACCTTGGATTGCCCGAGTAACTGAGTGCCCGAAAGAGGCTAATGAAAGCAGAACATGATATACACCTGTAAGAAAGAGACAATGTTCTTTGGTCGTGCAGTGAGAAGAGAGAGGTTGGACATGTTCTCAGCGTCAAAGTGCGGGGTTAAAATCTCAGCATAGCCCTGGAAATTTTTCTAACAACCATCTGTACCTAATAATATCTCATGAGCCCCTGATCTATTTGGTGGTGAGATTGGATACCTCCTTGTATAAGGAAAAAAAAAAACAGGAGTTATTGTGTGCACATTAAAAATGCCATGGCAGTTGGAAATGACAGAGTAGGCCGTAAAAACCAAATATCCTGGCAAAATTGTTAGGGGAAAAAAAGAAGCCTATCGATGAACAGGTAGAGTCTGTGACCTTGGATGGAAGATGTGTATAGGAAGTAAAGCTAACACAAATGCATGCTGAAGTCATACTGATAATTGAGGTGCACAACTTGGTATGATGCATCCCTCTAGGAACACAAGAAAGAAGAATGCAGAATGTTTGTGGTGCCAGACTCCATTTCTACGTGTTTTTTGTTTGTAGCTAGTACCAGCCTGAAGTGCCAGGTTATTCAAGAAGGGGAGATCAACAACCACAGCCAGTGCCATGTTCCTGGGGTATTGCCATCAGGCGGTGTAGAGCTTACGAACCACAGCCAGTGCCATGTTCCTGGGGTATTGCCATCAGACGGTGTAGAGCTTACGGACAAGGACAAGCAGGACATTGGTTTCTGTGTTCAGCACCAGGTGAGTGTCTGCCATTTATTCACTAACTATTGTGCTGATGTTCATATCGCTACAATACTACACAACTACCTGTGTTGTGTGTTATTTACAGAAGGACGTGCTGTTTCCTGGGTCTGGTGCCCTGAGATGTTCATGTCCCCACACCACTATATGACTACCTATGTTGTGTGTTAGTCACAGATGGACGTGCTGTTTGTTTCCTGGGTCTGGTGCCCTGAGATGTTTATGTCCCCACACCATTACATGACTACCTATGCTGTGTGTTAGTCACAGATGGACATGCTGTTTCCTGGGTCTGGTGCCCTGAGATGTTCATGTCCCTGACATCACTACACGACTACCTGTGTTGTGTGTTATTCACAGATGGACATGCTGTTTGTTACATGGGTCTGGTGCCCTGAAATGTTCATGTCCCCACACCATTACATGACTACCTATGTTGTGTGTTAGTCACAGATGGATGTGCTGTTTGTTTCCTGGGTCTGGTGCCCTGAGATGTTCATGTCCCCACATCACTACACGACTACCTGTGTTGTGTGTTAGTCACAGATAGACATGCTGTTTCCTGGGTCTGGTGCCCTGAGATGTTCATGTCCCCACACCATTACATGACTACCTGTGTTGTGTGTTAGTCACAGATGGACATGCTGTTTCCTGTGTCTGGGGCCTGAGATGTTCATGTCCCTGACATCACTACATGACTACCTGTGTTGTGTGTTATTCACAGATGGACATGCTGTTTGTTTCCTGGGTCTGGTGCCCTGAGATGGTCATAAAGGTTCGAGAGCAGCTTGGGAATGCTGCTTCCAAGGTCAAGATCATTGCCAAGATTGAGAATTACGAGGGTGTTAAAAGGTGGGTTAAATTTTGCATTTATTTTGGGCATTTTGAACATTGACAGTCGACTTATAAATTTTAAAAAAAAATATCCTTTACAGAATGTCGCAGTCAGCCCCAGCAATTCTTAGCTGTTTGTGATTTACTTGGCAAGTTTATATTCAGTAGTTTGCCATTACTTTCTGAATAGCTGATGCTTTTACCATTGAAAATATGCAAGGCGGTCTGCTTCCAAATTGCCTTCAGATGTGTTTCGAACACGTTCTGCAGGTTTGCGAATCGCATTATAACCCCTTAGGCACAGCTTCGGCACTCATAAATTCTTCTTCTTCTTCTTCTTCTTCTTCTTCTTCTTCTTCTTCTTCTTCTTCTTCTTCTTCTTCTTCTTCTTCTTCTTCTTCTTCTTCTTCTTCTTCTTCTTCTTCTTCTTCTTCTTCTTCTTCTTCTTCTTCAGTGTTCCGAGCCATTGAGGTTCTTTGCTGCAGATACAATCCGTCTCCATTCGTCTCTCTGGTTGACCTTCTCTTATCAGTCGTTGATTCCAAGTGCTTGTAGGTCTGTATGTGTATTATCTCTCCACCGTCTTCTTGGTCTATCTCGGGGTCTACGGTCATTGATTTCCTAAGTGTAAATTACTAGATGTAAATTCATGCTGTGGCGGCTTTGCCTGTACTTTCAGCTCTAGTTTGTTAATTGTCAACACACTTATTTTCTTGTAATGTTTAACAAATTTGGACAAGTCAACCAAAAATTAGTCAATAATGAAGAAATTGTAAATACCCCAAGCTTTGAAAACCTCAGCTCCATAATTAACAGTAATTAATCAAGCAGTTAAAAGACTAGCCTCCCAAACCTTGAAGCGCAGGTTCAAAGCCCCAGGTACAGGAACCATGGAAACTCTTTGGTTCATTTCTGCACTCTGTGTGATTTGTTTCCACATGTGTTGTCAGTTTTTCAGTTTTTGCCAGAGTTTTTGCTGCCATTACTGAATATCTGACCATCAGTATGTAGGTATAAAATAGTATGAAAGAATCACGAGTGTGGAGCTCATGGAGACAACTAATCATTGAAGCAAGAGGTGACAAAAAGATGCTGGCACTGAATTGAACAGACATGGAGAAAACCAGATTAAAATATAACTAGAATATTCCTTGTCTATAACCTGTAAGGCCAGTGGAATAGAGGGGAATCTAAAACACATGAAGAGAAATAGAGAGAGAGAAATAGTATGTGAAAGACATGTAAGGAGATGAAAGTATAGGATGACATGGCACGAGTTGGTTGAAGAACTATGCTCCAATATGGGATAAAGGTCAGAAGGAAAAGTATTTAGTTCTAGCAAGGATTAATACCGAAAAAGACAACAGCAGCAAAACAACTATTCAGCATACTAAATTCTTTAACAACCATACATGGAATCTATTAATAGATATCTACCGCGTATGCCATTCAGTGTTATGTTATAGGGAGGGTTAATGAAGTTCCAATGCTTGCGAGTATCGCCTTTTCTCCAATTTTCTCCTTGATTTATGAACATCATTGTTCTAGGATCAAGTAAATTCCCCATCGGTTTACTAGACTGTTATAGGTTCCTTACCTACTTAACCTTTTTATATTTTGTTACTACTGCCATGTCACAAATATGTTCTACACTTCACATTAGTTCTGGTTTGCCTGATGGTTAGGGACACTGGTAATAGGGAAAGCTAAGCCATACACAACAATTCAATCTAGTGCACTAGAAGTAGTGTGTATGCACTATGCTTGAGTTCAAAGCAAGCGAGCGAACACACAAAATATAAATTTAAAATTTAACAAAAAACATACACAATTCCTGAGACAAGATGTTAACATACTGAACCCAGAATGATAAACAAAATACACATACAGTTCTTGCTGTAATGTTATGTTGGGCTTCATATATTAAATATTATGTATGTATATTCATTGGACAGTCAGAGTGAGCATTCTGGACATTTTGAGGCTAAGTCGCAAAGGTAATTTATCACAAACATCAGAAAGAGGCAGTCTCTTTCTGGGAGTCTCCGTGGCAAAGTGGTCAAGCCGTCGGACTCAGGCTCCGAAAGTTGTGGGTTCGATTCTGGGCCGCGTCCTACGGTTCTCCAGTGTATGTTTTCAGAGACTCCTAAGGGTCATCACTGGAGCTTCGGAGTTCGTGCTTTGTGCAATGCTTTTTGTGCTGCGGATATAGATTGAGCCATATGTGATAAAACCTGGTGCAATGAGGTCGACCCTGTCGACTTTTAAGCGACTTTTTTTTTAGAAAGAGACTGCTAATGTTTTGGCCACATGAGAAGACAAATAATGGAACATGTTGTGACAACCGGAAAGTATTTGGGAAAGAGATTAAGGAAGACATCGAGAGAAGATCCTTGACATCTTGTGTCATGGCATGGAAGGGCATGAGCTCATGATTTGATCCGAGCCATTGAAGATGGTAGGTTGTGGAGAAGCATGGTCACCGATGCCAGCTGGTAATGCATTTCATGATGATGTATGCTTCCTGTTATTTTTTTTCAGAATTGATGAAATACTAGCAGTTGCAGATGGAATTTTGGTGGGCAGAGGTGACCTTGGTATTGATATTCCACCAGAGAAAGTCGTTCTAGCTCAGAAGATGATTATTGGTCGAGCCAACATGGCTGGGAAACCGGTTATCTGTGCAGCACAGGTAGGATCAAACTGGAATTTGCTGATTTCTAAAGGATCACTTGCATTGTACACTCTGAGACCCATTTTAGGCTGGGCTGACCCCATTTTAGGCTGGGTGGAACCTATTTTAGCTGGGTGGAATCAATTTTAGCTGGGGGAATCCATTTTAGCAGGGTGGAATCGATTTTAGCTGGGTGGAATCCATTTTAGCTGGGTGGAATCCATTTTAGCTGGGTGGAATCCATTTTAGGCTGGGTGGAATCCATTTTAGCTGGGTGGAAACCATTTTAGCTGGGTGGAATCCATTTTAGCTGGGTGGAATCCATTTTAGCTGGGTGGAAAACCATTTTAGGCTGAGTGGAAACCATTTTAGGCTGGGTGGAACCCATTTTAGCTGGGTGGAACCCATTTTAGCTGGGTGGAAACCATTTTAGCTGGGTGGAACTCATTTTAGGCTGGGTGGAAACCATTTTAGCTGGGTGGAAACCATTTTAGGCTGGGTGGAAACCATTTTAGCTGGGTGGAAACCATTTTAGGCTGAGTGGAAACCATTTTAGCTGGGTGGAACCCATTTTAGGCTGGGTGGAACCCATTTTAGGCTGGGTGGAAAGCCAGGGGCAGTTAAAAAAAATTTCACCGCTATGCAGATACGAACCCCTACAGTTGGGCCAGCAGGCAAGTGTCTTGCCACTAAGCTACTGCATTTCCTATTTCTAAGTGTAATGCTATGTTTAATTTCTTCTGACTTCTACAATTGTCCTGAGTGAGGTACAAGCTACTCTTGCCCTGGTTGTTAGTTTAATCATCATCATCTTCCACATTTGCCGTCGTGGGGAGGAATAGTTGGCACTCCAGCACCCAATGTGTGGCACTGGATAATGTCATTCTGTGTAATTGTACAATGTCTTTGATGTCGTCAATCCATTTTCTTCTCTGGCGTCCTCTTGCTCTCATAGTAGATCTTCTTTGATGTGAGGCCAGTGCTGGTAGTTGTTGGTGTTGCATTCTAACGAGAAGGTCAAACCACTTGATCTTCTGTCTAATATATGTGGCATAAAGTGTTGATCCCACTGTCTGTCTGATAACATTATTTCTTATTTGGTTTCGGATAAAATTGACATCCTCTTCTAAAGCATCTCATCTGACAGGTGTTATTTTTGTATAAGTGTGATTTGGGTAATGTCCAAGTGTGACATTGGCAGCGTTAGTTTAATATCTGAACATACACAGGGTGTATTTTTAATGATTGAACTGATTTGTGCACCATAATTTAAGTTGTTCTTCCTGAAGAAAAAAATTGAAGTTACATCCATTCAAGTTTTCCGTTGTACCTCACTTAAAAGAATTAGATCATCAATGCAGAGTTAACTATTGCTGTGGTTAGAGAATTTTCTTGTTCATGAAGGTGAGGAAATGCGTGTCATTTTCTTCACAGACGAAGCATGGTTTCATTTTTCTGGGTATGTGAACAGTTAGAATGATAGTCCTTGGAGTGATGAAAATCTTCACATACCCAGTGCCTCTCCAAGACCAGAAAGTAGGAGTGTGCTGTGCAAAGCATTGTATGCTTATGATCGGTCATATTTTCTTTAATGATATTGTAAATTCTGAAAGATACCGGACTAACATTCTCGAACCATTCGTAGTCCAACTTTTTGAGCGGGAAATTGAACAAGCCTGGTTTCAACAAGTTGGTGCAACTGCTCACACAGTTGTAAAATCACTAGAATTCTTATATGGCATTTTTGCAAATTGCATAATCTCTCGCGGAATGTGGCCTGCATGCTCTCCAAATCTTACTCCCCTGGATTACTAATTCTGGGGTGGGGTTGGGGGCACTTAAAGGAAAATTGTACGAAAACAATCCCCACACAATCAGTGAACTTCAGGTTTCAATCGTCAACAACATTAATAACATTACACTGCCCGAACTGCACAAGGTCTTTGAGAACAACAAACAAACGTATCCATACTTGCCAACTAAACCATGGTGGATATCTCCAACAACATTTTGTGAATAGAGTTGTAATGTGGAAAACTTGACCAAAAATAAGACACACTATAGCAGTGTATGTTGCTTGAACTCCACAGACGGTGAATACAAAACTTGGAACGACAATATTGTCAAACAATCCAGTCATTAAAGATACACCCTGTCTTATGCACCGTCTTATACTTCTTCTTCTTCTGTTGCCCTGTATTTCCCCATTGGAGTATAGGCCACACCAGACATCTCACTCTAAGCTGTACTATTTTCTGCTGAGCGGCGGCCAGAAGTAGCTCAGTTGGGAGAGCGTTAGGCCCAGGTTCAATCCCAGGTTTCGGCAATATTTGGCAGTCCGCATTCTATTAGGCTTTACTGAAGAGGGGATCCGAGTACTTATGGACTGAATGGTTTGATGTGCAATGCGTTTGATCTGTCAACTTAGACCTTCTGCAGCTTGCTCCATGCACTCCGCATATTGTGTCTCAATCTCTAGTTCTTCTCTCCAGTATCATATATCATCTCATCGCTAATCTATCTTGTAGTCCTTTAACTTTGCCAGGTCTATATCCATTTGCGTCATTCAGAGTATATTTCTGAATTTCTCTATGAGGAGTATAAAAATCCCCAGCCGGCTTGCTAGACCAATCACAGGTTTAGGACAGAAAAATCTGACCAAGGGGAGATGTCCCCCCTGGCAAGCCAGAGCCCCATTGGCCCATGACTTAGTGGTCATGGTTTCCTGGTCTACACCACGTGAAGGTGGGGGTTGACTTGTGTAGTCTGCGGGTCACTGGCAGGCTACTAATTTTCAAATTTTACCCCTCCTGGGAGAGGCTAGCCGATCCTAACCCTGCTGGCTGCAGGGCCAGGCGTAGTCCACACCTTCTAGACCCATCATATATTATATATTATACTATATGTTGTTTCATATTATATGACATAATATGTTGTCATACATTATATATGATCTCATAACATGTTGTCATATAACATATATTAAATATTATACCAGAACATATATTATATATTATACCACAGCATGTTGTCATCAATCATATATTATACCATAACATGTTGTGTCATATTATATCATATGTATAATTTTTATCTCATGTGATGACAGATGTTGGACAGTATGATTAACAGCCCTCGCCCAACAAGAGCTGAAGCCAGTGATGTTGCCAATGCCATCTTGGATGGTGCTGATTGTGTGATGTTGTCTAGTGAGACTGCCATTGGAAAATTCCCAGTGAAAGCTGTGGAGACATTGGTTTCTGTAAGCATTCTATGGTTTCTGTCAGCCTCCCCTGGTTTCTGTCTGCATATCCTGGTTTCTGTCTGCATCCTCTGGTTTCTGTCTGCATCCTCTGGTTTCTGTCAGCATTCCCTGGTATCTGTAAGCATTCCCTGGTTTCTGTCAGCTTCCCCTAGTTTCTGTCTGCATCCCCTGGTTTCTATCTGCATCCCCAGGTTTCTGTAAGAATTCCCAGGTTTCTGTAAGAATTCCCTGGTTTCTGTAAGAATTCCCAGTTTCTGTAAGAATTCCCTGTTTTCTGTAAGAATTCCCTGGTTTCTGTCAGCATTCCCTGGTTTCTGTCAGCATCCCCTGGTTGTTTCTGTCGGCATCCACTGGTTTTTGTAAGTATCCCTAGTTTCTGTAAGTATCTGTTATTTTCTGTTATGATGCCTGGTTTTTTTAATGCATCCCTGGTTTCTGTAAGCATCTCTTATTTTCTGTTATGATACCTGGTTTTTGTAAGTATCTCTGGTTTCTATAAAGTATCCCTGAATTTTGATTGCATCCCTAATTTCTGTGAACATTCCCAATTTCTGAATGTCTCTCAGATTTCAGTATTTTGTTTCTGAGTGCACCCCTACTTTCTGTAAAGTTCTGTGGTTCCTTTAAAAATCTCTGGTTTCTTTAAAGATTCTTGGTTCATGTAAAGATCCATGATTCCCATCAAGATCCCTGATTTTTGTTTGTCAAAAAATTGTGACATTTGTGACTGCTCAGATGTTGGTTATGGGAGTAGTTTGAGTGACAAAAGAAGCTGCTGATATTTCTCTGGATTGTGGAAGGGGAAAGGCAGCAGAGGGCCTTGGGCCAGCCCTGCATAATAAAGCCAGGATGACTTGAGTTGCAGAGACTGAAGACTTCCTTGACATAACGTAGCTTAGAACTGCTGAGAATAAATGTCACACTGATAGTGCAGGATTACAGCTGCTCCATCCATCATGTGCCATGCCAATAAGCGTGGGCAGTTTGTTTTGCCATCTCACTCTATCACCAGATTCGTGGATCAGCTCTGTGTTTCTGTCTTGATCATGCCACATGGCCAAGCCATCCAGGTATTTACTTCTTGGTCTTCCCCTTGGTCTGTTCCCTTTGATCTTGCCAGTTGTCACCAAGTTCTCCAATTCATTTCTTCTCATAACATGCCCAAACAATTTTGACTGTCTACGTCCAATGTCTCTAATCAGTTAACGATCTTTGTTTATTTCTTGAAGGACTTGTTCATTAGTTTTTCTCTCTGTCCATTTACAGCTGCTATGGAATATAGCATAGAACTGACAAGAATAAATGTCACACTGATAGATTACAGCTGCCATGGATATAATATAGCATAGAACTGACAAGAATAAATGTCACACTGATAGATTACAGCTGCCATGGATATAATATAGCATAGAACTGACAAGAATAAATGTCACACTGATAGATTACAGCTGCCATGGATATAATATAGCATAGAACTGACAAGAATAAATGTCACACTGATAGATTACAGCTGCCATGGATATAATATAGCATAGAACTGACAAGAATAAATGTCACACTGATAGATTACAGCTGCCATGGATATAATATAGCATAGAACTGACAAGAATAAATGTCACACTGATCGATTACAGCTGCCATGGATATAATATAGCATAGAACTGACAAGAATAAATGTCACACTGATAGATTACAGCTGCCATGGATATAATATAGCATAGAACTGACAAGAATAAATGTCACACTGATAGATTACAGCTGCCATGGATATAATATAGCATAGAACTGACAAGAATAAATGTCACACTGATAGATTACAGATGCCATGGATATAATATAGCATAGAACTGACAAGAATAAATGTCACACTGATAGATTACAGCTGCCATGGATATAATATAGCATAGAACTGACAAGAATAAATGTCACACTGGGTAGATTACAGCTGCCATGGATATAATATAGCATAGAACTGACAAGAATAAATGTTACACTGGGTAGATTACAGCTGCCATGGATATAATATAGCATAGAACTGACAAGAATAAATGTCACACTGATAGATTACAGCTGCCATGGATATAATATAGCATAGAACTGACAAGAATAAATGTCACACTGATAGATTACAGCTGCCATGGATATAATATAACAAGTAGGTCAGCATGGCCGAATGTGTGTTCTTAAACATTTGTTGTGCTGATGGGTTCAACACCAACATCTGACAGTTGGACTAAAATGTTGACCTGTCGTCCTTGACTTGGGGATGTAAATTACAAGTACCTATGAAGTTGGAGTGGGTTCGCCTGATGGCGAAGGACACTGTTAATAGGGAAAGCTAATCTATGTTAAAAATTCAGTCCATCACTACACCAGAATGAACTACATTTGCGTTCAAAGCGAGCGAGCAAAAAAAAAAAAAAATTACAAATAAATAATATATAAAAACCGGGAAGGTTAACCCGGTCAACAAATGCCCACAGAAGTTGGATGTGTTGGCCTAACGGCGCAAGAACACAGCTCTGCTGTAAACAGGCACAACGCAATCACGTCCGAAAAAAAAACTCAGGATGATCGCAGAAGAATATGCAAAAATTAATTAAAATAAATAAAAAAGATTACAAAATATGTGAAGGGTATGCACAAGAATTCCATGCGACAAGCCATGACCAGCCTAGTCTGTGATTAATGATGTTATACCTGATATTGGTGATGAGATGGTGATGTGATGAGGATGATGGTGAGGTGATGATGGTGGGAATGTCACTGAAACATCAGCATATATATTTCTTTTTATTACATTGTTAATGACAAGGTAAAGTCAGACTCAACTATGTTGTTTGCTATTGACATCCTTAGTGTATGCGCTGGATACCTATTTTGTTTTTAAATCTTGCCATCCATTGTTTGTCTCTCCTATTTGTTGCTGTCATCCATTGTTTGTCTTAGTGTTCTGTTTGTTGTTGCCATCCATTATTTGTATAGTCTTCTATTTGTTGCTGTCATCCATTGTTTGTCTAGTCTTATATTTCTTGCTGTCGCCCATTGTTTGCTCTTGTCATCCATTTAAGTTTTTCTCATCTATCCATCCTTGTCAACTATGCTGACTTTCAAACTACTGGTGTGTATCATGCCATTGGTATCATGATTTCAACTAACTATGCCGCTGTGTTTCAACTAATCTATTGTTATCTTATAGATCTGCAAAGAGGCTGAGAATGCGTTATACCATGCAAGATTATTCCAAGACTTGCTGTCCGTAACTCCTCTCCCAACAGACAGTGCCCATTCAACATCCATTGCTGCAGTAGAGGCAGCGTTTCGTTGTCGTGCCGCAGCCATAGTTGTCGTAACAAACTCAGGAAGGTAAGAATGTAATGAGGGTATCTGCTGGTTCTTCAGTTCCAATTTCTTATTCTTTTAAAGGGTAATTGATTCTTTAGCTGTAACCTGTTATGAGCTGTGTGAGTCAGGTCTTAGTCAGATATGACTGCCTGTGTTAGTCAGGTCTTAGTCAGATCTGACTGAGCTACCAAATGACAGTAGACGGTACTACCTGCTTTCTGTTGGCGCCGAATGTTGGGCGGCGCTCACCAAACCTGACACCCCACATTGTGCCAACGGCTTCGGGCGGAGTAGCGCAACTGGGGGTGTATAAGCCTGATCCTGGTGCGAAGAAATGCAACCTAAAGACAAAATATCATGGCATGGCAGACCAAGCCCTAAGCCTTGATTGGTAACTGGTCTAGGATTAAAGCTCCAGCAGGCGGACAGAACATTGCTTTGCTGATCCAGCAGCTTCTACAGCTTGTCTTGTCCCAGACGTATTGGTGTTACCTTTCCTCTGGAGTGAACTAGGCAGGCTGAGAGAGGGATCGTGCTGCATGGGCAACACATGGTCTCTATAATTTATCCCTGGCTTTGTGCTATGGAGAGGTTATTATGACTTCTTTTGGATCAGCACTATAACTATCATGTTATAACTCGTAGGAGGAGATCTCCATGACAGTGGTCAAGCTTTCTGGATCCATATCTGAAGGTCATATGTTCAGTTTTTATCTGCATCAAGTGCAGTTTTGCAGTGTGCATTGAGGTACAAAATTAAGAAAAATGTGAAAACGGACATAGCTCAATATTGAGAAATTTTATGATACGCTTGGTCAGGAATTTTGCTAAAAATCATAGTTGACCAGTCACTTCAAAGCTGTCTACAAACACTAGATTAGTTCATATTTATGCAAAAATGCATATTTTGCCTCATTTGGTCAAATATTGTGCAAAAATGGGCATTGCTGAAAATTGAGAAATTTTGTCAAATTTTCTTAGGAATGTTGTAAAAAAAATCTAAGCCAACCGATCACAAGAAAACTAGTCTAAACAACTATATTAGTTCACAGATTATGCCTAAAAATACCAGATGTTCTTCATTTAGTCAAAAATTTACATAGCTCAAAGGTCAGAAATTGTATTGTGGTTTATCCTCTTTTTTCTTGTCTGTTGTTGAACCATTCAAGTTACCTGTTATTAAACTGCTATTACTGCCTGTTGTTGAACTGCTGTCATTCCTGTTTTTGAATCACTGACACTGCTTTGTGTTAAACTTGTTTTATGACTTGATTTTAAATTGTGGTGTTTGCTTGATTTTAAACTGTTATTGTTCCTGTTCTTGAATCTCTGGTACTGTTTCATGTTGAACTTGTTTTTTGACTTGATTCTGAAATGCTTTTGTTTTCTTTCGCTTGATTTTGAACTGTTCATGCTAATAGTTTAACTGCCGTTATTGCCTAACGTTGAATTACTGCTACAGTGTTGTGTAATGTGCGTTTTCAGATCAGCAACACTGATTGCCCGCTACCGCCCACACTGTGTCATCATTGCGGTGACCAGGTCTGATCACACAGCTCGCTACCTCAATCTCTATCGCGGGATCTTTGCTGTCCTTAACACAGGTTTGTACGTTATAACAAATAGAAACATCTGGCGTTCACTGACTGGTTCATTAGCATCATATTGGGACTAACATGTTTGACAGAAGCACCAGTGTCTGGTGCTCATGGAGAGGTTTAAAGAATCGCTCACTCACACACTCCCTCACTTGCTTCCTCACTCACTTCCTCACTGACTGACTGACTGACTTACTTCTTTACTCACTCACTCACTCACTCACTCACTAGCACCTTGCCGTCTTGACAGACAGTAGTTTGTTACATTGCACTTCAAAAATGCATAATTACTATAACCCATGGCAGTAAGACCAGGGATGGAGTTATACCTCTCCATAGCAAAAAGCCTGGGCTGAATTGTAGAGACCATGATTTACCCATGCAGCATGATCTGGAACAAGACAAGCTGCAGAAGCTGCCAGATCAGCAAAGCATTACTTTAACTATCCATCTGTCGTAGCTGCAATCCTAGACCAGTTACCAACCAAGGTTTAGGGCCTGGTTGCCCAATTCAAGGGAACCAGGAGGTAAGGAAAAGATGCTGCCGTTGGATATGACACATGTTGAGAAAACCTGAGGACAATATAACTAGACACTCTCTTGTCTGGAACCCACAAGGCTAATGAAGTAGCGGGAGACCTAAAAACAAATGCAGAAGAGAATGAACTTTATTTTCAAATTTGGGCATGCAGACCCGTTTTGCATTCGGTCCTTCCAATCACTCATCTTTCATTCATCATTGTGTATGTTACATTCACATAGGAAGAAAAGATTGTCAAATGAATGTTGTAAACATAAGCAGTGCATATGAGCATGTTATAGATTGTTATAGAGAATTACAGAGATGAATAATACGGGGAGGGCATGGAGGGAGCTGCAGGAGACAGCAACAGATAGGCCAGCTTGGCGTGGGTTGCTTGAGGGTCTATCCCTCAATGGAGGATATGGTGCAGAAGAAGAACAAATGGGGCTGGGATGTGGTTCTCACATATTCCTCTCTGGGGGCCATACTTTTCACATGAAAATATTTCCCATGTTACATTAATTTTAGAAATGATTTACCTTTAAAAAAAATCTATTTGTTAAACATGAATTACATAGCACTGGGATATAAGCATGCAACACAGCGGTGAGCTCATTCATAGAAATGTGGGATATTGTGGTGGTTTCCACTTGACTTCTGGTCCAGAATTGACAACTTAGCATCTCTTCCGCTACTTAGCCGGGCGTCTCTGTGGTGAAGTAGTTACGTCGCCTGCCTCACACTCTGAAGGTTGTGGGTTAAATTTTCGGTTCATGGGGGAAATTTTCTCTGAGACTCCTGGGGGTCGGCGCTGGAACTATGGAGCTCAATCTTTTCGTGTAACACTTCCGACAGGCCACCCTGAGGTAAGAGACCAAGCCATACAGGATAAAACTGGGTACAATCAAGTCAGTCCTCTTGTCTTTTAAACTTTTAATCCAAGTCCAAACTAGCATATCCATCGAGTATAGCGACAGCAGCTTGATACTGTGGTGGTTTCCATTTGCCATCTGGCCCAGAATCAACAATTTCAACTTCACTTCCTGTCTCCATCCACAGCAGTTCATCTAAAGCTGATAGTGAGATTTGCGTGTTACTGTGGTGGTTTCCAGTTGCCTTCTGGCCCAGATTCAAGAACTTCTTCATTGCTTATCTCTGTCCAAACTGGTTCATCCAAATATGGTGTTTTTGAAGCAGCCTTAGAGTTCATGTCTTGAAGCATGTGTTTGTGGGCAGCGGACGGGCAGGTGTGTGAGGGCATGTTTAGAGGGACTGTGCTAGCAGTCAGTAAATGTAAAGGTTTTCGTGATAAATGGTGGTGATGTGGTGATGATGATGATAGTGATAATGGTGGTGTTGGGATGGTGATTATAATGATAATGGTGGTGGTGATGTTTGTGATGGTGATGATGATGTTTATCATGTTGATGATGATGTTGATGTTGGTAGTGATGGTGATGGTGTTGCTGGTGGTGATGTTGAAGGTAATGATGGTGATGTTTATGATAATGGTGATGTTGATGTTTATGATAATGGTGATGTTGTTGTTGATGATGATGGTGGTGATGTGTTGACCTGTTCAGCAGATGCCTTAAGTGATGAATGGTATACAGATATTGATATGAGGATTGACCATGCTCTGAACATTGCCAAAGGTCAAGGTTATGTCAAGGCCAAGGACACAGGTAAGGCTATCAGACTGTGTTTAGCACTTTTACTACTTAAAGTTTACCGCAAAGAATATACATCATAGTGGCATGGGGGTCATATCTATCCACAGCTTTCTGTACTGCCAGTCATTTCTCTTAACTGATGTTTCTTCGTGCAGTGGTGTCATACTGTCAAGTATCTTCTCTCTTGGTCTTCCCCTTCCTCCCCTCCCCTCCAACTGTCCTGTTGTGGTGAGATACTCCAGCTTTCCCCTTATGATATGCCAGAAATGTGGACTGTCTTCTTGTGATGGGAGTAACCAGTTCTCTTTGTGAGTTAACTTCTTTCAAGATATCTTTTTTATCTTTCTGTTCATCCTCGGTGTTCTCATCAGTTTTCTATAAAACCACATCTCCACAACTTTCAAGTTAATTCCTCACTTGCCTGCTTATTGTCCATGATTCACTTACGTACATCAGGATTAGCTCAATATAGCTCTTAACACTAAAGGTATTACACCGTGAACAACTAGGGTTAGAATTAAATTGTAAGAAGACACAGATTATGGTCGTCACTTGGAAGAAACAAATACCACGTTTTCTCATAGTGAATTTGAATAATATATATATATGGTTTGTGTCTTCATTATTCAAATACCATAATATACAGGTAATATACAGGTATGATATCAGAGAACAGTATGATATTTGAAATAATAATGAAGGACCATCAATTTTGAAGATGGTCACCAGATTGCTGAATGCAAAATATGATACTGGAGTATACCTTCTGAATTATGTAATTATATATTTATTGCAATCCCAAAGAGTAATAATGATGGTTGTGGTGATGATGGTAATGATAATGTGATGATGATGGTTACTTATCACATTTTCAGGATGTCACAGTAAACCACAGCATTTTTGGTTGTTTGTCATTTCTTGACAAGTGTACGTTGGATGATGATGGTATGGTGATGAAATTGGTGATGATGCTGATTATGGTGTTGGTAATGATGGTGCTGAAGATTAATATGGTGATGGTGATAGTGATAACAATTATGATTTTTTGAACAGAAATTAGGAATGAAAATATATATTTTAAAAATGTTCTTAATGATAATTTTCTGTAAATAAATTAAAAAGATATTTGCTTACAATCTGCTTCCAGCGATATTAGTGACTGGCTCTCAGACAGGCCCCGGGTTTACGAATACAGTCCGCAGCATTATGGTTCCCTGTGATAATGAAATATCTCACTTTGTCAACATCGCAAGCACAGCACATCTGGAAATCTAGCCTATCTGAAGTCCCCGGAGCACAGGGATGTTCTTTGTTTGACAGTACTGCAGGGATGTTTGCTGTATCTGGATTTATCTTAACTGTTTGTTTCACACAGACACATCATGTGTGATCAGCTGTTATCCGTGTATATCAATCTACACATAGGGTTTTATTGTATATTTTATGCTTGGTCTAGATATGCTAAAGACATCTGGCCAGATATTTTGACAGCATAGTGTCTGATGATGATGATGATGATGATGATGATGATGATGAGATGATGCAGATGAGGAGGAGGAGATGATGTTGAGGATGATGATGCTGTTGATGATGATAATAAGCATGATGATGAGGGTTATGATGTTGATGATGATGCTGATTGTAATGATGATGATGATGAGCATGAAGATGATGTTGAGCATGATAATGATGATGTTGATGAAGATGATGATAATGAGGGTGATGATTATGATGATGATGAAGCTGTTGATGATGATGATGATGATGATTATGCTGATGTTTATGATGTTGATCATGATGATGATGATGATGACCATCATCATCATCATCTTGTGCCTTGCCAAATAGCCTAGGCATTCATGTCCCTTCTGTTGATGATATTCCTCTATTCCACCATCTGAGACCATCAAAGATCATTTCTCTCAGCCTATTCCACCATCTAAGACCATCAAAGATAATTTCTCTCATCCTATTCCACCATCTGAGACCATCAAAGATCATTTCTCTCAGCCTATTCCACCATCTGAGACCATCAAAGATCATTTCTCTCAGCCTATTCCACCATCTGAGACCATCAAAGATCATTTCTCTCAGCCTATTCCACCATCTAAGATTCAAAGATCATTTCTCTCAGCCTATTCCACCATCTGAGGCTCAAAGATGTATATATGAAATCAGTTATTACTTCAGTTTACTTACCAATCATCATTTAAAAAAAATAATGTTAAATTGTGTGTACAAAATTTAAGAAAGATGATGTACAGACCAAATGGAAACAGGAGAAGAGGCAGACCATGTAAACGATGGACAGAGGGAATAACAGAGTCCAGGGGAATCTTGATATATGACGCCCATAAATGGGCATGCTCCTGCTGTTTATGCTTCACCTCGACACCGCAAGGTACAAGAATAACAAGCTGAGATGATGATGTATAGTGAGGCAAAGGAAGTTACAAATATAGCTGAGAGAATTATGTTACCACAAATAGTGACTTTAAACAGGATATAGACAATTTTAAGAGGAGCTGATGGCTGTGAGAAATACATTACAAGTTGTAACTTTAAACAGAATATCGAAAATGGCTGAGATAATTGTTACAAGTTGTAAATGTTAATAGGTTACACAAAATGTTAAGAGGAGCTGATGGCTGGTAGAACTATGTTACAAGTTGTAATTAAGTAGTAATTATTCCTCAGGGTGGCTCGTAATTGCAGCATCATCTTCAAAAAGCAACTCTCTGATCAGTACCCTCCTAATTTTGGTCTTGGCCTTCAATCTCTGAGCATTATAGAGGACACCATCTGAGCGTGAGTGAATGTATATACCACCATCCTGATCACGAAAGGCATATTTCAAGGTAAAGTAGAAAGCATATTCCAAAGAGGGTGGGAGGAAAGTACACAACCTTGATTAACTCCTCTTGATCTTAAACTCTTCTGAAGATGCACTATTAAACTTGATTATGCCTTTCATGTCTGTGTGAGACAATACCATAGGTAGCTACTTCTTTATAGTGTTTTTTTTTTTGGTTGCCTCAATATAAAATTCAATATCTCAGTAACGGGCTGAGATAAAATGATGAGATTTAGTATATAACGTTATCATTATGTCCACCCAACAAAACAATTTTTGTTCTGGAGATTTTACAGCAGATTTTAAAGTTAGCTTATATACGGTATATTAATTATGACTTAAAGATTACGACCATGATTTTAACAGTTTTACAGCTTCCCCCAGATTCGACCCAAATTATTCAAAATTTTCACGTGACTTTCG
The DNA here is from genome assembly GCA_963921405.1 of Cepaea hortensis. NCBI lineage: Eukaryota > Metazoa > Mollusca > Gastropoda > Stylommatophora > Helicidae > Cepaea > Cepaea hortensis. The sequence continues at coordinate 444,751,323 of OY992876.1, read as the reverse complement.
TTTTCAAACAAACAGCGCGAAGATTCAGAGGCGTCTCCAAATGTGGGTTCTTTCATGAAACGTGATTATATAAATAAACTAGCTGACAAGGCCCGGTTTCTGGTGGAAATCAATCAATCAATCAATCTATCTATCTGTCTGTCTGTCTGTCTGTCTGTCTGTCTGTCTGTCTGTCTGTCTGTCTGTCTGAATGTCTGTCTGAATGTCTGTCTGTCTGAATGTCTCCCGGTCGGCTGACCCATCCACCTACCCACCGACCCACCGACCTACCGATATCTATCTATCTATCTATCTATCTATCTATCTATCTATTCTATCTATCTATCTATCTATCTATCTATCTATCTGCCTGCCTGCCAGCCCGACCACCCACCCACCGACAGACCGACCGACCTACCGATATCTATCTATCTATCTATCTATCTATCTATCTATCTATATATCTATCTATCTATCTGTCTGTCTGTCTGTCTGTCTGTCTGTCTGTCTGTCTGTCTGTCTGTCTGTCTGTCTGCCTGTCTGCCTGCCGGCCCACCCACCCACCCACCGACCGATCGACCGACGTACCGATATCTATCTATCTATCTATCTATCTATCTATCTATCTATCTATCTATCTATCTATCTATCTAATCTATCTAATCTATATGTCTGTCTGTCTGCCTGCCTGCCGGCGCACCCACCCACATACCGACCGACCGACCGACCGACAGATATCTATCTATCTATCTATCTATCTATCTATCTATCTAATATATCTATCTATCTATCTATCTGTCTGTCTGTCTGTCTGCCTGTCTGCCTGCCTGCCTGCCGGCCCACCCACCCACCGACCAACCGACCGACGTACCGATATCTATCTATCTATCTCTATCTATCTATCTATCTATCTATCTATCTATCTATCTATCTATCTAATCTATCTAATCTATCTAATCTATCTGTCTGTCTGTCTGCCTGCCTGCCTGCCGGCCCACCCACCCACATACCGACCGACCGACCGACAGATATCTATCTATCTATCTGTCTATCTGTCTATCTATCTATCTATCTATCAATCTATCTATCTATCTATCTATCTATCTATCTAATCTATCTAATCTATATGTCTGTCTGTCTGCCTGCCTGCCGGCGCACCCACCCACATACCAACCGACCGACCGACCGACAGATATCTATCTATCTATCTATCTATCTATCTATCTATCTATCTAATATATCTATCTATCTATCTGTCTGTCTGTCTGTCTGTCTGTCTGTCTGTCTGTCTGTCTGTCTGCCTGCCTGCCGGCCCACCCACCCACCGACCAACCGACCGACAGATATCTATCTATCTATCTATCTATCTATCTATCTATCTATATATCTATCTATCTATCTGTCTGTCTGTCTGTCTGTCTGTCTGTCTGTCTGTCTGTCTGTCTGTCTGTCTGTCTGCCTGTCTGCCTGCCGGCCCACCCACCCACCCACCGACCGATCGACCGACGTACCGATATCTATCTATCTATCTATCTATCTATCTATCTATCTATCTATCTATCTATCTATCTATCTAATCTATCTAATCTATATGTCTGTCTGTCTGCCTGCCTGCCGGCGCACCCACCCACATACCGACCGACCGACAGATATCTATCTATCTATCTATCTATCTATCTATCTATCTAATATATCTATCTATCTATCTATCTGTCTGTCTGTCTGTCTGCCTGTCTGCCTGCCTGCCTGCCGGCCCACCCACCCACCGACCAACCGACCGACGTACCGATATCTATCTATCTATCTCTATCTATCTATCTATCTATCTATCTATCTATCTATCTATCTATCTAATCTATCTAATCTATCTAATCTATCTGTCTGTCTGTCTGCCTGCCTGCCTGCCGGCCCACCCACCCACATACCGACCGACCGACCGACAGATATCTATCTATCTATCTGTCTATCTGTCTATCTATCTATCTATCTATCAATCTATCTATCTATCTATCTATCTATCTATCTAATCTATCTAATCTATATGTCTGTCTGTCTGCCTGCCTGCCGGCGCACCCACCCACATACCAACCGACCGACCGACCGACAGATATCTATCTATCTATCTATCTATCTATCTATCTATCTATCTAATATATCTATCTATCTATCTGTCTGTCTGTCTGTCTGTCTGTCTGTCTGTCTGTCTGTCTGTCTGTCTGCCTGCCTGCCGGCCCACCCACCCACCGACCAACCGACCGACGTACCGATATCTATCTATCTATCTATCTATCTATCTATCTATCTATCTATCTATCAATCAATCTATCTATATATCTATCTGTCTGTCTGTCTGTCTGTCTGTCTGTATGTCTGTCTGTATGTCTGTCTGTCTCTCTGCCTGCCTGCCGGCCCACCCACCCACATACCGACCGACCGACCGACAGATATCTATCTATCTATCTATCCATCTATCTATCTATCTATCTATCTATCTATCTATCTATCTATTTATCTATCTATCTAATCTATCTGTCTGTCTGTCTGCCTGACTGCCTGCCTGCCGGCCCACCCACCCACCAACCGACCGACCGACCTACCGATATCTATCTATCTATCTATCTATCTATCTATCTATCTATCTATCTATCTATCTAATCTAATCTAATCTATCTGTCTGTCCTATCTATCTAATCTATCTGTCTGTCCTATCTATCTAATCTATCTGTCTGTCTGTCTGCCTGCCTGCCGGCCCACCCACCCATTAACCGACCGACCTACCGATATCTATCTATCTATCTATCTATATATCTATCTATCTATCTATCTATCTATCTATCTATCTATCTATCTATCTATCTATTTATCTATCTATTTATCTATCTATCTGCCTGCCTGCCGGCCCGACCACCCACCCACCGACAGACCGACCGACCTACCGATATCAATCTATCTAATCTATCTGTCTGTCCTATCTATCTAATCTATCTGTCTGTCTGTCTGCCTGCCTGCCCACCCACCCACTAACCGACCGACCTACCGATATCGATCTATCTATCTATCTATCTATCTATCTATCTATCTATCTATCTATCTATCCATCTATCTATCTATCTATCTATCTATCTATCTATCTATCTATCTAATCTATCTGTCTGTCTGCCTGCCTGCCTGCCTGCCGACCCACCCACCCACCCACCGACCGACCGACCCACCGACCGACCGATCCACCCACTCAGCCAGCCAGCCAGCCAGCCATCCATCCACCCACCTATCTTTCTGCCTACCTACCTACCTTTCTGTCTGTCTGTCCGGGCCGCATCATTCATTTTATTCGGAGACTGCCGAGGGTCGTCGCTGGAGCTACGGAGTTCGTGCTTTGTGCGACGCTTTCCGCGCTGCGGAAAGAAACTGAGCCATATGGGATAAAAACCCTGTGCAATGCAGCCGATTCTGTCGACTGTAAGCTACTTCTTTGATTGCACCCACTCCCATACGAATCCAGATACGCCTTTGTTTGTCATCTGAATTTGCAGGTCCTCATTACCGTAAACATAACATTTTTAACAAGAAATCACTAGTTGTTAAGCAAAACATCAAAGGAATGATGCCGCTTTTAATGATTTAAGTTGTTTTGGGACCTATCAAAGACATATTCCTTGGGTGGGGGTAAATATAAGACGGCTGGAAAAATTTCATAACGATGCAACAGATAGTTTTCAAAATAATTGATCTTGAATGACGGCATAAATTTCCGGACAGACTATAGTACCATGACCCACTGGACTGACCAGACTGAATGCCTTTGTGAGATCAGTGAAAGCAATAAACAGTGGTTAATTCTGTTTACAGCATTTTTCTTGCAGCTGTCGCAATGAGAATATCATTTCAGTGGTAGATCGGTTCCATCGAAAGCCTTGCTGTGATTCAGTTTATACCTTCTTGGGTATATGTAGGATATTAGTATTCGTTGTATATATTTTATTTAGATAATGGTTTATCACTGTGTGTGTTATATTATTTTATAATGTATGTATAACGACATTCTGGCTATCATACAATTGCGGAATGTTTATTTTTAAGCTTTGTTTTTTATCTCAATTTGAACTCAAGTTTAGTCCACACTGGACTGATTTTTGCGTGTAGATTAGCTTTCCCTATTACCAGTGTCCCTCGCTTTATGCAACCCACTCCAACGTCTGAGGTACTTGTAATTTACGTCCCCTAAGTCAAGAACGAGAAGTCAACATTTTAGTCCAACAGACCATTGTAGGGGTTGAACCCGCTACCTCATGATTAGCACACCAGAAGTTTAAGAGCAACCACTCTTATCCATTTGGCCATGCTGACCATTACAGAATGTTTATAATGATTATCGTTTTCTATGAAATTATTATAATTTTCATCTTTAATAGCTTTCAAAATTTCCTATTAAACTGTCCTTATTTTTTTACGGGTGCAGTTCATAATCCCGCATACCTGCGTTTGAAACAGCTGTTTTGGTTTTTTATGAAATGGTGTGGGTGCCGGTCATTCAGAAAGCAATGGCAAACTACTGAACGTAAACTTGCCCAGCAATCATGAACAGCCAAAACAATGCTGGGGTTGACTTCTACGTCCTGTAAAGGACATGCAACACACTCTTTTATATATCGCCTATATATGCTTTTTTTTTTTTATTTGCATATCCTTTACAGGGCGTTGCAGTCAACATCAGCATTTTTCAGCTGCTGTTGATGTACTAGGCAAGATTACGCTCAGTAGTTTGCCATTGCTTTCTGGCTCACATACCCCATAAGTTACCAACATGGTAAGAACCGCTACCGATTCTCGCGCAGGTTACGTTACTCACGAGAATATACGGGATTACGGAGAAAGACGTTAACTCCTAGGCCAGATGGATGCTAGCTCAACTTACATGTTGCGTAATCTCTCCCCCAGCATGTCTTTAGGGCCATCTCTCCACAATGTTTTCCACTGTCATAGACAGATAGCAATGGAACCCATCTTCTGTATTCTTGAATCACATTTTCAGTACCCCCTTTAGATGGAAGAACACTATAATAAATCAGGCACCGTCAGGTCCTGAGAATTTCAAGGAAAGTTATGGGCAGTCAAATTGTTTTACAAGCTGCTGTTTCAACAGGAGTGACCTTTGTGGATCATCATCCTCACTAATATGACCTTTCCGGACATGTTGTCACTCAAAAACTAAGTCTGTTCAGCATTATTTCTCTTGGTTTGCCTCTGCCTCTTTTCCCACTGATATTTCCAGTCATCTGTGGTTTCCAGTGCCTCTCTTCTTATCTTCTCTTTCCTATAGATGATTATGTAATTTACTCTGTTGTTATATAGATGTTCAAGAAATTTACAGTTTAATCATATAGATATTTAGGTAATCTACTATTTTGATGTTTTAATTGGTTAAGTAAGTTATTGTTTACCGTTTTGATCAGTGTTTCCCAACCTTTTGCGTGCTATGCCCCTTTCTAAAATTCTTATGCCCCCCCCCCCCCCCCCCCCCCCACCTAACATATACATTATTTTTTTATTTTTTAATATCCAAAAATTTAAATGTTCACTAAAGAAACTTGAATGATAGGTTTTAGGAAGAAATCAATAGGAAATTATTGAGCAAACACAGTAAGTAAATTTTCAAAACATATAATGAACTGAAATTCAAGTACAAAATAATTTTAATGAAAGATTTTTCTATTATTTTAATTATTAGTAATTATTTATTATTTAAATTTAGTGAGATCCTTGCGCTTGATGCAAAGAGATTTTATGTCAGGTTCCAATTTAGTTAACTTCAGTCTCAAGTCTGCCCGTTTTGTTATATCCAGCCGATTTCTTCCATTTTCGAATTGCCCCCCTTAACTATCGAATTGCCCCCCTGTGGGGCGTGGGCCCCACGTTGGGAAACACTGGTTTAGATGGATAGTAATTTACTATTTTAATGTTAGATGGTTAAGTAATTTGTTTTATAGAATGGTTGGTTAAGTAATTTATTGTTGCATGTATAGAAAGTAATTTGTTTACCTTATAGATAAGGAATTTATCGTAGAGATAGTTAAGTATAATAATTTTATCACGTAGATGGTTATGCAATTTACTGTTGTGCAATTGGTTTTGTAATATGTGTACTGAATGATCGACATAATCTATTTGATTTATATCTAAACAGTGGTTTATGTGGTTTTGAAATTTGCCTTATAGATGATTTACAGAAAACTGTGCAATTTATTTAATACATTATAATTCAGTGTAGTTTATATATGCTATACAGTGTATCTTATAATCTTTTATATATATATATATATATATATATATATATATATATATATATATACATATACATATATGGGGCGTTAATTTGAAATACGTTCGTGCTGCACCGCGCGTAATTGCGTACGTTGAACATGATCATGTCATAGTCATGTGATAAGTACTGACCAATGAATAAAAGAGCACATGCTTATCATCCCATGATGCATAGGTTCTGTTTCTGACCATTGGGAAAATGGCCGGGTTGATCCAAAATCTGTCCAAAGAAGCTCAAAGAGTGGTGATTCAGTTTCTTTCATTTGAAGGATGTCGACCAGTGGACATTCATCGAAAAATGCAGGCAACATACGGTAATAAATGTGTGTCGAAGACAACAGTGACAGACTGGGCACGAATGTTTCGGAAAGGACGTGAGTTCATGACAGATCTTCGATGGCCGGGTCAAGTGCATATTGTTGCAACAGAAAAAACCATCGCCAAAATTGATGCAGCAGTACAGATGAACCGTTGTCGAAGCATACGTTCGCTAGCGAAATAATTTGATTTGTCAATTGGGACAATTCAAAAGGTTGTTCGTAAGAAACTGCAAAATCAGAAGGTGTGTTCACAGTGGGTACCACAGATGCTGACAGACCACCAAAAAGAAGAACGCATGGGATGGTGTTTGAACCACTTGCTGCGTTACAGAGTAGAGAGTGATGCATTTCTCTTCTGCATAGTGGCAGACGATGAATCATGGTGTCACCACTTTGAGCTGAGCAGCAAAAGAGAGAGCATGCAATGGAAGCATGCTGGATCACCAAAAGCCAAAAAATTCAAGTTACAGGTTTCCGATGGTAAGGTTATGCTGAGCACATTTTCTTACCATGAAGGACTATTGTTGGCCGACTTTAAAGAACCTGGTGTCAACATCAACTCTACCCACTACTTGCAAACACTAGAAAAGCTGCAAAAAGCCATCAAGAATAAACAACCCAGCATGCTTTCTCGCGGTGTGATTTTGTTACACGATAATGCTCGTCCGTATGTCGCAAAGATTCTGCAGGAAGCATTAGCAAGGAAGAAGTGGGAAATTCTACAACATCCAGCCTATAGTCCTGATTTGTCACCATGTGATTTTCATTTGTTCGGACCTCTTAAAAAACACTCTCAAGGCGCAACGATTTTACACAGATGCAGACGTAATGAATGCTGTAAACACTTGGTTCAGTGAGCAACAACAATCCTTTTTTGCGGACGGCATTCACCGCCTTCCTAAGTAATGGGATGCTTGCCTGAATACCTATGGCGACTTCTTCTGACCAACCCATGGTGCATAATTCATTCAAAATGAATGCTTTGCTTAATTCTACCACACCTTTTAATGTTTCTTTCATGCTTTTGTAATAAAGCCATTGGGACGGGTTTCAAATGAACGTCACTAATATATATAGTTTTGCATTGTATCTTATAAGATTGTAGAATACTTATATATTATAGATGGTTACATATTGTGATTATTATGTAACTTATAGATGGTTATGTAATGTATCTTATAGATGACTATGCAATTTATGTTACTGATTGTGTAATGAAGTCATTAGGCGCTTTAGCAATTATTTCTGTCCTGAACCTGTTCTACAAAATCACCCAGCTCGACGTAACATTCTACCAACAGACATGAACACAAACTGTAATGCTATAGAGACAGGACGCTGGTACAGACCATAAGCAAGACTTTAATCACACAATTCACTGCACTTTCCTATGTTCAGCCATTGCTTTGATGCCTCCAGAGCCCACCTACTTCCTGTTTCGAGTTAATATTGAAGTGTTATTTCGCCTACCAACCTAACCATTCCATCAGTATCGTTTCAAGTGACAAGTACACACAACAATCCTCTCGCACTCTCTGTGGCAAGCATTTAGTACACATGCTGTTAGTTGCATATCCTTTACAGGACGTAGCACTCGACCCCAGCATTTTTGGCTGTTCGTGATTCCAGGGCAAGTTTAAGTTCAGTGGCATGCCATTGCTTTCTGAATGACCGGCATCCATACCATTTCATAGAAACCAACCCAAGGCAGTCTGTTGCCAAATCGCCGGCAGTTGTGTTTCAAATGCGGTATGCGGGAATACGAACTGCATCCGTAACCCCTTTGCCGGCACATATGCTGTACAAAAGTAATATTACAACTTACGTGACATTGTAATCCAAATCCTCCCCCTCTACAGATTTCTACATTTAAACGCATCCTACTCCCTTTTGATTAACTTGGCTAACTGCTGTCCGTGCATGCTTTACCAACACAAATATTTATACTGCTCAAAAACTACCAGTTAACTTAATACAGAATGTAAATACTATAATCTGTAACTGTTAACCAACAGTAAGATTTACCTATTGAACATAACTAAGCTATTTATAAATCTCACTATTTGTTTTACTGACTAATCATTTACTTACCTAAACTATTCCTATGATTTCAAACTGTCATAAGACCGCACAAAAAGCGAGTCCTCTTTTTGACTCTGGTTCTCTGCTTTTGTTGAACCCAAGAGTTCACCAAAAGTTACCATCACCAGGAATTATGGGATGTCAGACAGATTGTATGCGTGAATACCTTGCCTTAGTACTATGAGTGCCGGTCTCTCTGGCCGAGGGATTACAACACTTTCTCCGTAATCCCGTTTATCACGCAGAGTCTCGTAGCGGGCGAGAACTGGGAGCGGTTCTACCCCCGCTGGTGACTTGCGGGATAACTGAGCCGGCCGCTCAGAAAGCAATGGCAAACTACTGAGCGTAATCTTGCCAAGAAATCAACAGACAGCTGAAAGATGCTGCTGTTGACAGCGATGTCCTGTAAAGGATATGCGAATTAAAAAAAAAAAAGTACTGTGAGTTGTTACCCTTATGTCAACAACTACAGTACTCTGTCTATTCTTCGGTCTGTGTTTATTTCTATTCCTATAACTATATCTTACCCTTATGTCAACAACTACAGTACTCTGTCTGTTCTTGGGTCTGTGTTTATTTCTATTCATATAACTATATTCTATGTTATCTTAGATATAACGGTAATATCGGACTATGCTGATATATCTATAGTTGGTTATGTAATTTATCTTATAGATGGTTATATAATGAATGCATCTTATACAGAGTTATGTATACATTATATAAAGTATTTTATAGATTGGTATGTATCTTTATATAGATGTTTATGTAATTTGTATGTTTTTACACATTACATTAACATAGTACATTTGAGTTACTTTGGGTAACCTCTTTACTGTGTGGTTACTGATTTCTTGATCAGCAACTGGTCTATGATTTAAGTCCCATCAGGCTGACAGTTAGTGCATTGCTTTGCTGATCCAGCAGCTTCTGCAGTCTTGCCTTGTTCCCGATGTATTGGTGTTACCTTTCCTCTGGAGTAAATATGCAGGCCGAGAGATCATGCTGCATGGACAACACATGGTCTCTGCAATTCAGATCAAGATTTGTGTTATGGAGAGGTATAACATTGCTACCCCCAAGGGTTGTAGTTATTATGCCTTGTTAGAAGCAGAATATAACAAACTTTATTGTTTGTCAAGACATTAAGGTGTACTTAATTGACTGCATACTCCATCTATTGTGTGGGTACTCCATTTACTATGTGGGTGCTGTTTTTAATGTGTGGGTATTTATTTAGAATTGCCATTGCGAAGGTAGCCTTTTGCAAGATGAAAAACATACTGACCAACAAAAAGATATCAATTGAAACGAGAAAAAGAGTGTTGAAGTACTACATAGAACCTATACTTTTGTATGGATGTGAAGCGTGGACAATAAGCAGTCAAGCTGAAAAACAGCTAATGGCTGTGGAAATGTGGTTTCTGAGGAAAATGCAAAGAATACCATGGACAGACAGAAAAACCAATGAACAAGCCCTTCAAGAAACAAATGAAGATCGTAAACTGATTAGAGTCATTAATCGTAGACAGTCAAAATTTTTTGGGCATGTTTTGAGAATAAATGAATTGGAGAACTTGGTGACAACTGGCAAGATCGAAGGGAAGAGACCAAGGGGAAGACCTAGAAGCAAATACCTGGATGACTTGGCCACGTGGCATGGTCTAGACAGGAACACAGAGCTGATCCATGACTCTGGTGATCAAGTGAGATGGCAGAACATGACTGCCCACGCTTACCAGCATGGCACATGATGGATGGATGGATTTATTTAGTTTGTCAGTGCTTCATCTCATGGCTGGGTATTATTTGTGTGATTGCCAATTTTATTACGACTACCCAATTAACTGAAAAGTTGACTGGTAAGTCAGTTTATTAAGACTATCCAGTTTACTGAAGACAGTTGGTTTAATGTGACTGCTAAGTTTCTTACGATTACCCAGTTTACTGCAAGTCCTTTACGCCAAGAGTGCTGGGTACTCAGAATAAGGATCACTTTCATTGCACACCAGACACAGGGAGAATCTCAGTGCAGTACACAAACTCCACAGCAACAGCTAGAATCTAAGTGTGGTTCTTCTGAACCACGTTTTATGTAGTCTTGTTTTGTGAATAGTCCCCCCCCCCCCCAGTTAAAATTTTTTTTGTAAATCTAGCAGTCTTACCTGCTGTTTTGATGTCTAACCACTGGAGAATTTGTAATGTGAGCAGTGTCGCCAGTCCTCTCTATCATGTAGTTGGTGGTGTTTATAATTTAAAAATATTATTTTATTGCCCAGCTTTTCACATTGTCTCCTTTCTGTCCTACAGCTCCTATTCCCCTTACATCGCTTTTGTTATGCCTATTTTCAGTCTTATCCTTAGTGTCGATGAGTGATACCTGCAACTCTCAGTGCTTGTGTTCTCCATAATTTTTGTCACACAAACCATCTCTGCTGCTTCGGTGGTTTTTTTTCCCACCACTTTATTCAGATTATTTTCATCCGAAGAGGCCACACAACTGTCAGAAATAAGTAAAAACTCAGAACAAGGTCTAGTTCAGTAACTCATCATACACTTTTATTTTCTGATAAGATAGTGAGATGAGGAGGAAGAAAAACAAATCAAAGACCCGTACAGCCTACAAGTTGTATACATGCTCCCACAATCTCTCACAGAAACAAGCACATAAATTGTTTTATTGGCCATACTAACCTCAGATTGAAGGCTATTTATGGGTGGGTGTGGACCCGTTCAAACTGCAAAATTTGGTTTTAATTGGACTACCTGGCTTTCATAATTTTTGAAGATTCTACAATATACCCATCTAGTTTTATGCTGCTGCTTCTTGTAATTATTTTTTTATTTTATGTTGCAGTCAACACCAGCATTTTTCAGCTGCTGTTGATGTACTAGGCAAGTTTTTACGTTCAGTAGTTTGCCATTCCTTTGTGAACGACTGGCTCCCACACCAACACGTTTTATATAACACAACGCGACAATCTGCTGCACAAATCGCTGTGTTTCAAACACTGTAAGCCGCTGGCCACGGAGACCGGCTTGCATCTTTGATTATTATTATTATAAAGCGGGTGATTTCTCATGATGAACTTGTAAACATTTCATTGAAATTCTTTCATCAGACAATCACAGTGATTCAAATTAGTCAGGTTGAACAACCACCGAATTAAGATTTGTCCCAGATGAATCAGTTTTTACTCCGAGCCCAGCCACTGACTTGCTTGGGTACACAGCACGTTACAAGTTCACACACGCAATTCTTCAAACATGGTGCAATTTCCAAACAAACAATAGATGCGGTTTTTGACCGACCCTGAATCTGTCATAGAATTAATGGCCAAACATCTGATTGGTCCCCCTCTCTCTCTCTCTATGGTATTCTGTTATAAACTGCCCCCCCCCCCCCTTCTCTCTCTCTATGGTATTCTGTTAGAAACGAACTGGTGTCACAACACATGTGTGGATTCAGTTGACCCACTCACAGCAGTCAGCCATTGCGTTGAAAATGTCAATGCAATGACTTGATATCTCTGGTGGAATTTGTTTTGTTGTTTGGGTAATTAAAACCCAATCTATGAATACTCTTAAAGATAATATTACTAGTTTGTACAATGGGAGAAATATCACTGGGCACTCGCATCAGATACAGACCTTAATTATTGCATCAATATTTACAGAAAGCAAATTCCTGTACATTATTTTACACATGTCCACGCACACAAAACAAGTCTTGCTAATACTGAGCAAGTGTTGTTACGAATATGTACACCAAAGCCAGAGATAAATTAATCGTATACATACAAACATTCTCGTTAGAAAACAATAATCATCAATTGTGAGCAAATAAGTTCTTGGGGGGAAAAACAGCTGTACAGCCATCTTTGTTTCAAACAGCCATGTAGACATATGAGGGGGAAAAAAAACTACTACACGGACACCTACTGGCAACACACACAACATTCACACCACACAAACACCGACACCTACTGGCAACATTCACATCACACAAACACCGACACCTACTGGCAACATTCACATCACACAAACACCGACACCTACTGGCAACATTCACACCACACAAACACTGACACCTACTGGCAACATCTCACACCACACAAACACCGACACCTACTGGCAACATTCACACCACACAAACACTGACACCTACTGGCAACATTCACAGCACACAAACACCGACACCTACTGGCAACATTCACACCACACAAACACCGACACCTACTGGCAACATTCACAGCACACAAACACCGACACCTACTGGCAACATTCACACCACACAAACACCGACACCTACTGGCAACATTCACACCACACAAACACCGACACCTACTGGCAACATTCACACCACACAAACACTGACACCTACTGGCAACATTCACAGCACACAAACACCGACGCCTACTGGCAACATTCACACCACACAAACACTGGCACCTACTGGCAACATTCACACCACACAAACACCGACGCCTACCGGCAACATTCACAGCATACAAACACTGACCGCTTACCAGCATCATTCACACACACACGCCTACTGGCAACATTCACAGCATACAAACACCGATGCCTACTGGCAACATTCACAGCACACAAACACCGACGCCCACTGGCAACATTCACAGCACACAAACACCGACACATACTGGCAACATTCACACCACACAAACACCGACGCCTACTGGCAACATTCACAGCACACAAATACTGATGCCTACTGGCAACATTCACACCACACAAACACCGATGCCTACCGGCAACATTCACAGCATACAAACACTGACTACCTACCGGCATCGCGCACACACACACACGTCTACTGGCAACATTCACAGCATACAAACACTGACTGCCTACCAGCATCATACACACACACGCCTACTGGCAACATTCACACACACACCTACTGGCAACAAGGTAGACATAGATCACATTAAACAGCCTGAGACAATCACTAGAAAAACTTCACACAACTGACCAATACATATTCTTGGAACAGACATACATCATCAATGTAAGCAAGTACATGTTCCCTCACAGTGTGTGTGTGTGCGCACATGCCCATCCACACACACGTACACGTGTAGTCGATTCCCAACCCAAAGGTCAGGCAGAACTGCCCTCACAACACCAAGTGGGAAAACATTTGCTACCGCTGGCTGTAGATGGCATGGCAGTCACACTGTCCGCAGAGCAAACTACCAGTGGAACCTTCTAGTAATATCAACTCTTGACGGTTTATACAACAGACAATGGTTTACATTAACAACTCTGAACTCCACAGAAAGAGATCACTTTCACTTGAACGCAGTAAAAAGTAATTGAAGTCTATGGCACATACTGCAAGGGGGTTGGAAGTATTAGGTTTCACATACACCACAGTATAAAGACATGGGGGTTGGCTGACACCTTCCACAATGACTTTTTGGCCATCTATCAGATTCCCATTGGGACGAAACAAACCTAATCTATCATGAATTCTGGCCACTACTGATCAGTGTCCCCTCTATGTCCTGGCAGGGCTTTTCTATCAATCATATCAGGAAATGTCCTGCAAGGCAAAGATGGCTGCAGTGATGTTCAGACCACATCACCCACTGAGTGATGATGGGACTCTTGACAATGGGATTTACACTGTGTTTAAGAGGGCTATGCTTTCCTTATTAAAATAGGGGGGCTGAGTAGTCCTCAAGGTATGGTGTCCACCTCGAGTGCTGGAGATCTCGGGCTCGAGCCCTGGTGAGGGCCAGGATTTTTTCACGCGGACTTCTAGTAACAAAATTTTCCCTGGTCCCTGGGTAGTGAGATTGGATGCCTGTGTGTATTGTTGCACACGTAAAATAAATCCCTTGGCAGTTGGAAATCGAAAAAGAGTAGCCTAACGGCGCTGACCGGGGAAAATTTCGAGTTAAAAATCTACCCCAAGTATTTCAGGATCCTCGCTGGTGCTACGGACTTCGTGCACTGAGCTGAGATTCTCTGGACTTGAGTTAGGAGAAGAAAGGGAGCACTTATGGGTTACACCCATGTGCTGTGATGTCGATCCGTCGACTAAACATAACTATTAAAATATAATAAACTTAATATGTGAAGTTTGTGCAATACAACTGAATAAAATAGTAAAATTATGCAATATAAATTTCAGTAACATAAATTATGCAGTATAAATTTCGGTAACATTACACATGGATTTTTCAACCCTTGGGAAAGAAGTGTCTCTGTAGTCAAGCCACACACCTGCCTCACATTCTGAAGGTCACTGGTTCCTTTTAAACTCCCATCATTCGGTTCAGGAATGCACATTTTTCTTGTCTCCCAGAAGATACACAATCAACTGTATCCAGTTACCTGCCCCTATCTAATGATTCAGATATCTACGAACAAACATTTACTACTCTTTCTTTTCTATAGAATAGAAAAAGTTAATTGCAGTCTAACAACTCCACATACAAAAATACAATAATGGCGTTAGAAAACATTGTAGATGTGTGTGCTAAAGCATTTGTTTCCAAAACAGAAACAAATGTTTGGAAGTCAATAAAGGTACAAACAAATTACCTTAGACAAAGTGAATCAAGTGGCATCTCCACAGTGAAGGTTGACAGCAATATATCTGTAATATGTGCCTCTTGTTATCAGGACATTGAAACATACAGTTGTCTGTTTGTCCATCCCATCTCCCCCACTGTAAGACCAGTACCACACAAGTGACTCCTCAAATAAAACTCAAGCTGCTACTGCATAGATGGATGACGGAGTCAATGAAGGCCACAATAGAAACAAACTTTAAAAACAAAAACTCCTGCCTGTCATCTTGCATTGAAAAGTAAGACAGGGCTTTTCTCTATGGCACAAACTACCAAAAGGCTGTGTAGTTTAAGGTAAAGATGATCAGTTTTCAACTACAGCACTTTAAGATGAATAGGTTTCTTTAAAAAAAAAAGTTACATAATAGCACTTTAAGATGACCAAGTCTTCCTACTACAGAACTTTAACATGACTAATCTTTCTACTACAGCACTATAAGATGACCAGTCTTTTACTACAACAGTTTAGATGACCAGTCTTCCTACTACAGCACTTCAAGATGTATAGGTGAGCAGTTTTCCTAGGCAATTTCCAAACAGTCTGGAAAATGACTCAGTAATCTTAAGAGGCTGCACTGACCTCAGCGACCCTACTGGTTCTGAACAGGATCCTACCACAAGAGAAGACTCAACACATGGACCACATGTCTCAGGAAGGCAGCAAACACAAACTCTTACAACACCTCCCCAACATGGGAGGCAGATGTTGGAACTGGCCTCCCAGGCTGACCCAGCCACACCAGCGTACCAGGAAATGCCTGGGGAAGTAGAGGAGGCAGCTCACTGACCACATCCCTCACCCAGTGTCTTTACAAATCTGGTTCTAGCACCATATGGTCAATGTGCATTAAAACAGATCTATTTACTTCATTGCACTGGGTGTGTATCTCATATGGCTCAGTCTTGATTGCTTAGAGCCGCTCTGGCTACCCCTCCTCATAAAATGGGCACCGGAAAATTATCTGGAAAGTTAAACCAGGCCGTCGTAATGCATGCATGATGGGGCTTCACATGAATACCTTATATGGTTTATTTTTTTGTGAATATATTCTGAAAAAGTAAAGAACACATGTGACATTTTTCAATGTAGTCACCACTGTGTTCAATGCAAGTCCTCCAGTGCCAATAAAGTGCTTGGATTCCTGTAAGAAAATTCTCTGGGGTCACTGATCGGTGTCTGACCCAACTGTGAACAGTCTGTTCCAGAAGTCACACCGTGCTGGACACTTGCTGGACTGACAGGCATGCATCATCATACTGGACCTTCATTCACTGATGAATGTCTATAGGTTTACCCCTTCACTGATCAAAACGCTGATAACAGAACACTGCTCCTCTTTGGTGCATGTCAAAAGTGGGGCGGCCATCTTTAAACTGTCATGATGCCACTGTGTTCGTCTGCAACATCACATGCTTACAACTTTTGACAACCTTAACAACAAAACTGACAGGTTACAAGACAATGGCATGGTTATTGTCATTTCTATCACGCTTTTAAAGTTTTCATTTGAAGCCCCCCTCATATGAAGAAGGAGTGTTCTTCTCTAACCCCCGATGGAGTGCAGTGGTCTTCAACCATGCATGTATAAAGAAGCAGTGGAAGAAAAACAAAACCCACTATCATTGTAGCTCTTTCCATCCCATTTCTGTATTTCTCTAAATACCTTCTCCTCGTATTTCTTGGGTTTCCCCATATTTCTTATACACTGTGGGCTCCACGGGAATGATTTTCTAGTTATGCTATTAACTGGCCTTCACAATGTGGAGCTGAATGGACTCTCAAGTTGTCAGCCTAGCACCCTATGTCCTATATACAGTCTGGAGACCCGGTAGTTGGGGTCCTGTAATGGGAAACCAGTAATTGTGGATCAGAATTTTCATAACCTTTGTTTCATTATCTTCCTGGTCATACAATATTTATAGTTATGTAGCAATGTTATTTAAAAAAAAAAAAAAAAAAAAATCACAGAAATAAGATAACTGTAACAATGCGTGAAAACTTAATGAACTGGAAGCATGCTGCACCAAACATGGGGGAACATCCCCAAATCCCATCCTTTGATTGAACAGAACTATAATCTATGAACTGCAAAGTTTTAACGATAACCTCTGAATTCTGAACATTTAAACATAACCTATGAATTTTTCATATTTGAAGTTATATAGAAGTTAATTCCCTACCAGATGTTCTACCACTGAATGTTGACATGTATGCAAAAACTGACACATCAAAGATACATGTATGTTTTTAAAATAAAAGGCCACCAGAAAGCATATTTTAAAAAAAAAAACGGCCTCAGCTACAAAACAATGACACAAAAAAAAGCTATAAAATAAAACAAGGCAATGTTATGCATAGAAATATTATGGAAGATAGTAGATATTGCATTTATGTGTAATATTCTCAACATAACAGAGGGCAGAAACAAACACACATACATTGACAGTAACGTGTTTTCTGATATGAACAAAGTAATGTTAATACCATAACATAACAAATCTCGTTCCAAAGGGCTGAGTAGGAAAAAAATACAAATATATATATATATATATTTATAATATTAACGAATAATATACACAACATAGTATATATTTCACATGAAAATATACGTTCTGCTTCTAATGTCTGAGAGCTATGATGGTATAATTATCACAGAGATGCTGGCAAGTCTGCCGAAATGTGAAAGTCAGATTCATGGCTGGCGGCGCTCATCGACGAGCGGGAGTCATCATTGATGCTTTCCAGACTCCCATTGTTGGCGAAACTGGAATCACAATTCTGGGTCCCGACATCGGAACCCGAGTGTGAACATGATCCAGACTTGCAGCGGTTGGAAAACTCGAGTGTTCCCTCTGTGGGAGAGACAAACAGAGTGTTGAAGTTGGTGATAAATTTACATAGTATAACAACAAGCAATAAATTCATATAGTATAACAAACAGTGATACATTCAGACATAATATAAGTCACAAATTAGTTATACAAATTCACTTAGTAAGATGTTAGCAAGGGATAAATTCATGTCATAAAGAAATACAAAACTGATAACGCAACTCATAATTTCTAGTAGTATTACAAGTTTGGGATAAAAGTAAGTGATAAATTCTAATGTAATATCATTGCAAGTGATAAATTAAGATATTAATTCAAGAAATATAAAAATTATAAATTAATATACAAAATAAGCAATAAATTCACACATGTGTAAATGATAAATCTGCATGTTATTTACTGCAAGGAAGTTTATATTCATTACTGGTCTTATTAAGTGTCTCGTTGCACTGCATCCATCCATCATGTGCCATGCCGGTAAGCGTGGGCAGTCATGTTCTGCCATCTCACTCGATCACCAGAGTCGTGGATCAGCTCCGTGTTCCTGTCTCGACCATGCCATGTGGCCAAGCCATCCAGGTATTGACTTCTCGGTCTTCCCCTTGGTCTCTTCCCTTTGATCTTGCCAGTTGTCACCAAGTTCTCCAATTCATTTCTTCTCATAACATGCCCACAAAATTTTGACTGTCTACGTCTAATGTCTCTAATCAGTTTACGATCTCCATTTTTTTCTTGAAGGACTTGTTCATTGGTTTTTCTGTCTGTCCATGGTATTCTTTGCATTTTCCTCAGAAACCACATTTCCACAGCCATCAGCTGTTTTTCAGCTTGACTGCTTATTGTCCACGCTTCACATCCATACAAAAGTATAGGTTCTATGTAGCACCTCAACACTCTTTCTCGTTTCAATTTATATCTTTTTATTGGTCAGTATGTTTTTCATCTTGCAAAAGGCTACCTTCGCAATGGCAATTCTTGTTCTAATCTCTTCAAGGCATATCCCATCAGATGTTATGACTGCCGAGGTAACAGTATCAATTCACTTGCTTAAGACTATGCCCATCTACTCGTATATCACATTGTGGTATTTCCTTCTTCCCAGTGATGACCATAATCTGTCTTCTTAATATTCAGTTCTAACCCTAGCTGTTCACTGTGTGCAACAACCGCATCTACTAAATTTTGCAGGTCCTGTTCATTGTCTGCAATCAAGACTGTTTCATCTGCATATCTAAATTGATGTATCGTCCCCCAATGTTGATTCCTTCCATATCTTCTTTATTTCTGAAAATAGTTTTCACTGTACAGGGAAAAAAGATCTGGAGACATTACACATCCCTGTTTCACACCTCTTTTAATAGGCTGATACTGACCTACATTGTTATCAATTCTGAAGGCAGCTTGTTGTTTCCAATATATGTTTTTTACAAGTCTAAGGTCTTTTCCATCAATTTGTAGATCTTCAAGCATCCTTATCATGTTGACTGTATATCATGTGTCAAATAGCCTGGCTATCCAGCTTCAGCTATAATCTATCCTTTCCATGCCCTCCATTGCAATTATCCAGATTTCCCAAAGACAGCAGTTGACTGTTACGATGACACTGTAAACTGTCTGTAAGCCTCATGATACTTTCTGTAAGCCTCATGAAACTGCCTGTAAGCCTCATGAAACTGCCTGTAAGCATCATGACACTGTCTGTAAGCCTCATGAAACTTCCATGTGATAGAGAATTAGCTACCACAGTTGCTATCTTGTTGACCACAAATCCTACAATGTCCTCATTTTTTGTCTAAACTGGTATGGAATTGAACCTAGCCTTTAAAGTTGGAAGCTGTAGCAGCCCGTGGTCATGGATTCAATATTTATTCAACCCAGGCTACAATGTGTACCAGGAAAAGTCTGTGGAAATCAAGGTGGCCAAGATGATGATATCACCCACCGAGTGCTGATACAGCAACACAAATATGGCCCTAGTACCTAAGGCCCAATGTCTTACAGCATGTACAGGGTTGTTTACATGTATTGTAAAGATCATTAAAGTTAGAGCTGATAGTGTAATGTTGATGATGATCAAATCAATGAACAAACTATTGTCAAAGAATTGGACATACAGGTCTGTCTAATATTCTGCTCGTCTCTCACCTTTCATACACACTTTCACTCACACTCTCTTCGTGACAACACCAGACACTCACCGTTACTACTGAGATCAGTATTTGTTGCCTGGTCTCTGACGGCATGCTCCCTACACGCTTGCTCTCCGTTATGTTGCCGTTTCCGCCGGCGCTTATGCTTCCCGCTGCCACGCAAGTTCGAGCCGGCCGGTGCCAGACAGCCGGGAACTGTCCCAAAGTTGGACACCAGGACATGGGCTACCGGCGACGTTGGCATGGATGGTACCAGGTGGGTGCTGTACTGTTGACAGACTCCCGTCTGGCCAGCAAAGTCTATTGATGCTGAAGAATACATTGGTGACAGTCTTTCTAAGGAAGAATAGTGGGAGACCCCAACATGAGGCTGAACCTGCAGGTGAGGCTGAGCTTGCATGTGAGGCTGATCATACGAGCCTGCCCAGTTGTAATCAAAGTGTCTGACTGGGCCCTGGCCGTTGCCATGGTGATCAATGTTTGGTTTAAACACAGGATGTGGACCTGTTGGAGACTGGAGCTCCCGGTCCCCAGGTTCGGAGTATTCGTGGTTCGCTGACAGTCCAAGAGAACCCGCCTCAGAGTAAAACGTGTTGGAGGTGTGAGGTGTGGTGCAGTGCTGCATGGAGTACAGCGACTTCTGTTGTACCATGTAGGGAATATCTGAAACAACATCGAGTGTGGGGTTACAATCATGGATTTTAACATTAACATATGTAAGATTAGCGTTGGGATCTTTCAATCTGACATCATAAATATGTGGTTAATGTGTGACTGAATCTTTCAATCTGACATCATAAATATGTGGTTAGTGTTTGACTGAATCTTTCTATATTACATCATAAATCTGTGGTTAGTGTTTGACTGAATCTTTCAATCTGAGATCATAAATGTGCGGTCAGTATTTGACTGAATCTTTCAATATGACATCATAAATGTGCAGTCAGTATTTGACTGAATCTTTCAATATGACATCATAAATGTGCAGTCAGTATTTGACTGAATCTTTCAATATGACATCATAAATGTGTGGTTAGTGCTTGGATATTCAATCTTACCACACAAATATATGACTGATGACAACATTTTTAAGTTCTACACCACAAATCTATGACTGCAGTTATTTTCTCTGGGATCTTCCGGTCTGTGTACCTGCTAACTCAGAAAATGTATTCTTCTTTCGTTTGCTTGAAATTTGTTTATATCTACAATGTTGTATTGTGTATGAATTTTACTGTTTTTTTCCCCCAGCTCTCTCAGTGTCCATAGAGTTTATCTTCTACTGTTGTTTCTCTAGACCAGAAGATTTTCCTAGATATGTCGTATTTCAAATGATAATGGATGGAGAGTCATCAACCTGGCAGAAGCCAAAGGACTGCAGGTTAGCAGTACCAGACTACAAAGAAAGGATATACACAAACAAACTTGGAAATCATGTGACAAGAGAACCTATAATCAAATAGATCACATTTTAATTAACAACAGAAATGCATCAAACATACAGCAAGTCAGAAGTTATAGAGGAGCTGAGTGCCACAGTGACCACTTCCTCGTTGGAGCAAAATTTAAAATAAAACTTAAGAGAGCTTTCTATACTAAATTACAAAGATTACACCCAACATATAACAGAGAAAAACTGCAAGACATTACAGTCAAAGAGAAATTTACAGATGAAATAAAATGTAAACTTGAAACTCTGCAAAACCCTTTGGAGGAAAGCATTGACCAAACTTGGTTGAACATCAAGAATACAATTCAGTCTACCGCAGAAGAATGTCTCGGTGTGTTAACCACGCATAGAAAGAACAGATGGTTCAATCAAAAATGTGAAGAAGCAGTCATTAGGAAGAAGAATGCCAGACATGTATGGTTAAATGACATCAATAACATCCAAACGGAAGAGCATTATAGAAATGAATGTAAAGAGGCTACAAAAATAGTCAGACAGCAGAAGCGAGAATATATGAGTAATATAATCAAAGATATGGAAACTAATCACCAGAAAAATGAATCCAGAAAATTTTTTAAAGAACTGAAGTCAATGAAACGAGGGCACCAACAAAACACATATGGTTTAAAAGACAAAAATGGGAATATGATAAATACCAATGAGGAAATGTGCAACACATGGAAAGAATATTTTATTGAATTACTAAATTGTGAAGCTCCAAGTAACATTTTCTCACAGGAAGAGGTTCTAACATGCGAACCACAAATTGAAGAACCTACATTTGAAGAAATCCTATATGTAATCACACGACTTAAAAACAATAAGGCAACTGGGACTGATGGAATTGCTGCTGAATTTATAAAGGCAGGTGGCCATGCATTACATCTAAAGCTATACAAACTAATATTAAAAATCTGGAGGACAGAAGAATTACCCCATGACTGGAAAGAGTCATTATTGATACCTATCTTTAAGAAAGGAGACAAGTTCCAATGTGGAAATTATAGAGGAATATCACTACTGTCCACAAGCTATAAGATACTATCCGCAGTATTACTAAATAGACTAAAACCATATTCAGAAGACATATTAGGTGACTACCAGGCAGGTTTTAGACAAAACAGATCAACAATAGATCAGATATTTATCTTACGACAAATAGCCGAGAAACATTGGGAATATAAAAGAGATCTCCATAACATTTTTGTGGATTTTAAAAAGGCTTATGATAGTGTCCATAGGAATAGTCTATGGAATGCTATGCAGGAATTTGGAATACCAAGGAAGTTAATCAACATGACCAGACTATGCATGGAAGATACTTATAATATAGTAACATATAAAGGCAGGAAATCAGACCCCTTCCAAATAACATCTGGCTTGAAACAGGGTGATGCACTATCGCCGCTACTCTTCAATCTGGCTCTAGAGAAAGTTGTAAGGAAGGTAAAGGAGGAATGTGATATTGGAGGAACATCCAAGCTGCTTGGTTATGCAGATGATATAGATATTATAGGGCAAAGTGAACAAAAGACATTGGAAATATTGACTCACTTAAAGGAAAAAGCCCAACAGATGGGGCTGGTTATCAACCAAGATAAGACAGAATATATGGTAATTTCAAGAGACGGAATGGCTAGAAACTCTGGCCACATACAAATAGATAATATGACCATTAAAAGAACGGAAACATACAAATACCTGGGTACGATCTTCAACTGCTCCAACATCATAAGGGAAGAAATACAAACTAGAATCAACTCTGGAAATAAGATATACTATGCACTACAACATCTACTAAAATCAAAGGCGCTATCTCGTAACACCAAAATCACAATATACAAAACACTGATCAGACCAGTTGTGCTGTATGGCTCTGAAACCTGGAGTACAACGAAAGGAGACGAAGCCTTGTTACAAACCTTTGAGAACAAAATTTTAAGACGCATCTTTGGACCCATTAGGGATACACAAAGTGGAGAGTGGAAAAGAAGAAGTAACAAAGACATTTATTATCTGTTTAAGTCCCCGCTAATCACTGGTATCATGAAGGCTAATAGACTACAATGGCTGGGGCATATAGAAAGAATGGAAGATAATAGGGAAACAAAACTCGCTTACACTCAGGAAATAAATGACCGTAGACCCCGAGGTAGACCAAGAAGGCGGTGGAGAGATAATACATGTACAGACCTACAAGCACTTGGAATCAACGACTGGCAAGAGAAGGTCCACCAGAGAGACGAATGGAGACGGATTGTATTTGCAGCAAAGAACCTCAATGGCTCGGAACGCTGAAGAAGAAGAAGAAGAATGTCGTATTTTTGGCAGTCTTGGAGTATGTGATTTGCTGTCTGTGAAACCAATCCACATGTGCATGTGGCCAATTCGTCAATCTTGAATTTTGTATACACGTGGTTGGATAATCTATTGTGTCCTGTTCTGAAGTGCAGAATAATGATATTTTTCTGGATGTCCACAAAATGGTAATTGTCTTGAGCTGGTGTTAGTGGCTTTCTGACTGATCTCATAATTCTTTTCTTTTGGTGGTCAGAAAATGTACCATAATTAGAACCTGAACCGGTAAAAAAACGGCACTTAAAACTGGTACTAAAACCCAGTGTTCTGCCACAATTATTCCACAAAATCACTATCCTCTCTGGAGTAGGGATCTGATGGCTCTCATGTAGGAAACCCGGTACAAAAACAATATAAATATGAAATGTTGATAAGAAGCAAAAGAGTCCCCACTTGAAGAAGCTAATTCAAAAGCAAGAAAACTATGTGGACGACACTCAATGTAGTGACAATGACAGGCGGATGTTTAATCAGGTGACTGCTGGTAGCATGAGCATGAGTACTCCTCGCTGGCTACTGAAGAAAGGGGACTGAGCACGTGGGAGCAAGTCCTGAGTGCAGTGATGTTGATGCTTGAACACATAATGTTGACAAGAAAAAAAAAAACCTGTTGAACATGTTGTGCAGGATTGCCCTAGTCTTCCATACAATAATCTAAGAAAGACTGGCCCACTAAATCAAGATTAAACTCCAAGCTGTGTGGAACCAAAGAGTAACTCCAAAAAACAGCTGTGTTTACCATGTAAACTGGCCTGACAAGTTATTTGGTAGTCGCGGCTCCAACTTCACAGCAAAGGGTCACCCCAAAATTCTCCATTCCTGTGCCTGTGAATATCACACAAAATGCTCCTAGCTGCCCCATGTAAAAAGTAGAAAAGACAGCAGTCCTGACAAACTAACAACATGTACAGGCATATATGCATAAGCCCGCTGCCAGAATGCCAACAGTTTGCCATGAAAATCACAGCTGATCGTTGATGGAAGTGGCAGTTTCTAAAACACTAGCAGTTGTACATACATTACTGCATAAGGCATCTAGTTCAACAACCAGCCCTCCACCATTTTTCTGAACATGAAGTTAAAAATACAAACTACCGCGGACAGATGTAAAAGTATTTAACGTGAAATCCATAGCTCACAGTGTTGCTCCACGCACTTAGTAGCTGGGCGACGAACCATGGCCAATCAATCCAATTTGAGGAAAATGAGTAAGCAAACAGTAGTCAGAAGCAAGAATACTCCGAGGCCTTAACAGCCTATCCACCATATTGGATTGGAAGCTAATTAGACCCAACAGTGTAATCATTAAAGACAGCAATAGCAAGAAGAGAGACACGCAAAGAAAAGCAGAAACTTCCTACCTCCGTTACACCCATGATGGTTTATGCTACCCGTATGTGGAAACTTTTTCTCGGTGCTCCCATTCTCACCCACAAACCGGGGACTGGGCCCGTTGACTCCATTGCCCTGTGGAAATAATATGTACACATAATCAATCAATCACCCCATGGACAAGAATATGTGTGCGCATTAATGTAGTCTCTTACCTGACAGGCAAGCTTGAAAATATGTGTACACATTAATGTAGTCTCTTACCTTACAGGCAAGCTTGAAATTATGTGTACACATTAATGTAGTCTCTTACCTGACAGGCAAGCTTGAAAATATGTGTACACATTAATGTAGTCTCTTACCTGACAGGCAAGCTTGAAAATCATGAAGCTTGCCAATAATTTCATTCCACAATTGTCTGTCCTGTGTTATTCTTATTACTTCCATGTATTTCGGCACAGACATACCTGTGTGTCAGGATGGTATTTCATATATTGTCTCATATTTAAGCCTTTCTACTTCACCCCATTATTCCTCTCTAGTATTTCTCTTTGGTATTTCTACATGTCCTAGTATGTGGCCAAACTATGGTGTTTTAATCTAGCTGGTATGTATGTTTACATCTTGTAAAGGTCATAGGCAATCATGTCTCTCCACAGATCTCTGCCTGGTGTTGTGGATGATTTCCAGTTGAGTCAAGACCTGACATCACTGCGCTCAGGGCAATCTCATAAGTGCTCAGTCCTCATCTTCAACAGCCAGCGTACGAGTTCTAATACTAATGGTGCCTGCTGTAATCTGATTATATGTCTGTCTTGCTTTACCTCTGAATGACGACTGTCGACCAGATCCCCTGACCACCCACTGCTGCTGTATTCTCTCTAGACCAAGATAATCTATCTGTTCTTCTGCATTATTCACATTCTCCCAGAGGGCCTTCACCAACCTGCCTTATCATGCATCAAATCACCCCTCAATGATGCGGCACCAGCCAAAATGTCTGTCTGTTCATTTCAATCCACACAGAGTGTCCTGGAGAATAGATCCAGCGAACGCTCACAACTCGCGACCTCTGAGTCGAGTTGAGCCATTCAGCACGAAGCATGCCAGTCTTTACTTTTGTCAGAATGCTTTGTGAATCAGTTACAATCATTCCATGCATATACAGTTTGTTCTCCAACCAGCGGAATGATTCCTACTGTTGATATTCCTTCATGCCATCATTCTAGACAATCCAGCATCATTTCTGTGGGTCTGCCTCTTCTACCGATGGTCCCGCCAGTCGTCATGATGTTCTCCAATACCTTTCTTCTCAATATACGACCACAGAATACTGTTTGTCTCTTTCTGATAACTGTTTATAATTTTCTACGTACACATCAACATGTAAACAAAGCCATACATGTACTAAATCCATACATCTATGGGCCCGGACTCCCCAGTGCACACAACACATCAGACTCCCCAGAGCACACAACACATCGGACTCCCCAGTGCACACAACACATCAGACTCCCCAGTGCACACAACACATCAGACTTCCCTGTGCACACAACACATTGGACTCTCCTGTGCACACACCACAATGGACTCCCCAGTGCACACAACACATCTGACTCCCCTGTACACAAAACATACTGGCAGTACAGACAGCCACCCATATCCTTCCAGTCTGCCACACATTTCCTCAAGTCGGGACTGAACACTGGCCCATACAGAGAAACATTCACATGAATCTATCTGGCAGTCTCAATAAGACACCAGCACCACAGCCACACAATGTGTCACATGAATCTATTTGGCAGTCTCATTAAGACACCAGCACCACAGCCACACAGTGTGTCACATGAATCTATTTGGCAGTCTCATTAAGACACCAGCACCACAGCCACACAGTGTGTCACATGAATCTATTTGGCAGTCTCAATAAGACACCAGCACCACAGCCACACAGTGTGTCACATGAATCTATTTGGCAGTCTCAATAAGAAACCAGCACCACAGCCACACAGTGTCACATGAATCTATTTGGCAGTCTCATTAAGACACCAGCACCACAGCCACACAGTGTGTCACATGAATCTATTTGGCAGTCTCAATAAGAAACCAGCACCACAGCCACACAGTGTGTCACATGAATCTATTTGGCAGTCTCATTAAGACACCAGCACCACAGCCACACAGTGTGTCACATGAATCTATTTGGCAGTCTCATTAAGACACCAGCACCACAGCCACACAATGTGTCACATGAATCTATCTGGCAGTCTCATTAAGACACCAGCACCACAGCCACACAGTGTGTCACATGAATCTATTTGGCAGTCTCAATAAGACACCAGCACCACAGCCACACAGTGTGTCACATGAATCTATCTGCAGTCTCATTAAGACACCAGCACCACAGCCACACAGTGTGTCACATGAATCTATTTGGCAGTCTCAATAAGACACCAGCACCACAGCCACACAGTGTGTCACATGAATCTATCTGCAGTCTCATTAAGACACCAGCACCACAGCCACACAGTGTGTCACATGAATCTATTTGGCAGTCTCAATAAGACACCAGCACCACAGCCACACAGTGTGTCACATGAATCTATTTGGCAGTCTCAATAAGACACCAGCACCACAGCCACACAATGTGTCACATGAATCTATCTGGCAGTCTCATTAAGACACCAGCACCACAGCCACACAGTGTGTCACATGAATCTATTTGGCAGTCTCAATAAGACACCAGCACCACAGCCACACAGTGTGTCACATGAATCTATTTGGCAGTCTCATTAAGACACCAGCACCACAGCCACACAATGTATGTCACATGAATCTATTTGGCAGTCTCATTAAGACACCAGCACCACAGCCACACAATGTGTGTCACATCTGATGCTAGTATTTTGGCCCACATCTACTGATTTATTCGCCAAAAGTTTAGTCATCTCCCTGAGCTCTAAGTTGGTGAATCTGTAATACCATTTCACTTCTAAACTGTGCACCTTCCCTTCTGCAAACCTTCCATTTCGCCCACCTTTTTTTCTACACACCTTCTACTCTGCATACCTATTCTACACACCTTCTACTCTGCATACCTACTCTACACACCTTCTACTCTGCATACCTACTCTACACACCTTCTACTCTGCATACCTACTCTACACACCTTCTACTCTGCATACCTATTCTACACACCTTCTACTCTGCATACCTACTCTACACACCTTCTACTCTGCATACCTACTCTACACACCTTCTACTCTGCATACCTATTCTACCCCTTCTACTCTGCATACCTACTCTACACACCTTCTACTCTGCATACCTACTCTACACACCTTCTACTCTACACACCTACTCTGCATACCTATTCTACACACCTTCTACTGGCCACACCTTCTACCCTGCAAACTACTAAATCATATCACCTATATTAATTCACCCACACACATCAGATAAAACCAAGCCAGCATCACCGACATGCATGTACACATCAATATCAACAACCAACACAAGCACAAACAACCGGAGAACTAACATAGTAAAGCTTGGGTCTGCCATCCCCAGGGAACGCAGTCTGCATGTCGTACTCAGACAGAGGGTTGACGTCGATGTTCATGTGCTTGTGCCCTTCCAGTGGCGGCCCGTGCCCGTTGGACATCGGGGCACTGCCATTGTTGGCGGGGTAGAGAGTGCCATTGGGTTTGATGAGGGCACTGTCCGTGAAGATGCACTGGGACTGGTCTTGGAACTTCTGCTGACACCCTCCAGTCAGACCTGTCGATGAGAAACCAATGTCCCAGCTTTAGATATGACTTGGGGGGGGGGGGGGGGGGGGGGAAAGAGAAGTTCACTGTAACCTAGCTGTGAAAATACAATGTTGAAGACTGTGGCGAAGTGGTTCCGCAGCCTGCCTCAGTCTTCAAAGGTTGTAGATTTGATTCTGGGCCAAGACATTCAGTTCACGAGTGCAATTTTCTCTGAGATACCTGTGTGTCGTCACTGGAGCTACAGTTTGTGCTTTGTGTGACACTTTCGGCAGGCCGTCCTGCGGACAGAGACATATGAGATAAAACCTGGTGCAATGAATTTGACCCTCTTGTCTTTAAAGGCAATGAATACAAAGGTAAAGTAGCCCCATAGCAGATACAACCATTGGGGTCTGGAGTTGAGTTGAGTTGAGTTGAATTGAATTAAGTTGTTAAGTTGAATTGAGTTAGATTAAGAACCGACATCACAGCACTCAGGACATTGCCTACGTGCTTCATCCCCATCTTCAACAGCCAGTGAAGGAAGAGTACCAGTCTGAAGTGTTAGGCCTGAACATATTCTAGGCCATGATGTATGAGGTGGGATGTTCAGCTCCCTTTCTTTGCTGGGAGTTGAACCTGGACTACTTTAGTTTTGACAGACAAGTGCACCAACCACTATACTTCCAATAAATACAAGGACAAGCAGAAAGTGCTTCAAGTTAATGTTACATGTGCATGATCACAGACAGCTGAGTCAGTTGTAATTATTTGCTGTTTTTGTCCGCTGATTAAAGATGATTTTACTACAACATTCACAGTGTCATTTGCATTCATGTGACTGTAAAGTTGACCATTTTCGCCTGGGCCCCAGAGTTGTGTTTGCCCTGACCTTGGTGTGTTTCCTAACTTCTACTGTTGGGACTTATAGCTGGGATTTTTCCCTGCAACAAGTTACATGACCATCTTCTAAATTATAAAAGACAAACATAAGACACTTATCCTCCATCTTCTAATTACTGTTAGGGCACCTTGCCATCTTGATAAACGATAGTTTCTTACATTGTGCTTCAAAAAAAGGTATAATAACATCTCCATAGCACAACACTTGGGCTGAATTGAGAGACTAGTGCGTTGGCCATGTAGCATGATCACTATCTTGGCCTGCCTTGTTTACTCCAGAGGAAAGTTAACACCAATACATCTGCAACAAGACAAGCTGTATAAGCTGCCGGATCAGCAAAGCTATACTCTAACTGTCCACCTGTCATAGCTTTGATCTTAGACCAGTTGCCGACCAAGGCTTAGGATTTGGTCTGCCCTGAGATGACATTTAGTCTTTAGCTTGCATTTCCCTGTACCATAAGGCTTGTACCCTCCACCCAACCATCGTCCAAACTATAAAAGATCACTCACTTCTCCTCTTCTGCACCATGATAAGGCTTGTACCCTCCACTCAACCATCGTCTAAACTATAAAAGATCACTCATTTCTCCTCTTCTGCGCCATGATAAGGCTTGTACCCTCCACCCAACCATTGTCTAAACTATAAAAGATCACTCACTTCTCCTCTTCTGTGCCATGATAAGGCTTGTACCCTCCACCCAACCATCGTCTAAACTATAAAAGATCACTCACTTCTCCTCTTCTGTGCCATGATAAGGCTTGTACCCTCCACCCAACCATCGCCTAAACTATAAAAGATCACTTACTTCTCCTCTTCTGCTGCCTTTGCTTCCACCAGCACATTGTGATGAGGACGAACAGTGCCAGAAGCAGAGCCCCGAGCACCACTCCCAAGATGACCGGGTTCTCCAAGGTGTCGCTGCTGCGTCTGCCCGACACTGGGCTCTCTGTGCTCACCTCCACCTCCTTCAGGGGCATCTCTGGCTCTGAATAGTCTTCCGCTAAGGAGGCATCTGTAAATGAAATACAGAAGCGCTTTATACAAGTCCAGAACAGATTCCTGTCTTCTACAAGTTAAAACAGGACCCATTTGACACGTCTTGTGCACATGGTACTAATCCCATAATTCTTTTTTAAAGACCAATCAAAAATTGAGCAGTGATGTGGTCAGTATCATGCGAGGCCACTTTACTTCCCTAGATGTTTCCTGGTGTCCACTTCAGACAGGACTAACCTGGGAGTCCAGAGATTTATTTATAAATCAACCTCGAAGACAATTCTAATTATGATCACGAGGCTGGCAGGCAAGCATGTGTATTGTGCCAGGGAAACAATAAAATCAATATATAACCATCCATAAGACTAAAATATCACCACAGAAGGATCAAATACACTCAACATCTGGTCAAATACACTCAACAACTGACCAGAGAGTCAAATACACTCAACAAGTGACCAGAGAGTCAAATACACTCAACAACTGACCAGAGAGTCAAATACACTCTACAAGTGACCAGAGAAGGATGAAATAACTCTAAATAAATCACCAGGAAGAATACAATCAACTCAGAGTGTCAACCAAGAAGGATCAATTCATGTAGCCCTTCTTGTCATCTTTCCACTGAAAGAAGATCTCTCTTACCCCGTGTGTGGACTGACTGGACAAGAAAGCAGTATGGAGCTGTAGGAAACCTACCCTCTCTCACCTGAGACTTGAACTGACACCCCTACATTGGCAAACGACTGACTACTACAGCTTCTTATGTTGTTCTATGAATGAAGTAGTCTTACACATCAATAGACAGATACATTCAAATGAGTGACTACCACAGCACCTTATGTTGTTCTATGAATGAAGTAGTCTTACACATCAATAGACAGATACATTCAAATGAGTGACTACCACAGCACTTTATGTTGTTCTATGAATGAAGTAGTCTTACACATCAATAGACAGATACATTCAAATGAGTGACTACCACAGCACCTTATGTTGTTCTATGAATGAAGTAGTCTTACACATCAATAGACAGATACATTCAAATGAGTGACTACCACAGCACTTTATGTTGTTCTATGAATGAAGTAGTCTTACACATCAATAGACAGATACATTCAAATGAGTGACTACCACAGCACCTTATGTTGTTCTATGAATGAAGTAGTCTTACACATCAATAGACAGATACATTCAAATGACTGACTACCACAGCACCTTATGTTGTTCTATGAATGAAGTAGTCTTACACATCAATAGACAGATACATTCAAATGACTGACTACCACAGCACCTTATGTTGTTCTATGAATGAAGTAGTCTTACACATCAATAGACATAAAATCAAACGGATAAAAACATAGTTATCATCAAGTGCCTCAGCGACTGGCACGGACGATCATGCTTCTCCACATCTGATGATCTCCAATATCATGTACCAATTTGTATGCTGACTCTCTTTTGTGCCATGACAACAGGCTATCAAGGATCGTCTCTCTATGTCTTCCTCTATCTCTTTCCACAAATCTTTCCTGTTGTCACAATATATTATAGCTTCTGGCTTATCATAATGAGGCCTAAAACATTATGGCTGCCCCTTTCTGATGTTTGTGATAAGTTGTCTTTGCATATTAGCCTCTTTCAAAACATTAAGAATTAAAAATAAGGTGTAAATAATTCAGAAAAGATAAATAAACCCCCAAACTTTCACAAGATACAGATACAATCAAACTAACAAGTCACCAGAAGAAAAAATAAAATACAATTCAAAAATCACCTGAAAAAAAAGATAAAATACAATTCAAGAATCACCAAACATAAGATAAAATGCAATTCAAGAATCACCAGAAAAAAAGATAAAATACAATTCAAGAACCATCAAACAAGATAAAATAAAAAACAAGAATCATCAGAAAAAAAGATAAAATACAATTCAAGAACCACCAAACATAAGATAAAATGCAATTCAAGAATCATCAGAAAAAAATATAACATACAATTCAAGAACCATCAAACAAGATAAAATACAATTCAAGAATCATCAGAAAAAAAGATAAAATACAATTCAAGAACCACCTAACATAAGATAAAATACGATTCAAGAATTACCAGAAAAAAAAAAAAAATATAATTCAAGAAAGAAGGATTAAATCAAACCCAACATTTAAACCAGGATACAAACAAACTAACAAATCAATAGACAACCTACAGTTTATAGATCTTACCTTGACCTCTCAGCTTGGTTGTCTTCACCACCTGGTTGCTAAATTGGCTTCGTCCGACCGTGTTAAAGCTCTGCATTCGGATATTGTAGGGCGTATTGGGCAGTAGGTCCCGGATGACATCGTTGCGGATGCCTGCTCCAGGAATCAACTTTTCCTTGTCCTCACTGCCCCCAAAAGGTTTGTAGAAGATAATGAATCCCTCTATCGGAGAGGCTGACTCTGCCTTGTACTGGAGGACAGAAAGAACATCAATCTTGTAGGTCTCACTGTCAGTAAAAACAAACACCTCACGAAACAAATAAAACTAGTATGTCAAATTTATTTACATGTCCTTTACATGTCCTGTTTGTGATTTACTAGGCATTTTTACGTTCACTTGCTTGATATTCCGTTCTTAATGACCGACGCTCATACCATTTTATAAAACAAGTGCAAGGTGATCTGCTCCCAAATTGCCTGCAGCTGTTTTGAGCTCGGTATGTTTGGAATTGTGATTGTGAATTGTGGTGTAATCCTTTCGCCATATCAGAAAGTCACTAATCAGAAAGTGTGTTACTGCAGTCTGTAAGAGAAGCACAGAACAGTAACACTGTAATCCACCATGCAACTGGAGCAGTGACTTAGGGGACAATAAAACTGCATTTAAACTGCACTCTGACACACCAAGTTGAATGTTCAACATCAGCCACAGGTGATTTAGAAGCAGACAGCTTTGTATTGATTTTGATGTTATGAAGTGTCAGTCTTACAGAAAGAAATGGCAAAATACTCAACTAACATTGTTCAGTAAATATAAACAGCCACTAAACACTGGGGTTGGTTGCAATGTTCTGTAAAGGACATGAAACTAGCTTTAACCTACTGTGTATGTCATTAGAAGCGAATAAGGAGGGCTGAAATGTATTTAACAAAATGACATATCTGATCACTTACAACAACAAACAGCCATGTTAGCAGTTCAGGAGGTAGGTATCCACATTTATGAGTTAGGGCTCCATACACATGTACATTTAATGTCACCTTCAAATATGACTAGCATAAAGACTGTGCTCTATCTGTATTATAGTTAAGATGTTCCGGTATCCTCTCTTATGATTCCTGACTATATTTCTTGAATTATAGAATTTGTGTGCATTTGTTTTTGCTTGATGAGGAACACTGAGCAAGTGATTCCTCCCTATTAAGGTCTCCACGGTGAAGTGACTGAGCTGCCTGACTTGCGCTGCGGAGGCTGTGGGGTTGCTTCTGGACTCTACCATTCAGTTCAAAAGTGCAATTTTCTCCAAGACTCCCGAGGGGTCATCACTACGGAGTTCATGCTACATATGACATTTCTGGCAGACCGTTCTGTTGAAAGACACTGAGCTATATAAAAGCAGGATAAAACCTGGTGCAATAAAGTCGAACCTCATGCCTTTGAACGACTGCTCTGACAATCTTCCAATAATCATAACCTACCTGCCACTTGACGCCTATCCCATAATTCTGCTGGAAAACAACAGGTTTTGCCTCGACAATGGTGGGGGCTGTGTCACTGGCTTGTGCGTGTGGCTGCACTGACAGTTTGAAGATGGGAGTGTTGGCCGAGTTTTTGTTGTCGTTGTCTTCATATACGGCAAGAATGCGAAACTTGTAAGATCCGCCTGGAAAAAATGTGACCTGGGTTGTAGATTATATGCGTAAATTTGTGTAAACGATCATCTACCTGCAAGAGATGTCACCTGAATCACATAATTACCACAAAAAATACCTTCACATCATTACCACAACCACCTTCACATCATTACTAACCACCCCCACATGGTTATAAACCACCCCTACATGGTTATCACCCGCCCCCAGACATCCCTACCAACCACCCCCACATCCCACCCATCCCCAGAATTGCCTTACAGATGAAATTAGAACCCTGTCTCTGGCTGAAAATTAGTTCTGCTACAGAATGTATTTTAAGATGTGTCCCAAGCAAGTATCATGTGTTATGTTAATCAGGTTTGATCTTAGCATGCTAAAGAAATCTGGCCATTTATTTTAATATAATGTACAGCAAATGGTTTATACGATGTGTATATATGTTGCCTGTTTGAAAGTCATACACAGGCAAATTTTCATTGTGGTTACTTTCCCCCCATATGCATCTCTTTGTCAAAACTTTTGTCAGTGAATTTGTGATTGTGAGTATGTGTATGTGAGAGATTGTGTATTTGTGTTACTGAGTGGGTACATAACCATGAGAGCTTGTGCAAATGATATAAGTATGTATGCATGTATGTATGTGTTTATACTCTCCAAACTTTCATGACGTTTCAAGTGACCAAAATATATAAATTTTTTTTGTTTTACCGTCTTTAGTAGCCAACCCTCTCTGTGGCGAAGTGGTCAAGCCGTTTGACATTTGACTCGTGAGCCGAAGGTTGTGGGTTCCATTCCGGGCCGTGTCCTTCGGTTTACGAGTTAAATGTTTCGGAGACTCCCATGGGTCGTCGTTAAAAGCTACGGAGTTCGTGCTTTGTGCGACGCTTTCCGTGCTGCGGAAAGAGACCGAGCCATATGGGATAAAAACTTTTAAGCGACTTTTTATGTATGTGTGCGTATGGTTTATGAATGCTTGTGTGACGTGTATCTGCCTGTCTCATATCATGCTAATACGCATTGTTTATGTTTACAAAATTAATTTGAAAATGTTTTCATTCATTCATTCAGTAGCAGGTCCTTTGCAGAACCTCGCTCACATAACAAACCTCTGGAAAACCTCTCGATCATAAGCAAGATGTCCCGCGTCTGATACACCCATCTGGAGATCATCCGCCACATCCTGCACCCATCTTCTCTTTGACCTTCCTCTTCCTCTCTTCCCAGGCATATACCCCTCCATTATTGTTCTCTCCAAACTTTCGAGACGTTTCAAGTGACCAAAATATATCAGTTTTTTTTGTTTTACCGTCTTTAGTAGCCAACCCTCTTCAATATTCAGCTCTTGAAGTATGAATGCATTTGTTCTTTTCTTTACCCA
Organism: Cepaea hortensis; assembly: GCA_963921405.1. Lineage (NCBI taxonomy): Eukaryota > Metazoa > Mollusca > Gastropoda > Stylommatophora > Helicidae > Cepaea > Cepaea hortensis. The sequence goes on along the minus strand of OY992876.1, from coordinate 444,715,001 downwards.
AGATATTCTTAGAACCCATCTATAACATTTATATTCAAAAGCATTTATGCACTGTTCAGCTTATTTAGTAAGTGTCCAGGTCTCACAGGCGTATGTTGCAATGGAAAAGATGCATGCTCTTAAAAATCTAATTTTTGTAGTTCTATCTGTCCCACTCTATAATTTATTAAGTTGTTTTAGTCTTTGAAGAGCAGCTGTGATTTTCACTATTTCTTTGGGTTGAGGTTATTAAGTTTTCTATACCAGTCTGTGATGTGGATAGTAATACTGTATCATCAGCATATCGAATCTCTGGTGTTTCATGACCACTGATAGTTAACAAATAGGGTGACAGCACACAGCCCTGACGGACTCCTTGCTTGATGTCAAACCAATCTGATGTCTCGCCATCTATTCTAACCGCTGCTTGTTGGTCTAGATAGAGCATTTTTATAAGTTGTACTACATGTGATGGAAAGTCCATATACCTCATGATTACCCAAAGTTTCTGATGTGTACACAGTCAAATGCCTTTTAATAATCCACAAAACATGAGAATAGGTTGACATTAAATTCTCTGTACTTGTCTATTATTAAACACATGTTGAGTATGTGATCTCTTGTTCCTCTTCCTTGTCTAAATCCAGCTTGAACCACGTTAATCTCTTCTTCCATTTTCTTACAGTCTTCCCATTATGATTTTTAGGAGAATTTTAGTTGCACGACTGATAAGGGCAACAGTTCTATCAATCAATCATGTGCCATGCCGGAAAGCGTGGGCGGTCATGATTCGCCATTTCACTCGATCACCAGAGTCGTGGATCAGCTCAGTGTTCCTGTCTCGTCCATGCCATGTGGCCAAGCCATCCAGGTATTTTCCTCTCGGTCTTCCTCTTGGTCTGTTCCCTTCGATCTTGCCAGCTGTCACTAAGTTCTCCAGTCCATTTCTTCTCATAACATGTCCAAAAAATTTTGACTGTCTACGTCTAATTTCTCTAATCAATCTACGATTTTCATTTGTCTCTTGTAGTACTTGTTCATTGGTTTTTCTGTCTGTCCATGGTATTCTTTGCATTTTCCTCAGAAACCACATTTCTGCAGCCATCAGATGTTTTTCTGCTTGACTGCACATTGTCCAAGTTTCACATCCATACAAAAGAACAGGCTCTATGTATCCCCTCAACACTCTTTTTCTCGTTTCAATTGACATCATTTTATTGGTCAGAATGTTTTTCATCTTGCTAAAGGCTACTTTCGCAATGGCGATTCTTGTTCTAATCTCTTCAAGGCATCTGCCATCAGATGTTATGACTGTTCCGAGATAATTGAACCGATTCACTTGTTGAAGAATATTCCCATTTACTTGTATATTACATTGTGGTACTTCGTTCTTCCTAGTGACGACCATAACCTGTGTCTTCCTACAATTTAATTCCAACCCCAGCTGCTCACTGTGTACAACCACAGCGTCTACTAATTGTTGCAGATCTTGTGCATTGTCTGCAATCAATACTGTATCATCTGCATATCTAATGGTATTTATGTTTCGTCCTCCAATGCTGATTCCATTTAGGTCTTCTACATTTCTGAAAATATTTTCACTGTATAGGGAAAAAAGATCTGGAGACATTACACATCCCTGCCTAACACCTCTCTTAATAGGTTGGTATTGTCCTACTTCATTATCAATCCTTATGGCAGCTTGTTGTTTCCAATATATGTTTTTTATAAGTCTTATGTCTTTCCCATCAATTTGTAGATCTGCAAGCATATCCACAATGTTGACATGTCTAACTCTATCAAAAGCCTTTGTGTAGTCAATAAAGCAAAGATGTATATCCTTGTTTACTTCTAAAGCACGTTCAATAACTGTTCGCAGCATATACACAGCATTTACTGTACCCTTTCCTTCTACAAAACCACATTGTTCTTCCCCTATTTCAGGTTGTATTTTCTTCCTCACTCTTTGCATGATAATTCGTAACAAAATCTTTGTGATGTGACTCATTATACTAATTGTTCTATGTTGATCACATTCTAAGGCTCCTGATTTCTTTGGGATTGCAATAAATACAGAATTACATAATTCAGAAGGTATATCTCCAGTATCATATAATGTGTTCAGCAGTCTAGTGACTTGCTCTAGTCCAAATTCTTCTAGAGCTCTAATCATTTCTGTTGTGATGTTATCTGCACCGGGGGCCTTGCCAGCTTTCATATGCTTAAGAACATTTTGAACTTCCATCTTTAATATTGCTGGTCCTTCATTATTAAATCTAATAGCATACTGTTCCTATTTCAGGCTGCCCTTTTTTGGTATTGGAATGAAGATAGTGAATGTAACATGCACAATTGATGAATGAAATGACTGGAGTGACTGGAAGGGCCGATTGTAAGACGAGCCTGCGTGCCCTTTGAGAATAAGTTTGACCATTCTTTTCAGGTGTTCTGACAGGGTTAATCTGGCAATGACTAAGTTCAAAATTACAACCACTGACCTGACTTAAGATTGGAGACTTCGAATTGCCTCGTTTCGGTTGGCAGGTGAGCATCGCTGGTGCGCCAGGGACCCTTCTCTGGGTTCATTTCCTTGTACTGAACCTTAAAGAACTTAATGATCTGACCATTGCCCTTGTCCAGCACTGTCCAGTTGAGCATGACGGAGCGGTCAGAGAGCTGGACAACTGTGGGCACTTTTGGGGCATATTTGGCTGCAAGAAGGAATGTGGGTTATACAGGTGAACAGGAGGAATATTTGTGGTAGCAGAAGAAAGACAAAGACATCTGAACAAAGCCAAAGCTAACAATAGGTTGTACAATGTTTTGCCTGGCACAGTTCACTGTAGCTTACCAGATGCATATTACAGAGCTAGATAATATGAGGTAAATAGATGAATACTTGTACTACTACTGCTACTACTACTATTGCTACCACTACAGTTACTATAAAGATACTACTGCTATTATAAAGACACTACTGTTACTATAAAGATACTACTGCTACTATAAAGACACTACAGTTACTATAAAGATACTACTGCTACTATAAAGACACTACTGTTACTATAAAGATACTACTGCTACTATAAAGACACTACTGTTACTATAAAGATACTACTGCTACTATAAAGACACTACAGTTACTATAAAGATACTACTGCTACTATAAAGACACTACAGTTAGTATAAAGATACTACTGCTACTATAAAGACACTACTGTTACTATAAAGATACTACTGCTACTATAAAGACACTACAGTTACTATAAAGATACTACTGCTACTATAAAGACACTACTGTTACTATAAAGGCACAACTACTACCACCACTAAATCTACTATAAAGACACTACTGCTACTATAAAGGCACTACTACCATCACCACTAAAGCTGCTATAAAGACACTACTACTACAATAAAGACACTACTACTACCACCACTAAAGCTCCTATGACTCTACTGCTACCATAAAGGCACTACTACTACTACCTCCACCACCACTTAAAGCTACTATGATGAAACTTTTTGTGTGTGCATATCCTATTTATAGGACATTGCAGTCAACACCAGCATTTTTCAGCTGCTACTGATGTCTTGGTAAGTTTTACGCTCAGTAGCTCATGATGACACTACTGCTACTATAAAGACACTACTGTTACTATGAAGACACTACTGCTACTATAAAGACACTACTGTTACTACTACTAATGCTACCACTACAGTCACTATGATGACACTAAAAAGTTAGTTGCATATCCTTAACAGGACGTCACAGTCAACACCAGCATTATTTGCTGCTGTGATCTCTCGGCAAGTTTACATTCAGTAGTTTGCCATTGCTTTCTGAACGACCGGCACCCAATACCATTTCGTGAAAATACCAATGCTAGGCAGTCTGCTGCCAAATCGCAGCAGATGTGTTTCAAACGCGGGTATGTGAGATTACAAACTGCATTCATAACCCCTTCGCCACAGCACTACTGCTACTATAAAGGCACTACTACTACTACTATGATGCCATTACTGCTACCATAAAGACACTTCTTCTTCTTTGCGTTCATCCGGAGTTTTTTCAGATGTGATTGCGGTGTGTCTAAGTTATGCGCCCTTGGGCCGAAACCCATAGGCCAACACATCCGGCTACAGCGTGCTTTTTTGACCAGGTAGCGTTCCTGGGGACACTACTACTACTACCACCATAGTTACTATGATGACACTACTGCTACTATACAGGCACTACTACTACTATGATGCCATTACTGCTTCATTACTGCTACCACAAAGACACTACTACTACTACCACCATAGTTACTATGATGACACTACTGCTACTATACAGGCACTACTACTACTATGATGCCATTACTGCTTCATTACTGCTACCACAAAGACACTACTCCTACTACCATCATAGTTACTATGACGACACTACTGCTACTACAAAAGCCAACTACTACTGCTACTTCAAAGACACATCTACTACTGCTACTACAAAGGCACTACCACTACTAACACTAAAGCTACTATGATGATGATGCCACCACCACCATGAACTATAACTACTTCCACTACAACTACTACTACCGCTACCACTTTCTCTACTGCTACATTCACTTCCATTACTACCGCCATAATTTTACTTCAGTTTCACCTCACATATTACTCTAAACACACACAAGATAATAGAACAATTCTCACGTTTCTCCTTGCCACCATGTCCTCCTGTGCCATTCTTCTTTTTCTTCTTTCTGTCTCTCAAGCTGGCAGTTTTCCGCCTCCCACTTTTTTTTCTGTCTCTGCGTTCATGTGGCTGCCGCTGTTCTTCGAGCCTGCCAACACCTGAGGACTCCACAGCATCTTCATCATCTCCCAATAGTGAGCTCTTGCCTGCAAGACACCGTTAGAACCTCCAATGAAATCAAACTATTATTTAGCTACTATACTTACTAAACCTGGGCTTGACAGAAAAAGAGAAAAGACAAAAATCACAACATAAATGAGATTCCTGAGAAGATTACTAAATTATCAAGAAGAGAGAAAATGAGAAATGAAGAAATCAGGACAAAGTGGGGGTTATAGAAGCGCTAGATTTTATAAGAAGGCTGCAAGTCAAATGGTTTAGCCTACTACAACAAGCAATGACATACAGACCAAATGGACGCAGAAAAAGAGGATGACCATGTAAATGGTGGACAGAGAGAATAGCAGAGTCCACTGGAATCTCGATACATGAAGCCCATAAATGGGCACTCTCCCGCTGTTTATACTTCGCCTCGACACCGCAAGGTACAAGATGAGATGAGATTTATTAAACACCATCAACAACAAATCTTTCTATTTTGAATAATGAAGACACAAACAATAGACTGCATGATTTATTGCCTGGCACGTTATACTGCATCTCGTCAGGTACATACTGCAGAAATCACACAACATAAAATAATTAGATAAATCCTTCAAGCTGAAATATACAACACACATATTCACACAGTAATTTCAACTGTCTCCTGCAGTAATTTTAAACTGACTCATGTTTTTATTTTTTGTCTGCACAAAGTTGGTTTCTTTTTTATTATTTTTTGTGCTCGCTCGCTTTGAACTCAAGTGTAGGCCACACAAACAATTTATAGTAGTGATGGACTGAATGGCAAACCCACTCTGACTTCGGAGGTACTTGTAATTTACGTCCCCAAGTCAAGGACAACAGGTCAACATTTTAGACCAGCTGTCCGGTGTAGGGGTTGAACTGCTTACCTCGGCATCAGCACACCGGATGCTTAAGAACACGCGTTCTTACCCATTCGGTCGTGCGGACCTGCAAGTTTCTGTAAATGAACAGTTCAAATTATTATATGAATATGTGTGTTGTATATTTAAGCTTGAAGGATTTATCTTATTACTTTATGTTGTGTGATTTCTGCAGTATGTATCTGATGAGATGCAGTGAAAAATACCAGGCAATAAATCCTGCAATCTATTGTTTGTGTCTTCGTTATTAAAATTCGCTATGGGAAAACATTGTTTAGAAAATCTTTATATTGTCCATGTTGTTGCACTCCTAGATACTGTATCTGTCAACAGCCTCTGTCTCATGAGCTTTCATTAATTTCTGACACTACTGCTCCTCCAAGCCATGATATCACACTGTCCAGCATTTCCTCTCTAGATCCATCCCAGCATCTCCTCCCCTTCAACTTTGGTGTATTCACGATATGCCTAAAAAATGTGCTGTCTTCTTCTAATGCATGTACCCAGTTCTTTTTGTGTTAACTTCTGTCAAGATATCTTCGTCATGCATTGTATCTGTCCATCATTCTTATATAACACCTTGTCTCAGTAGTTTCCACGTCATTCCTCACTTATCTGCTTACTGTCCATGATCATTCTTCTATAAAACACCTTGTCTCTGCAGCATCTACACCATTCCTCACTTATCTGCTTACTGTCCATGATCATTCTTCTAATTCCTCACTTATCTGCTTACTGTCCATGATCATTCTTCTAATTCCTCACTTATCTGCTTACTGTCCATGATCATTCTTCTAATTCCTCACTTATCTGCTTACTGTCCATGATCATTCTTCTAATTCCTCACTTATCTGCTTACTGTCCATGATCATTCTTCTAATTCCTCACTTATCTGCTTACTGTCCATGATCATTCTTCTAATTCCTCACTTATCTGCTTACTGTCCATGATCATTCTTCTATAAAACACCTTGTCACTGCAGCTTCCACATCATTCCTCTCTTATCTGCTTAATTTCCATGATTCACTTCCAGACATCATGACTGACCGTATATGATAATTAAAACTCTTTCTCACCATGGTTGTTAGATATAATGCATGGAATAAACTTAGATAAATAACTTCATTTCAACACACTCAATTCGACATCATCATATCTTTTATCCATGCTTCTACCGTAAAAAGGCTGGAGTCACATGGTGGTTGCGACGCCCACCTCTGGATTATGTAGACCTGGTTCGATTCTCAGCATGGACCATGTGGATCTTTACAATATAAGAAAAGTTAAGTCATTAAGTGCTACTAACCTGACTGTGACAATGGAGTTGGCCTGAGCTGACCTCCGACCTCTAACCTCACAACACCATAGGCTGTTCCCAGTCTGTTGGTGGCCATACACTGGTAGATGCCTGCGTCTGCTGCTCCCACGGCTGCCAGAACTAGTTGCCCTGGCAACAATATACACACTTTGTAGTGGCAGGTTGTAAGAGAGAGATAGAGAGGGGGAGAGAGAGAGAGAGAGAGGGGGGGGAGAAGAGAGAGAGAGGCAGGGAGGGAGGGAGGGTATGTGTGTGTGTGTGGGGGGGGGGGGGGGGTCAGTGTTAGATACATGTATGTGGATGTGTGTATACTGTGACTATTACATATGTGTGTATAATGTATGTGACTATTACATATGGTGAAGCCGTGGCTGATAGCTTACAGTACCCACTTCTGGCTCTGAAGGTACAGGCTTTCATCCCCACATAAGGCTAATAAATTTCTCCAAGAAACACCGCCACCTATTGACATCACACACCACCAAAATCTTAAGGGTGGTGAGATCAGACACCTAGCCTTCCTGATCAAGGACTAAAAATATGAGGCCCTGTGAGCAAGTTGTACACATTAAAACCCCGGGAAGGTTAACCGGGTCAATAAATGCCTGCAGAAGTCGGATGTGTCGGCCTAACAGCGCAAGAACGCAGCTCTGCTGTACACAGGGACAATGCAGTCACATCCGGAAAAAAATCCGGATGAACGCAGAAGAAGTACACATTAAAAAACCTGCGGCAGTTGTGAATAGCAAGGAGCAGGCTATAAGGCTGCATCTCTGGCAAAATTGTTAGGAAAGAAAATCTACCCATGGGTCGATAGACCTTGTACTGACGCTCCCTAGAGGAAACAAACCTTAAACAACTGCATGCCAAACCATCCATCCATACTTTTTGTAAAACCCCCCAAAAAAACCCAGAAACTTTCCACCTCGTTCAACCAGCCAGAGTGGTGTTGGTTATAATTGTAGTGGTTCAGTGTGTGGTATAAATTGTTCTGGTTCTTTTGCGTGTAAAAAGACTTCTACAGATGCGTGCCTGGCTGGATTCCTTTTTTTTCCCATCATCCCATGCCAAGGTCAGACACACTTTATCTATGAGGTTTTTAACTATGTGTTATATGCACTATCCTCGAAAGATGAAAGAAGGAAGAGGAAGAAGAAGAAGAAGTACTGCTGAAATATGTGTGTTCCTGTGTCAGTGTGTGTTTTTTTCCCCATTTTTTGAGCTTTCTAATTCATATTTTGTGTTTTTATTCCTACTCCTATATTTTGATAACCACTGCAATCCTGGGAGGTAACTCTCATGTCCCCAGCTATGAAGGGGAGGCAACAAATCCCTGCCACTTCCCAGGCAGACACAATAAATCACCACACTCTCAACTCTCACAGAAGCATACACCATCTCCCTGTAGTAAAAGGATTACTATTGATCACTCCATCCATCTCTGCTAGGAACAACAGCTCCACTAAAGACCTAGCAGCCAGAAAATGTTTTATCTTCACTGGAAACTCTAGTTTATCTTCTGACCTGACCACCATTTCTGAAGCTAAACAATAAACAAGTCCCCCAGAAATGTGACTTGTCTGGGGGAGATGCATCCTGGGCACCTCTGAATGTTGGCCTACATGTGAAGTGTCTTCAGTGTGATGATGGATGTGCTTGCTTACACTGCTGAGTCAGCAACTAGCAGGGAATGAGTGCTGCCTGACTTCTCCCAACTCCTCTACATATCACTAGGCAGAAAAAAAAGGGGGGGGGGGGGGGGAAGAAAGGACAAGAGAGAAGAAAGGAGATGCTGAGCCAGCTGATATTAGATTTAAATTACTAAAATAATATTGTTATCTCTCTCTTGCTCACTTTCTATATGCTTGTCTCCATTTGTCTGTCTTTCTTGCTTTCTCTCTGAGTCTCTCTAGAGACTCTCTGAGTCTCTCTAGAGACTCTCTGAGTCTCTCTAACTTTCTGTGTTTGTCACTTTCTTAGTCTCTCTCTTGCTTTCTGTCTGTGTGTTCATCTCAGCCTCTCTTGCTTTCTGTCTGTCTGTGTGTTCATCTCAGCCTCTCTTGCTTTTTGTCTGTCTGTGTGTTCATCTCAGTCTCTCTTGCTTTCTGTCTGTCTGTGTGTTCATCTCAGTCTCTCTTGCTTTCTCTCTGTCTGTCTGTGTGTTCATCTCAGTCTCCCTTGCTTTCTGTCTGTCTCTGTGTTCATCTCAGTCTCTCTTGCTTTCTCTCTGTCTGTCTGTGTGGTCATCTCAGTCTCTTGCTTTCAGTCTGTCTCTGTTCATCTCAGTCTCTCTTGCTTACTGTCTGTCTGTGTGTTCATCTCAGTCCCTCTTGCTTTCTGTCTGTCTGTGTGTTCATCTCAGTCTCTCTTGCTTTCTCTCTGTCTGTCTGTGTGGTCATCTCAGTCTCTTGCTTTCTGTCTGTCTCTGTTCATCTCAGTCTCTCTTGCTTTCTGTCTGTCTGTGTGTTCATCTCAGTCTCTCTTGCTTTCTGTCTGTCTGTGTGTTCATCTCAGTCTCTCTTGCTTTCTCTCTGTCTGTCTGTGTGTTCATCTCAGTCTCTCTTGCTTTCTGTCTGTCTCTGTTCATCTCAGTCTCTTGCTTTCTGTCTGTCTCTGTTCATCTCAGTCTCTCTCACTTTCTGCCTGTGTCTCTCTCTCTCTCTGAGTCTCTCTTGTTTTCTGTCTGTCTCTATGTCAAGTCTCTCTTACTTTCTCTGTCTGTCAGTCTCTTTGTTAGTCAGTCTTTCTTATTTTCTGTCTGTCCCTCTGTTCACCACAAATCTCTCATTTTACGTGTCTTGTCTGTCTCTCTCTGTGTTTATTACAGTGTCTCTATTACTATCTCTCCGTTTGTCTCAATCTTTTGATTTCTGTGTGTCTCTCTGTTGATCTTGCTCTCTTTCTCTCTCTGTCTGTCTGAGAACGAACCAGACAAATTCCAGCCAATCAAGAGGTGAGGAAGAGATGTAGGCGCTGGATAGACAGACACACAGAGAAAACCTGGTAATAGTTAACTAGAAAGACCTTTTTACTGGGACCTAAAGGGCAAATAAAAAAAACTAGGAGACTTAAGACATAACTTTAATATATTCTCTCATCTAATGTGTCCTTGTATATATAAAAAAACACATAACATTAATATATTCTCTCATCTATTGTGTCCTTGCATGTCATCATAACAGGCAGGTTGGAGGAAGATAAAGAGGCGGGCGAGACCAAGAGAGAAGATGCTGAACTGTTTGACATCATGGCATGAAGGAATATCAGTATCAGAAAATATTGGAAGTACAAGAGACATAAGGCTGTGGACAGACATGATCACCAATGCCACAATGATCATAAGAAGAAGAAGTATGTCTACTTTATTACAATGTCTTCTGTGAGTGCTGGCCAACAACAATGGAACTCATTTCTCACATAACTTCAAGAAGGACAAGTCACAGTGCAAACAGATGCCTGTAGATCAACAGAAGCAGCACAAAGGAACAAACAAACTTACCTCCATTGCTGTTGGTCAGCAGATGACCGTTGTGAAACCACTGCAGCTCCGGTGATGGAAACCCGGCCACTGAGCATGCAAGCTCCACCTGGCTCCCAGCTTGCACGGGTACCTGGGGGCTCTTGAGCACCTGTACAACAGGAGGGGTCAGAATCTCCAGAAACACCTGCCTCTCGGTTTTGCCATTTGAGGCAACGCTGCAGGTATAGGTGCCTGAGTCTTCATATTGTGTGGATCGAATCTTCAAGTTTCCTGGCAAGATGATGGCAAAGTGTTATCACAGGATGCAGACGTGCAGGCGATATGTATGGTTGTTCAGGTCATTTGAGTCATGACATGGGCAAGTATTTACCTGCTTATCTACCTAACTACCTACCCTGCATTATACCTGCCTAACTGAATTTTGTGTGGAGTGCTTTTACATCTGTACGCAGTTGTTTGTAGCATGAACTGCATGTTCAGAAAAATTGTGGCTGGCCAGTCACTGAACTAACTGGGTAGTCTTATGCAGTAATGTGTGGCTGCTGGTTTTCTAGTGACTGTCATTTCCATCGACAATCTGTATTTTTCGTGGCGGAATTTGTGTTGGCATTCTGGTAGCTGCAATATGCATAGTATACCTTTGTGGGCTGATGGTTTGTTGAGACTCCTGATTGTTCCACTTTTCACATTGGGCAGTGAGAACATTTTGTGTGATATTCACTGGCACAGGAACAGAGCATAATGGGGTGACCCTTTGCCGTGAAGTTAGAACCGTGACTAACTATACCTGCCCAACTACCCAACCATCTTCCCACATCATACCTGCTTATCTACTTACCCTTCATCATATCTGCTTAACTATTTACCCCATATCCTACATACTTATCTGCACAACCACCTACAAACATCATACATGATTATCTGCCCAACTACCTACCTACACACACACAACCTACACATCTGCTCAACTATCTACTATCCTCCTGCACACCGCCCCACACACCAACACTGCTAACACAAACAAACCACTGCTGATACATAATCTACAGCACACTCACATTATCCCATACCCAAACAGCTGCTAGCACATACACACAATCTACTGCACACTCGCATTACCCCATACCCAAACAACCATAGCACATACATAAAATCTACAGCACACTCACATTATCCCATACCCAAACAACTATAGCACATACATAAAATCTACAGCACACTCACATTATCCCATACCCAAATAGCCCCTATCATATACACACATCGACTGCTCACATACTTTCTCCCCCCACACTCACTCACTCATTCACTCACATACACATCCCGTGGAATAAATATTAACAAAACAAATCAATTACCAAAAGCTGACAGACTGAATCGTCCAACAGGAAGGCTGCCGCCATACTTGGTCCAGACAATCTTGGTCCCCTGGTAGCCATAGCTGGGGCACTCCAGGGTGATGTCGGAGCCGATCTCCACGTGCACCTTCTGCCTCATGCCAGGTATAATGTTGGCTGTGAGTCCCCCACCTGAAGAACATTAACATATACATAATCACACGGACACAACATATGACAGAATACTACATTAACATACACATAATCACATGGACACAACATATGACAGAATACTACATTAACATACACATAATCACATGGACACAACATATGACAGAATACTACATTAACATATACATAATCACATGGACACAACATATGACAGAATACTACATTAACATATACATAATCACATGGACACAATATATGACAGAATACTACATTAACATACACATAATCACATGGACACAACATATGACAGAATACTACATTAACATATACATAATCACATGGACACAACATATGACAGAATACTACATTAACATATACACAATCACATGGACACAATATATGACAGAATACTACATTAACATATACATAATCACATGGACACAATATATGACAGAATACTACATTAACATATACATAATCACATGGACACAATATATGACAGAATACTACATTAACATATACACAATCACATGGACACAATATATGACAGAATACTACATTAACATATACATAATCACATGGACACAATATATGACAGAATACTACATTAACATATACATAATCACATGGACACAATATATGACAGAATACTACATTAACATACACACAATCACATGGACACAATATATGACAGAATACTACATTAACATATACACAATCACATGGACACAACATATGACAGAATACTACATTAACATATACACAATCACATGGACACAATATATGACAGAATACTACATTAACATATACACAATCACATGGACACAACATATGACAGAATACTACATTAACATACACATAATCACATGGACACAATATTTGACAATACTACATTAACATACGCATAATCACATGGACACAACCTATGATAGAATACTACATTAACATACGCATAATCACATGGACACAACATATGATAGAATACTACATTAACATACGCATAATCACATGGACACAACCTATGATAGAATACTACATTAACATACGCATAATCACATGGACACAACCTATGATAGAATACTACATTAACATACGCATAATCACATGGACACAACCTATGATAGAATACTACATTAACATACACATAATCACATGGACACAACATATGACAGAATACTACATTAACATATACACAATCACATGGACACAACATATGACAGAATACTACATTAACATATACACAATCACATGGACACAACATATGACAGAATACTACATTAACATATACACAATCACATGGACACAACATATGACAGAATACTACATTAACATATACACAATCACATGGACACAACATATGACAGAATACTACATTAACATATACACAATCACATGGACACAACATATGACAGAATACTACATTAACATACACATAATCACATGGACACAATATTTGACAATACTACATTAACATACGCATAATCACATGGACACAACCTATGATAGAATACTACATTAACATACGCATAATCACATGGACACAACATATGATAGAATACTACATTAACATACGCATAATCACATGGACACAACCTATGATAGAATACTACATTAACATACGCATAATCACATGGACACAACCTATGATAGAATACTACATTAACATACGCATAATCACATGGACACAACCTATGATAGAATACTACATTAACATACACATAATCACATGGACACAACATATGACAGAATACTACATTAACATACACATAATCACATGGACACAATATTTGACAATACTACATTAACATACGCATAATCACATGGACACAACCTATGATAGAATACTACATTAACATACACATAATCACATGGACACAACATGATAGAATACTACATTAACATACGCATAATCACATGGACACAACATATGATAGAATACTACATTAACATACGCATTATCACATGGACACAACATATGACAGAATACTACATTAACATACACATAATCACATGGACACAACATATGATAGAATACTACATTAACATACGCATAATCACATGGACACAACATATGACAGAATACTACATTAACATACACATAATCACATGGACACAACATATGATAGAATACTACATTAACATACGCATAATCACATGGACACAACATATGATAGAATACTACATTAACATACGCATAATCACATGGACACAACATATGATAGAATACTACATTAACATACGCATAATCACATGGACACAACATATGATAGAATAGTACATTAACATACGCATAATCACATGGACACAACATATGATAGAATACTACATTAACATACACATAATCACATGGACACAACATATGATAAAATACTACATTAACATACGCATAATCACATAGACACAACATATGACAGAATACTACATTAACTACTATCAGTAGGAGATTATCATGGGTGAAGGTGTAAGAGTGTCCGTTTGTTAACTTCTGGTTTGCTGATGCTGAGGTAGCGGCTTCAACCCCTACACCGGGGTCAGGTGGACTGAAATGTTGATTACTCGTCCTTGACTTGGGGAAGTAAATTACAATTACCTTTGAAGTTGAAGAGGGTTTGCCTGTTTCTGGTAATAGGCAAGGCTAATCCACACGCAAAAATCAGTCCAGTGTACTCCCTAGTAGTGACAATTAGTGGTACATGTGTACAGACTACACTTGAGTTCAAAGCAAGCAAACAACAAAACAAGAAAAAAAAAAATGCAAAAAAAAAAAAAAAAACATTACTGATAGTGAAATGTGTAACAAGATGTGTACAATTACACACACACAACATATATCGGCAAACAGAATAATAAAGTAACTACTGTTTCTTTCTATAAACGAAAGCAAAAACAAAAAGCATGTAAACTTGCAAGGGGAAGTAGAGAAGGAGATAGAAGATGGAAGATATGAAAATAAAGAAGAAGAAGAAGAAGAAGAAGAAGGAAAGAAAGAAAGAAAGAAAGAAAGAAAGAAAGAAAGAAAGAAAGAAAGAAAGAAAGAAAGAAAGAAAGAAAGAAAGAAAGAAAGAAAGAAAGAAAGAAAGAAAGAAAGAAAGAAAGAAAGAAAGAAAGAAAGAAAGAAAGAAGAAGAAGAAGAAGAAGAAGAAGAAGAAGAAGAAGAAGGTGCAGGTGAAGAATAAGTAGGAGGGGAGGAGAATAACAGCAACATAAAAGCTTCAAGACCCACCAACAACTGTCCAGACAAGAGGACAAACAACACCCGGCTGTTCTTCTACAGGAGGAAGTGCATTACCTCGGGTCAATGGGGGAACACAAGACGCACAATGAGAAAAACAAGAAGAAGTTCTGTACAATAACACAATCACAGTAATGGGAGACGTTACGGCGACAAACCTTCATCAGCTAGCAGAAACTACAGCAGCGGATAAAGAAACCACAGATGACACTCAAATCTTACATTATACAAATATTTTCCCCAATACAACCAGGACAAAAAGAAACCATCTTCAACTTATAGCGAATGAGGTGTAGCCTCTCTTACACCCATCAATCACATTTTCAGCTGGCAACTATTTTCCTCACATGATCACTTCATTTGTCGGTTTGCCCTATTGTCCCGATGTTTTCCCATTGTCCTCGGGTTTTATCCACTGGCTGTTGTACCACAGACAGCTAACGCCACAAGTATCCGATAATTCCTACTTGCAACAACAAGGAAACAGCGTCTCTGTGTGACTGCAAATGTTTCATAGCGTTCAGTGATTACACACTGAACCAGCTTGGAAAATGGAAAAAGGGGAGCTGAGAACAAATACTGAATAACCCCGGGGAATACTTAAGCCAGCACGTGAAAGAAGAACGCCAAGGGATAAATAGCTAGTTATAAGTTGTCATAGACAGGATTTCAATGTACAAACAAGTTCTAACTTAATTGCCCACCTGCGACTCCATAAGCATCCTTCAATTTTCACAGACGTACGCTCAAATGTCTAGAGATGCTATCCCAAATTGAAAGGCAAAAACACAAACTGATGCCAAAGCTGGACAAAGGCAGGCCTGTTTGGGGATTTCCCCTTGCCATTCATGAGATGTCACATTGAATTTTTCTAACTGTTTACAAGAAGCATTCATTTTACGACCAGATCCACTCCTTTTGTCGGGAAGGACAAAGTGAGGGGAGGGGTGTCCCTCCTCTCGACCTCAAAAGACAGCGAAGATTTCATATAAGCTGTACAAAAGTTGTGGAGGTAGGCAGAATTCGAAGCGGGGAAGGGGTATTCGTGTATTTGTTAAAATCATCATCATCATCATCAACAACAAGTATCGGGTCCTTTGCAGAATGATTGGTTGATATTACTAATAGCCAACCATTACCCCATACTGACAACAATCACCTTAGGATTAATAAGCCTGTGAGGGTAAAGCCGTGGGGGGAGTGCTTTTGCGGCCGACTCAATCACAGGACTATCATTCTGAGCCGGTGATTGACCCTAACTATAACATCTCGAAATTGAACGGGGTAGGGGTAACGATATAATCAAAATCGAATGCAGAATGTGGCGCTCATGCCGACCTGGCGAACAGCCCCCCCCCCCCCCCAATGCTATGAGCTGATCTACCCCAGCCCTTCTCCCAGGAGTCAGGCATTCAATTACTGTTCCACCTCTGCTGCTGATACGTCCGACCGTTCAACTGATTCAGTGCCGTACATTAGGACAGGAGGGTGGCGATATATGGTCATACTCGGGTCATCGTGTTATTTGTTTTGTTTCGCGGTATCTTCCGCAGTTGCAGTGCTCAGTGAGCGGACATGTACATTATAATTCTGGTTCATTTGATTGTGTACCATGTTTGGTCCAAACCTACTTTCTATTTGACCAGAATCAGCTACACTGTCTGTTCCTGGCAGCTTTGACCAATGATCTTGTAACACCTTCAGATCTCAATACCTCAACATTTGTTTTATTCTCTGCCCACATTATTCTGAACATTCTCCCCCCCCCCCCCCAAAAAAAAAAAACGACATCTCCGCTGCCTCCTATTTCTACACCATGACATTATTCCTTTTCTAGCATTCACATTCATACTACTAATCATAGTAGCACATGCATTGACTACGCTCGAGTTTAAAGCGAGAGAACAACTGGAGTCTACACCGAAAGCAGGCAGTCTCAATAACATAGGACACATCAAACGGAAGGTAACGATGCCACGTAACTTATATCATCACAAACGGAAGCGCTCGTGTTGTGTGTACCAGTCAAGGTACACAACCTGTGGTGCTATTGACAGATATAAAATCAGTACTCGAGGCGCTCCTGTCTGAGAAATTGCCAGTACTAAGGACACTACTTTCTAAACTTAGCAGTCAGCGTAAGGTCACCATACAGTGGATACCATCCCACTGTGGAGTACCCGGAAACGACAGAGCTGATCGATTGGTTAAGGAAGGAGACAAAGAAGAACAGCCTGATGTGCCTGTTACATACCACCAAAAGAAAAGAATGATCAAATCAGTCAGAAGGCCACCAAAACCTGCTCAAGGTGACTACCACGTTATGGACAGACCAGAACAAGTCATTATTCTGCGCCTCAGAACAGGACACAATAGATTACGCAACCACATGTATATAAAATTCAAGATTTGTGACTCAGCCATGTGCTCATGTGGTTTGGCGTCGCAGACAGCAGAGCACATACTCTAAGACTGCCCAAACTACAACATATCCAGGCAAACCTTCAGGCCTCTAGGGTCTGGTCTCTCTAGAGACAACAGTGGAAGATGGACCGCTGATTGAACTAAAAAAGACTGTTAGGTTCATACAAACGACATTGCAGTTAGAGACATATTTCAAGCGAACGAAAGAAGAAGAAGAAGAAGAAGAAGAAGAAGAAGAAGAAGAAGAAGAAGAAGAAGAAGAAGAAGAAGAAGAAGAAGAAGAAGAAGAAGAAGAAGAAGAAGAAGAAGAAGAAGTGTGTATCCGTGATCGACTTTCTGTGTCTGATGCAACATGGTGTTTGTCGGAGAATTCCCGTTGAGGCGAATCTGTATTTCTGAGACCCGTCGTGATACTTTCTCGCATTACAATATATTATATAGCTTCCTCTTGTGCACCTCTGTCAATAAATCAATCAATGTACTGCCGTCACCACAATGAAGGTTGGCTGCAATGGATCTTCAACACTGTTTGTCTCTCGCCTTTATTGTACATTCTATCAGACTGCTTTTCGTCTATCTCTTGATGCTATCTTCCCACTTGTATCGTTGTCTACCTCTTGCTCGCTTGCCTTCAACCTTATCCTCCAGTATAGTTTTTATAAGAGTGTTGTCTTTTAACGTGGCCGACATATTTCGCTTTTTTCTTTTTTATTTATTTTATCAACTCCCTTTTCATTCCCAGTTTTTCTACAACCTCTGTATTTGATTGTTTTTGTTTCCATGAAATACGACATATTCTTCTGTATATCGGCATCTCTAGGGCCTCTATTCGACTTTCAAACCGCTTGTGACCAGGCTTTGGCGCCATTTAGAAGTGTAGAATATACATACCATTTGATAAATCTCATTTTCAATGCGCTGTTAATCTCTCTAGATATTAACACTGATTTCATATTGCTGAAAACATTTTTAGCCATTTCTATTTTCTTTCTGATGTCTGTTTCACGTGTGCAATCATGTGTTATTACATGTCCCTGATAGGAGAAACTTGTTACTCGGTCTATATCTCCTACAGCACCTCCAGTATAGTTTTCTATACTATAGGAGTGTAAACAGTTGAATCTCTCATCGGCTTGACGGGTCTGTCGTAAATTCATCTTCAATGTCAAACATGTACGCTTACTCCAATGAGTGGAAAATAATAACAATACAGATGAGACGCTTTAGAAGAGCTATGGGAATAACCGTGAGAGATAAAATGGAGTAATTAAGAGGAAGACTAGGTCTGAAACCAGCCATGCAGTTCATTAAATAACAATAGATTAAATGATTTGACCACCTCACAAGAATGCTCTAATCTCATCAGCCACAAAGAGCCAAACTCAAGAAATATAATGGATACGGAGCAAGGGGAAGACCGCGTAAACGATGGGAGTGGTGGTATCAGTAACAACCTTAGAGAAATGAATACCAACTTACAAACAGCATTTGAAAGAGCCCATAGAAGATCTTCACATCTTTCCCCAACACTTCACGTATGTAAACGGAAGAGGGAGAGGGGGAGACGAAGAAGAAGAAGAAGAAGAAGAAGAAGAAGAAGAAGAAGAAGAAGAAGAAGAAGAAGAAGAAGAAAGAAGAAGAAGAAGAAGAAGAAGAAGAAGAAGAAAGAAGAAGAAAGAAGAAGAAGAAGAAGAAGATCGGGATACTAAAATGGCTGGGTATTGTAATTCTGACCATATTCCATTATCGTCTTCTTCATAAAACCATATCATCAAATACCGTCTCCGCATTGATGGTCGGCTACTATGAACCTGCACCACCTTTAGAACCGTGCAACATCATATACCCTGCCACTTGGCGTAGGTGTTCATGTCTCTCCACAGATCTCGGTCTGTGTCGTTCTGGGTCAACTCTGCTGATGATATTCCTCCATACCACCGTCTCAGCTCATCCAGCATCATTTCTCTTGGTCTCACTCTTGTCTCTTTTCGCCACTGACCTTTTCTGTGGTCACGATGTTCTTCAATGCCCCTCTTCTCATCAACAAAGAAAGACGTTTCTCTCTTTCTTATAGTTCTATATAATACTGTTATTTTATTACCCCAATCCAGGCAATCGTTGTTAGTTACATTGGCAGTCCACGGAATTCGCAACATTCGTCTCAGGAACCACATCTCTGTTGCTTCAAAGTTCTTCCTAATTTGTTTATTCCAAGATTCACTGCGATACAGCAAAACATGTTCTATACATTTCAGCACTCATTGTTGTGAAAGGGGTGGTTTGGTAAGATTCCTGCCACTGTCTGAGGCCATTCATCATCATCATTTTTCTCGGACTGCCTTCGTACTGTACTTTTACCGTTGATTGTTCCAGTCGTCAAGATATTTTCCCATGCTTCTCTTCTCATCACACGACCAGAGAACGTGGTTTCTATCTTAGATATGTAGAATGTTCTAATTTCATTAGCCTTCGTCCCCCCCCCCCCCCCCCATCCTTTCCAAAACACACCTATATAACAATAAGCGGTGTCTCCAGCATTGTCTCTACATTAAGATTGAATAGTAGAGCAACATGGACGGAACGTTTGTCACGAAACTATTTCTGCATGGGTCAAATTCCAGTCTCGTGCATCCCTCTGGGCATTGGATCTCTTTCTGACAGTAACGTATGATGTTCTAATTTCATTAACCATCTCCGGGAATCATTCCAATCCAATCCAATATAATTTAAGTTTTTACAAGATGTTCCGGTATCATTCAACCGTGGAACTCTCGACTGGTTATATTTGGGGTCCTTATCGTGTTTATTTTCCTTCCAATCCAATCCAATCTGATTGAATTGTTTACAAAGATGTTCCAGTACCGTTCAACCGTCCAACTCTCGATTGGTTATATTTGGGGTCCCTATCGTGTTTCTTTTTCTGCTTGCGTAGATGATCTGCGTTTCCAGTAGTTAGGAATCTTACCAAACCACCCCTTTCACAACAATGCGCTGTGTCTCTTTATGTGACGGAAATACCAGCATCTGTTTCCAAATCTGATCATAAAAACAACCAGCAAGGCACATGAGGCAGATCTTCTTCAACGATCAACGTTTACTACGAGTCTATTTCGGCATGGGCCCAATGCCGGGCCCCGTGCACCCCTCTCTTAGTACAGGGTTTGAAGATGTTGGCAATGAAATACTTGCCAACTGTGGAGCAAACACGACCACCCCAGGTCTAATCCCAGGTTGTTTGTATGTACCGTGCTGAATCTTGATCTGGGTACATTGGGAAATGGCTTTCTGCAAGTGTGAAGTTGCAGCACCGGTCTTGAACGTCCCGCCGGTTTCTGAGCTTGGAGAGGGAAAGAGATCTCCACACAGTCCCCGTGCAGATGGTACTTAGGTGCTGGGTCGGGGGATGGGTCTCTACATCAACCTCACTCCGGTAGATGCATTGTTCCGGGCACATACATCGAGCTACAATCCAATCTTACAGGGCATTCACAACCAGGCAACCAACCAACCCTCTGTTCAGATAACGTCTCTCTCTCTCTCTCTGTCCACCACATTCACACCACTTTCCTACAGAAGAATATAAAATACCATGGAGTAATACAGCCGGAAAACAGGACGTTGCAGCGACTAGCCCTCATCAGCAAATAAATACACAAAACATGCACATTTTATTCGTACTTTAATGATGTTTAAAACTGCAGCTCAGTGTATGGTCTCGTCCTGTTCGTTGTTATATTTTTATATTCGTGTATTAGGCTTACGTCACTGTAGTGTCTTCCCCGTGTTTATATGTTGTGTTTTTTTTCCCGATGAAAGCCAGTTGTCCTGTTTTCCGTAATTGTGTTCTGTAAAGCTGCACTACTTTATGTTATTTTATAGGGTTTACATTTTCACAGCTTTACCGCTTTTCCACTAATTTTATTCCTACAGAAGAAGGCCAACCAGCCCTCTGCCCAAATAACCTCTCTCTCTCTCTCTCTCTCATTCACCCACTTTCCTACAGAAGAAGGCCAACCAGCCCTCTGTTCAGATAACGTCTCTCTATCTCTCGTACAACACCCTCATTCACACCACTTTCCTACAGAAGGCCAACCAGCCCTCTGTTCAGATAACGTCTCTCTCTCTCTCTCTCTCTCTCTCTCTCTCTCTCTCCATCCCCATTCACACCAATTTCCTACAGAAGAAGGCCAACCACTTTCTGTTCAGATAAGGTCTCTCTCTCTCTCTCTCTCTCTCTCTCTCTTCATCCCACTCACACCAGTTTCCTAGATAGCCCTCTGTTCAGATAACGTCTCTCCCTCTCCCATTCAAACCACTTTCCTACAGAAGAAGGCCAACCAGTCCTCTGTTCAGATAACGGCTCTCACTCTCTCCCATCCACACCACTTACCTACAGAAGGCCAGCCAGCCCTCTGATCATATAACGTCTCTCTATCTCTCTCTCTCTCTCTCTCTCTCTCTCTCTCTCTCTCTCTCTCTCTCTCTCTCTCTCTCTCTTCCATCGTCATTCACACCGCTTTCCTATAGAAGTAGACCAGATAGCACTCTGTTCAGATAAGGTGGGTGGTTTCTCTCTCTCTCTCCCCCCCCCCCTCCCATGCACCACTTTCTCACAGACGAAGGCTACAAAACAACACCAGAATCCCGACATGGCCAAAGAAAGGTGTACTGGTGGAGTCAGGTAGACACAAACACCCTGAAAGGAGGCAGAGGTGTATTCACAGTCCCAGAGAAACCCGGAGACAGCGGGGACTATTGTTAACTCCCAGACGCCCATCTATACGGCACTGCACGCTACACCGACTCCCGTAATTACTAATCATGGACACTTGTGGCGGAAAAAGCAGAGCCAGAGGGACAATCACAAAAGATGGACAGGTCAGACAGAGAAGAAATCAACACAGTTAACATTCCCTATACAATGCCAGCTTATTCAGTGCAGAAGTTTGGCGCTTAACGGGAGACAATCGCGTTCACGACAATCGCCAGCAGGGGACCAAACCCGTTGTTGAGACATTCTGTAGGACAAGCTCGGGTTGGGAACTGTATGTTACAAATGTGCTGGGTGTTGTCCATTGTCTGGCATTAGTGACATCTGACAAGAATGTCTTCATGCCGAAAGCGGTGAAACGCTGCCTTGTGACGGAGATGGTGAAGGCACTTCCAAAGTAGAGCCGATACGGTATAGTTGATGCATAGCAGAAGCGATATAGTATAGTTGATGCAGGTTAGAGTCGACATAGTATAGTTTATGTAAGACATATAGTACATTTTCTCTTCTTGATGCTCTGTAGAATTTTGAGTATATCAGGTCCAAGGCAGATATAGTATAGCCGATGCAAAGACGGGATGATATGGTATAGCTGGCCTAAGCTAGAGTCAATATAGTATAGTTGATGCAAGGTAGAGGCGATATAGTATAGTTGATACAAAGATCAGATGTAGTATAGCTGATCCAAGGAAGAGATTATATAGTAAAGCTGACCTAAGGATAACCTGGTAATGTATAGTTGATGCCAGGTAGATTTGATATGGTATAGTTGATGCCAGGTAGATTTGATGTAGTATAGTTGATGCCAGGTAGATTTGATATAGTATAGTTGATGCCAGGTAGATTCGATATATTATAGTTGATCTAAGGTGCAGCTGATATAGGATAGTTGATCTAAGGTGTGGCCGATTTAGTATTCTGTTGATCCTAGGCAGAACTGATATAGTATAGTTGACTTAAGGTAAAGCTGACATTGTATAGTTAATACAATGAAGAGCCGATATAGTATAGTTGATGCAAGGTAGAGCTGATCTAGCATAGTTGATGCAAGATGGGGCTGATATAATATAGGTGACCGAAGGCAGAGCCGACATAGTATAGTTGATCCAAGGCAGAGCCGATATAGTATATTTGATGCAAGGTAGGGCCAATATAGTGCAGCTGATCTAAGGAACGGCCAATATGGTATAGCTGATCTAAGGAACGGCCAATATGGTATAGCTGACCTAAAGAACGGCCAATATGGTATAGCTGATCTAAGGTAGGGCCAATATGGTATAGCTGATCTAAGGAACGGCCAATATGGTATAGCTGATCTAAAGAACGGCCAATATGGTATAGCTGATCTAAAGAACGGCCAATATGGTATAGCTTACCTAAGGTAGGGCCAATATGGTATAGCTGACCTAAGGTAGGGCCACCGGCCAATATAGTACAGCTGATCTAAGGAACGGCCAATATGGTATAGCTGACCTAAAGAACGGCCAATATGGTATAGCTGGATCTAAATAACGGCCAATATGGTATAGCTGACCTAAAGAACGGCCAATATGGTATAGCTGACCTAAGGTAGAGCCGTAATTGTATTGTATTGGTGCAAGGCAGAGCTGGAATGGCATTGCTGATGCAAGGTAGAGCTGATACTGTAATACATATTACTACGTAGAGCCGACGTAGTATAGTTGATCAGAGACAAAAGAGCTATGGTATAGTTTATCTCAGGAAAAATCGATATAGTATAGTTTATAGGTATAGCCGATGTGGTATAGTTCAAGGCAGAGTTAATAACGTATGGCTGATCAACAGCAGACATGACAAGATATAGTTGATCCAAAGCAGAGCCCATAAAGTATAGCTGATCAACAGCAGACAAAAAGGTATAGTTGATTCAAGGAAAAGCCTATGTGCTATAGGTGATCTACGGCAGAGCAGATATTGTACAACAAAACCAAGACATCGGCAATTTAGCACAACAGATTCTAGGCATGCCGAAGTCCGACACATCTGTATTATTAACAATCAATCAGGTGTCGTTTCTACAATGAAAGCTGACTGCAAGGGATAGCCAACACTGTCTGTCTCTCGTCTTGACTGTCAGATCACTGTTCTTCCATCTCTCGAGGTTATCTTCCCACTTGTATCATGGTCCACTGCTTGCTTGCTCGCTTCAGTCTTACTCTTCAGGATTCTTTTTTTTTTTATAAAAGTGTTGTGTCTTTTAACGAGGCTGAATCATTTCACTCGAGTTATTAAAGAGTTGCATAACTAGCTGTTCTGCAATCACCCCCTAAGAGAAGATCCCAGCACAAGAGACCCGACAGCAAGAGGACGAGATACAAAAGGAGACTTACCTGACGACGTCCTGTCTATCATTAGCGAGATAGCTCCGGGCGAGGTCCTATTATCGCCAGACACAGGGTTCACGGCCACACACCGGAAATCGCCAGCTGAAGCGGAAGTCAGGTTAGTGAGCACCAGGTTTCCGGAAGGGAGCTGGTGTACGGATTCTGGAGAGGCACAAACAATGACATGAGCAACGGCGGGACGTGGTCGTGGGCAAGGCTACACTGGCTGGGCAGTTGTGGACTTCTCATTGTGCATGTCCCCCTGCCAGGCATGGGGCTGCTATAGAAATAAGTGATTACTATAGTATGTCCCGAAAAGAATGCCTTCATTCCGATCAATTATTTTGAAAACTGTCTGTTGCATCATTATGAAATTTTTTCCAGCCGTCTTATATTTACCCCCACCCAAGGAATATGTCTTTGATAGGTCCAAAAGCAACATAAATCATCGAAAGCGGCGACATATCATTGATATTTTGCTGAAAAACTAGTGATTTCTCGCTAACAAATTTATATTTACAGTAATGAAAGCCCCGCCAATTCAGTTGACACACAAGGCGTATCCGGATTCGTATGGGAGTGGGTGCAATGAAAGAAGTAGCTTAAAATCGACAGGGTCGGCTGCTTTGCACCGGGTTTTTATCCCACATGGCTCAGTTTCTTTCCGCAGCGCGGAAAGCGTCGCACAAAGCGCGCACTCC
This sequence comes from Cepaea hortensis, assembly GCA_963921405.1. Classification (NCBI taxonomy): domain Eukaryota; kingdom Metazoa; phylum Mollusca; class Gastropoda; order Stylommatophora; family Helicidae; genus Cepaea; species Cepaea hortensis. The sequence goes on along the minus strand of OY992876.1, from coordinate 444,689,494 downwards.
GTACCTCCAGCGACGACCCTCGGGAGTTTCTGAAAAAATGCACTCGTGAAATAAGGACGCGGCCCGGAATCGAACATACAACCTTCGGAGCCCGAGTCAGACGGCTTGACCACTTCACCACGGAGAATCCCGAGAGGGGTGCAATGTGTAATATTAGTAAAGACAGAGAATTTACAGAGGCATGGGGTAAATAATTTGTAAATTGACAGGAAAGTAGAAGGGATATATTTCTTACCTTATTTTTCATTTCCTTCTTGTTTCTTCAGCTGCTGGTTAATAGTGTGTACACAAGTATTCGTGTTAGCTTTTTATATTGAGTTCGTGAAAGCTTCTAAATAGCTGTGCGTTAATGTGCGTATGGAGTGACCAGAAATGATACCGCAATTTAGTCATCATGTTTCCATTTTTAAGGACCTGTTCAGCTGTCTGTGTAGTTTGTTCACACGTACACATGAGTGACAGACCCGCTTTGAGTCTTCGTGAAAGATTGTCTACTCTGCTGTTTACCGTTCAGAGACGGAACATGATTACCTGTTTTGCACTATGAAAATAGTTGTCAGAGTCTCTGAATTGGGCTTTCTTCTTAACGACCAAGATGTTGGTCCTCTTTTCATTGAAGTTTATAGATTGATTCGTATGCACGTGTGTTGTCCCCTAATTTGACAACGTATTTGCTCTCACGTTTCTTGTTATGCCACAATATGTCAGTTTCCACCGCAATATTACTCTTCTGTTGGTATTCAATGCGTTTAGTGTGTGTGTGTGTGTGTGTTTTTTTTTTCCCTTTCAATACAGTTGTTTATCACGGCTGAGGGCTTGCGGAATTGAAAATTCATCACTGTGGAATACAAACTGTTGCCATTGACATTATGCTGATGCTGTAATGTTTAGGGCCTGCAATTCTTCTGAATATTTGTAGCAAAATATCCCAGTTGGTGTGCACGTGGATTAAGCTCTGCGATCTGCTCAGACCTTAATCTGTGTCGGACGATTCCAGTAGGTTGATGACTGCTCTCGGTTGCATAAAATTCAATCCATCCTTTCTCCAATAATCCTCTTCCTCTTTCAACACATGGTCCTCACATTTGTCCAGTAACTTTTATCAATATTTAATAGCGCGGACTGGATTAGTATCCTGACGTCAGACAATTTGAATATAGTATTGTCAGCTGCCACCTGTCCTTTAATTTTAGCCCACACAAGTTCTATAGGGTTAAAATGAGAATGGTACGGCGGAAGTCTGAAGCACCCATGACGATGCTCTTCTATCAACTTGTAGATTTGATATTTCTTGCTTTTTGGCGTCTGTTTTACAAGGGACAACAATTCTAGCTAGAAATACGTTTCTGGAATTGGTATGTTTTCCATTCGGAGTCATATCTTTATTGCTCCCGTTGTGCTCGATGCTGTAGGTATTTTGTCTTCTTGGGTAACAACATTGATATCATGCATTGTCCATAATTGGACACGATGGTCTATCTAGGGATGGAAGCAAAGTATTCTCGAGCCAGTCTCTAAATACATTAACATTCATCTTATTATGATAATCCATATTGTCTGTATGCTTTGATACGAACACGAGCCCAGCATTCTGTTGTAAGCCATTATACGTATTACCAGCATGGGCCATGACCAAAAGCTGTCCTATACTATATATACTATATAGTACTGGGCACATATCGCTTTATCTGTGCATCCACTGATTGCCATTCCTTATCACTTGTGTGGTGCGCATTGATCCACATTTCATCCAAACACACTATGCCATAATTTTCTTTGCGCATTTCCCTTATTTCACGTAGGTATCTGCTTCTCATGGCTCCTAAATGCGGTTGCTCGCAAAGATTATTTCTACCGCCCTTGTACTTTCAAATAGTGAAGCCTAATGTCCTTATAATTTTCCACAAAATTGTTTTGGATAGCTCTATGTTATTGTTCTTTCTCAACCAAACCCTAAATTTTCTTACAGTCACTGTTTCTATGAGATGAATTTCATCTCAGACCCGTAAATTATATACCGCATATAAACAAACTTTGAAATCTGCTGTAAAATCTCCAGAACAAAATTTTTTTTTGTTGGGTGAACATAATGATAAGGTTATATACTAAATCTCATAATTTTTCCTCAGTTGGTTACTGAGATATGGATGTTTATATTGGGGCAAAAAACAAACAAACACACACACTATAGGTAAAGCTGATATAGTATTGTTGATCCAAGGCAGAGCCGATATGGTGTAGTTTATATCAGGCAGAGCCGATATGGTATAGTCTATCCATGGCAGAGCCGATATGGTATAGTCTATCCAAGGCATAGCCGATATGGTATAGTTTATCTAAGGCATAGTCGATATAGTATAATTGATGAAAGGCAGGGCCAATATGGTATAGACAAGCAGAGAGACAGACAGACAGACAGACAGATAGATAGATAGATAGATAGATAGATAGATAGATAGATAGATAGATAGATAGAGACCGCAACACTGCCCAATAAGCACCAAAGACTTAGCCACCATCTCCACTGAACCCCCCCCCCCCCCCCCCCCACCACCTCTTCTCTCATTTGCTATCTCGGATAACCAATCCGCCAGGTGCACATCCACCCCTGGTCGCATTTATCACTGATGCCGCTAAAGATAATTATTTTCACCCTGGAAACCCAGCCCTCGCTTGTCATCTCATTTCCTGTGTTTCCTATTTCGCTCGCCTGCCGACGCAAAAACACCCCGGCTTCTTGAGAATAGCGCAAAAGAAAAGGAAAACCCACCAGGAGAAGAGGCTGAGGGGAACGGGACGGGGAGGGGGAAGAACCAGCCCCCGCTGAGTTAGTACGGGAGTATGATTGATGGTGCGCAAATTTCAGGTGCAAGTTGGGGTAATCATACCAGACGCGGAGCTGGGACTTATCTGCCGTTCACATCTTCGGGATCCCTGTAAGCGTCAGCTTTGAAAGGGGTCAGATCTCGTAGAGGAAATCAACTCCGCGTCTTTCAAGCGGCCAACGTTTCAAATCGACTCCTGCTCGGGCGTGGACGGATCAACGGAGCAGATAACGCGGTGCTGTCCCCCCTGTTGCATTCACAGTCATCA
>OY992876.1:444667352-444686201 GCA_963921405.1 Cepaea hortensis | reverse complement strand
GAGGATGAAGGAGGAGGAGGATGAAGGAGGAGGAGGATGAAGGAGGAGGAGGATGAAGGAGGAGGAGGATGAAGGAGGAGGAGGATGAAGGAGGAGGATGAAGAAGGAGAAGGAAAAAAGGAGGAGTAAGAAGAAGGGGATGGAAGAAGTAGGAGGAGGAAGAAAAAAGAGAAAGAATGAGAAGAACGTGGAAGAAGGAGGAGGTGGAAGAAGGAGGAGGATGAAGAGCATAAAGGGGGAATAACAAGGAGGAGGAAGATGGGAGGAGGAGGAAGAAAATAGAGGAGGAAGAAGAAAGAGGGGGAAGAAAGAGGGGGAAGAAGGAGGAGGAAGAAGAAGGAGGAAGATGGAGGGGGAAGAGGAAGATGAAGAGAAATGGAAATTAAGAAGTAGAAGAAGAAGAAGAAGAAGAAGAAGAAGAAGAAGAAGAAGAAGAAGAAGAAGAAGAAGAAGAAGAAGAAGAAGAAGAAATGATCATCACCACATAGATTTTGCTAATGAAACCACATAATTTTATACAAGGTTTTGCTAATGAAACCAAATAATTTTATACACGGGTTTCTTAATGAAACCACTTAATTTTATACGAGGATTTGCTAATAAAATCACTTAATTTGATAAGAGGTTTTGCTCATGAAACCACTTATTTATATGAGGTTTTGCTAATGAAATAACTTAATTTTATACGAGATTTTGCTAATGACACCACTTAATTTATATGGGGCTTTGCTAATGAAACCATTTAATTTTATACGAGATTTTGCTAATGACACCACATGTGTCTTTTCCCTCCACTTTATCCGTGGCAACGTGTGAGTTTCTGTGTCCTTCTATAATAATCCGTATTTAAATATGTATTATATTTTAATGGGGGGGGGGGGGGGAAGAGAGAGAGAGAAGAACGTCAATGCAGAATAAATGGCTGACGGGTAAAGCAGAGAAAAAAGGTAGACAGAAAGCTGGACAAACAAAAGAACAGGTAGGCATATACACATAAGACACAGACGGACAGAAAACAGGCATAGACAGGCACATACACACGAGAGAGAGAGAGAGAGAGAGAGAGAGAGAGAGAGAGAGAGAGAGAGAGAGAGAGAGAGAGAGAGAGGGGGGGAGGGGAAGGGGGGCATACACACAAGACAGACAGATGGACAGACAGACAAATAGACAGACAGGCAGACAGACAGACAGAGACACGTCCCTACAGATAGATACAAACAGACATAAGTGGATAGATAAATAATGCCGAGACAGTTGTACAAGAAAACCACAGACCTGACCACGCCAGACAAAGTAAGTATCACACACAAACCTTACCCTGGCTGGTGTCCACCAGCTGTCCGTTGGAATTCTGGAAGACCACGTGAGCGCTGGGCGCGCTCTTCGGTGGCTCACAGGTCAGCGTGGCGTACCCGCCTTCTGGCACAACAATGGTGACGTCATCCACAGGGGTGAACCTGGACAGGGCTGTAGATGGAAGATGTCATCTTAAAACACGAGGAAATCAATGTTTCTATGATAAGTGTCATCATCATCATTATGATCAGTATGGCCAAATGGATAAAAGCATTCTCTCTTAAACTTCCGGCGCACTGATGACGAGGCAGTGGGTTCAATCCCATACACAGGTCAGTTTGACTAAAATGTTGACTTCTCGTCCTTGACCTGGGTATGTAAATTACAATTGCATAGTAGGTCAGCATGGCCGAATGGATAAGAATGCATGTTTTAAACATTCAATGTGCTGATGTCGAGGTACGGGATTCAACCCCTACACCGGACAGTTGGGCTAAAATGTTGACCTATCGTCCTTGACTTGAGGACGTGAATTACAAGTACCTCTGAAGTCAGAGTGGATTCGCCTGATGGTGAGGGACACTGTTAGTAGGCAAAACTAATCTACACGCAAAACTGAGTCCAGCACTATTAGAAGTAGTGTGTATGGACTACACTGGAGTTCAAAGGGAGCGAGCGCACAATTACATAATGTAAACAACCTGCATTATGCTGATAACATGGTTTTGGTGGCTGGAAATGAAAGGCAATTACAAGAAATAACAGATATAACTTCAACAGACAGTCAAAAGCAACGGACTTAGTCTGCCTAACATAAACTGTCATTTACTGCCAATATAGTACCTTGCGGTGTATGGCAGAGGGGTCTTTGAGCCTGAGGAATAAAGGCCGCCTGGCTAGTGCAGTCGCCGCGAACTGTGCAGGTTAGGATTTTCTTTTTGCCCCCGACAGAAAAAGATCCCACACCCTACCGGGGATCGAACCCGGGTCTCCCGAATGAGAGTCCGGCGTTCTAACCACTCGGCCAGCCGCTCCTCCTGCCTAACATAATTAATGGTTATTACAAAGAAAGTGCATACCCAAGTGCAACCTAACAGTGAATGGAACCGATCTGAAGCTAGTCAATGTATTGAAGTATTTAGGTACTGTAATAACAACAGTTCTCCCTGGCCAAGGTGTATACAACATTGTTAGAAATCCCGTATATCCACGTGGGAAAAAACAGCAGCTGTCCGATTCGGCAGCGGACCGCGCCGCGCTGGTAAGCGGGAGTATGTCGAAACAACTTTCGATAAAGCTGGAATTTGTCGTAACAACTTTCGGTAAAGCTGGAGTATGTCGGAACAACGGGAAATTAGATGAAAGGAGAAGCAGGGGGAGACCAAGAGAGAAGATGATGGACAGTTTGTCATCGTGGTATGAAGGAACATCAGTATCAGAAATGATTGGCAGCACATGAGAAACAAGGCTGTGGACAGACATGATCACCAGCGTCACACGGTACGGACTATAAGAGGATTGGCAGTACACGAGAGACAGAAGTCTGTGGACAAGCATGATCACCAACGCCACACGGCATGAACTATAAGATTGGCAGCGCAAGAGACAGAAGGCTGTGGACAAACATGATCACCACATGAAGAAGAAGAGGAAAGTCCGAGATGTACCCAACAAAGTCCTATAGTCAAGTCAAGTCCCAGACGTACCCAACAAAGTCCTATTCTATAGCAGTCTAGAAACTGAACCTCTAGCACAGTGGTTATCAACCTTTTCTGACCCATGCATCCCTACACCATATGTTCAGAATGTCATTCCCCCTTTTCGTATTTCCCCCCTATAACCCCCCCCCCCCCCCCACACACACACACAGGATACGTAAAAATGGAAGTTAAATTTAATAACACATACTAGAACAAGTTTAGACGTCTACATAAAGCGTGATTTGCGGGTCTACTTCCCTTATAAAACGAAATTCAAAAGGGAGAGAAGTACAGAACTGTAAAGTATGGAGGGAAAACCAATATCAAGTAATCGGTTCTTGTATTAACGCGATCTTGAATTAATCTTAACCCCCCCCCCCCCCCCGGAAACCCTAAACGCGGGGGGGGGGAATTCCCCACCGGTTGAGAACCACTGCCCTAGCAGCAGACAACTATACTACAAAGTCACCAACCTGGCTTGGACAGATGTGCGGGTTGGCTGATGATCGTCCCCAGATGTGTCGTGGCAGTACAGCGATACTCGCCCTCGTTGCTGTCGTCGCTTCCTGCCTGGTGGAGAAAATGCAGATCCGATCCGAGAACCTCCAGGTCGCGGTGGCGCCGCTCGTCCAGCGGCTGACCATCAAACAGCCAGCGGATCTGTGCGTCTTCGGGAGTGGCTACACATTTCAAAGATACCGGGGCACTCTGGGATAAGATCCGAGACTGAGGTTGTTCTATAAACTCCGGAAACTCCTCTGAGGAAAAATAAAGCAGAGTTGAGGAAATATAAAGCTGAGTTAATGAAATATAAAGCAGAGAATTACTAGTTAATGTTTAAATAGCCAGTTACAAGAATCCAAACAAAACGGTTTTATACTGAAATAGTCTTCCCTCTTCTTCGTTGACGTCCTTTTTCTCATCCACCTCCTTGCCCCTCTTCCTCATTATGTTGATATAATTTTGTCTTCTTCCTCCGACCTCTCTTCTTCAGGAGCTAATACCGTTGTATTCCCTTCTTCTTCTACTCCTCCTCCTCTTCTTTCTCCCACTCCTCTTCTTGTTTGAGACACCGCGTTCTTCCTCTTCTCCTTATCACTCTCCCCCCCCCCCCGCCTCCTAATATTGATACCGTTGTTTCTTCTTGTCACAGCTGGGGACCGAACCCGGGTGGCTGTCGTGGCAAGCACACCCACTATGCCACTGTGGCCACGTGAAGCAATACTAAACAGCTGCACAGCCAACTCAAGGGCAGACGCCATGGTGGTTATTGGACCACCAAGTCTGATTACTAATTTATTTCAGCTCCTTGGGGAGATCGGAATATATCTGTAGTTGGACCCCAACATATCAGTATTTGAAATATATACAGTATATTGTTTAATGAAAAAAGATACGTGAAAACATATATTTATTTAAAAAAAAGAAGATATTTCACTGAAACATATACGGTAAAGTGTTGGAAAAATAGATACAATTGGAATTTGAAAATGTCTTGAAAATATACATCTTTGTGTTTATTGTCTTTGTTGAAAAAGAATTTGTAAAGCAGTCCTACGTGGCCATGGCGTTGCGGACACGATTCGTATGCCGCTTACCCGCGTTCGAAACACGGCGGTGACCGATTCGGCAGCAGACCTTGTCGCGCTGGTTTTAACGTGTTGGTATGGGAGCGGGTCTTTTCAGAAAGCAATAGCCAACTACTGAACCTAAAACCTTGCCAAAGACATCAACAACAGCAGTAAAATGCTAGTGTTGACTGCAACGTACTGTAAGGCACATGCAACTATTAACAAAAATAAATGGGGATTCCGTCCAAAGCATAAACACATGTTGTTGTTGTTGTTGTTGTTAATGCTGTTGGTGGTGGTGGTGGTATTTTGCTGGGGCTGTCAAAATGTCTGCTTTGTTAGTGGGTGCTCAGTGGCACACACTTCCCAGCTCACACATCCACGCAGAGAGAGAGAGAGAGAGAGAGAGAGAGAGAGAGAGACACACACACAGTCCCTCTCTCTGGAAAACTACACTGCATTACACGAGTATACACTTGCATACTACCCGTATACTTTTACCTATGTAACTGATGATCTGCTTGTTTGCCTATCTAAACCCGTCTACCACAGACCTGACTTATTTTACTTACCTGTCTGTTTTACATATCAATCTTTCAGTCTATCGCCTACCATTGAAACATTAATCAATTTACTTGCTTGCATACACATTTATCAAATTACCTGCTTTTATATGTAACTAATTAGCTGATTTTATATCCACACATCACCCTCTCTCTCTCTCTCTGTCTCTCTCTCTCTCTCTCTCATATACTACTGGCACCTTGCCAACTAGACAGATGATAGTTTGTTATATTGGGCTTCATAAATAGCTCACAGCCTGGGCTGAATTGTAGAGACCATGCACAGAACGACCCCTCCTCTCTCGGCCTGCCTAGTTTATTCCAGACGAAAGCAACATCTACATCTGGAACAAGACAAGCTGCAGAAGTTGCCGAATCAGCAAAGCAATGCTGCAACTGTCCGTCTGTCGGGGTTTCGATCCTAGATCAATTGTCAGCCAAGGCTTATAGCTTGGTCTGCCCTGCCATGACATGTAGTCTTTAGGATGAATTTACTCTCACCAGGATAAGGCTTGTACCCTCCCAATTGCGCTCCTCCGCCGGATACCGTTAGCACAATGTGGGGTGTTGGTTTTGGTAAGCGCCGCACATTAGCTAACAGAAAGCCGGTGTGTTGGCGCGCGCAGGTCTATGTGCTTTCTTCCATTTCTTCATCTCTCTCTCTCTCTCTCTCTCTCTCTCTCTCTCTCTCTCTCTCTCTCTCTCTCTCTCTCTCTCTCTCTATCAGCTGCGGCAATTCGATAAATCTACCTGTATTTATAACAGCCATGTCAAAAATCAGCTTTAGTGCGTCCAGTATTATTGACTATTACACATTTTCCATGCGTTTATAATGCATATATTCTTTGTTATTGTAGTTCTTGTCCAAGATTAGCTCCATAAGTGATGTATAAATGAAATAATGTATGAGACCAAAGATGTCAGACGGGCCTGCGCGCCCAACTCTAAACCCTTTGAAAATAAAGTGTTCTCTCTCTCTCTCTCTCTCTCTCTCTATTTGTGCTTTCTTATACTTTCTTCATGCCCCCCTCCCCCTTTTTTTTCTCTTTTGTTTTCAACGTATCTATCCTTACACCATTCTCTCGCCCGCTTCATTACCTCCTTAGACAAAATAAATAGAAGCGAAAACAGCAGTTTGGGTACAGAAAACAAGGCAACATGATACGAGCTATAAATCTCTGATATATATCTCCAGATCTCTCACTGTGGACCTGCCAGAGACAAACACTGGAACTTGGGCTGTGTCTCCAAGCCATGAATGTTATCTACCTAATTATTGGAAATTGTGAATGCTATCTTTGTAAACTGGAACCTGATTGGCTGATCCGTTAAGCTTTTCGGCTATGCAGAGTTGAGGCAGAGTGAGATTCTGATTTCGCAGACTCTGGGGAACGTTGTGAATTTTAGGCCTGTCGTGGCAGACCTACGGCGAGAGGGATGGGTGCGGGTGGGATCCAAGGATGTATGCCGGCCCGCGGAGAGCTGATGAAGTTTAACGAAGTGTTGTCCATAGAAATATCAGGTCTTATGAAGCCAATATTCCTGGGGGGAACTTGGATAACAATGCCTGCTTTATACCTTCCCTTTCGCCTCCTCCTTCTTTATTCATGTCTCTTTCTATGGACATGCATTGAGCTAACTTATGTGCGCGAGAGAGAGAGAGAGAGAGAGAGAGAGAGAGAGAGAGAGAGAGAGAGAGAGAGAGAGAGAGAGAGAGAAATAGAGCGTGTGTACGTGTGTGTGTCTGTGTGTTTGCATGCATGTATTGTAAACAAAGACACATCCAGCCACTGGAGATGAAAACTCAACCGGCGGAAGCGCGACTGAGAAATACACACACGCACACACACACACCACAAAAGAAAGCAGCAACAAACAGATCGAGGCTGTCTCCTGACATTTACAGCCATGTTTTCCCACAACTGTCGGCCCGGCAGCCTCGGCAACAAAACAAACATATCCATTTCCCAAACGCAACAATGTGAAACTTTTGCTCTATAGTATTGTGTTGCTGTCGTGTTGTGCATCTTCTGTACTCACCCGCGCTGGCTGTCTTCTATTCACCTCCACTGGGACATGGGCTCTAAACCCCCTCACTTCAAGCAAGCCCTATCCTTAGCTACCCCATGCAGTTTAGTCCATGCCCGGCCCAAATTATTAATTTCCCATACTACTTCTCTACTCCGTGTGTCTTTAGATTGTTCTTTTAATTCTTCTGCCCTGTGATTCCAAACAAAGACCTTTCTAGTTATGCTATTCTCGATTTTTCTCAATGGTATGCCACGCATGATATACTTATTGCTTATTCATTTTATTGTCTAATCAATTTAAAGGACTAAAAGTTTGTGCCACTGAGCACAGTCACTAACAAAGCAAACAGTTTGACAACTTCAGCACGTAACAACAATAACAATAACACTACCAACAACAACACTACCAACAACAAGAATATATTTCTATGTTTGGACGCTGTCTTAATTTATTACAACTTCTATTTCAATCAATCAATCATGTGCCATGCCGGAAAGCGTGGGCGGTCATGACTCGCCATTTCACTCGATCACCAGAGTCGTGGATCAGCTCAGTGTTCCTGTCTCGTCCATGCCATGAGGCCAAGCCATCCAGGTATTGTCCTCTTGGTCTGTTCCCTTCGATCTTGCCAGTTGTCACCAAGTTCTCTAATCCATTTCTTCTCATAACATGTCCAAAAAATTTTTGACTGTCTACGTCTAATTTCTCTATTTCAATAAAGACAGTAAAAACACAACAGATTTATGTGTTCAACACATTTTCAAATGTTTCACAAATTTGTATCTATTTTCTAAACAGTATACTTATATATTTTAAATAAATATAATATATGTTTTAAACAACAATAATGTTTTCAACTAATATCTATGTTTAAAACAAACATTTATATTTTAAACAATCATTTATGTTTTCAAGTAATGTATGTGTTTGAAACAGATATTTATGTTTTCAATTAATATCTATGTTTGACACAAATACCCATGTTTTCAATTAATATTTTTTTTTCATTAAAATTTAAAATACCTTTCAACAAATATTCATTTTCATAAATTACCAATATTTTCAAAAGCTATGTACGTTTTCAACAACTATCTGTTTTCAAAAGTCATCAATGTTTTCACAATTATCTATGTTTTAACAACTGTCTATCTTTATTACAAATATTGATGTTTTAAACAAGTATTTATGTGTGGAGTAATTCAATCAATCAATCATGTGCCATGCCGGAAAGCGTGGGCGGTCATGATTCGCCATTTCACTCGATCACCAGAGTCGTGGATCAGCTCAGTGTTCCTGTCTCGTCCATGCCATGTGGCCAAGCCATCCAGGTATTTTCCTCTCGGTCTTCCTCTTGGTCTGTTCCCCTCGATCTTGCCAGCTGTCACCAAGTTCTCCAGTCCATTTCTTCTCATAACATGTCCAAAAAATTTTGACTGTCTACGTCTAATTTCTCTAATCAATCTACGATTTTCATTTGTCTCTTGTAGTACTTGGTCATTGGTTTTTCTATCTGTCCATGGTATTCTTTGCATTTTCCTCAGAAACCACATTTCTGCAGCCATCAGATGTTTTTCAGCTTGACTGCACATTGTCCAAGTTTCACATCCATACAAAAGAACAGGCTCTATGTATCCCCTCAACACTCTTTTTCTCGTTTCAATTGACATCAATTTATTGGTCAGAATGTTTTTCATCTTGCTAAAGGCTACTTTCGCAATGGCGATTCTTGTTCTAATCTCTTCAAGGCATCTGCCATCAGATGTTATGACTGTTCCGAGATAATTGAACCGATTCACTTGTTGAAGAATATTCCCATTTACTTGTATATTACATTGTGGTACTTCGTTCTTCCTAGTGACGACCATAACCTGTGTCTTCCTACAATTTAATTCCAACCCCAGCTGCTCACTGTGTACAACCACAGCGTCTACTAATTGTTGCAGATCCTGTGCATTGTCTGCAATCAATACTGTATCATCTGCATATCTAATGTTATTTATGTTTCGTCCTCCAATGCTGATTCCATTTAGGTCTTCTACATTTCTGAAAATATTTTCACTGTATAAGGAAAAAAGATCTGGAGACATTACACATCCCTGCCTAACACCTCTCTTAATAGGTTGGTATTGTCCTACTTCATTATCAATTCTTATGGCAGCTTGTTGTTTCCAATATATGTTTTTTATAAGTCTAATGTCTTTCCCATCAATTTGAAGATCTGCAAGCATATCCACAATGTTGACATGTCTTACTCTATCAAAAGCCTTTGTGTAGTCAATAAAGCAAAGATGTATATCCTTGTTTACTTCTAAAGCACGTTCAATAACTGTTCGCAGCATATACACAGCATTTACTGTACCCTTTCCTTCTACAAAACCACATTGTTCTTCCCCTATTTCAGGTTGTATTTTCTTCCTCACTCTTTGCATGATAATTCGTAACAAAATCTTTGTGATGTGACTCATTATACTAATTGTTCTATGTTGATCACATTCTAAGGTTCCTGATTTCTTTGGGATTGCAATAAATACAGAATTACATAATTCAGAAGGTATATCTCCAGTATCATATAATGTGTTCAGCAGTCTAGTGACTTGCTCTAGTCCAAATTCTTCTAAAGCTTTAATCATTTCTGTTGTGATGTTATCTGCACCGGGGGCCTTGCCAGCTTTCATATGCTTAAGAACATTTTGAACCTCCATCTTTAAAATTGCTGGTCCTTCATTATTAAATCTAATAGCATACTGTTCCTCTCTGTTATCATTATACAGGTCTTTCACATAATCTGTCCATACATGTAGAATCTGATCTTTTTCTATTATGATTTTGCCATCTTTAGTTCTTAGACAGCCTGTTGATGTACTTGTTCTTTTATTAGTAAGTTCCTGAATCCTTTTGTGCACTAATTTGGTATTTTGACTGTTGTGTTGTTTTTCAATTTCTAAGCACTTTTCCTCAAGCCATGATTCTTTTGCCTTCCTACATAATATTCTGACTTGTCTGTGAATTTCTTCATATTTGGCAGGATTATTTTTGTTGAGTCTTCTTGTTTCCATTAAGTGTAAAATTTCCTCAGTCATCCATTTCTTACGACCCACCTTCTTTAATTTTGGAATAGTTGTTTCTGCAGCCATATTGATTGAATTCTTTAACATTTCCCATTGATCATCCACATCCTGGAATAGGATCTCTAGATCAGACAATATTTCAAATCTGTTCTGTACTTCTATGTTGAATTTGTTTTGTATTTCCTTGTCATTACTCAATGTACACAAATCATATTTAGTGTTCCCTGTTGTATACTTGACTTTCTTCAACCTCCATCTTTAAATTACCTATGCCTTAAAAAATTACCTATGCCTTAAAAGTATTTATGTTTACAACAATTAAATTATCTACGCTTACACTAATTATCTATGTGTTCAACAAGTATTTATGTTTACAGCAATTAAATTATCTATGTTTACACTAATTATCTATGTTTCAACAAGTATTAATACATATCTATGTTCTGCACACGTACTGATATTTTCAAACAGAAAACAAAAGATATAAGTTTCAAATAAGCACCAATATTTTAAACATTATCAACGACTGCAAAATCAAATCCACAAGTTCAACAAAATCCATGTCTCCCATCGGGAATCAGTTTTCAATGTTTCCCATCCATGTTTTCATCGGGAATAAATTTTCAATATTTCCCATCCACGTTTCCATCGGGAATCAGTTTTCCGTGTTTTCCATCCACGTTTCCATAGAGGATCTGTTTTCAACGCACATTCACATGTTCAACAAAAATGTATGTTTCCCGTCCATGTTTCCATTGGGGATCTGTTGTCAACGCACATTCAAATATCACTACTTCTATTTCACTTTTCCAAATAACCTCGCAGTATCTATATTCCCAACCTATTTCCGCGTTATAACTTTCACAAATCTCGTGTTTCCTTCCACCTTCTCCGTCTCGCTGCATCGTTCAAATATCGGAAACTTTCATTCTGACGTCCATAGGCACGACACAGCCCAACCAGGGCAGGGTGCGTCCGTCTCCCCTCGGAGCATCACCTATCTGCTTCCCTCGCGCTCTCTCCTCCATGTTTTAATGATCACATTTCGCTAACTTGCCCCGAATTACGAGTACACATTTTTTTGCCAGGCAGGAACAGAAAAACAGTTGTCAGGACGCTAGGGTTTAACAGGCAGAGGGAACAGCGCTACTGTAAGCGTTGGGATTTTCCGGTGTTTGTAAATGTTTGCCATGGGTAAGTGTGAGCGTCGGTTTGATGAGGGGTCGGTGGTCGGGCGTCTAAGATATCTTGATGTCCCAATAGAAGTCACGGGCTTCAATCATGGGATGCCCTTCAGTCGTGTTTTGACCTTTGTTGGGGCTGAGGGATTTGGGTTTCACAATAACCTCCGCTTTGTATTTATCAGCATACCACATAATGGTGGCGGTGGTGTTGATGATGGTGGTGGCGGTAGTAATGACAAGGGTGACGGCGGTAGTAATGACAAGGGTGGCGGCGGTAGTAATGATGATGGTGGTGGCAGTAGTAATGATGATGGTGGCGGCGGTAGAAATGATGATGGTGGCGACGGTAGAAATGATGATGGTGGTGGCGGTAGTAATGATGATGGTGATGGTGGCGTTAGTAATGATGATGGTGGCGGCGGTAGTAATGATGATGGTGATGGCAGTAGTAATAATGATGGTAGTAATGATGATGGTGGCGGCGGTAGAAATGATGATGGTAGTAATGATGATGGTGATGGTGGCGTTAGTAATGATGATGGTGGTGGCGGTAGTAATGATGATGGTGGTGGCAGTAGTAATGATGATGGTAGTAATGATGATGGTGGCGGCGGTAGAAATGATGATGGTAATGGTGGCGGTAGTAATGATGATGGTTGTGGCGGTAGTAATGACAAGGGTGGCGGCGGTAGTAATGATGATGGTGGTGGCAGTAGTAATGATGATGGTAGTAATGATGATGGTGGTGGCGGTAGTAATGATGATGGTGGTGGCGGTAGTAATGATGATGGTGGCGGCGGTAGTAATGATGGTGGTGGCGGCGGTAGTAATGATGATGGTGGTGGCGGTAGTAATGACAAGGGTGGCGGCGGTAGTAATGATGATGGTGATGGTGGCGGTAGTAATGATGATGGTGGTGGCGGTAGTAATGATGATGGTGGTGGCAGTAGTAATGATGATGGTAGTAATGATGATGGTGGCGGCGGCAGAAATGATGATGGTAATGGTGGCGGTAGTAATGATGATGGTTGTGGCGGTAGTAATGACAAGGGTGGCGGCGGTAGTAATGATGATGGTGGTGGCAGTAGTAATGATGATGGTAGTAATGATGATGGTGGTGGCGGTAGTAATGATGATGGTGGTGGCGGTAGTAATGATGATGGTGGTGGCGGTAGTAATGACAAGGGTGGCGGCGGTAGTAATGATGATTGTGATGGTGGCGGTAGTAATGATGATGGTAGTAATGATGATGGTGGCGGCGGTAGAAATGATGATGGTGGTGGCGGTAGTAATGATGATGGTGATGGTGGCGGTAGTAATGATGATGGTGGCGGCGGTAGTAATGATGATGGTGATGGCGGTAGTAATGATGATGGTGGTGGCAGTAGTAATAATGATGGTGGCGGCGGTAGTAATGACAAGGATGGTGGTGGTAGTAATGACAAGGGTGGCGGCGGTAGTAATGATGATGGTGGCGGCGGTAGTAATGATGATGGTGGTGGCGGTAGTAAGGATGATGGTGGTGGCGGTAGTAATGATGATGATGTGATGACGGCGACGACGATGATGATGATGATAGAAAATACAAGTTAACAAAAAATGAAAGGACCCCCACCTACACGCCTTAGACGAGCCCATGGTGATATCCAGAGATGTGTATATACAGTACCAACCGGCACTTCAGGGCTGAAGCAGTCAACATCACACCGGCTTCTTTTACCTCCCAATACATTTCTGGTACCCACTGTTGGCTGAGCTGGGACCCAAAGTCAATTTTTAAAATCCTCCCTCGATGCGGATTCGAACTCTTGACCCCGCGGCTTCCATGAAAGAAAATATTTCTCTAAGCAGCTTTCGGCGACAGTCACTGCATGAAAGGGTGTGAGCTGTACAGATTAACCGAGCTATAATGGGACAAAACCCGGTGCAATGAAGTAGATCTAGATCTTCTGTGAAAATCTGGATCACTTCTCTAATTTCTTTAGTGTATGTTGTGTGATTTCTGCGGTATGTACCTGACGAGGTGCAGCAAAATATGCAGACAATAAATCGTGATATCTATTGTTTGTGTCTTCGTTATTCAAACTAAGTACAACGTTACCTGGGGTAAACACTTCAGTCTCCACTGGCTTCATGCGCCCCGCTGCCTTCTGAATTCCCGAGTGAAATCCTCTCCCGACAGGTTGGGAGGAAATTTCAGAAGGCCTACAGTAACCGCCCGGAGAATGGTTTGGCACTGCTGTATGATATAGTGCCTGCGCTGTACGCGGGGTCAGAATCTCGAGTAATAACACAGAAACCGACTCAAAACTCGCTTTCTGACAAACGTCTGACGGTAACATCCCGTGTATATCTGTCTGTTCGTCCGTCCGTTGGTGTCTATCTCCCAGAGGTGTTTTCTTTCCCATCTCACTGCTGTCTAGGCTGGCTGTGGCTTCTTGTGCCTGGGAGGGGGTTGTAGTGTGAGCTTGTGTGGGAGAGGGCGCACGCACGCACGCGCATACACCCACACACACACATATCATCAAGTTTCCGCTGTGTGTGTGAGAGACATAAAAGTGTGTGAAAGGTAGTGTCTGCGGTTCCAAAACAAAGAAGTGAGCGTGTTTTGTTGATGAACAGTTACGAATGTATGGATTAAATGGAGATGTTTAATCACAGTGTAATCTTTGTTGCTTGTTAGATTGCACTAGTTTTATCATATGGCCACGAATCCTGGACAATAAGTAAACGCGTGAAATAAAATCCCTGGAAGCTATGAATATGTGGTTTTATAATAGAATGCTGAAAATTATGAAAAAAGGTCGGCTTTGTGTCGAAGTGTTAACGGGCGCAATTCGTAATATTGCATACCACGTTCGAAACAGCTGCGGGGTATTTGGAAGCAGACCGCCTTGCGTTGGTTTCCATGCAATACAGTAGTATGAGTGCCGGATGAGGGTGCAGGGGCGTAGTAACATAGACGGGGTATGGGAGTATGGAGGGTGTGTCATGAAACAAACTGATGAAGGGCACAGTAAAATACATGTCAAGGGAAGTGGCAGTCAAACTAATGAGTGGTCGCAGTTAAGAAAACAAAAAATAGAATAATGCAACACTGACAGAGAGAGAGAGAGAGAGAGAGAGAGAGAGAGAGAGAGAGAGAGAGAGAGAGAGAGAGAGAGATAGAGAGAAGGAGGGGGAGGAAGAGGCAGACAGAGGTGAGATAAATTGATATCTGAAATAAAGTGATGGTGTGTGTGCGTGTGTGTGTATGTGCGCGCGCGCGTGCATGCCCAAAAATGAGAGAGACAAACTCAGGGAATGAGTGCAGGAAAATATGTGCCAGAAAGTGTGAGGCAGTACGTGAGTAGTCTCAATGCTGCAGTGTGGAGGAGGGGTGATTTTGTGAATAGGTGCAAACATGTGTCGGGGAGTACAGAACAAGAAACTCCACTCATGTACAGGAGATACAAATATAAAACAGTAGAGTGGTAGGAGGCGTACATATCAGGAGAGCGCGTCCACGGTAGGAGAAAGCGTAAACGGTAGGAGAAGGCGTACACAGTAGGAGAAGGCGTACACAGTAGGAGAAGGCGTAAACGGTTGGAGAAGGCGTCCACGGTAGGAGAAGGCGTAAACGGTTGGAGAAAGCGTAAACGGTAGGAGAAAGCGTACACAGTAGATTAAGGCGTACATAGAGGGAGAAGGCGAAAGGTGTCATATATTGAGGTGAAGAAAGTTCCGTCCTGGAGTAAAACAGATCAGAGAACAGATGGTGACCGAGTACAACTTCAAGAAGACTGAGCAGGTCAGAGTTGCTGCTGATGAGTAAGAGAAGAGTGCACGAGCGCGTAGTTTCCTCCCTCTCTATCTCTCTCGGAAACAATTTTCTGCCTGGCTAAGTGTTCCTCTAGTTTTTACGTCAACCATGATAGATGGAGGGTGTGCTCCTGCCTTCTATAACGATATGCGCCGCCTCTGGAATGGCGGGTTTAGGGCGTCAGCATCTCCCACACATAGACGATGTTTCATAACACTTGGAAACAATACTGGCAAAAATCAGTTGCAAGCGATTTGGAAGCAGTCCACAAGGCGTTGATTTCTACGGCATGAGCGTTGATCACTCAGAAATCATTGGCAAACTACTACAAAACAAAACCTGCATAGTAAATCACAAATAGCCAGAAAATACTGGAATTTTCTGCGTTCGCTCAATCTGAACTCAAGGGGAGTCCTTCCACGTGCTTTAACTTCTAGCGCACTAGACTGACTTTTGCGTGTAGATTAGCTTTCTTATTGCCAATGTCCTCCACCATCAGGCGAGCCCACTCTCAGAGGTACTACGTTCGAAGTCAAGGACGAGAAGTCAAAATTTTAGTCCAACTGACCGGTGTATGGATTGAACCCGCTACCTCGGCATCAGCAGATCGGATGTTTAAGAGCGAGCACTCTTATCTATTCAGCCATGCTGACCCCACAATGCTGCGGCTGATTGCGCTGTCCTGTACAGGTCTTGCAACTAACTTGTAATGATTAGGACGCTACCCTGACAATTCCACAGGGCCTCAATTTCCGAAGAAATTCCCTGTCAACATTGCCAAAGGCCTTTTCATAGTCCGCACATCCAATATAGACAGGTTCAGTGGTTCCATGTTAGATCCCATCGTTCGCTACGGGAAGGGAAGACTGATCCCCTATTCCCCCGTGCACTTGGGCCTACAATGTTTGATGGTCCTGACATTTCACATATCATATACATTTGACATGTAGCTGAATCCATGGCCCATTAATCGACAGAACCAGTCTTGTGCAAACAGAAAGACATGATAATCAGTTTAAAATTACCGCGGTAGACAATTGAAATTAATGTGTGAATATGTGTATATTTGGGCTTGAAGGATTTATCTAATCACACTAGTTTATGTTGTGTGATATATGCAGTATGTACCTGACGAGATGCAGTGAAATATGCCAGGCAATAAATCGCGTAATCTATTATTTGTGTCTTCGTTATTCAAATTTCACATAGTCACAACAGATTTCTGCTAGGGAACTTGTATTTTGTAACGACGACTCCAGCTAATCAGTTTCGTTTCTATCCTATACGTGTTCTTGGTAGTTTCGTACATGAGTTCCTTGCCTGGATTGCCTACTGTCCATTACAAGGGCAGTCCAGTAAGTATCGGACTGATGTATCCCCACATAACTAAGAGAGATGAACTGAAATTATTTGTACTATTTTGCGAAGTACCCTTTTACCACTGCAACACATTTTCCCCATCGAGCCACGAGCAACTGTAAGTGTATTCCGGCAGCATAACATCCTTTTGGCTAGTCCTTGGGCCAAAGGAGAACTACTTAACTCACTTCGTTATCTGTGTCAAACTGCTGTCCTCCCAGAAGCTCTTTCACAGGGCCAAAAAAGTGAAAATCACACTGAGACTATAAGGCCGGTGTGGTTGCACACCCCAATACAACTGGTAAATAATTGCCATAGTTTTGGTGGATGTATGGGGTACCGCGTTGTCGTGTTTAAGAATAACACCTTTACTGGATAGTCATGAACGTTTACGTTGAATAGGCTTCCGAACTTTATAAAAATTGAGGTAATCCCTGATGATAATGTCCACAGAACTTTTCTTTATGTCAGAAGCGTACAATGACTTGCCGATCTACAAAACAACATTTTCAACACTGTGTAAGGTAATACCACTTTTCGGTCGCACTTCATGGGGCTCATCCTCGATGGAATCACGAAGTTCATGAAAGTGTTTACACCATTCAAACACTTAAGAAGGTACCACAGTCTGTTCTTCAGAAGCACATGATAGTCTACGATGTCTTTCAGCGGGGTTTTGAAACCTTTTTTTATATTGCTTCGTCTTCATTCTGTAGACATGGGTTTTCCTAATGTAAAGGACATAATATTATGTCTCCCCACGCATATGACATTCCAGTTTTAGTTTATGAGCTGCTTGGAGATGGAGAGGTACAATGAAGTTGGAACTACAGCACCAGGTCGGAATAGAAGGGTCAACTCTTCCCACTCGTATAGAATTAAAGCCATATTCAGAGTACAGGAGGTTTATTGCCAAATTTATGACTGGAGAGCAACACGCAGTCTACCAGAGGCTATACAACCAACCATCCAAACAGACAACCACGCAACTAACGAGCCAGAGAGCCAACCAACCATCCAACATACTTTCTCAATGAAGGTGAGAAAGAGCGTGGTTAACAATTATACACAACTCATCTTGACATAAAGAGCTTGTGTAGGGCATGGTTCGACATCGTTGCCTGCTAAATGAGGAACAGACTGGTCATTCGTTCCTCCAAGTTTACATAATGTAATGAGCTCTATGACAGCACAAGTCTATAGCAGGAAACTCTACGGACACTTGTGTATGCTTCTGTTTTAAAATCCTGCCTTATGAAAGCCAATCATAAGCAATCGTCAGCTAAGTAAGACATTACTTGGAAACTGCAGGCTTGTAGAAGAATCCCTGAAAGCACTGCGGGCAGATAAAGAGACGCACACGCAATACACTTATCTTAATTGCCCTAAAACCTGTTACATTAATCCCCCCAGTTCGCCAGCCTCCGCACCGGATCATTCTCCAGTTAACGTCTCCGGGCGTCAACAGTCTCTTCTCTTCGTGCTGCCTGGCAGTTGTGGAAAGTGCCAAGCTCCGCTCTGAGAAAGCTCTCGGCCGCGCAGATCAAGACACGGGTACAGCGTCTGCTGCCCCGCTAACGGGGTAGAAAAGGGAAACCGGGTTTAGGAAAGCATGGAACTAGAAAATGGCCAGCCCGTTGCTGGGTGCAAGGATGCACCTGGTAATCAGAGTGTCAGACGGTGCACCGGTGCAGGCTTGTTTTCGAAAAGCTGGATAAGGCAGGTTTTTTTTTTTTTTAAGCAGTAAGTTGAGAAAATGTTGTTAACGATATAATTAATGTATGATGAGGGGAATGTTAGACGGGCGAAAAGTATTTATTGGGTGCTAGGTGAGGGGAGATTGCCTTACGTTAAAGGAGATGGGTAAAGGGGGAGGGGGGATTTCCTTACGTTAAGGGAGATGGGTAACGAGGACGTATGCAAAACGGAGATTGGGGTGTGGGAAAGAGAGAGACAGAGACCGACCTACAGAGTCAGACAGACATAGAGAAGAAAGAGTTAAGAGACAAACAGAGAGAGAGAGAGAGAGAGAGAGAGAGAGAGAGAGAGAGAGAGGGGAGAGAGAGAGAGAGAGAAATATGTGACAAGTGACAAAAAGAAACACACTGATGAAAGATAACACTGGATAGGTTTCGGGCTGGAAGAAGTGGGGAGAGGAGGGATGCGTGGAGGGGAGGTGAAAAAGATGATGTGAGAGAAAGACATAGAGTGATGGTATGAGAGGCAGTGTAGATTTGAGGCTGGAATGGGAGATGGAATAGAGGATGTTAAAGAA
>OY992876.1:444617352-444662352 GCA_963921405.1 Cepaea hortensis | reverse complement strand
ACATTAGACCACAATCAATCATTTAAAACTCCCCTCCTCTTCCCCTCCAATAGAAAATGCAAATCACACAACAGATTACAAACAACAAGAACAATTAAATCGATCTCACGACAGATTACATAACAAGAAAACCTGCTATAATCCCACCGATCTCACAACAAGAAATTACAAAGAATGAGCAAAACCTAAACATCATCAACAACAATGAGAAAATAGACTACAAACGATGAGGAAAACCTATTACAACTCTACCAACCAGAAACAACAAACAATGAGCAAACCCTAAACAACAGACTACAAACAATGAAAGAAATTTAAACAACAGACTACGAACAATAAGGAAAACCTATTACAGCTCCACCAATCTCACAAGAAACCACAAGCAATTAGAAAAATTTAAACAATACCACCACAAGTAATGAGACAAACCTAAACAAAACACTACAAACAACGAGAAAAATTTAAACAATAGGACCACAAACAATGGAGAAAAAACAAACAAACAAACTAAACAATAGACCACACAGAAGAAGAAACAAAACCTACCAGACGTGACCGTAGACAGAATGCAGGCGACGAGGACCACCTTGGTCACGTGGACATGTTGTAGCGTACTCCGTGTCCACCGTCCTCCAGCTACTGCCATCATGCGCTACGCAATATCTAGTCGCTTGTCGAAGCTAGGCATCATACGTCAACATGCGTACAATCTGTGAACACAACATTCATAGTGATATTATCATACTGACAACAGCAATAATATGTCGTGTTTAGGTCCAGATTTATCATTAACAGCAATAAAATGTCTTGTTTCAGTCCAGATTTATCATCAACAACAGCAATAATTTGTCATGTTTCAGTCCAGATTTATCATTAGCAGAAATAATATATGTTGTTTCAGTCCAGATGTATCATCAACAACACTAATTTGTCTAGTTTCAGTCCAGATGTATCATCAACAGCACTAATTTGTCTAGTTTCAGTCCAGGTTTATCATCAACAACAGCAATAATCTGTCTTGTTTCAGTCCAGGTCTATCATCTATGAGAGTCGTTGAGGCGTAGTGGTAAGTGCACTTCCCTACCAGGACAATAGTTCAGGTTCACATCCTAGTAACTTTAAATCGTAAATAAAGGATCCTTCTACACACCTCACAGCGCTATGGGCGTTTGAGGCCAGATCCATGTTTTTTTCCCCCCGACCAATCGACACTGTGGGTGATGTGATCAATTTAATGTCCTTCGCCTTTACTACACAAGACATTTCTTAGTATCCATTTTAGTCTGGGTCTGCCCGGGTGTCCTGGTCAATTTAGATATATATATATATACAAAAAAGACTATTACTTCAGCTTAGATAGGTATGCGCGTACACATGTGTCTGGACATGTATGTAGGAACTACGTTTTCGGTTGCCGAACTTTACTGGAGATATTTTAGCGGTTACTTTCGTTTTCTTGTTTTTGTGTCTCCGATTTAATGAGGTTTAGAGTATTCGTATCAATTTTTACAGAAATTCTGTAATTTTCTACTATTAAAGTCGGGGGGCACATGCCAAACTAAAATGATGAAGATCGCATGCTGTGATGTGATATTTCAATGGCGGAAAATAGCCGCTTCCTTGTCATACTTCAGCGACGACTATTTAATATTGTTATGGAATATTCACAGCGATACGAATGCCAATGAATGCATTTTTGCATTTTACATCCATGTTAGTCATTATGTGTAAGTTCTCATCACTCTACACGGTCATGATCGATTATTTTTGAGTAACTTTGAAAGGCGAATTATCTATTCAGAATTGATCTCCGTCTCGCAGCCACGCGTGGACAACTGCCCGCGCGTCTGCCGTCATCACAGCGTGACGTGGAGATGTATATATCTGTGCGTACGTGCGTGTGTGTGTGTGTGTGTGTGTGTGTATATATATATATATATATATATATATATATATATATATATATATATATATATATATATATATATATATATAAACTGGCACAGGTTATCTGTCCTTGAGTTAGAGAGCGGCAGTGGTAATATCTCTTGGCGTCAGTGTAACCAACAGTGGTGTGAGTGTGTAGATAGGTCACAAAAAGTGAAAGGGTCGAAATCGTTTTTTTTTCCTATTTGCCTATATTAAATGATAAACTGACAAACATTAATATCTCAGCTTATAATTGACCTAAAGACTTGAATAAGGTACCGTTGGATGTGTGTGTGTGTGTTTTTTTTTTTCCCAAGAGGTATCCAACTATGCAGATTATATAATTAAAAAGCAATTTAGAAAATGTTACTAAAGTGGCTAAATGTACGTGCATACACATCTAGAGTAATCTGGTTTTACGGCGCCAGAGACTCGCCGCCGCCCCTTTTCCCGTTAGTATAGAACAGTTCCGCTACGTGAGGACCTTTAGCTGCAGGAGGGGGGGGGGGCAAGTTGGGCGGTCACCCTCAGTTCTTCTCCCCCGACTACAACGGCAATTTGGAACCACAAAGGAACTAAATCAGCAAGTCTACTTTCTGAATCTGGGCAACAATATCAAGAATCATCAAAGTAGTGGGCGATTCCTGTGCTGCATTTATTCTCACATTATCTTCCAGAATAAATATGTTCATTCTTTCTTCCACCTGGCACAAGAGATGACGCTTTTCTGTCTGCGGATCTAATGAAAGCATGCTTAATCAGCGCCAGATCACCCTACCTTCAAGTCCGGTATGTCAATTATGAAAAAGCACGTCGTGCTCCTCTTCCTCGACATTCATCGTGCTCTACTTGCACATCAACACTCGTCACCATTATCTTTTTAAAAATCATTATCATCTCCCTTTTCTTCACCAACCCCACCCCATTTTCCACTCCAAATCATCATCAACTTTAAAAATAAAACACACAAAAAAAACAACAACAACAACAAAACACTTCTTTCATCACCTTCGTCATCATCTTAGTTTATTCCTTCATCATATCATGTTTTGTTTCCTTTCATGTCAATCTCCTCTTTCTTTGTGTTTCCTCATCATCAACACCTTCTTCTTTTCCTGCTTCTTCGCATCTAAATCTCTTCTTCCAACATCACATGCTTCTTCCTCTTTTTCTTCACTACACATTCATCTTCTTTAACTTCATCATCATCATCACCCAATCGGCATCATCCTCCCCTTCCTCCACTTCTTCGTGTCTGTTACACAAAAAATTATCCGCCACCAAGTAAACAAAACAGCACAGAACGCACATAAAACACGTTGTTCCGAAGAGCTACACTGAATGTAAATGGTTTCGGGGTTCCGCTTGTGCCTCGGTCGACATGATAAACTTCCAGGATCCAGAGGGCAGAGTAAATAAACAAAACACGCAGGTAAATAAAGCAACCGGCGGGCAGACACAAACATGCAATGTATACAACTCTTTGTCTGTGTGATATTGCTAAAAGAAGAGCAACGGACGACTATCATTGCATCGTTTGTTGATTATTGCTGTTCGCCGACGGGAAAACCCCTATTTTAAAGGCCTAAATATAAAGACTAGTTGTGGTCGTCATCATAATCATCATCCTTATCATCATCAAGTGCCATGCCAGCTGGCGTAGCCGTTCATGTCTCTCCATATACCTCGATTATTGGTGTTCTGATCAACTCTGCTGCTGATATTCCTCCATCCCACCGTCTCAATCCACCAGCATCATTTCTTTTGGTCGGCCTCTCCTCTCTTCCCCTCGATCTTTCCAGTCGTCACGATGTTCTCCAATGCCTCTCTTCTCATAACATGACCAAAGAGAGCTGTTTGTCTCGTATTGTTGTATATAATGGTCTAGTATCATTAGCCTCTTTCAGGCAATCGTTGTTAGTCTATGAAATCTTCGGAAGATAGTGTGGTGGTTTCCCATTGTCTTCCGCATTCACATGAGGGTCTTTTGCATCTGCCTTTGATAGTCATTTCCGGCTGTCAGGACAAGTGAGTGCCCTGCTCTGCTCAGCTGCAGAGTTGTCCACTTATCCCGGTGGATCATCATCAGAGAATATTTGAAAGATGAGTATTCAAAGGACCGCTGTTGTCATCATGATCCTCTTTCTTCTCTTAATCAACATACCTGTTATTATTACCATTATCATCATGATTGTTATCACCATCAGCATCATCATAATTGTTATATTTCAAACACAACTACACAAAAGACCATTGTCATCATCGGAATGATCAAACTCAGCATCGTCATTATATTCTTCTTCCGGAAATGTGGCAATTGATAGAGCAAATAAGCGTGCACCAACAGTTCAAGAAGATCTAACTATAGTGCTAGATGTAAGCAAAGAATCTGATGAATAATTATATTAATAGTATACCAGAAAAACACAAGACTATACCAGAAAAATAAGACTATACTAGAAAAAAAAAAAAAAAAGAGTCGAACGTCCTATGAAACACCCGGGAAGGTTAACCCGGTCAACAAATGCCTGAAGAAGTCGGATGTGTCGGTCGAAAGGTACAAATACCGCAGCTCTACTGTAAACAAGCACAACGCAATTACGTCCAAAACAACATTCCGGACAAACGCAGAAGAAGGAAAAACACATGGCTATACTAAACACACACACACACACACACACACACACACACACACACAAGGGTATGCTAGATACTTGAAAAAAAAAAGGTTATACTAAAAAAAAAAAACCAGACCAATAAAAACAACAAACAAGGCTATACGTGAAAAGTGGAAACTAAACAAAATGCTGGCGATAAAATCATTAAAATGTGCTCAATAACTGCAATCCATCCAATAAAAGGACACTTTTAAACTCATTCACGTGTCTGGGTATATGGTGTTAGTCAATGACCAATGTATATTAACGTATATTAAGTACATATATGGTGCTAAACAGGTTTTTACATCGGCGCTCCAGAAGAGTGGCAGTCACGCAGCGCAAACGCTGGCGGTCAATGACCCAAGGCCATACGAGATTCCTCCGAGTGCCATCGATCACCAGCCATTTGAACTAACACCACAAAAACCAGCCTGACATGCGGGTTGGGAAATACAGGACAATTAGCAGGGAAAGCAGCGGGACAATTAGATTCACTGCTGACACCCGCGGCGATTTTGACATCTAGGCGCACTTTTCCTTGCATGCAGGGCCCATAGATTGACCATTTGTGTCCCATTGAAGGCTTCCACTTTCATAATTGCTTTTTCTAATCATAAGAGCTGACGGTGAGAGATGGTGGATCGAAGCAATGCAGAGAGATGGATAGAAGCAATGCGGAGAGATGGTGGATCGAAACACCACGGATATTTGGTGGATCAAAACACCATGGAGAGATGGTGGATTGAAACACCATGGAGAGATGGTGCGTTAAAGCATCACGGACAGATGGTGGATCGAAACACCACGGACAGATGGAGGATCGAAGCAACGCGGAGAGATGCTGGATTGAAACACCACGGATATTTGGTGGATTAAAGCACCATGGAGAGATGGTGGATTGAACACCATGGAGAGATGGTGCTTTAAAGCATCACGGACAGACGGTGGATCAAAACACCACGGAGAGATGGTAGATCGAAGCAAGGCGAAGAGATGCTGGATCAAAACACCACGGATATTTGGTGGATTAAAGCACCATGGAGAGATGGTGGATTGAACACCATGGAGAGATGGTGCTTTAAAGCATCACGGACAGACGGTGGATCAAAACACCACGGAGAGATGGTAGATCGAAGCAAGGCGAAGAGATGCTGGATCAAAACACCACGGATATTTGATGGATTAAAGCACCATGGAGAGATGGTGGATTGAAACACCATGGAGAGATGGTGCGTTAAAGCATCATGGACAGATGGTGGATCGAAACACCACGGAGAGATGGTGGATAGAAGAAACGCGGAGAGATGGTGGATAGAAGAAACGCGGAGATATGGTGGATCGAGGCACCGCGGAAAGATGGTAAGATCGAAGCAACGCAGAGAGATGGTGGATAAAAACACCACGGAGAGATGGCCGATCGAAGCAATGCGGAGAGATGGTGGGTGGAGACAGCACAGAAGAAAAGTAGTTCCAGCTTCGATCAAGGAGTGCAATAAGCTAGATTGCCGAACCATCGGCTTCAGATGAACCTATGGAGACCATGAGACAGCCAACCAGTTTACATACCTGAAATCCCTATGGGTATTAGGTTGAATTCTGGGTTCCAAATGTTGCTGTATGTAGCCGAGGCGCGGTGTTGGGGTGAGCGCCCAACATTGCTCAAATACCTCAATGGCTCGTGAATACATAACCTATGCAGCAAAAGTCCAACTCCTGGCCTTCACGTGGCGGGCCTGTTTAAACTAACAGGAGAAGGGGCGACGGCGAGTCTCTGGCGCCGGAAAATAACCAGTATGCTCTAGATGTGTATGCACGTACATGCATGCGCAGACAGGTGTGTGTGCGCGAACACATCTACACTCGAGTGAGACCACAGTCTGCTCTAGCAAAGAAAGGTGCTGAAGACGGAGGCAACCAGCCAAGAGGCGCACCACAGAAATCAGGATGCCACGCAATCACGCAAAATGGAATATGTCGACTACTGCTAATCGTTATGGTGCTCGCCCTGCTTTGGACCCCCAGGCAGGTGCAGTGCCGGGCCCTATGTCTCGAAAGGGTCCAACCCCAACTACTGGAGGTCCTTCTCAGATGTCCTGTGGAGCCAGGGGACATGAGAATAGGACGACTGGCCATACTAAACGAAGACTTAAAATAATGCACTGGAATGCGGAGGGAGTCGGCAACAAAAAAATAGAATTAGAAAAAATCTTGGACCAAGAAAAAGTAAGCATATGTTGCTTGCAAGAAACTCACCTCAATGAAAATATAGCCTTCAAAATCAGAGGCTACCAGTGTTACCGATCTGACCGAAAGAACAGGCGAAAAGGTGGGATACTGACCCTTGTAAGAAATAACATCATGGCTTCCCAAATCAAAGTCTACATGGAAGGGGCTGAGTATCAGACACTTAAACTTAAGACAGGTAATACAGATCTACATCTGATCAATTATTACTGTCCAAGTGACCGCCCACAGGCACTGGACACTCTACCACTAAAAGAAAAAATGATTGTGTGTGGCGATTTCAACAGCCACTCGCAGAGCTGGGGCTATGATCACATGGACCAGAGAGGAGAGAGACTGGAAGACTGGCAGGATGAGAATAGATTCATGTTGATTAACAAGCCGTCCGACCCACATACTTTCTACTCGAGATCATGGCACTCTACAACTACACCTGACCTGGCTTTTCATTCACCAGACCTGGAGTGGAACATTACACGAACTGTTGGGAAACAACTTGGTGGCAGTGACCATCGGCCAGTCTTTCTAACCGTAGAAAATGAGCTTGTAAGTGAAAGCAGCACCCTCTCGAGGTGGAACTACAAGAAAGCAGACTGGGAAATGTACAAGCATCGCACCAGCATACTGGTTAGAAACCTGAACACTGAGAAAGACATAAATAAAGCAGTTGAAGAGTTTGGGAAATGCATACTACAGGCAGCGCGAGAAACAGTACCAAGAGGAGCCCGTAAACAATATAAACCCTACTGGAGTAGTGTTCTGGAACAGTTGCATAATGAAGTTGAAGTGTGTAGAAAGCAAGCAGAGGCCACACCCAGCCAAGAGCACCACAATAAATTCCAGCATGCAAAAGCCAAATTTCAAAGGGCCAAGCTGCAGGCTAGACGGAAAAGCTGGCAGGAGAAAACGGAGTCTCTGAACTTTGAAAGAGACACAAGGAAATTGTGGAAGCTAATAAAACAGCTTAATGACGAGGGCACAGGGAGAAACTCAAAAATTGCACTACATAAAGATGGAAAAATCTTAACAAGAAAGCAAGCAGCTGACCATTTTGCGGACTCGTTCGCACAAGATAGCAATATCAAAATTAGTCCAGAGAAACAAGAGATTCGAGAGAAACGACAACATACAGGACAGAAGGAAATAGTACATGAGGTTCTGGAGGCACCCATCACAATCAGCGAACTGGAGCTAGCCATATCAAAACTGAAAATGAGAAAGTCACCAGGAGCTGATGGTATCTCCAATGAAATGATCAGGAACCTAGGAACAGAGGCCAAAACAAAGCTGTTGCAGATCTTCAATAACAGCTGGACCTTAGGCAGTGTTCCACAAGCCTGGAGAGAAGCAATCATGATACCCCTCCTAAAATCAGGGAAAGATGGTTCCATTGCCTCTAGCTACAGACCAATTAGCCTCACCAGCTGTCTCTGCAAAACACTGGAGCGCATCATCAATCACAGACTGCAGTGGTACATTGAAAGTAAAAACATCCTTGTGCCACAGCAGGCTGGCTTTAGGCAGTGCTACTCTACGGAAGATCAGACAACCTACCTCTCTCAAGAAATTGAGGATGCATTCCAAGAGAAGAAGCTGGTGCTTGCGGCATGGATAGATCTGAAGAAAGCCTTTGACAAAGTCTGGAAAGAAGGTCTGATGAAGAAACTGAGAAACTGCAAAGTCAATGGAAGAATGTACAAATGGGTGAAAGAATACTTGCACAACAGAAGAGCCCGAGTACAGATAGACGGACTCAAGAGCAAGAAAGTACTACTGCGTCACGGTGTCCCCCAGGGCGGAGTCTTGTCCCCCACACTTTTTCTAATCTTCATCAATGATCTTGTTGCTCACCTACCGCATGGAATTAAAGCGGCAATGTACGCCGATGACCTGGTTCTATGGAGCACAAATGAATATGCATCAGTGGCCACCAGATTGCTACAAAGAGCTGTAGATACATTTGCTGCATGGGCAAATAGATGGTGTGTCAGCATAAACACTGACAAGTGCAGCACCACCCTATTTACCCTCTCTCCAAAACAAAAGGCAGGGATCATCCAGATAAATGGAACACCCCTAAGAGAAGATAAAGAACCAACATACCTTGGAGTAACATTTGATGGCAAGCTGACATGGAGAAAGCACATCAACAAAGCAGTAGCAAAAGCCAGAAGGAAAATAGCCATCCTGAGAAAGCTAAGTGGAACCACATGGGGAGCCAGTACGAAAATACTTAGCAAAGTTTACCAACAGAGCATACGACCACACCTGGAATATGGGTCAACTGCGTGGTGTTCAGCATCAAATACCACACTACAAGAGCTGGACAAGGTGCAAAATCAAGCACTTAGAGTCACCACAGGAGGGATGAGATCAACCCCTATAGTGGAAATGGAGAAGATGGGGAGGACACAGGCACTGAGTGAGCGCAGAGATACGAAAACGCTAATACAAGCAGAAAAGTTCCTCAGCTTTCCAGGCCACCCTATGAAGAACAGATTTGAAAACCTAGCTATGGGGCGGTTGAAAAGAAGTAGTTTTATCCACCAGGCCAAACGACTCTGCAGAGAAACCACTGATCTGCCCACAGTTGGTATCCCTCTAACAACTATTCCAGAGCGAACTCCATGGAAAGATGAGCATAGACTATCGTTACAAATCCAGACAAAAGTGAGAGGAATATTTGACAAGGAAGAACAGAACAGTGTGCAGCGCAGAACAGCCACTCTCAGCTTCCTTGATGAAGAATACCCACAGGACCTCTGGATCCGAGTCTACACAGATGGGTCAGCACAAAATGCTGTTCGAAACGGAGGAGCGGGAGTGTACATAGAATACCCAAATAATACTAGGGACACAGCCAGAGTACCGACAGGAAAGTACTGCCATAACTATGATGCCGAAATTGAGGCAATCAAGATAGCAACAGAGAAATTACTAAATAACAGCAATGGTACACAACCTTTGGTGCTACTAACAGATGCAAAATCAGTACTCGAGGCGCTCCTCTCTTGGAAATTGCCAGTACTAAGGACACTACTTTCTGAACTTAGCAGTCAGCATAAAGTCACCATACAGTGGATACCATCCCACTGTGGAGTACCCGGAAACGACAGAGCTGATCAATTGGCTAAGGAAGGAGCCAAAGAGGAACAGCCTGATGTGCCCGTTACTTACCACCAAAAGAAAAGAATGATCAAATCAGTCAGAAAGCCACCAAAACCTGCTCAAGATGACTACCACATTATGGACAGACCAGAACAAGTCATTATTCTGCGCCTCAGAACAGGACACAATAGATTACGCAACCACATGTATACAAAATTCAAGATTGGTGAAACAGCCATGTGCACATGTGGATTGGCGTCGCAGACAGCAGAGCACATACTCCAAGACTGCCCAAAATATAACATATCTAGGCAAACCTTCTGGCCTAGAGAGACGACAGTGGAAGATAAACTCTATGGACCACTGTGTGAACTGAAAAAAACAGTTCAATTCATGCAAGAGACGACATTGCAGATATAGACATATTTCAAGCGAACGAAAGAAGAAGAAGAAGAAGGTTGAATTCTCTCGACAATGAGCTACCTAACATCAACGGAGGCAACATGACCAATCTTGCACTACACCCCACCAGTTTTGAAGTGCTGTGCTGAATCATGTACTGGTTAAATCCTTATATCCTTCCCAGTGTCCTTCTCTTATTGTTATTTTTTTGTTGGTCTTTTCAACTTCTCTTCTCCGAGAGTTTTTAGATGTCCATCTATTGTCTCTCTCTCTCTCTCTCTCTCTCTCTCTCTCTCTCTCTCTCTCTTCTCTCTCTCTCCCCCCCCCCCTTGTGGGTTCCAGAGTAAGATTTTTCTAGTTTCTAGTGGAATATAGGGAGACCTCAAAAAACGCAGAGAAGAGAGTTGGAGACAGGGGTTATTTCTAGCTAATTCTTTACTGATAACGGTCAACTTTCCTTGATATAGGCAGCTAACATGCCATGATCAAAACTTTAGTTTATTCTCGACTCAATGGCAGAATTCTCTACAGTAGTACCGCCAAGCCGCAGCAGTAAACATAAGGAGGAGAAGATTGTGGTGTGGAAAAAGAGGAAGAATGGGGAAGAGAAGGAGGAGAGGGAAAAAGAAGGAGGAGGGGAAAGAGAAAAGAGCGGAAGAAAAGTAGAAGGAAGAAGAAGAAGAAGAAGAAGAAGAAGAAGAAGAAGAAGAAGAAGAAGAAGAAGAAGAAGAAGAAGAAGAAGAAGAAGAAGAAGAAGAAGAAGAAGAAGAAGAAGAAGACATAATGTACCCTGTACCTTGCGGCGCCGACAAGCAGGAGAGATTACCTGCAGCTTGACGTTCATTTCACCAACCAACACGCCCTAATACAGAACCCACCAACTGTGGACCATGTGTCCTGGAGATTACCATCAACTTCCCGCCATTAAATCCCAGGTACTGCCAACATCAGACAATAAGGTGATTGCAGAAAAGCCAATCGGCCCATTTGGCTAATCCTCCGGCACCTCGAGGGCCGCACTACGAGTCCAACTGGGAGATAAAATCCCCCACGAGGTGAGCCCGGAGATTAAGAGCGGGCAATGTCACAGATTCTGACGAAATGAGCCCTGGAGTATCTTGAACAAATGCGTTATAGTGACTCTGTGAGACAGTTATTGGACAGGGCGTGGGGATTGATGAATCCTGGACAGTTTTGTTAAGAAACATAGCAGTCGACAGGAATGAACCATTGCCGGCTTCATTGAGACTGCAATCAACACAGGCAGAACAAACAGGCACACAATGGATTGAAAAAAAGAATCAAAGGAAGAATTACAATTGAGACATACAGAAAACATGCATTTTAAAAGGCAAAGAGTCGACTTCATTGCACCAGGTGTTATCCCATATGGTTCGGTCTCTTTCCGCAGGGCGGCCTGCCGAAAACGTCACACAAAGCACGAACTGAGTAGCTTCAGCGATGAACCCCTGAAGTATTCGATAAAACTGCACTCGTGAATCGAATGGTGTAGCCCGGAATCGAACCCACAACCTTCGGAGAGCGAGGCTGGCGGCGTCACCACTTCAACGGACTAACCTGACTCAGAAACGTGCACATGAATCAAGGATTTCCTGTCGACCCCCGTGGTCCTGGCTTCGCATGGGGTATACGAGCTAGACCAGTATTCTTATAGATCAACCGGTTCATTCATTCAGTAGCATGTCCTGTGCAGAACCTCGCTCCCATAACAACTTTCCGGAAAACCTCTCAGTCACAAGCAAGATGTCCCGCGTCCGATATACCCATCTGGAGATCATCTGCCACATCCTGCACCCATCTTCTCTTTGGCCGTTCTCTTCCTCTCTTCCCGGGCACAATACCCCTCTATTATTGTTCTCTCCAAACTTTCATGACGTTTTAAGTGACCAAAATATTTCAAGTGTCTTTGTTTTATGCTCTTTAATAGCCAACCTTCTTCAATATTCAGATCTTATCGAACAGATGCATTTGCTCTTTTCTGTATCCAAGATATTCTTAGAACTCGTCTATAACATTTATATTCAAAGACATGTCTGCGCAGATCAGCGTGTTTAGAAAGTGTCCAGGTCTCGCAGAAAGTGTGATCAATATCCCACCAGCCAACTCTACTTCCCAAAATATTTCCTGGCGCTCATTTGAGGCTGGGATGACCGGAAGGTAAGCTCATGATTTAAAATCCGCTTCAAACCCGCGTCCACCAGGCAGTTCTTAGCCACCACGCTACTGCGACTCCAATAGTGTGAGATGGCCGGCGAATCACAATCGTCAATGCTTATTAGCATACCGCAAGATTATTTTATTGCGTCTGCTCGCTTTGAACTCAGGCGTAGTCCATACACGTGCTGCTGTGCTACTTCTAGTGCACTGGACTGACTTTCGTATGTGGATTAGCTTTCCCTATTACCAGTGTCCCTCGCCATCAGGCGAACCCACTCCGACTTTAGAGGTACTTGTAATTTACGTCCTCAGGTCAAGGACGGGAAGTCAACATTTAATTCCAACTGACCGGTGTAAGGGTTGAACCCGCTACCTCGGCATCAACACACCGGATGTTTATGAACGAGCGATCTTATCCGTTCGACCATGCTGATTTCGCCATACGCTGATGATGATGATGATGATGATGATGATGATGATATCGTTCGGCAGGCAGCATGCGCTTAACCCTCGTGTAACTTATAGCATCTAAATGTATTCCTTTCTTACAATAACGCACACACACAGACATTCACACTCGCGCGCACGCACACACACAGACACACGCACACCTCTTGCATGTTTCACCGTGTGACCAAGTGGCCGGGCGGTGTTGCCGAGAACATGTGGCCCGTTCTCATGACACCGTGAAACAAATCTGCCAGCCTTCCCGGCCTGTCCAAGCCTGGCTCCCATTTGGCTTGTCACAACCTCTTGTCATTGGACCTCAAAATACACATCGGCGCGTGACACGGTCCTCTCCTGGTGGCGCTGCTCTACGTGGTCTTTGTGGTTGGTTTTCATCTCCCTCTCTCTCTCTCTCTCTCTCTCTCTCTCTCTCTCTCTCTCTCTCTCTCTCTGTCTCTCTCTCTCCGTCTGTTGCCGCTCTATCTATTACTGTCTGCTGTTGCGTTAATCTTCTTTTTCTTCCTCCCCTTCTTCCTCTTCTTTTTCTCATTCTTCGTCTTTTCCTTCTTCCAATTTTTTTTTTTTTTTTGGGGTATCCCCCCCCCCCTTTTCTGCTGCTTCTCTTCTTCTTCTTCTTCTACTTCTTCTTCCTCTTCTTCTTCTTCTTCTTCTACTTCTTCTTCTACTTCTTCTTCTTATGCCAGGTCTGAAGCAGCGAGCATGCCGCCTCTCTATCAATTCTGTCGTTTGATATTTTGATGAAGTTCGTGTTTGCTGATATCATTTGTTTGTCCACTCCTTTAAGCTATCTGAATACATCTATCTCTGTCTTCCTCTGCCTCTTATATAAGTCTTGTAAAGATGAGGCGTTTCTAACACAACGCCCAGGCTGTTGCTGGGTGCCTACTGGGATGCAAAGAATAGGAGCACTGTTGAGTGGAGTCTTTATTTCTCTCCAGTGACTCCTAGAAATTCTCAGGATGAGATCTAAACACATATGGACGTGTCCGGCGTACAATGATGATAGGTCATGTTCATAACGCCTGTATCTTTCCGTTAGACCTACTCTTTTGATGTACATTTTCCTCAGATCTGTGCGTGTGGCAACAGTGCCGACAGCTGGCAGAAACTACAGGAATGTCCAACTGACAATAATGGGCGTCAATAAATAAGGGCTTGAGCTAACTGCCTTCAACGAATGCGTGCACGGGGGTGTCATAAACGTCAAAATACCTGCTGCTTTTAGTGCAGTCGTTAACGCAGAGGTAGAGGAGGAGGGGAAGGAGGAGGAGAAGAAGAAGAAGAAGAAGAAGAAGAAGAAGAAGAAGAAGAAGAAGAAGAAGAACTAACAACACACCCTCCCATCTCTCTCTCTCTCTCTCTCTCTCTCTCTCTCTCTCTCTCTCTCTCTCTCTCTCTCTCTCTCTCTATAGCGGTTAAAGCAGCAGAAAGGAAACCAAAATGTGACCCCCCTTTGCCTGACACCCGGCCGCTGAAAAGGAAACGCTGTGTCAACATATGCATATGACTGTGCATGTATAAAGGTACCCGAAGGCTGGAGGCAGAGTGTCTATAGACCTACCGGCAACAAGTTGTCGAGACGTGTTCACCACATAAAGGCCTCCATTGGGACGCGTCTACAAAACACGTGTATGTGGACACACGAGCTGAAGTGCCGCGGCGGTGTCGCCCGTGTGGAGGCGAGCAAAACGATACACCAGAGTGCATAATATCAATATGTAAGACAACATACAAGGCCCCAAGGATAGAGACTCCGCGCTATCGTTTGGTGTTCATCTCATGTGCTCAGTGTCGCTTCTTTGGATAAATTCATTCATCGTGTGCCATGTCGATAAGCGTGGGCGGTCATGATTCGCCATCTCACTCAATCACCAGAGTCGTGGATCAGCTCAGTGTTCTTCCTCGACCATACCATTTCGCCAAGCCATTCAGGTATTTACTTCTCTGCTTTCCCCTTGGTCTTTTCCCTTCGATCTTGCCAGTTGTCGTCAAGTTCTCCAATTTATTTCTTCTCATAACGTGACCACAACATGTTGACTGCCTGCGTCTAATTTCTCTAATCAGTGTACGGCTAGCAGTTGTGTCTTGTAAGACTTGGTCATTGGGTTTTCTGTCTGACCATGGTTTTCTTTTTGGCTAAATACGTAGTACTATTTATATGACAGAGGAGAAGACGGTCAAGCCATTAAGATGCCCGTCTCTCAAACTAAAGGATGCGGGTTTGAACAATTCGTTTAGCTGTACATTCACGTGGCCTACGTGACCGCGAGGTTTAATGAACATGCGCTTACACTTCCGATGCGGTGCCGGCGGGATAAGAGGTTCATACCCGAATCCGGGCAGTTGAACTTCAACGCTGATTTCTCGTTTAGGAAACCATAGCTAACTAAAGAACGTAGAATTACCAACGGGCAGACATTTAATGTAAGCGACGGTAACATGTGTTCTAATATCCTCCTCCTGCTGCATGCCTGCCGGACTGGAGTTCGTGAGCTGGAAACAGATTTTATTCATTAACTGACCAGGGATCCCGGCCTCACATGGGTTCCTGAGTAGTAAAGGCAGCCCGGTTTATACAGACTACATTTCACTACATCATTACCGAGTACCCACTGGTCTATAGAAATGTGGCCTGCGAAATATATTTAATACACATCGAAGTGTGTAACAGGTCATTTATTTTAGTGATGACATCACTAGTACTACTACAGTTACTACTACCATCACCACCACTACTACCATCACCAGCACTACTACTATCACAACCATTACTATTACTACAAGCATCACTACTACTACAAACACCACCACTACTTCTACTGTCACAAACACCACTTCTAATACAACCCCACCACCAGTACTACAACTACAATTACTACAACCATCACCACTACTACTACTGTCACAACTACGACTACTACCACCCCACTACCACGACTAATACTGCCACCACCACTATATGGATTTACCTTCGGGTCGTAAATTACAAGTACCTCTGAAGTCGGAGTGGGTTCGCCTGATGGCAGGGACACTGGTAATGCAGAAAGCTAAACCACATGCAAAAATTAGCCAAGTACACTAGACGTAGTACAACTTGTATGGACTACGTGTGAGTTCAAAAGCGAGCGAACACACATTCCACACAAAAAAAAACACCATCACCAATACTATTGTGTACAATCAAACATAATAGACTAATTCTCAAGAACCCAGTATAAAGGACAGTATCCCCTGCCTCCAAGTCCTGTCCCACCCACAACCCACATCTCTCTGTCCATCTCCACATCTGTCGTTTGGCGAAATGTAACACCAAACGTGAATGACCCGCGGCCTTTGTTCGGCAGGACACGGATTAACATTTCCATGAATCACTGCCAAAGTTGTCCACGGCCACACAAAGAACGACGTGGTCAATTGGACAACACAACAACCCCACGCCTAAGCTGACCTCTAGCCAGTTGGGTCATCTGTAATATCTGGTTTATTATTTCCCCACGCGCGGTTCAAGCCTTTGAACACACCGGATCACAGATGCAAGCAAAGCTAGCACCCCCATAGACGTGCTAATTGGCCATGCATTTTCCGCCATCCTGGATCTACTCGGGCTGCGCCTGTGACCCCAATGTGACCTGCTTAATTCTGCAGCAGAAATCGGCATTTCTTGTGTGGTGACTCACGGACATTGTGTATGTCTTATAACCAGAGTTTGCCGTTGACAAAATCATATATAACATAAACACCACGCAGTAATGACGGCGGTAATAGCAGTGGGATTCGGCGGCCCCCGGGGGCAGTCCTCTACAGGAAAGCATTGCTCACCTTCATAGCATGAGGAAGGGGTTAGAAAAGATGCCCTAAAAACTGTCTGCTCCATCGTTACCTAGCCAGCTAGCTGCGGTTGGCGACCCTATAACTGCGGTCGACAATACAATCCACATCGTTGTCCAGGATGAGAGACTTGGGAGTAAGAATCGGCATGATCAGACGCGAGAGGTACATCGGGAAAACAAGGGGCCTCGTCAACCAACACAGAACTGGCATTATTAGCCACCGGACGCTGATGCATATGCTGGGGGAAGGATCTGAGCACCTATGGACCTGTCCGGAGTGCAATGACGATACCCCAACTGATAACTGATAACCAGAAGATGCCATGGGAAGTCAAGGGGGCCGGTGTAATACTGACCACGTCGTCTACGGGATGTTAATTGGTGTATACAAATATGCATCTAGCACCATGTACCTAATGCACATAATGCATGTACAAGGCAACCTTTTCTTGTACTTACTTAGAGCGGCTCCAGGAGATAATCTACAAATGTAGATTAAAGTTTGTCGCATATTTTTTACAGGCCGTCGCAGTCAACCCCTGCATGTTTTGGCTGTTTGTGATTTCTTGTCAAGTTTACGTTTAGTAGCTTAGCATCGTTTTCTGAACGACCGGCACTCATACCATTGTATGAAAACCAACGCAATGAGGTCTGTTGCCAAATCGCCCGCAGCTGGGTTTCGAACGCGGTATGCGGGATTACTAACTGTGTCCGTATCTCCTTCGCTACACAGCCGGTACATGTAGATCACGTGACATAGATTGCCTGTACTCCATTCCGGTAATGTGTACTAGTGACCTCTGGTAAAGTGTAATATGTACTAGTGACCTCTGGTAAAGTGTAATGTGTACTAGTGAACTCTAGTAAAGTGTAATGTGTACTAGTGACCTTTGATAAAGTGTAATGTGTACTAGTGACCTCTGATAAAGTGTAATGTGTACTAATGAACTCTTGTAAAGTGTAATGTGTACTAGTGAACTCTGGTAAAGTGTAATGTGTACTGGTGACCGCTGGTAAAGCGTAATGTGTACTAATGACCTATAGTAAAGTGTGTTTTCTGCAGTTTATCTTTGGCTATCCATGCGAGAATATGGGTTCTTAAGCTGAGCCAATCCTAATGTACGGAAGCAAACCATGGACAATTAGCATAAGAGTGAGGAATTATGTGGAAGGTGCGGAGATGTAGTTTTATAGCAGAATGATGAGAAATTTGAGGAAGGATAGCAAGAGTGATGAAGATATCTGGAAAGAACTGGTTTCAGGAAGAGAACTGGTTACTCGAAATAGAAGAGACCCGCAAAGGTTATTAACCCAGTCAGCAAACGCCCAAAGAAGTCGGGTGTGTCGGCCGAAAGGCGCAAATATCCCTGCTCGGCTGTAAACAATCATATTGCATTTACGTGCAAAACAAACATTACGGACGAACGAAACGAAGAAGAAGAAGAAGAAGAAGAAGAAGAAGAAGAAGAAGAAGAAGAAGAAGAAGAAGAAGAAGAAGAAGAAGAAGAAGAAGAAGAAGAAGAAGAAGAAGAAGAAGTGAGCTCAACTGTAAGCTTTAAAATCATCAAAATGTATCTGTTTACCTGCAATTATAAAAACTGACATACTTAAGTATTGCCTCATTTCCTGTTTATTTCCATTTTGTTTGCAAGCGATATTAATTGCTATCACTTCAACGTTGCAATATGTTCGTTTTAACGGCAGATTACACCAGTCTGTGAACTGTTCGAGTGAAAGCAAGACAGCGCTGTATAAATTATCATTATTATATGCTTGTTATTTGGAGGTTAGCATGGCCGAGAAGGACAAGAGCGCTCGCTCTTAAAATTCCGATATACTAATGCCGAGGTAGCGGGTTCAACTCCTAGGCCGGTGAGTTGGACTAAAATACTGACTTCTCCTCTGTGACTTGGGGACGTAAACTGCAAGT
This sequence comes from Cepaea hortensis, assembly GCA_963921405.1. Lineage (NCBI taxonomy): Eukaryota > Metazoa > Mollusca > Gastropoda > Stylommatophora > Helicidae > Cepaea > Cepaea hortensis. Next base: position 444,643,603 of record OY992876.1, on the reverse strand, counting down.
ACCTTAGAAGTCGGAGTTGGTTCGCCTGATGGCGAGGGACACTGGCAACACACACACAGAATCAGTACATGTCACTAGAAATAGCTACACATATATGGTCTACGCTTGAGGTCCACTTAAGCGAACACCAACAACATGTAGCAGTTACATGGGTAGTTATTCCCTCTCCGTGGCGAAATGGTTGCGGGCCAGTTTGTAATCTCGCATACCGCGTTCGAAACACAACTGCGGGTGAATTGGCAGCAGACCGCTTTGAGTTGAGTTTTAAAAAAAATAAAATGGTATGGGTGCCGGTCGTTCAGAAAGCAAAACAGCCACAAAAAGGCCGGGGTTAATTGCGACGTCCTGTAAAGGATATGCAACTAATTTTTAAAAAAAAAAAAGATTTTTAAAGAATGAACATACCGTGGATGGATAGATGAAACTCAGAAAGAGAACCGGTTGCTGGTATCAGAAGGAGTCTGTCCACATTCTTTGGAAAAGTTCTAAGATGTAACAATGGGAAAGTTGAAGAGGAGGCGAAGCAGGAGAAGAACAAGAGAGAAGATGCTGGAATGTCTGACATGTCATGAGGGACATCAGAATCAGAAGTGATTGGCAGTACCAGAGACAGAAGGCTGTGGAAAGACATAATCACCAACACCACACAGCATTGACTATAAGAAGACTGGCAGTACCAGAGACAAAAGGCTGTGGACAGACATGATCACCACCGCCACACGGCATGGACTATAAGAAGATTGGCAGTACATGAGACAGAAGGTTGTGGACAGACATGATCACCAACACCACACAGCACGGACTATAAGAAGATTGGCAGTACACGAGACAGAAGGTTGTGGACAGACATGATCACCACCGCCACACGGCATGGACTATATATATAAGAATATTGGCAGTACCAGAGACAGAAGGTTGTGGACAGACATGATCACCAACGCCACACGGCCTTGCTATACGAGAAGACTACGACAATTGACACAATGGGCAGAATGTAATTCGTTGGTATATTCGTCCTCTCTCTCTCTCTCTCTCTCTCTCTCTCTCTCTCTCTCTCTCTCTCTCTCTCTCTCTCTCTCTCTCTCTCTCACACACACACACACACACACTTTGCATTTACAGCTACTTACAGAAGATACCTGTGGAGGGAGGGAATATAAGAAACACCAGACAGAAAGTATCGCTGTCCGCTGGGACACAGGGGTAACTGGTTCCAGCCATCCATCATGTGTCATGCCAGTAAGCGTGGACTCGCCATTTCACTCGATCACAAGAGTCGTGGATCAGCTCAGTGTTCTTGTCTCGACTATGCCACGTGGCCAAGCCATCCAGGTATTTACTTCTGTGTCTTCCCCTTGTTCTCTGAGATCCCTACAACCTTGCCAGTTATGACCAAGTTCTCCAATTTCTTTTCTTTTTTCCCCATAATATTACGCCCGTGTGTTGCCGGGGCCCTTACGGGGAGTAAGGAATAGTAACACTGTTGCCTACCATGCATGTCGTAAGAGGCGACTAAGGAGGCTATGGGTCCGTCGCCCTGCTACTGAGTGAGTGCGTGGCCCGACACTGTGAGCTGTGAATTTCGTGTGGAATGCTTTTACATCTGTTCGCAGTTTGTAGCGTGAACTGCATGTTCGGAACATGGCGGCCGGTTGTTGCTGGATTGACTGGTTTGCCTTTTCGGTTCACGAGTGCAATTTTAAGGAGTCTCCTGGGGGTCGTCGCTGGAGCTACGGAGTTCGTGCTTTATGCGTCGCTTTCGGCGGGTTGCCCTCCAAAAAGAGACCGAGCCATATGGGGAAAAAACCCGGGTCAATGAGGTCTTTCTACAGTGTACCTGTGCGGGCTGTTGGATTGCCGATATTCCTGTCTATTCCATTGTTCACATAGGGCAGTGAGGAGCAATTTGTGTGCTATTCACTGGCACAGGAACGGAGCATAATGGGGACGACCCGTTGCTGTGAAGTTGGAACCGTGACTAACTGACTAAGTACCAATTTATTTCTTTTCATAACATGTCTAAAAAAATGGCGTCTGTCTACGTCTAATTTCTCTAATCAATTTAAGATTTTCATTTATTTCTTGTAGTACTTGGTGATTGGTTCACTACTCGATTAAAAACCCGCTTGACCTCTTGGGGTGAGTCCGGATACATAGCCATCTCGGACAAGGGTAACAAGCAGAAGGCACGATATTACTTGCAAACTGACTACGCTAAATATCCCACGCATTTGAGAATAATAAACAGCAGGCCGTAATATGGCTGTCTTGGTAAATCGTTTGACGAAAGAAAACATATACACGAGTAGGTTGGTGGGCAGCTGTCTGGAGAGCAAATCTGATGTAAATATACGACATGTCGGAGATTACCTCAAAGTTAGAGAGGCGCATAACTTGATGTGACGAACTACTCCTGAGGGAGAAAAGAAGAAGAAGAAGAAGAAGAAGAAGAAGAAGAAGAAGAAGAAGAAGAAGAAGAAGAAGAAGAAGAAGAAGAAGAATGCACTTCATAACCCACACTATTAAACTCCAACCCTAAACCACCCCCCTCCACCTCTCCTGTCCATCAACCCCATACCTATCGGCGATGAAAACATCCAATAGAGGTTTAGATTGAGAACATCCCCCCTCCCCCAACCAAAGGGCGCTAGCACTCAGTTTAGGCCCCACTGTTATTAGACAAATTAACAATTCCAGTGATAACACAACACGGGGAAGGGCTGGGTACAACACCACACGGTAAACGATGTAAAACAGCGGGCAGCGATGGGCTACCTACAGTCATATTTCAGCAACACCCACCAGGTAATCATCGGCGGGCAGATACGGTTGTGTTTGACTGTTGATCTTTTTTGTCTCCTTCGTGTTATCGTTCATTACCGTACACACCTAACACACGAGAGAACACACTGCTTATCAATACAGGGGTGGAGTTGCTCGCCGTCTCCCTGGCCTAGTGGTTTACGTCTTTCTCCGTAATCCCGTATATTCTCGTAAGTAACGTTACTTGCGCGAGAATCGGAGCAGTTCTTGCTGCGTTGGTACCTTACGGGGTAAGTGAGCCGGTCGCTCAGAAAGCAATGGCAAACTATTGAGCGTAATCTTGCCTAGTACATCAACAACAGCTGGAAAATGCTGATGTTGACTGCAACGTCCTGTAAGGGATTAAAAAAAAAAAAGATCTGGTCACACAAACACACATACACCATAAACACACGCCGGGATACACTGATCCCCAGAGTGTGCCAAGAAGGTAAAAGGGCCGAACCATTCGAGGAAGCGGAACACTTCTGACGATCAGAACACCCTGTCGTGCTTGCTCCGCTGCGGAGTTTTTATCGCTGGCCCTCAAAACACATCTCTCTCTCTCTCTCTCTCTCTCTCTCTCTCTCTCTCTCACACACACACACACACACCACGCAAAACAAAAACAAACAAAAAGTACCGGTCTCCCTGGCGAAAGAATTTAGGACGTTGTTCGTAATCCCGTATAATGTTGTACGAAACACAGCTGCGTGAGATTCGGCAGCGGATCGCGTCGCGCTGGATACTTACGGAGGTATGCGATCCGGTCGTTCAAAAAGCAATGGCAAACTACTGAACGTAAAACTTGCCAAGACATCAACAGCAGCTGAAAAATGCTGCTGTTGACTGCAATGTCCTGTAAAGGATATGCAGGGGGGAAAATCGGTCTTGTACACCCGGCTGGTTTCTGAGCTCTGCAACAGCCCCCGTCGTGATGGTACTGCTACACCACACCAGGAAAAACAGTCTACAACAACCTTACTACGATAGTTGCAAGCCTTGTCAGAACTCGTTCAGTATCTTCTTCTGTAAGAAGCCGTACATACAAAGTGTGTTGAAATACAATTGCTAGAATTTGGAAATTGTCAAGCGTAGGCCAGGTATCGCTGCTCTGGTAAAATTGTTTTAGGGCCGGGCGCGCGCGCGCGCGCGTGTGTGTGTGTGTGTGGGGGGGGGGGGGGTGGGGGGGGGGGTCTGGGGTATACCCACGGATAAGGCGAGCCCGTTACCCTGGATAGTATCTGCCTGACAATGTAAAGTTTCACAAATGCACGCCGATGCAGGGCAAGCTGATCCATGAGTTGGAGAGATACATTTCTGGGGGTCGCAGCGGGAGCTACGGAGTTCGTGCTTCGTGAGAGACACTTTCAGCAGACGACCCAGCGGAAAGAGACCGAGCCATATGAGATAAAACCCGGTGCAATGATGTGGATCCACGTGACGCACTCCCCCTTGACAGAGAGAGAGAGAGAGAGAGAGAGAGAGAGAGAGAGAGAGAGAGAGAGAGGTGGATGAGTGTGATATTATTTATAATAATAAAGAAGAACTTTGTGGCGTCGTGGTTACATGTCTCGCTCTCCGAAAGTTGTGGGTTCGATTCCAGGCTACGTCGTTCGGTTCACGAGTGCTAGTTTTCTCAGAGACTCCTGGGGGGCATCGCTGGAGCTACGGAGTTCGTGCGCTGTGTAAAACTTACGTCCGGCGACCCTGCGGAAAGAGACCGAGCCATACGGGATAAAACTCGGTGCAATGCAATAAAGTCGACCCTCTTGTCTTTTTTGTTACACGGTCTTACATAGAATACGGAACCACCCACCCAACCAGGGGCCCCGAGCCGCCGGATACATACTGGATCCGCCTCTGTCTATAAGCATATAATCATGACACCTTATGATTCATCAGATTCTAATATACTGGCGGGTAGGGGGAGACTGGGGAAGCGGGCAGGCGGTGCTCCCGAATCCCGCCAAGTCAATTCGGGATGCTGATGTTCCGCCGGCTAGATTCCTGAATCAGTCCATAGAAATGAGATAAGATAGCACAGTGGCGTGAGAAATAAGACCAAGATAGCGGTTTAGTGATGCAGCAAATTGAATACAGCGGGCCGAGTTGGTTGGTTAGTTTGGTATAACCAAGGCCGTAAGGAAATAAGCCTGAATACTGTACTAAATGGATTGGTGAGGTGGGGATTGTGGTTCGTGTGCTTGGTTACCAAACAGGATTAAAAGGCGAAAGGATCGACGTTTTTGCCAGGGGTTTTATCCCATATAGCACAGTGTCTTTCCACAGGGCGACCTGTCGACAGCGTCGTACAGAGCACGAACTCTGCAGCTCCAGCGACGATCCCCAGCAGTCTCCGGGAAAAATGCACCCGTGAACCCAATAATGTAGTCCGGAATCGAACCCACAACCTTCGGAGCGCTAGACAGTAATCGCAACGGAGATTGTTTACCATAGAGAGTGGTATGGGTTTAATCTCCGGTAGTAGCAAGATTAGGGTAGCTAGGAGGGGGGTATCCCCTAATAAAGCAGAAATAAGGCGCTTCCTTCCCTCCACTAGACTACGGGACGCCCTTGGGCAAGGTGGAGTACCTGTTTAGCCTCACTGGGTCACGTGAAACCAAGTGATGGTGCATCGAGCTTCGGAACAGCCGACAGATGGTCTCAAGTTCGCGGCGGTAGATAGAGGATCTCTTAACAAAGACAATGGCTACGGCCACTGACCACTATGAGCACTGCTATGAAGGAAAAGGCCACTGACCACTATGAGCACTGCTATGAAGGAAAAGGCAATGCCAAACTACTTTCTCCACAGATACTGAGAACATCACGATTCGTCCATTCACAAGAGGCAATCCAAGACTGGTCATCGTGTCAGGAAGGGAATAATGACTGCCCATGCTTATCGGCCGGTATAGCACATGATTGATTTATTTTGTTGTTTCGGGATTTGAGTTTGAAGATTGAGCACAACCCACTACTGGCATCGCTAATCGTATTCCGGCACGAACCTTGGGCCTTGTCCACGTCGGATTGGAAGCACTAGACTCGAGTGATGGCACATGATGACAATGAGTAGCGGGATGTTTGTTTAGTTTAGTTTAGTCTAAGTCTTTTCGAGTACTACGGCGCTGGGAATCGACCTAGCCATATATTAAAGGGTATCTGACAACTCTGTGGGCTCGACCAAGCCATATATTAAAGGATATCAGACAATGTTCTAGTAATTGCCTGGTAAGAAAAGCTGGGATGAAGAAAACTGGTTGTCCCATCTCATTATGCCGGGGTTTAGAATAGATGATGGCCGTACACATCGCGCCCCACGAGCAGTATCTGTAATGGGACTACCTTGCACGGACAATACAGCCTCATACCATGCGGCCCTTAGTCTGATGCTCGAATCCACACCGAGGCGGGAATTCTAATCGGTCTATAAAAATAAAGGTCTCAACTCCATTACAAAAATAGATAGTAGCATAAATTAGCAATACAAGAGGTGATACGGCAATGAATGGACAAAGGGTTCATGCACGAACTTCGTGTTCAATTGGCCGACAATTTGGAGCGCAACTATGTAGAATTCTGCCCTTCAGAGGAGAGAGAGAGAGAGAGGGGGGGGGGGGGGGAAATAGACATACATAAATAGAGACACAAAGAGAGAAAAAGAGACAGAGAGGGGCCGAGAAAGAGAGGGGGGAGGGAGGGAGGAAGAGACAGAGAAATAGAGACAGAGACATAGCAAGCGATAGAGACAGAGAGAGAAAAAGAGACAGAGTGGGAGATAGATAGATAGATAGATAGATAGATAGATAGAGATAGAGAGAGAGAGAGAGAGAGAGAGAGAGAGAGAGAGAGAGAGAGAGAGAGAGAGAGAGAGGCGGGGGCGAATTCTCTGTTTACAAAGTTGAGAACTGGGCACATCGGCCAACAAACTGACATCCCCTACTCTCACTGCACACAAACATGCATCAGAATAAAACTAGACACGGAAAGAAGATTGAAAAAGCGATACATAGTGATGGACACTGAGCGAGAGAGAGAGAGAGAGAGAGAGAGAGAGAGAGAGAGAGAGAGAGAGAGAGAGAAGGAATGAGACACAAAATAACGACTCTGCAGAGAAACCACCGATCTGCCCACAGTTGGTATCCCCCTAACAATTATTCCAGAGCGAACTCCATGGAAAGATGAGCATAGACTATCATTACAAATCCAGACAAAAGTGAGAGGAATATTTGACAAGGAAGATCGGAACAGTGTGCAGCGCAGAACAGCCACTCTCAGCTTCCTTGATGAAGAATACCCACAGGACCTCTGGATCCGAGTCTACACAGATGGGTCAGCACAAAATGCTGTTCGAAATGGAGGAGCGGGAGTGTACATAGAATACCCAAATAATACCAGGGACACAGCTAGAGTACCGACAGGAAAGTACTGCCATAACTACGATGCTGAAATTGAGGCAATCAAGATAGCAACAGAGACATTACTAAATACCAGCAATGGTACACAACCTGTGGTGCTATTGACATATGCAAAATCAGTACTCGAGGCGCTCCTGTCTGGGAAATTGCCAGTACTAAGGACACTACTTTCTGAACTTAGCAGTCAGCATAAGGTCACCATACAGTGGATACCATCCCACTGTGGAGTACCTGGGAACGACAGAGCTGATCAATTGGCTAAGGAAGGAGCCAAAGAAGAACAGCCTGATGTGCCTGTAACATACCACCAAAAGAAAAGAATGATCAAATCAGTCAGAAAGCCACCAAAACCTGCTCAAGATGACTACCATGTTATGGATAGACCAGAACAAGTCATTATTCTGCGCCTCAGAACAGGGCACAATAGATTACGCAACCACATGTATACAAAATTCAAGATTGGTGAAACAGCCATGTCTACATGTGGATTGGCGTCGCAGACAGCAGAGCACATACTCCAAGACTGCCCAAAATATAACATATCTAGGCAAACCTTCTGGCCTAGAGAGACGACAGTGGAAGATAAACTCTATGGACCGCTGTGTGAACTGAAAAAGACAGTTCATTTCATACAAGAGACAGCACTGCAGTTATAGACATATTTCAAGCGAACGAAAGAAGAAGAAGAAGAAGAAGACACAAAATCGCACTAACAATATGTCTCCAACAGCTCGCCCCGACTAGAAAAAAAAAAAACTACACTCATGAACACACAAACCCCAACCCTCCTCCATCTCCCTGATCCTCAAACAGCGACTCCGGACAATCACTCCCAAGCCATCTCTTAATGGAAGCCTCGTTTTGCCCAGCAGAAGCTATTGATCACACGCTGCCCACCTGGGGGGACCAGAGCCGAGCCTGGGAGTTAGAGAGGAGGAGGGTCATTGAATAGACCAGCAGGGAGGGAGAGAGACTCGGTTGGACGGAACGTGTCAAAGTGCATTCATAGTAGAGCAGAAGAGGATTCTGGTTGGTTGTACAAATGAATTACTTGTGTTTAATCCTTTTGATTCCTGGGGCATTCATGGGACAAAGATGGCGCGGGGATCACACTGACATTCAGAGATAAAAGAAAGAAAGAAAGAAAGAAAGAAAGAAAGAAAGAAAATGGAATAGAAAGAAATGAAAACAGTTTAAAAACAAAATGCTGTTGTCCCAGAAATCAACCAATCTACGATAAGTCTCCATGATCAGAGGCATGTTTTCTTCCTCTTTTTTCTCGACACCCCCCCCCCCCCTGTTACACTTCTTCTTCCTCTCCTCCTACTCCATCCTCTTCTTTTCTCCTCTCATCTACATTCCTCTACTTCTTCCTCTCCTCCTACTCCATCCTCTTCTTTTCTCCTCTCATCTACATTCCTCTACTTCTTCCTCTCCTCCTACTCCATCCTCTTCTTTTCTCCTATAATCTACATTCCTCTACTTCTTCCTCTCCTCCTTCACCATTCTCTTTTCCCCCTCTCGTCCACATTCCTCTTCTTTTTCCTCTGCTCCTCCTCCCGCTCCGCCCGCTCAGCCTTTCTTTCACTGTTAGGTGATGTCTGCGTCTTGCCTGTTTACACTTGAGCTGCAATATCTGCAACTTTCGAGCGACACCTCCGACTTTTCCATAGTCAGCGGTTAACTTTCCCAGAATTCACACTTGCACTCATACATGACAAGCAAGGAAATCGGTTGAGAGAGAGAGAGAGAGAGAGAGAGGTGGAGAGAGAGACTAAGGGAGAGAGAGACTACGTAAAGAGAGACAGGCAGACACAGGCAGAGACAAGGAGAGAGGAGAAGAGGATGTAAGAGAGAAGAGTAGGAGAGAAACAGAGAGAGAATGAGAGAAAGGGAGAGAGACAGACTGGGGGAGAGAGGAATAATGAGATTGGGGAGGGAGAGAGAGAGAGAGAGAGAGAGATACAGACAGAGAGATGAATAGAGATATAATATATGGGATTTACGTTTTTAATGTGACGATAATAGACAGGAGGTGAGAGAGAAGAGTTTGCCTTTGCGTTCTGAACCAAAAGTCAACGTTTAAGTCCAAATTAAGTTAAGATGAGTTGAGCTAAGACCTGACATCACTGCACTCAGGACATTCCCATACGCTCTCCGTCCCCTCGTTCAAAAGCCAGCGAAGTGTCAAACTACTAATCGTTCTCCTTATCTTCCTTCTCAGTTTCGAAATTCTTCAAGAACTCCTGCCGGTCCCCCACAATTTCATTCTTTCCAAATACGGGTTCTCAATCTAAGCCATCGCCTTCTCCTGGTCCCAAAGGCGCTCGGCCACCTCTCCCTCGTCTAGACAATCTACCACCGTGAGGTGCATTCCCTGCCGTCCCACCAGCCTGTTCACCCCCCCCCCCCCCCGCACTCCTGCATGGCCAGTGCAAAAATCCATAGAATTCTCACAATCTGTGACCTCTGAAGCGAGGTGAGCCAGAGCCATTCCACACGAAACGTTCCTTTCTCCACCTTACTTAGCCTATTCCTTGCGTCCGTAATAAATGCAATGTGTGTTGCAGTGGTCTCCGCTAACAAAGTCCAACTTACTGCCGGTGCAGGGCTCGAAGCCCCGACCTCGCCATCAGCGCATCGGAAGTTTAACATCCAGCGCTCTTGCCCTTTCGACTACAATGACGTCTCCGGACACGGTAGACAACACAAAACAGCTGCAAGCCAAATAACTATACAACCGTGTGCGGGGTGTAACACAACGCGTCGTACCCAGGCCGGGGTAACCACAACCCTGCCTATCAATAACAAAGCGTGACTCATGATAAGACAAACACCAACACCGACGAAGACAAAGAATGATAACCAAACACTGAAACAACGGGCCAGCGGAGGAACCCCACGGGGGCAAAAGAAAACATAAATACCGCCAGGATTACACAAACATGGGGGGAATCCACCAATGCCCCCTTCTAGGGCCAGAGAAACAAGATATAGTGGGGGGAGAGAACAAATACTGCCATCAGTGACAGCAGTAGAAGAATGAAATAGCTGTGCAGGGACACAACCGGTGCCTGCATATTACACACACACACACACACACACACACACAAACAGGTAAAACAGAATAGTGAATGGACTAGTGTATACCGGGGCGGGAGGTAAAGGGTTAATCCTACTACACATTCCACATTTCTAGGGCTCTGTGCTACGAAATAAACCTCCTGTACACCACGATATGGTGGCTTTTCTCTATTACTACTACTGTCTAGTTAGGGTTGCTAGACGTCCGGCAAAAAGAGGACATGTCCTTTTTAGCCTTTTGTTCTCCGTCCGGCGGGCAAATCTAAACACCTTTAAATCTCCGGCTTTTCTTATATTTTATGTTATAATGTTTTTATGTATTGTTGTTACAACTTACAATGTATCTACACTCTACCGCAGTGGTTCTCAACCTTTTTTTGGCCCATGCCCCCTTCACCATATGTTCAGAACGTCATTCCTCCCCTTTCGTATTTTCTCCCTATAAATCCCCCCACCCCCTTTACACAGTATACGTAAATATGGAAGCTAAATTTAATAACACATACGAGAACAAGTCTACACGTCTACATAAAACATGATTTGGGGGTCTACTTACGTTATAAAATGAAATTCAGAAGGGCGAGAAATACAGAACCGTAAAGTACGGAGCAAAAAAAAAAAAAATAATATTAAGTAATCCGTTCTTGTATTAATGCGATCTTGAAATAATCTTAATTCCCCCCTTTGACACCCTAACATTTCCCCCTAGGGGAAAATTCCCCAACCGGTTGAGAACCACTGCTCTACCGTATGTTTACATTGTTAAGATGTACAAAGTCTATGCACTTCTGGTAAATTGGTCGATTATAGTAATTTTAACTGTTATCTGCATCAGGCTCATTACCCTTTTTTATATTTACTTTTACTTCTTTATTAAAACCCATTGCTTAATAATATTTCTTCAATTTTCCTATTTTTAGCAAATGTGAAACACCAATTATTTGTATAATTTGAATCTTCTTCTTCTTTTGCGTTCATCCGGAAATGATTGCCGTTTGCCTGTTTACAGCAGAGCTGCTACGTTCTTGCGCCGTTAGGCCGACACATCCGACTTCTGCGGGCATTTGTTGACCGGGTTAACCTTCCCTGAGGTTTCTTAGGACGTCTGACTCTCACACTGTTGTGGTGTTATCCCCCATCCCAGCTGGCCCATATGGAACAGCCAAAGACATCCTGGTCAGCCCTCAAGGGAAGGCAGAGGCAGACCATGGGCATTCCCCGCCATCCAAGGAGGATTGCATAATTGCAGAGCCGACACACAGCGCTCTGGTACTGGGCTCACCCAAGGAATCGTCACGTCCTGCACATGGCTGCTTAGCTTCACTTCCGTATATTGGGCCTTCCGTTCACCATAGTCTGTTCTTCCGGAAACCAGAAGAATGCAGTCTGCAGATGACATTCACACAGTGAGCTTTCGATTCGGACTTTCCACGTAATGGATTTGCTATTCAAGCACTATTCCATTTCGTGCCACTAGGACATTGTTTCCACCTTTGATGTTAAAATGTACAAATTCTATGCATTTCTGGTAGTCGATTATAGTTATTTTAACTGTTATCTGTATATGGCTCATTATTCTTTTTGATATTAATTTTACTTCTTTATTAAAACCCATTGCTTAATAATATTTATTTAATTTCCCTATTTATATCAAATGTGAAACACCAATTATTTGTATAATTTGAATCTAACTGTTGCTCTATTCTTAACACTAACAATCTAGCTCTATGCTGTAGTCTCTATGGTCAAAATGTTAATGTTATTTCCGGTAGCAAAGACGCAAATTAAAATTGTTTTTTAATTTGTAATTTTTGCCGTCTATGTTTGTGAAAATGGCTTCCACAAAGAAAAAATGTGATTGCTAACGAGGATGTTCTACGGAAAGTTGGCTCCTCCGAGAAATATGTTGTGTAATTAATAAAGATTATAAGGTAATAATCGTACAATCGGTTGTTATAAATAATGGTTTTAGCAATTTGAAAAAGGTCTCCATTGAATGAATATATATATATATATATATATATATATATATATATATATATATACATATATATATATATATATATATATATATATATATATATATATATATATATATATATATATATATATATAAACATGATTGTTTCTTGGTCGATTCACTAAGAATAAGATACACATAATGGCAGCTATTGTAATAAAATTGTACTGATTGTGGGTTTAATCTGGAACGATTCAAATGAAACATTCAATATGTCCTCCTGTGCCCTCCTTTTTTGTCTTATTATGTACTCCTTTTGGTACCCACGTATTTGGCAACCCTATGTCTAGTTGTCTAACACGTTTCTCAAACTTGTTTAAAAAAAGACAAAAAACAAGTTGTTGCATATCCTTTACAGGATGTAGCATTCAACCCCAACATTTTTGGCTGTTCGTGATTTCTGGGCAAGTTTACGTTCAGTAGTTTGCCATTGCTTTCTGAACGACCGGCACCCATACCATTTCATAAAAAACCAACACAGCTGTGTTTCGAAAGCGGGTATGCGGGATTATGAACTGCGGCCTCAACATCTTCGCCAGGAGCCGGCCAAACCTGTTTACCTTTTGCAAATAAATAGCAGGATTTTAAAGGCAATATTATTGACTTCATTCCACCGGGTTTTTAACTCATATGGCTCGGTCTCTTTCCACGGGACGCCTTGTCGAAAGCGTCACACAAAACACGAAGATCCTGCGACGATTCCCGGCAGTCTTGCTCTCGTGAATCGAACTACCTGGTCAGGAATCGAACTCACAACATTCGGAACGCGAGACAGGCGCCGAAACCACTACTTCCCTGCAGCGTCATTCTCTCCAAGCCGTCATGATCCACTCCTTCTGCAGTATGCACACGATTCGGGGGGGGGGGGGGGATGAGTGGTATCGAGGTATGGTGTCCGCCTCGAGTGCAGGAGGTCCCGAGTTCAAGCCCTGGTGAGACCGGGATTTTTTCACATGGACTTTTAGTAACACAATTTCTCCTGGTCTCTGGGTAGTGTGATCGAACGCCCGTGTGTATTGCTGCGCACGTAAAACATCCCTTATCAGTTGAAAATCGAAAATTAGTAGCCTAACGGCGCTTTCCGGACAAAATTTCGAGTTAAAAATCTATCCAAAGTATTTCAGGATCCTCGCCGGTGCTACAGAAATCGTGCACTGGGCTGAGATTCCCCGGACTCAGGCTTGAGTTAGGAGTAGATCGGAGCACTTATGGGTTACACCCGTGTGCCGTGATGTTGGACCACGTGGGCCTCACCATACACCAATATCCCACCAAGGGGTGCAGACCCACTATTTAAACAGTGTACAGAGCCTCCGACACCGCATCTCACCCGTGCCATTACAGATACCTTACAAAACAGACAAGCGCGTAATGTAACAACTATCACCTCCACAACCCTGTGCAGACACCAACACACCTCCCCGATCCCCTGCCCTGCCTCCCCTCCCTGCCCTTCTCGAATTACCAGGGGGGAAAAACACCGACAGGGAAACACAAAAGCCGAGGCGTGTTAGAGGGAGAACAAGTTGAGTGTGAAGGAAGCAGCGGGACTGACTAGCCAGGCTTGTGTTGTGTATGTGTAGGTCGTTACACGGTTACTGTCGAGTTGCCAGTCACACATGCTGCTACCTAGTAGAGATACTACTACATGCGTAAATGGAGAACAAGGCTACGCCGCGGAGGCAAATTGAGGGCGAGGTCATATAACAAGTGAATTAACTGCCAGGCTCTAAAACACGAATTAAGGAAGGAGTCGTATATACAGGCAGGCAAACATAATTAAATAGACAGATTGGATGGATGGACTCTCCGCTGGCTGTTGCAGATGAGGAAGGAGGTGTTAAATACAGGAACTAACTAATGACGTATCATCTACAAATGTATTTTACATACTAGACTTAGCCTATCCGCCCAAATTGTGTGGGTGTGAAGAGAGAGAGATACTGAGACACAGGAAACCAGAAAGAGAGAGAGAAACAGACAGGTCGATACAGAGACAGAGAGAGAGAGACGGAGAAAGAGCGATAAAGAGAGCAAAGAGAGATAGGGACTGAGGACCCAGGGTCATTCTGGTGAAAAGAAAGAATCGCCTCACTTTGAGAGATTAAACTGGACATCACAGTCGTGGTAATCAAGATTTCTAACCACTTTGCCATCACCGTCCCATCTCCACAAAGGGACAGATGCCAGATTACAGAACTGGGGGTTCGACTAGACTGGTCTAACATAACCCAGCCATTCATAAAGCAAGCCAGACCGTTATAAAGTAAGATCATTCGACAGCAGCGCATACTTATAAAGCAAGATCATTCTACAGAAGTGCATACCGTTATAAAGCAAGGTCATTCTACAGCAGTGCATATTGTTATAAAACAACACATACTGTTACAAAGCAAGACAATTCTACAGCAGCGCATACCGTTATAAAGCACCACATACTGTTATAAAGCAAGATCGTTCTACGTCCCCGCATACCGTTATAAAGCAACCCTTACTCTTATAAAGCAGCCCAGATCACTATAAACAACTGAAACCACTATAAAGCAGTTAAGACCGTTATAAAATAGCCTATGCCGTTTAAAGTATACAATACCGCTGTAAAGTAACCCGCACCGTTACTAACCAACTCTAGTCGTTATAAAACAACTAAATTCCTTTACAAGGCAATTTTAAACGTTTTAAATCAACCTATCAAACTACTTATACAGCAATTCATACTGCTATAAAGCAATCCATACGGGTATAAAGCAATCCGGATCATTATAAAGTAACCCAGGTCATTATAAACCAGCTTACATCACAATAAACCACCCCATCCCGTGATACAGTAACCCATACCGTTGTAAAATAACCCATACCGTTAAAAACAACACATGCCGTTATAAACTAACTCATAACGCTATGAAGTAATATACACACCTCTATGTAGCACCAAACACCGCGATAAAGTAACCCATACCGCTATGAAGTAACAAATATCTGTATATAGCACCAAACGTCGTGATAAAATTACCCATACCGCTATGAAGTAACAAATGCCCCTATACAGCACCAAACATCACGGTAAAAAATAACCCATATCGTTATGAAGTAACCCAGACCGTTACAAAGTAAACCAGGGCGAACCATCCACTTTTATTTCCGCCCGTTTTCGCCACTGAACTCACCAGATACTTCGGCCTTCAAAACATCGTCACACTCCTCTCTTCCCAACCATACCACTCGAGGAGCGGATTCTCTTTCACAGATTTATTTTTCATGTAGTTGTGTATCAGTCTATGTTTGTATGCTGATGAAGGCGGCTTTAACCGTAACATCCATTATGTCACATGTGACTATGTTCGAGTAAGCTCGCCGCAAAAGCGGTGGCTATGTAAATAATATAAAAACACCAAGTAGTGGACAGATATACAAAACACAATTACGGAAAAACAGGACGACAGGGCGACAAACTTTCATCAGCAAAAAAAAAAAAAAACGCACAAAAACACAACACATAACCACAGATAAGACACTACAGTGACAACATTAGGGCACAATAACCAAATGAGAAGACTGGAGAAATATGATAACAATGAAAAAGACATTAAAAAAAATGTATCTCAGAAACTCAGGAAGTGAAACACAGAATGGGATTCAGAAATTAAGCAGTTTGTTTGTTTGTTTGTTATCTTAATTTAGCCATTCTTCTCATGCGTATTTTTTTTTTTTTACAATCCCCTACCCGTTCAATTCTGGAAGAGAAGTTATAATTAGGGCCCATTCAAGTCGTCTGTGACCGAATCAGCAACATTTTGGCTATTGATTTGAAAGGAATTGTCCACCGGGGGTAATGTTTAATAATAGTTATTATTCTTATTCTGTTGTTATGCTTGTATGTATGACTGTAGTGTTTATCCCGTGTGCATATGGTGTTATGGTTTCTTGAATCTGCTGATGAAGGATTGCAGCCTCAACGTCCTTTGCTTTCGGTTACTGGTATTCTGTAAAGCTGCCTTACACTTCGCGTATTTATATTATTCATATGGAATAAGAGTGCTGGCCAAGAATACACTGAAACCCCATCCGGCAGCACAGACAGCCGGGACGATACGGACACATTTCCAGGGGCGAGAATTGTGGTAGAGTTTTTCCAGGGGGAGAGAAGTAGAGGAGGGAAAGATGTAAACGGGTTGTTGATATAACGGGAATGGGAGCATAAACTATCAAACAAACGCCGGCCTCTGGTGGAGAACCGCCATAAACAAACCATTCACACACGTAAACACACTCACAACATTACACTAATCGGGGCAGTTTTCTTCGCCGCACTAAGTTTTAAAATTTGTATATAAAAGTCGGCAGAGGCGGAGGTGTAGGTGGGGTGCGCTGATAATAGGCTAAAGGTGGTGTAGTCAATACACAGGTAGATAGATGGCTGTGGTTCTGTGATGGTAGTTCGTAAAGGTTCTGCACCAATAGAGCAGAATACAAAATGTTACCAGGTGGTATTATTTCATGTAATACGTACGCAAACATGCATGTGAGAGAGAGAGAGAGAGAGAGAGAGAGAGAGAGAGAGAGAGAGAGAGAGAGAGAGAGAGAGAGAGAGAGAGAGAGAGAGAGAGAACGAACGAACGAACAGACTTTATTTTCAAAGGGTAACAAATTGGGCACGCAGGCCCGTCTTACATTCGGCCCTTCCAATCACTCAAGAAACATTGTCGAATAAATGTTGTAGACATAAACAATGCATATTACATGTTATGAGACACAACTCCCACCCACCCTCACATCCCCCACCCAACCACACGCCCCATGCAAACATACATACCCCCACCCATCCACAACCCACACACATCCCCCACCTACATACATCTGCCCACACACACATTCCCCACTCACACACACACACACACCATGGCACACATGCATGCACCCACCTACCCATCCGTCCACACACACACATCGCCCCACCAACAGATACATCCTCCACCCATCACATAACGCACCAACACTCATCCATTCACATATCCTCCACTACATACCCACCCTCCACCACCCCCACCCCAACCACCCAGCCAAATATACATTCCCAACACATCACCCACCCACACATCTCCCCGCGAAACCATACATCCCGAACCCATCCACACACACACACATCCTGCACCCACACACATCCTCCAACCTACACACTCTCACCCATCCTCGCATCATCCACCCACCCACCCCCAACCACACCCCCCATTCATGCGCACTCATCCCCACCCATACACACATCCACCAACACATACACATCCCCACCCACCAACACATACTCCATCCACAAACTTTACCCACACACACACACCACCACCACCACACATCCCCTACCCATACACTCATCCCCACACACATCCCCCACTCACGTCCTCATCCCTCAAACATTCACACCCACACCTCCCAAACCCACCAATCAACACATACATCTCCCATCTACCCACCCACACTAACACCCCAAAACCTCAGCCAAAAACACATCCCCCACCCACACACATCCTTTACCCACACACACACATCCTTTACCCACACACACATCCTTCACCCACAATCTCCCCTCCCACACAACACCCCACCCACACACATTCCTTTATCCACATATCCCACACACCAGCCCCCACTTACCCCACCTACATAGACATATCCTACACCCACATACGCATCCTCACACGCATCCCCCAACGCACACACATCTTCCACACAACCGGTCATCCACACATCTCTCAACCACCCACCTACACAACACCCCATCCACACACACATCTCCCACCCACCCCACCTACAAACACCCTCACCACCCACACTTACATCTTCCACCCATCCATTTACCCAACCCACCCTCAAACACACAGACAAATCCTCCACCCACACACGCATCCCCACACACCCCCCCCCACATACCCATTCATCCACACATCCCTCAATCACCCGCCCACACACGCCCCACCTATACAACCCCCACCCACCAACCCCCATACACTTCCAATCATCCACCCAAACATCTCCCACCCACACACACCCCTCACCCCCATCCCTTCACCCACCCATACATCCAATACCCACACACACACATCCACCACATAACACCCACACACACATCCTCACATCTAGACACATATATGATGCCTCACATAATCACTGAAACTAGTATGAACAAACTCCCACACTTTACATACACATGGATTGACGATTGGATGAGAGCAAGCATTCTTGCAAAAATTGTAAAAAAAAAAATAAAAAAATTGAGAAAACATTGTACATATATACACTGTGTAACGTAAAAATTAGTGATGCAATTCAACTCTCTCTCTCTCTCTCTCTCTCTCTCTCTCTCTCTCTCTCTCTCTCTCACTCACTCACACACACACACACACTAGCTCTTTCACTCACTCTAAAGTAATGTGCATGTGTTCATATTATACATGATAAAATCAAGTGGCATACAAAATGATAATATGAAAGATGAGAATACACTAAAAATATGGAATAGTATGTTACATGACATGCATGCGCTCAACTCTGTCTGTCTGTCTCTCTCTCTATCTAACACACAAACATGTGCTCACACATACACATCCATTCTCCCACTGTCTCACTCTGTCTCTGACTCTCTCTCTCATTATTTCCCTCATTCACTCACTCTCTCCATCTTTCATTCACTCTATATCTAATTCCCTTTCACTCTCACTCACACACAGACAGACACACACCCTCACGCTATCGAATACAAACTCCCTCGCAAACACTGCATGCATGCAAACATACACACACAAGCGTATACACAAACATACACACGCAAATACACACATACACCCACGCACATACACACACTTACATATATCCACACCCATACACACAGATACCACACAAATACACACTCCCACGCAAACACTGCACGCATGCATGCATACACACACAAGCGTATACACATACATATGAGTATACACACACAAAATACACACATATACCCACGCAAATACACACCTACACACCTATCCAAACATACCACAAATACACACTCCCTCGCATACACTGCATTCATGCATACACACATACAACAACCATATACACATACATACACGAACACACACAGGAGCACATACATATAAACACACATGTACGCACACATAAACACACATACAAACATACTCACACAAGCACACACATATACACACGTGTACATACACATATACACAACTACACACTCATACACATATATAGACATGCACATACACTCACATTCACACACACACACACACACAGACATACAAACACCCACCCACACAAATATTCACATATACACGCACGCTGTCTCACATAATCTGTAAAACTAATATGAATAAACTCCCACACTTTACACACGCATACACTGACGACTATCGTGAGCATCCTCATAAGAACAGACTCGGGGAGATAGGGATAAAGAGATTTGGGGGGGGGGGGAGACAGAGAGACACAGAGATGGATAGTGATATAATATATGGGATTTACGTTTCTAATGTGACGATGATAACAGAGGAGATGACAGGGGGTGGGAGAAGAAGAAGAAGAAGGATGAGAAGCGGAGGCAAGAAGCACAAGAACTGTTGACTACAAATTAACACATTCATAACCAAAAGTGTGAACACAACAACATCCACACGCAATACAGAAGAACACACAATCATGAAGTCGGCCAAGAAGGCAAGAGCACTGCTAAATTCCCCAGCATAATTTCAGATCTAAGCTTACCATGCATCATTAAACGCCCCTTCTTCTCCATTGATCATTTAACAAATTCGCGGTTTTTAATATAGATCGTATTATTCCTTTTCCTTTATCCACGGCTTCCATTTGGTGCATCCCACTGCTGTTAATTTCATTCGGCCATTGGAGATTGGAACGTATCAATACGCGGTCGTTTCTTGGCGATTTCGGGTAGGGAAACCGGGGTCAGGGGTTACACGGCAATCAAGAATGTTATTCCGCACGAAGTGCATCTAGCGTTATTATTGCCGCTGATGATGAATATAGATGCCAATGTTGTGGCCATCTCCGATATAATCAGGGGAGATAGAAAGAAAACAAAGCTGGCAATTTCGCGTAGTTATCGTCCTTTTTTCGGGGTAGAAGATGAGAGAGAAAACAAGGCTTGTAATTTCGAGAGGTTATCGTTATTTTCTTGGTGTATGGAGGTGGGGAAATGGCATGTAGAGAAACACAGAGAGGCGGAGGGAGAGAGAGAGAGAGAGAGAGAGAGAGAGAGAGAGCAAGAGAGAGAGAGAGAGAGAGAGAGAGAGAGAGCAAGAGAGAGGGTCAGAAACTAATTAACGGAGATAAAAGCGTAATGATAATACAAATAAAAAAAATTGCATCTGGGAAAATCAAATGGAATTTGGAGAAGGGAAATTCAAAAGGCGAAGATAATAATGCTGTTATAAATGGAGAATACCCAGGCCGGGGCACCAGGACAGATAAATAACACACTTGCCATGTTTAGTCTTGATCAGTTTTCACGGCCTCTTTCGTAGATGATTAGCACTGATACCTACGCTGACAGATAAGTGTGGAATATGCTGACTATCAATGATAGATATTCTAGACAGTGGCTGTGGTGGTGATGATATTGGTGGTGTGTTGATGGTGGTGGTGATCATGATATTAATGTTGGTAATGATTATATATTGGTGGTAATGGTTATGAAGGTAATGATGATTTTAAAAAAAGTCGCTTAAAAGTCGACAGGGTCGACTTCATCGCACCGGTTTTTATCCCATATGGCTCGGTCCCTTTCCGCAGCGCGGAAAGCGTCGCACAAAGCATGAACTCCGTAGCTTTTAGCGACGACCTACAGGAGTCTCCGAAAAATTTAACTCGTAAACCGAAGGGTGCGCCCCGGAATCGAACCCACAACCTTCGCAGCACGAGTCAAACGGTAAATTATGATGATTATGTTAATAATAATGATGGGGGGGGGGGTGATGGTCACGCTGATGGCAATGATGATAATTTTGGTAATGATAATGATGCAGGCAGGTGGTTGCGGTGGTGGAGATGTTCGTAATGATGATGATGGTAATGATGAGATGATGGTAATGATGAGATGATGGTAATGATGAGATGATGGTAATGACGATCAGTTATCAGTTGGGGTATCTTCATTGCACTCCGGACAGGTCCATAGGTACTCAGAGCCTCCCCCCAGCATAAGCATCAGCGTCCGGTGGCTAATAGTGCCAGTTCTGTGTTGGCTGACGAGGCCCCTCGTTTTCCCGATGTACCTCTCGTGTCTGGCCGTGCCGATTCTTACTCCCAAGTCTTTCATCCTGGACGGTAATGACGATGATATGATGGTAATGATGATGACTATATTAATAATAATGATGGTGGTGGTGATGATGATGATAGTAATGATGATGATGATGATGGTAATGATGATGATTATATTAAAAATAATGACGGTGGTGGTGGTGATGATGATGATGTTATTGATGATGCTTGCTTGCGTTCGCTGGCTGTGAACTCCAGCGTGAAGTCCTGTATGCCGGATGAAGACATCCTGTTGTCCAACATCAGTGTGATGTCATACAGGACTGAGGTATGGTAATGATGATGATGATGATGGTAATAATGAAAGAGTCCGATAAAAAGACGTGAAACAAAATGTTGAACTCAGAGTTCTCTCTCTCTCTCTCTCTCTCTCTCTCTCTCTCTCTCTCTCTCTCTCTCTCTCTCTCTCTCTCTCGCCACAAAACATCATGGAGACAAGAACAACTGGTGAGTTGGTGCAGAGGCATATAGTGTATAATTTAGTTTGATAGTTTGATCAATCAATCAGATCACAATAAAGGTTGGCTGCAATGAATCTTGCATTTCCACTGCTGTCTTTGGGGCGTTACAAGGTGAGGTCTCAATCTCTTCCACGGTGGCCAGCCATGATCACTACTGTGTCCTGAATGCGCCTCATGTGTTCCACAGACACTGCTGTTTGGCTTTCCAAACCGTTGATCTATACAGATTCATCCGCCTTGCGTACAGGTTACATTGAACAGAGACCAACTGGATCTTTGTGAATCCCATCTGCCGGCGAGTTTCCCGCCATGGTCTGAGAATACTAGACGTCCGATCCCCTACCCCAGGGAGTATACATCCTTTCCTTATTCTCTAAACCTCAATCCTGCCCATGCGGTGAATCGAACCAGTCTCTTGGAGTCAGAGTCGAACGCCAGAACCAACAGCCACTCTGTCCCTAAACCCATCACAACAAATAAGCCAGCGCTAAGTTTACAGGCATCAGCGGCCCGCGACAAACAAGGTCAAGGGCAGAGAAGAGACTGAGACACGCTAGCGAGTGGAGAATCAATTTATGGCCATTTCGCAGGGTCGGGTTTTCACAGATAGTTGGTTGGCCTGCTTATATTGCCTATAGAAGAAGCTGACGTGAGGGAAATATCACTGGGCAGTCGCGATGAGTCAGGAGGAAGCATAGATAATGCATCCTGTCTTATTCTTCCGTTGTCTTGTGTGCGTTGGAGGTGCGGGTTTTCGTTCAAGGTGGAACAAAATGAAATGAGAGAAATAAAGCAGCTTTACAGAACACATTTAAAACGTAGGACCTTGCGGCGACTAGCCTTCATCAGCAAACAAATACACACAGCACAACATATCAACACGGGGAAGGCACTGCAGTGACTACATTAAGGCATACTAACCGAATGAGAAGAATGGAGAGATGAACAGACTGAGAACAATCAACAGATGTGCTGCTTATCTCTGACTCCCAGGCCGTGATACTGTGACTAGGTTGTACAATGCATAGTTCCAACCCCGTTTATTTTTCTTAGCGCCTCTTTGAAGAGGAGTGTGTAACACTTAATTATTATTTTTTTCGTTCGTTCGCTTGCACTCGGAGTTTGTCCACGCTGGGGCAATTTTACGTGTGGATTCATTCATTCATGTGGATTCATTCATTCATTCAGTAGCATGTCCTTTGCAGAACATCGCACCCATAACAACCCCCCGGAAAACTTAACAAGCAAGATGTCCCGCATACTGTACACCCATCTGGAGGTCATCCACCCCATCCTGCACCCATCTTCTCTTTGGCCTTCCTCTTCCTCTCTTCCCGGGCATATACCCCTCCATTACTGTTCTCAATACTTTCATGACGTTTCAAGTGACCACAATATTTCAATTTCCTTTGTTTTACTGTCTTTATTAGCCACCCTTCTTCAATTATGTGTGCATTAGCTTTCCCTATTACCAGTGTCCCTCGCCATCAGGCGAACCCAGTTTGACTTCAGAGGTACTTGTAATTTACGCCCTAAAGTCAAGGACAAGAAGCCAACATTTTAAGTCCAACTAACCGGTGTAGGGGCTGAAACCCTACCACGCGATGAACAAGCTGTCTTGTCCATTCCGCCGTGCTTACCCCAACAGTCAGTTATAAAGTCAAGGATCTGTATGTATACATGTCTTAAGGCGCACTGCGTATATGTACTAGGCCCATATTTTATTGACTAAATGGTATTCGGAGTCTGATGTGGTCAGTATCGCTATGGCTACCTTGACTTCTGGTTACCGACCTGGAGCAGACAATGGCGACCATGACTCTCCTCGCCTCTATGCCATCTAATGTTTTAATCAAATTGCTAATTATATTATTTTCTGCCCATCAGTTTAAGCTTTCACACAGACCCTTTTCTGTCTCCCCTGGCATATCTTGCCTTTATTTCCCCTACATATAGCTAATTTATATATTTCGTCTCTTCTGTTGCTATGCTTCACAAAGGTCACTAATTGTTTGCCGTATTTTTATATAGAAAATGTTCCGGCGAGGAGCGACCAGAGAATCTGGCCGACACTCAGTACTCCGAGGTAGGACCAGATGAACACATAATCAGCCTGCAACTAGCATCATTAGTACTGGACTAGGACTCTTTACTGGCTGTTGAAAATGAAAACGCAGCGCTTATGGGAATGTCCCGGGTGACGTGATGGCGGTTCTGGACTCAACTCAATTCGCTTTATAGTTCTGCGTGCAACATCTTCAGTTGGCAGTGCATCATTGTTGTGAATGCTTGTCAACCCAGGACATTCTCAACATTCTTCTCAGAACTCACATCTCCACTGCTTCCAGCTTCCCGTTTCATCGAATGACTATCCCGTCCAGCATTTGCATCTATACAGAAAAACCAATGACCAAGTTCTACAAGAAACAAAAACTGTACAGTGATTAGAGAAATTGATTAGAGAAATCAGACGCAGACAGACAATTTTTTGGAGGTGAGATATGTCAGGCCTTCACATATTATATAGCAGATACCACAGTTGGGATGAGATGTGTCAGGCCTTCACATATTATATAGCAGATACTACAGGTGGCATGAGATGTGTTAGGCCTTCATATATCATGAGATCAATTGAATTGAACTTTATTTTAAAAGGGTTACAAATTGGGCACGTAGGCCCGTCTTACATTCGGCCCTTCCAATAACTCATCTTTCGCTCATCAACAGTGCATGATACATTCACGTAGAATACAAAACATTGTCAAATGAATATTTGTAAGCATAAACAAGGCATATTATCATGTTATATAGCACATCCCCCCACCAACACAGACATCCCTCACCAACCCACACACACATTCCTCACCCACTCACACATAACCCACCCATACCCACATCCCCACCCACTTACACACCCCCTCACCAACCCAGACATCTCACACCCACCCACACACAACTCCCCACTCACACATACCCCAACCCACACAAAATCGCCTACACACACATGCTCCCCCACCCAATCACACACCCCCAACCACACACACATACCCCTCCCACATACACATTCCTCACCCACTCACAAATCATCCACCCATACCCACACATCTTACAATCCACACACACACACATTTTCCCACCAACCCACACATTTCACATGCATCCACACACCCCACTAACCACACGTACATCCCCACCCACACACATCTCGAACGCATACACACATCCTCCACACGCCCCAACACATTCCCCACCTACCAACACCCACGCATCCCTCACCTGCCAACACCCACACATACCACTACCCACAAAAACATACCAACTCAAACACACACACACACACCCCTCCCACACATCCCTCACCCACCCACACACGCCCCATCCATACACACATCCATCCACCCACCCACACATCCCCCACCACACATCTCCCCACCCACACACTCCACACACCCTCCACTCACACACACTTCTCCCATACTCCCACACACATCTCTTACCCCCCCCCCCCCCCCACACACATCTCTCACGCCATACACACCTGCCCCATCCATATATACATTAGCCACACCCATCCTCCAACTCATACACACATCCCCCACACACGCCCTACACACATTCCCACACACCCATCCATAAAGAGATAGGGTGGCTGGTTCCCTTTCTCGGCGCCTGTGCTGTCCGAAGAATTTTAATTTATTCTCAATAAAGCTGTCAGGTGACTATTTTTATAAGGCTGTTTCGATCCCAGAGCGATACTGCTCGGAACACAAGTCATCCTGCCATTGCTGCGGACTAAACCAATGCCACTCTCTTGGCAGGTGAGTGCACTAACCATAAAGCCACCAGGGTTCCTGCAAGGAGTAGATCGCAATATTCCGCTTTCCTGACAAAATGTCACATTTTATAGTGGGGGGGGAGGGAGGGAGGGGGGAATGACATGCCCAATAGAATAGATATAGTATACAGTTATACTGATGTGAAATGCAAGGGAAAACCGCCACATTGCCATCCCTAGAGCAAGTTTACGAAAATCACTAAGCTTGAGTGACATGTTTCAACATCTGCATGCCGGGCTGGTGGGGGGAATACCAAGACGTGGCACTAGAGTCGCAATCTACAGATGAGAAGTG
>OY992876.1:444547352-444614852 GCA_963921405.1 Cepaea hortensis | reverse complement strand
CAGGCAGAGTTATGACAGAAACGGACAGACATACGGATAGGCAGGCAGAGTTATGACAGAAACGGACAGACATACGGATAGGCAGGCAGAGTTATGACAGAAACGGAAAGACAGACATATAGGCAGGCAGAGTTATGACAGAAACGGAAAGACAGACATATAGGCAGGCAGAGTTATGACAGAAACGGACAGACATACGGATAGGCAGGCAGAGTTATGACAGAAACGGACAGACATACGGATAGGCAGGCAGAGTTATGACAGAAACGGAAAGACAGACATATAGGCAGGCAGAGTTATGACAGAAACGGAAAGACAGACATATAGGCAGGCAGAGTTATGACAGAAACGGACAGACATACGGATAGGCAGGCAGAGTTATGACAGAAACGGAAAGACAGACATATAGGCAGGCAGAGTTATGACAGAAACGGAAAGACAGACATATAGGCAGGCAGAGTTATGACAGAAACGGAAAGACAGACATATAGGCAGGCAGAGTTATGAGACAAACAGGCACGCAGACAAAAGACAGACATTAAGAACATACATATGAAAACAGTCCGTCTGATGAACACAGAATGCACCAGACAGAAGAACATACACACTTATGATGAAAGCAGAATGCACCAGGCAAAAGAACATACATACTTATGATGAACACAGAATGCACCAGGCAGAAGAACATACACACTTATGATGAACACAGAATGCACCAGTCAGAAGAACAAAAACACTTATGAGGAACACAGAATGCACCTGGCAAAAGAACATACATACTTATGATGAACACAGAATGCACCAGACAGAAGAACATACACACGTATGATGAACACAGAATGCACCAGTCAGAAGAACATACACACTTATGATGAACACAGAATGCACCAGGCAGAAGAACATACACACTTATGATGAACACAGAATGCACCAGTCAGAAGAACATACACACTTATGATGAACACAGAATGCACCAGGCAGAAGAACATACACACTTATGATGAACACAGAATGCACCAGGCAGAAGAACATGCACACTTATGATGAAAGCAGAATGCACCAGACCGGAGAAGAACAACGAAAGCCAGCTCAGACAGGAGTCCGCCCCACTCCCTCCCCACTGTTGACTTAACGATCAAACCGCTAGCCAGGTCCTAACAGCTGGCCAGGTGTGAGACATGTTCACGGGGCGCTGGGTACAACTGGAAACAGAGCGTGCAACACAGAGTTTTACAGGGGTGTTAACACCAAAAACAGAACCCATACTGCTACATTCTTTAATAAACAACACTGCCACATTCTTTAGTAAACAACACAATTTGGCATATTCTGTAATAAACAACATATACAGCCACATTTTAAAAATAAACAACATATTCTGTCACATTCTTTAATAAACAACATATACAGCCACATTCTTTAATAAACAACATATACAGCCATATTCTTTAATAAACAACATATTCTGTCACATTATTTAATAAACAACACATTCTGTGACATCCTTAAATAAACAAAATATACAGCCACATTCTTTAATAAACAACATATTCTGTCACATTCTTTAATAACCAACACATTCTGTCACATTCTTTAATAACCAACACATTCTGTCACATTCTTTAATAACCAACACATTCTGTCACATTCTTTAATAAATAACACATTCTATCACATTCTTTAATAAATAACACATTCTGTACATTCTTTAATAACCAACACATTCTGTCACATTCTTTAATAAATAACACATCCTATCACATTCTTTAATAAACAACACATTATGTCACATTCTTTAATAAATAACACATTCTGTCACATTCTTTAATAAATAACACATTCTATCACATTCTTTAATAAACAACACATTATGTCACATTCTTTAATAAATAACACATTCTGTCACATTCTTTAATAACCAACACATTCTGTCACATTCTTTAATAACCAACACATTCTGTCATATTCTTTAATAAACAACACATTCTGTCACATTCTTTAATAAACAACACATTCTATCACATTCTTTAATAACCAACACATTCTGTCACATTCTTTAATAAACAACACATTCTGTCACATTCTTTAATAAACAAATAACAAAGCATACTGGCACAGTTTGTAATAAAACAAAAACAAATTCTGGCACATTCTATAATAAATCAAAACATGCTGGCACATTCTTTAATAAACAAAGCATACTGTCACATTCTTTAATAAACAACACAATTTGGCACATTCTTTAGTAAACTCAAAACAAGCATACTCGCACATTTGGTAATAAACCCAAAACAATACATACTCGCACACTCTATGATAAATAAAAAGAAAAAAAAAAACATAACATGCCGGTATATACTGTATTAATCACACGCTATATTAGTTAATAAACAAACACAACAACAACAAAGCACATATTGGTACACTCTGTAAACGAATAAAAATACCATCATATATTTTATTTTTTAAGAAAGAAAGAAAGAAAGAAAGAAAGAAACAAATTCTGGCACATTCTATAATAAATCAAAACATGCTGGCACATTCTTTAATAAACAAAGCATACTGTCACATTCTTTAATAAACAACACAATTTGGCACATTCTTTAGTAAACTCAAAACAAGCATACTCGCACATTTGGTAATAAACCCAAAACAATACATACTCGCACACTCTATGATAAATAAAAAGAAAAAAAAAACATAACATGCCGGTATATACTGTATTAATCACACGCTATATTAGTTAATAAACAAACACAACAACAACAAAGCACATATTGGTACACTCTGTAAACGAATAAAAATACCATCATATATTTTATTTTTTAAGAAAGAAAGAAAGAAAGAAAGAAAGAAAAGAAAGAAAGAAAGAAAGAAAGAAAGAAAGAAAGAAAGAAAGAAAGAAAGAAAGAAAGAAAGAAAGAAAGAAAGAAAGAAAGAAAGAAAGAAAGAAAGAAAGAAAGAAAGAAAGAAAGAAAGAAATTAGCGCATTCTTTAAATTGCTTTAAAAAAACGATACATTCTGTAAAAACAAACAAATAAATACTGGCACATCTCAGGAGCCAAGAATCAAGGGGACATGTGATATTGTTAGATATGAATGAATCGCCAGAAAACGAGAAATACATTTTGAGCTTTACTAGAAGAGGATTGCATGTAACACAAATGGACGTTACGGCCAAAGCCGTCGTCAGCAAACAAAAAGCACAGACTGACAAAACTACATGAAAACTACTACATGAAAATATAAAAGTTATTGATCTGTATACTTGCTGTAGGTTGGATGTGTATTCCAATCACTAATACAGGGTGTAATTTTAACGACTGTGCAGTATTTGAAAATATTGCCGGACCAAGTTTTGTATTTACCTATTATGTTGCATGAACTTCACAGAGGGTGAATACAAAACTTGGACCGGCAATATTTTCAAACACTGCAAAGTCATTTAAAATACATCCTATACTAAGCACACAGAAAACATGAACTGTAAAAATACACAAAAACTAGACAGACTACGAAGACGAAATGTGAAACATTTGAGTAGCAGTTCATGGGAACAGGCAATGATTAACACTAGAATAAGGAGAACCGCAGTAAAGCAGTAAACGGCAATGAATGAATCAATCAGATATCAATGGTGTTTGAAACAATTGCTAGCCGGACGCGGAGTTCGAACATGCACCCCCTGAACCTATAGCGGACGCCGCAGCCTCTCTCGGTCAAGGCCCTCCCGTATTATTTGTCCGGAATAAAATTGGGTGGAACTGTGGTAAAGCTGTGAAAATGTAAACAATATAAAATGACACAAAGTAGTGCAGCTTTACATAACAGAATTACGACTCACATGAGATCTCTATGACTATACGTTGTGTTTTGTGAATGTGTTTGTTTGCTGATGAAGGCTAATCGCCGCAACGTCCTGTATGTGTCGTAATTCTGTTTGCACTACTTTGTGTCATTTTATATTGTTTATATTTGTACGGAAGTAATTTCCTGCCACGGCCCTGAGGTGTGTTTGTACCATTAAATCGGTGTGTGTGGGGGGGGGGGTGTCGTTGGGGGATGCGCGTTTGGCTGGGTGGTTGAGGGTGTGTGGAAGATGCGTGGGTGGGTGGATGTGAGTTGGGAGATGGTGTGTGGGTGGAGGATGTGTGGGTGGATGTGGGTGGGGAATGTGTGTTTGGGGATGCGTGTTTGGCTGGATAGTTGGGAGGGGGGGGGGGGCGGTGTGGCAGATGTATAGGTGGGTGGATGTGAATTGGGGGATGGTGTGTGGGTGTGGGTGGGTGGAGGATGTGTGTGTGTGTGAGGGATGTGTGGGTGGTGGGAGAATGTATGTGTGCCTGGAGGTGTGTGGGTGGGTGGGGGATGTGCGGTGGGTGGGGTATGTCTCTCAAAACATGGTAATATGCACTGTTTATGTTTACAACATTTATTTGACAATTTTTTTTTTCCTATTTGAATGTAGCATGCACTATTGATGAACGAAAGATGAGTGATTGGAAGGGCCGAATGTAAGACGGGCCTGCGTGCCCAATTTGTGACACTTTGAAAATAAAGTTAAATCAATCAATCAAAGTTAAATCAAACATTGTGTACGCCCAAACGCAGAGAGAAATAGGTGATCAATCTTGTCCTCACTTAGCAGGCGACAAACTCTCGTCCGACCGCGCTCAGGACACCAGTGTAGCTCCCTAACTTCAGAATAGATTGCCTATTCCGGGAAGGTTAACACGGTTAACAAATGCCCACAGAATTTGTATGTCAGGCAAAAGAGGCACAAGTATCGCAGCTCTGCTGTAAACAGGCACAACGCAACTACCTCAGCGTGAGAGTCAAAAAGTCCTTCGACACACTCGGGAAGGACCCGGTCAACAAATTCCCACAGAAGTCGGATGTGTCGACATACAGGCGCAAGTATCGCAGTTCTGCTGTAAACAGGCACAACGCAACCACGTCAGAAAAAAGACTCCGGATGAATGAATGAATGAATGAATGAAGAAGAAGAAGAAGAAGAAGAAGAAGAAGAAGAAGAAGAAGAAGAAGAAGAAGAAGAAGAAGAAGAAGAAGAAGAAGAAGAAGAAGAAGACTGCCAGTCTTGCCTTTACATAGCAGGCAACGGATACTCATCCGACCGCGCTCAGGACACCATCAGCGTAGCTCTGTAGCTTCAGAATATGGCCAATCTTGCCCTCAGCAAGCGCTCTCATGACATCATCAGTGTAGCACATTATCAACCTCGCTAACGCACCGGCTGCGATTCTCGTGCTTAAACGTAATCTATCAAACTTAGAATCGACCCATGTTAGTTTACACAGTTCGCGTTTTTTGTTTTAAATGTGCAAGTGTGTTTTGTTTTGTTTTCAAAACCACTGATAGCCTCATTGTGTCGATTCTGCAGCGGATCAATTTTCAGCATGATCTCCTCACGGAGCAGAGCTATGAGAACTGACTGGACCGAGTCCAACCATACAAGAGATGCGGCGACTTGGCTGGTGATGCCAGTAATAATTCACGAGGCAGTCCACGCCATATGCGTGCCAAATGCAAAATACGATTACCTATTACGAAAGGAGGGAAAAAGTGGGGGGAGGGGGGGGGGGGGTTGTTGGCTAATATAATGAGTAATTATTGAGAGATATTTGCTACCTATGGAACTTGGCGGTAAATACTGGGCGATATTTATCCACGGAACAAGCCAATATATAATATAATTAGTGATTACAGAGCTATGTTTATCCGCAAATATTGGCAGCATAAACAGTAATTACTGTGCAATATGTATCTATAGAAATTGCCTGTATAATTATTGGGCTATATTTATCTATAGAACGTGATGGGAAAATAAGTAATTACTTAGCGATATTAATGTATGGAACTCGCCAGCACAATAAGTAATTACTGAGCAATATTTTTTTTTAGAACAAGCCAATTTAATAAGAAATTACTGAGCGATATTTATCTATGGACCTTGCCAGCATAATAAGTAACTGTTGATGTGTGTGTGTGTGTGTGTGGTCTCTCTCTCTCTCTCTCTCTCTCTCTCTCTCTCTCTCTCTCTCTCTCTCTCTCTGCAACGAGCCAAATAAAAATAATAATTAATGTAATAAGCAATTACTGAGAAAAAATATGGAAAGAAATTACTGATTTAATAAGTAATTATTGGTTGATATTTATATATGGAACTCGCCAATATAAGAAGTAATTATTGGGCGACATTTATCTATGGAACTTGCCAGTATAGCAAGTAATTGCTGATCTATATTTATCTATGTAACTTGCCAGTATAATAAGTAATTTATGATCTATACTTATCTATGGAACAAACTAATAATAAATAATTATCAGACAAGATTTATCTTCGGAACAAGTCAATATATTAATTAGCTATGAAACTTGTCAGCATGAAAAGTAATGATTGAACGATATTCATCTATGGAACAAACCTATATAACAAGTAATTATAGAGCGATATTTATCTATGGAACACACCAATATTTTTTTTTGCGCTCGCTCGCTTTGAACTCAAACGTAAATACAGACTATTTTTATGGTAGTGATAGATGGAATTTTGCGTGTGGGTTAGCTTTCCCTATTAACAGTGTCCGTCGTCATCAGGCGAACCCACTCCGACTTTAGACGTACTTGTAATTTACGTCCCCCCAAGTAAAGGACGGCAGGTCAACATTTTAGTCCAGCTGTCCGGTATAGGGGATAAACCACTAACCTTGGCACCAGCACACCGGATGTTTAAGAACATCGTTCTTATCCATTCAGCCATGCGGATGTGCACACACCAATATAATAAGTAATTCCATCCATCATGTGCTATGCCGATAAGCGTGGGCGGTCATGTTCTGCCATCTTACTCGATCACCAGAGTCGTGGAGCAGCTCTGTGTTCCTGTCTCGACCATGCCACATGGCCAAGACATCCAGATACTTACTTCTCCGTCTTCCCCTTGGTCTCTTCCCTTCGATCTTTATTTATTTAGTAATTATTTAGCGCCATTTATCTATGGAACAAGCCAATATAATAAGTAATTAATTATTCATGCCTAGGAATCACGAACAGCAAAATTCTGGAGTTGACTTCCACGTCCTGTGAAGGACATGCAACTTTTTTTTTTTTAAATAATTTTTACACATGGAACACGACATGTCATCAATGAGCAATATTTATCTATGGAAATGGCCATTCTAAGAAGTGATTATTGAGCGGTAGTTATTTATGGAACCTTACAATATAAATAGTTATACAACGAATTTATCTATGTAACTTAAATTCTTGTTAATGTTCTTCTTCCTCTTGTTTCTTCTTGTGAACCCATTTTTTTTTTCCAAATCCTAATCAATGAATAGTTTGTTTTGGATCAGAATAGAGTATGGAATTTAGTGTTTATTCACTGCTCTAGTAGATTACTAATCAATATTAGTTTGTTTAGGGTATGTCTTCTAGGACTGTTAATAGTTTAGAGTTTAATGTTTAGTAAATTACTCGTGTAGTATATCTCTGTATTCCATGACTTAGATACAGCTTTGTGTTGATTCGCTTGGTTTAATAAATCTCTAATCAATACTAGTTTGTTAGAATATCTGTATCATAAGACTTGCCTACAGCTAAGAGTTTAGTGTTGACTTATTTATTGATGTTTGTTTAAATATCCCGTTCAACCGTCATGTGTTATATATATATATATATATATATATATATATATATATATATATATATATATATATATATATATATATATATAAAATTTGATGGTGGAAATGACCACGTGTTCACATACACCCACTGTGAACGAATATTTACCTTATCAGTCACATTCGCTACCACCAAGGGTAAAAGTTATTATGCCTTTTTAAGCACAAACTATCGTCTGTCAAAACGGCAAGGTGCCAATGAAATTATATATATATATATATATATATATATATATATATATATATATATATATATATATATATGTATATGTATATATATATATATATATATATATATATATATATATATATATATATATATATATATATATATATATATTGCTGAACATAATTTAGCATTATTTTTATATATTATTATACAGATTATCATTATTATGATCTTCAGATGGGTGTATCGGACTTGGGACATCTTGCTTGTGATCGAGAAGTTTTCCGGAAGGTTGTTTTGGGGGGCTAAGTTCTGCAAAGGACATGCAACCGAATGAATAAATTATTATTTCACTGATATAGTTCTTGAATATATTATGTTGATCTATAATGTAGTATGATGTGTTGTATATCATATCGTTGTGAATACTGAATATCTTATTATATAGCGCTAAGATATCATTTTGTTTTAACATAGATTTCATTTATCAGCAAATGTTATATTAATTATGAAGTATGTTGAATGAAGCTATGGTTATCACACAGTTGTGAATTTTATACAGATTATCATTTGTCATATATAGTCAGGTATTAATTATGTATATAATATTACACAGACATCGTTTTTTAACATAAGAAGAAGGAATTTAAAAAGCAAGAGATTCGCCTTCATTGCACCGGGTTCTGTCTCAAATGGCTAGATCTCTTTCCGCAGGGCGGCCCCCGAAAGCGTTGCACACAGCACGAACTCCGTAGCTCCAACGACGACACCCCTTCCCCCCCCCCCCCTGTCACTGAGAAAACTGCATTCGCGAATCGATCGACGTAACCCGGTATCGAACCACAACTTTCGGATAGCGAGGCAGACAACGTAACCAGTAATCCACGGGAACTCCCGCTTCTTAACAAATATGGATGTCAACGCATGAACTGATACATCCAGCTGGAGATCGCAGGATGTGGAGAAGCACGTTCGCCCACGCCTGTTAGCCAGGTACCGGATGATGGTGATGAATTTAAAACAGTTCATTCCAACAGACCAACTGACAGTGATTTGCCCGCCTCATGCTGCCACACTGCCGTAACTAACACCTACTATGTGCAGGCACACCGACGATTAAAGGCATGTAAAATCCGCCAATTCTCCAGCACAGACGTCGACCGGGAAGCGACTCGCCAAGGACTTCACTTTCTTCTTTCGCATGTTATCTCCCATCGAGGCTAGTTAGTCGCAATTCCAACTTAACGGCAAAGGGCCGCACCATAATGCTCCGTTCCTGTGCCAGTGAATATCACACAAAATGCTCCTCGCTGCCCCATGTGAAAAATGGAATGAGGCTTTGGCTCTCAGCCTACTAACACTTAGCCCTCCTATCCTTAGCTATCCAGCCATCCTATCCTTAGCTTTCCATCCTATACAGCTCCGCCCATGCCCTCCTATTATTCATAAATATCTACCGCTTTTTTTTTAAAGGTCAACGATGGACAGGGGGAATAACAAAGTCCAATGGTATCTCGATATGTGTAGCCCTTAAAAGGGCATTCTCTCGCTGTTATACTTCACCTCGACACTTTTACGTTCAGTAGTTTGCCATTGCTTTCTGAACGACCGACACTCTTACCGTTGTATGGAAACCAATGCAAGATTTTTTTTAAATGTTGCATATCCCTTACAGGACGTTGCAGTCAACAATAGCATTTTTCAGCTGCTTTGATGTACTAGGCAAGTTTACGTTCAGTAGTTTGCCACTACTTTCTGAACGACCAGCTCCCATACTAACACGTTATAACACAACGCGACACGGCCTGCTGCACAAATCAGTCGCAGCTGAGTTTCGAACGCCTGGTAAGCGGCTCACGAACCGCGTTTGCAAGCCTTTGGCCACGGAGAGCGGTAATGCAAAATTATCTGCCGCCAAATCGCCCGCGAAGTGTGGCCCGGGCATGGGTATAATCGTCTGCACCTTCCAGTTCCAAATGCCGAGGAATTGCTGATGTGCCAACGGGTTCTTCGACCTTTTCGCCACTATTTGAGAAGACTAGATTCTCTCGATGCAAACACACGCGTATGATACTTTCAAAGTCATTTGTTTCTGCAGTACAGAGTTCGTGCGCTGTGCGAAAATTTCCCCTTCGTTCACCTACGAGAGGAGACTGGAGCACTTATGGAGTTAAACGTGTGCAGCGAAGACGGTTCTGTACAAACCCAACCACAAACAATTTATCTGTAATTCCAGGGGCTTAGTGGGTTATTATTCACTGCATTCACTTGTAATTTACTGCTTTCAGTTTCCGGGGTGAACCTTTTGTCTGTTCACTGCATTCACATCTATTCACGGGATTTAAACCTTTTCTCTGTATACATGCCACTTCTCTCTTCCTGACGGTTGACAATCGTCACATGTTTTGCAATACAAAGCTGTTATTTGCTAGAAGAAAACGAATCCTTACCGTATTATACAGAGCCTGTATTGTTGTATACACCCGAGATTGGACAATATGCAGACAAGTCGAGAAACACCTGACAAATTGTGATGTTTGAAAAACATCAGAAAAACGCCAAGAAGACAATGGAATAAGAGAATACGAAATAAGGCCCATTCTTGGACAAATAGTTCAATTCTTCTTACTGCTCTTTCGATTGATCTAGTTGTGCTCATATAGCTCAGATGTCCTTTTACAGAACATTTCAGTCAACACCAGCATTTTTCAGCTGCTGTTGATATCTTGGCAAGTTTTACGTTCATTAGTTTGCCACTGCTTTCTGAACGACCGGCTCACATACCCCCGTAAGTAACCAGCGAGGCGCGATCCGCTGCCGAATCTCGCGCAGTTGTGTTTCATACGTGAGTATACGGGATTACGGACGTCTGTAACCGCTTCGCCAGGGAGACGGCGTGTGTGTGTTAGTGCGTGCGTGCGTACGCGCGCGTGTGTGTAAAAGATCAGGGGGAAAAAGAGAAGATGCTTACAGATAAGTCACACACTGAGCATATGCGACGACAGAAGGTGCGTGATTGTTGAAATGACCATGTGTTCACATGCATCCGTTGTGGACGAACAGTTACCATGCGAATTGGTCTGACCAGTCACATTGGCTACCGTATAGGGCCGTAGTTATTATTTTTTTAAAGCACAATGTAACAAACTTATCCGGTTGTTATGGGAGCGATGTTCTACAAAGGACATGCTACTGAATGAATGAATGAATGAGTGAGTGAATGAATGAGTGAATGAATGAATGAATGAATGAATGAATATGCTACATAAACTGAATCCGTACGTTAATCAAAGAATGGCAGCATTAATATCAATTTGCTACGTAGCATATTTTAACGCATTAATCAACAAATGGTTGCTGTAATGTAAATACATTTGCTACATATACTCAGTCCGCACATTAATCAAGACATGTGAATGGGCAAAACAAAATCCGCTCATACATTAATCAAGAAATGACCGCACTTTATGTGAATGGGCCAAGCAAAATCCGCTCATACATTAATCAAAAAATGACCGCACTGGTATATGAATGGGGGGAGGGGGGGGGAGAGAGAGAGAGAGAGAGAGAGAGAGAGAGAGAGAGAGAGAGAGAGAGAGAGAGAGAGAGAGAGAGAGAGAATGGACCAGACAAAATCCACCCATCCATCATGTGCAATGCCGGAAAGCGTGGGCGGTCATGACTCGTCATTTCACTCGATCACCGGAGGCGTGGATAAGCTCTGTGTTCTTGTCTCGACCATGCCATGTGGCCAAGCCATCCAAGTATTTACTTCTCGGTCTTCCCCTTGGTCTGTTCCATTCGATCTTGCCAGTTGTCACCAAGTTCTCCAATTTATTTCTTCGCATACATGCCCAAAAATAATTTGACTGACTACGTCTAATTTCCCGAATCAATTTACGATTTTCATTTGATTTTGAAGTATTCATTAGTTTTTCTGTCTGTCCATGGTATTCTTTGCATTCTCCTCAGAAACCACATTTCGACTGCTATAAGATGTTTTTCAGCTTGACTGCTCATTGTCCACGCTTCACATCGATACAAAAGTATAGGCTCTATGTAGCACCTCAACACTCTTTTCCTCGTTTCAATTGACATCTTTTTATTGGTCAGTATGTTTTTCATCTTGCTAAAGGCTACTTTCGCCATGGCGATTCTTGTTCTAATCTCTTCAAGGCATCTCCCATCAGATGTTATGACTGTTCCGAGATAATTGTATCGATTCACTTGTTGAAGACTATTCCCATTTACTTGTTATACAAAAAAAAAAAGAAAAAAAAAAAAAGAAGAGGAGCGGCTGGCCGAGTGGCTAGTACGCCGGACTCTCCTTCGGGAGACCCGGGTTCGATCACTCGGTAAGGTGTGGGATTTTTTTCTGTCGGGGGCAAAAAGAAAATCCTAACCTGCACAGTTCGCGGCGACTGCACTAGCCAGGCGGCCTTTATTCCTCAGGCTCAAAGACCCCTCTGCCATACACCGCAAGGTACTATATTGGCAGTAAATGACAGTTATGACTTAGACAAAATCCGCTCATACATTAATTAAAATACGGGCCATATCAATACAACTTTGCTACATAATCTCCGCCCGCGCAAGAATTAACAAACGGCGGCTCTAATATAAACATACCGGACAAATTGTATCAGTTCACACACATTGTTACGCTAAAACAAAATAAACTTTATACAAGAACCCGCTCTGTTAAAAGTTAGTTGCATATCCTTTATATGACGTAGCAGTCAACCTCAGCATTTATTGGGTGTTCGTGATTCCTGGGTAAGTTTACGTTCAGCAGTTTGCCATTGCTTTCTGAACGACCGGCACCCATACTATTTCATAAAACACCAACGCAAGGCAGTCTGCTGACAAATCGCCCGCAGCTGTGTTTCGAAAGCGGTATGCAGGATTGCGAACTACGCCCGTAACGCCTTCGCCACGGAGACGGACCCAGTGCGCGCACGTTTAAAATATTGCATGTCCTTTGCAGAACGTCGCGTTCAATCTCAACTGCACGTTTTTCGTGTGGATTGGCTTTCCCTATTAACAGTATCCCTCGCCAACAGGCGAATTCACTCCGACTTCAGAGGTACTTGTAATTTACGTCCCCAAGTCAAGGACAGGTCAACATTTTAGTCCAGCTGTCCGGTGTAGGAGTTGGAACGGCTTACCTCGGCATCAGCACACCGGATGTTTAAAGAACACGCGTTCTTATCCATTCGACCATGCTGATCTGCAACTCCAAGTTGATTTAATAGGCAACTTTACGGTTAGTAGTTTGCCATTCCTCCCTCGCTTCCCGACTGGTATATAAAAATACGTGGCAAGTATCATATGCCGGTCTCCGTTGCAAAGGGTTTACAGACGCAGTTCGTGATCTCGCATAACCGCGTTCGAAACAAACCTTCTCGCGATTTGGCAGCAGACTGCATTGCGCTGTTTTTTTATGAAATGGTATGGGTGCCGGTCGTTCAGAATGCAATGGCAAACTACCTAACGTAAATTTGCCGAGAAATCACAAACAGCCAAAAATGCTGGGGTCGACTGCGACGTCCTGTAAATGATATGCAACCGTTACATAAATTCCGCTTTGTCATTAACATTAACCCAGTAATTTGTAAGGATCATCATCATCATCATCATCATCATCATCATCATCACACTTCAACAGTTCCACAGTTGCCCAAATCTTGTCCATCACAGCACATCGCCATCGAAGAAGAGAAGGAGGAAGAGGAAGAAGAAGAAGAAGAAGAAGAAGAAGAAGAAGAAGAAGAAGAAGAAGAAGAAGAAGAAGAAGAAGAAGAAGAAGAAGAAGAAGAAGAAGAAGAAGCAGAAGAAGAAGAAGCAGAAGAAGAAGAAGCAGAGTGGTTGTATTAATTCACACTGTTGTATCTGGAAGAGGTATCGAGGATAAGGTTGGTGTGGGGAAGGGTGTGAGATGTCTGTGTTTGACAAGCTGAAACTAGAGTTGGAATAAAGACAAAATGTGACAAAGACGCTTGACAAAAGGAAAACACACACACACACACACAGAGCGAGAGAGAGAGAGAGAGAGAGAGAGAGAGAGAGAGAGAGAGAGAGAGAGAGAGAGAGAGAGAGAGAGAGAGAGAGAGAGAGAGAGAGAGAGAGAGAACAGAAGAGCGTTTTGACCCAAGTCTTCATCAATGAACATGAAAACAAAATTTAAAGGGGAAACAAAATAACACCTGTCTCGGCAGCCGAGGAGGAGACAGATCAACACGCAGCAGAACATTTTCCAATTTTTGTTCGCTCGCTTTGATCTTAAGCGTAGTCCATACATGTGATAATACTTCTAGTGGTTGCCATTATTAGGGATTGCCCTAGGCTGATTTTTGTGTGTAGCTTTTCTTATTGCCAGTGTCCCTCGCCATCAGGCGAACAACTTCTGAAGTACTTGGAATTTACGTGCCCTAGCCAAGGACGACACGTCAACATGTTAGCCCAACTGACCGCTACAGGAGTTGAACCCGGTACCTCGGCATCAGCACACCGGATGTTTAAGAACGAGTGCTTGTATTTGTATCCATTCCCCCTTGCAGACTTCCCTTTCGCATACCATTCTGTAAAACATATCCCCATTCGAACTAATTAAACTCCGTCTTTATTCTAATCAATCAACAAGTGACTGGATGAATGTATATACCTCGACTTAGCATTAAAAACACATGACTGTGCTAACAACACAGACCCGCACGTACACACCTCGCCGGCTCAATCATGAACAACCGATGTATTATTACGTGTTGCATACATAACTACAACGGTTGTGCTCAGTATACTTTCGTGACATTTAACTACGTTAGTTAATCAACAACAGTTGTATACATTCGCTATATATTATGCGCACGTTCATTAATAATCAACAATTGATATTAATATACTTCACTACATGATCTACGACCGGTCACAACAGCTGTATTACTTGTTGCATAACTAGCTACACAAACTACTTACGTTCATTAATCAAGATCCGTTGTAGTAATACAGCTAGCTATATAAACTACGACAGTTCAATAATCAACAACAGTTATATTAATACAACTAGCTATATAATCTAGGCGCGTTCATTGATCAGCAACAGTTGTTTTAATATACATTCGCTACATAAACTTTTTACGTTCTTTAATCAACAACAACAGTAGTAATATGCATTCGCTACATAAAATAAAGTATATTTACCAATATCTATATTACTATGTATTCGCTACATAAACTATATTTACCAACATATGCATTCGCTACATAAACTACATTAATCAATATGTATATTACTATTACTTTAATACTATACATTCGCTACATAAACTATATTAATCAACATGTGTATTAATATGCATTCGCTGCATAACGAGCCAGCTCACCCTGTATTAATTTGTAACATAAGCTGCTTTCGTTCATTAATCAACAATAGTTGCATTAATTCGATAAATAAACTGCGCTCATTGATTAATCAATAACAGCTGTATCAATACACACAATCGCTACATACACGGCGCCCGTTTATTAATCAAAGACAGCGTTAATATTATACACGTGCTACATAAATCACTTCCTTTCATTAATCAACAACTGTATTAATACACCTTTGCTACATAAACTATCCCCTTTCATTAATCAACAACAGCTGCACAAATACACATTAGCTACATAAACTACGCTAATTCATTAATAAAAAAACTGCTGCATTAATTCAACAAATAAACTACTTCCGTTCCTTTAACCACCCGTTAATATATTAGCACACATGTACACAAACTACCTTCAACAATGTATTCATATACATTGTCTCGCAACCAGATTGAGGTTTTTATATAAACTAATAAACCTGCTGTATGCATCCGGCCAAGCAGCATAATAAACCTAACCAACAAACGGCTGTTTATAAGACTATAAAACTGGCCCGCTTAAGCAACATAACAATAGGCTAGTCAACATATGACAGCGTCTCATTCATAAAACTCCGCCACAGCACTGTCTAACCTGTTGTTCAGAAAACAAGAAGTCAATAAAACACATGGACATACTTACGTTCATTTGAGATAAATATCCGTCTGTTGATGCAGTTTGTAGAATTTCTCGTACGCCAGCCAGGCTGCAAACAGCGTTTTGTTTAACGACTAACAAACACACGTTGTGTATATAAACTGAGTTCGCGGTAATGATCAATCCAGTGGCGAGAAGGAAAAAATAAAGAACAATAACAACAAAGATCCGTGCAGAAATAACCGGTGAAATATCCCAAGAAATCAACCAGCAAGATTATACGGCGATCATGAAAATTCTACATTCGCACCCATTGAGTGTTTTCAGACTTCGCCTTCTCCACGGCGGATATGTCCATTATGTGTGAGAAATCCGTGAACAAGAAGCGGGGTCGGCGATAGAACACTTTCAACTAGCGTGAAACCAGGCAGTCGT
This sequence comes from Cepaea hortensis, assembly GCA_963921405.1. Classification (NCBI taxonomy): domain Eukaryota; kingdom Metazoa; phylum Mollusca; class Gastropoda; order Stylommatophora; family Helicidae; genus Cepaea; species Cepaea hortensis. The sequence goes on along the minus strand of OY992876.1, from coordinate 444,598,537 downwards.
TGTATGCAGGTAATACTCGTGTGTTGTGTTTCAGTCCCAAACTCAGGTGTTGTAGCTTAGCGTGCAGTGATTTTTTTTTTTTTTTTCAACAAAGAGTAAACCCACACAAATGGCTCATAAAACTAGCCGAGATTATAGTGTGGAGGTGAAGGCAAACACACACCTCAGCTGGGAATGCATATCCAGAGGAGGAGAAACAATAAAACGATGGCTCGGCGAGTTTGAAAAACATGAAATCCCGAGTTCTTTCACCCGGTTCCTTCCAAGCTTTCTCGTTGAGCGCCGAGCGAGGACTAAACCCCGAGGTTGGCGTTCGGGGCGGAAATACAGCCCTTGGCTACTTCATGTAGTCGAAATGCAAATGTTTCCGAGCGGGGGTAGTACTCCGCATCTATAGCCACGGCTGAAACCACAGGGGGGCTGGTTGTTCGCATAGACTCGGGCAAAAGGAGAAATTCGTCGCCTGTAGCTCCGGTTGAGATTCGGCCGGGGTCTGGTGATACTTTCTTTCTTCCCACTTACCTTGGCGCGTATGACTTTTGGCCGTGATGTCAGTCAAACTGTCGGTGCCGCCTCGTTCCTTCAGTTACCGGCAAAAAACAAACCAGAGCAACCAACCTTCTTCGCTACACATGCTCCATCCGCCTGCCTCTCGGACTATCCAGTGCACTTCTATTCTTAGCCTGTTTGTGTAAACTACCCTGCCAACTGTTATTTATTTCTGCAATCCGCCGCGGCTGATTCCCTGACAACATTTTAAATATTGCCGTGCTTGCTTTCCTCTTTCGTCAAACGGCCGGGGTCGCAGTTCATCTGTGGAAGATATTTAGACGGAAATACTTATACAATTGTACTCCCACGTGGGCTATTTAGGCGGAAATTCTTGCGCCATTTTACGATCACAGCAGATGTCAGTGGGAATTCTCTCTCTCTCTCTCTCTCTCTCTCTCTCTCTCTCTCTCTCTCTCTCTCTCTCTCTCTCATACACACACACACACACACACACACACACACAAGACATAGGTTATATATTACTGTGTCACTTGGAACATGTAATGAGAAGTCAAGTGTGATATTACTGTATCTCAGCTAGTAACTTGACAGCGTGACACTATATTTTATACACATACAAGACAGTTTATATGAAATTTGTGGCATTACCGTATCCCACAAGAAACATGCAAAAACCAAAAAAAAAAAAAAAAAAACTCAAATCTTATATTACTGTATCACAAGTAACTTGTGGTGACAGCGCAAGACTATACTGTATTATATCACAAGAAACGTGTTTATAGAAATCATGACACCACTGTATCACCACACAAAAACACGTGTTCGCAAACAGTGATATTACCACAAGAAGCATGTGCACGGGGGTCGTGACATTATCACCCCAAGATACACATACATAAATATCGTGATATCATTCTATCACCACTAGAAACATGTGCATGAAACCTGTGTTTCTAATATATCATGAAAACCGTGGTTCTAATGTATCACAGCAAGAAACATACACGCGAAAATCGTGACACTATTGTATCACTCAAGTATTTTGTGCATGAAAATGTGACACTATTGTATCGCGACAAAAAACTCGTCACGTTGTGACACTATTTGTATTTTTTTTAAAAAAAGGAAACAGGTGCGCGACAATTGTAACACTATTCTATCACAAGAAACGTATGCAAGAAAATCTATATATGACAGTAATATACCACTACAAGAACCATGTGCATGAAAATCATGACACTAGTATATCGCTACAGGAACCATGTGCATGATAATTATGACACAAGTATATCACAAGAAACATGTGCATGCAAATCATGACACTACAGTATCACCACAAGGAACATGGCGAGAAGCTCACGATACTACTGTATCACCACATGGAACATGGCGAGAAGCTCACGATACTACTGTATCACCACAAGGAACATGGCGAGAAGCTCACGATACTACTGTATCACCAGTCCGTGTCTGTGGTTTAGAGGTTAGCGAAAGCCAACGAACGACTGCTCTGTGTTGATTTTGATGGTGTGAGCGACAGCCACGTTCGAGAATTTCGTGACAACTGGAAAGATCGAGGGGAGGAGAGGCAGAGGCAGACCAAGAGAAATGATGCTGGATGGATTGAGACGGTGGCATGGAGGAATATCATCAGCAGAGTTGATCCAGAACACCAAAGACCGAGATCTGTGGAGAGCCATGAACACCTACGCCAGCTGGCAGGGCACTTGATGATGATGATGATGATGATGATGATGATGATGATGATGATGATGATGATGATGATGATGATGATGATGATTAGCGACAGCCGTTCAAAAAAGCAATGACAAAGTAATGAACGTAAAGTTGCCTAGAAAATACCAAATGGCCAATAAATGCTGGAGTTGGTCGCAATGTCCTATAGAGGACATGAAACTTTTTTGCTTTATTGTATCACCCCCAAAACAAAAATGCATTGTTCGTCGATTGCTCAAATATAGTCAGGCGTTAGCAGTTACGCGGTGCGAGCCGTTTTCTGCAGATAGAAAGAGTTCGTTGTACATTTGAAATTACCGTGTGGATAACACATGTTCCACATTCAACAGTACCTGTGACTATAGGTTTTAATTGTTTCAGATTAACTATTATTCATTTATTCACTTCAAATGATATATAACTCTGCAGTATGCACCTGACGAGATGCGGCGCAATATGTCAGGCAATAAACCGTGCAACATATTGAGTGTGGCTATTCTGTTCAAATTCACTAAGGAAATACATCGAGAGCGTTGAAAATATCACGGACAGAGAAGAATGCTGAAAATATCCTGGACAGAGAACAATGCTGACAATTACATGGATACAGAAGAATGCTGAAAATATAGATATAGAAGAGTGCTGGAAATATCATGGACAGAGAAGAATGTTGAAAATATCATGGACAGAGATATATACTATGGTGTTCAGATATGCTAACATACCATTACTCTAGCGGTGAGACTGTGTACATATAATTCTCACACACCTTTACATTCAGGGGGCAGGTGAGGGATTTTGTTTAACAGAGGGCTAACGGGCGTCATGAACTGGACACATCGCTTATGTCCTTCAAACGTGCCCAGTTCACAACAAGGAACCAGGTAAGTAGCCGATGCTTTCGGCAGACCACCCTGCGGAAAGAGACCGAGCCATATGGGATAAAACCCGGTGCAATGAAGCCGGCCCTCTTGTCTTCTGAACACTGTTTAAGGGGGCTGAGTGGTCTCGAGGTACGGTGTCCGCAACGAGTGCTGGAGGTCCCGGGTTCAAGCCCCGGTGAGGACCGGGATTTTTTCACATGGACTTCTAGTAACAAAATTTCCCATGAGCTCTGGGAAGTGAGATCGGACGCCCGTGTGAATTGTTGCGCACGTAAAAAATCCCTTGGCAGTTGGAAATCGAAAAAGAGTAGCCTAACGGCGCTGCCCGAGTAAAATTTCGAGTTAAAGATCTGCCCAAAGTATTTCAGGATCCTCGCCAGTGCTACGGAGTTCGTGCACTGAGCTGAGTTTCTCCTGACTCAGGCTTGAGTTAGCTGCACTGACTATTATGTCACAGACTCTCCGTCTTATGGGTTACACCCGTGTGCCGTAATGTTGATCCGTCGACTAAATTAAATAAACTAAACAAAACACTTTTTAAACAACAAAGAGATGTCAAAAGACACACCTGTATTATGAGACAGTTGATAGCTGTTCTCTTACACGGAGCTAACGGCAAAGAGATTTCAACAGACAAGTCCTGTTTAGCACGAACAGTTAATAGCGTTTCTATTACAGAGAGCTAATAGACAGACACGGCAACCTGCACACACCATCTTCTACTTCTGCCTGTCATTTCCCAATGAAGCATAGGCCTTCAACCAACTCATCTCAAGCCTGTTGTGGACTTGTTCATACTTTGTGCAATGGTGTAGTCACAGCTTTCTATGGGGTGAGATAGCCTTGCTTACGCCAACTTTCCTTAGTCGCCTCTTACAACATACATACCAACAGTTTTAGTCCTCTCAAAACAACAATATTAAAAGAAATGTCCGACACGAGGAAATTGATGACATATTTTACAGAGAACTTACGCGGTAAATTGGACACACAACCTCAGTCGAAAACAACACGGACACGATATAGCGGGCTCAACCCCTACACCGGTCAGTTAGACTAAAATGTTGACTTCTCGTCCTTGACTTGGGGGCGTAAAATTAAAAGTACCTCAGAAGTCGGAGTGGGTTCGCCCGATGGTGAGGGACACTAATAATAGGAAAAGCTAATCCACACGCAAATAATCAAGTGCACTAAAAGCATTAGCACGTGTATGGACTACGATTGAGTTCAAAACGCGCGAACGAAAACACACACACACACACACACATACATACACACATACACACACAACAGAAGAGGAGAGCCGAGATGGAAAGAAGACTAACATTTTTCAAACTCCAAAAATGGCAGCGATTCTGGTTTTAAAAAGACGATATTTTCACAGGGAGTTCCCCTGGAGATCTCCACTGACAGCCCTTTTAAGAGAGCAAACAAAGTTAGCATTGGTAGTTCTAAGACAAACAGAAGAAGAACTTCATTGCCTGGATTCTTCGATCCAGCACCCGTCGATACAAACACGATCGGACAACGCTCCTTTATCAGAAGGGGCATCGGGCGTCCACGCGCTCCAACAAACGCAATCTCAGACAGACGAAGAGATTGCCGTGATTTCTATCAGTGGTTGTTCAGAGTTATGTAAGATTGTGTCCGCTTTGTGGAAGTGTGCTGATGTAAGCACGTGTGCGTTATGTGGGACTGTGTTGATGTAGGATTGTGTCCGCTATGTGGAACTGTGTTGATGTAGGATTGTGTCCGCTATGTGGAACTGTGTTGATGTAGGATTGTGTCCGCTATGTGGAACTGTGCTGATGTAGGATTGTGTCCGCTATGTGGAACTGTGTTGATGTAGGATTGTATCCGCTATGTGGAACTGTGTTGATGTAGGATTGTGTCCGCTATGTGGAAGTGTGTTGATGTAGGATTGTGTCCGCTATGTGGAACTGTGCTGATGTAGGATTGTGTCCGCTATGTGGAACTGTGTTGATGTAGGATTGTATCCGCTATGTGGAACTGTGTTGATGTAGGATTGTGTCCGCTATGTGGAACTGTGTTGATGTAGGATTGTGTCCGCTGTGTGGAACTGTGTTGATGTAGGATTGTGTTCGCTGTGTGGAACTGTGTTGATGGAGGATTGTGTCCGCTATGTGGAACTGTGTTGATGTAGGATTGTGTCCGCTATGTGGAAATGTATTGATCTAGGATTGTGTCCGCTATGAGGACCTATGTTGATTAAGAATGTGTTAGCTATGTGGACCTATGTTGATGTAAGCGCGTGCCACCTGTGTGGAACTCCTGTTAAGTGTAAGCAAGTTTTCATTTTGTAAATCTGTTGAAATCATATTGTGAAACTGTTGATCTCATTTTGTGAAAGTGTTGATCTCATTTTTATGAAAGTGTTGATCTAGTGTTGAGCTCATTTTGCGATAATGTTTAACCCATTTTGTGGTCATGTTTAACCCATTTTGTTAAACCGTTGAACTGTCAGTACCAGAAGTATTTGTAGCAGATGTATAACCGACACACAAACAACAACAAAGCCACGAGTGTGGTACCTTCGCAACCTCCACATATAACTTACTTACCCACATACCTGTCATGCACTCACGCGGCACCATTAAGACTCGCAGCACACTTTGGGAACCGCGACACCAGGCCAAGGGTTAGAGAGGCGGTGATAAACACAAGCCCACAAGGTATTGCCACTAGCTAGTGTACAGATGCCGAGCCCAGGGCCGAGGCAGACGGGCACAGAGGGAACAGTATTTGATTTGAGCACTGGAGTTGTTGCTTCAGAAGCTAATACTTCTTGGATAAATATTGTCAGGCTTGTACACGAGAGCTGGTCCTCGGCGTCGCCTTTGTTTTATTTGCGGCGAGGCAAGGGTTATCGAGAAGGAGGCTTTTCTTGACTTGCAGAAAGTCGAGAGCTATGTGGGTTTATCTATTGTGGTATGTCAGTTTTCTTTTCGCAGATTTGAACGAAAGAGGGGTCTCTCTTCTCTCTCTCTCTCTCACACACACACATGTACACACACACACAGAGAGAGAGAGAGAGAGAGAGAGAGAGAGAGAGAGAGAGAGAGAAGACAGACAAACACACAGAAAAAGTATGCATGTGAGACAACGTGAGACAGTAACAAAGAGAAAGGCAGAGTGAGAGAGAGAGAGAGAGAGAGAGAGAGAAAAGAGAGAGAAAGAGAGAGAGAGAGAGAGAGAGAGAGAGAGAGAGAGAAGGCGTGGGTATGAGAACCAACTTCATGAGACAGAAAGTGAGTGACAGTTAAGAGACAGACAGACAGACAGACAGACAGACAGACAGACAGACAGACAGACAGACAGACAGACATGGCGCATGATTGACAGTGTATTAGTCAGAAAGTGTGTTTGAGAAAGAGAGGGCGAGCGAGAGAGAGAGAGAGAGAGAGAGAGAGAGAGACCTGTGTGACAGAGAGACTTGTGAGAGAGAGAGACCTGTGTGTGTGAGAGAGAGAGAGAGACCTGTGTGAGAGACAGAGAGAATGTCTGATAGAAAGTGTATTAGTCAGAAAGTGTGTGTGAGAGAGAGAGAGGGAGAGAGAGAGAGAAGAAAGAGAAAGAAAGTGTGAGAGACAGAGTATGAGAGACGGTGTGAAAGAGAAACAGTGTCTTGAGAGAGACCGGGCATGTGTGAGAGAGGAGAGACTTCGAGCCTAGCGCTGTCAGTGGCGTGCATCTTGTAGCTCGCCACAGTAATCAGCTGCACAGTAAATGAGTTCACGGGGTGGAGTGGCTTAGAATGAGTTCACGGGGTGGAGTGGCTTAGAATGAGTTCACGGGGTGGAGTGGCTTAGAATGAGTTCACGGGGTGGATTGACATAGAAAGCGGGGGAGGCCAGGCTAGAGTCGCACTGTGCATGTTTGTTTCACATAATAAGAAGCCTGAGTTTGCTATACTATCACCACAATCTTTCTCCGAAGGAAAACTGGATCATGGCTTCCAGTATGCCGAGGACTGGACAGCAAGTCGGTCACATCAATCGGCATGAGGATGGCCAGATAAACAGTACCCACATCTTGCACACCCGCACGGATCATGACCTTCTCTGTGATGACAACTCGAGACTGGATAGCAAGCGGGTACATATCAAGTCGCCTTAAGAATGTGACAGATGAACAGTACCCACGTCTTGCACACGCGATGTCACGAGTATGCCCGAAAATGTCGTGTTTGATTACCAAAATAAAACCAACTGTTCACCACGAGTCAATCAATTCGTGCAGGGACAGTACTACGGTAGCACAGTGGTTAGTGTGCTTGCCCGCCAAGACACTGATGCAGGTTCAATCCTCAGCAAAGTCAATATAATGTTCTCCTATCTATCCTGGGACCGACCCCGAAACATATAGATACGCCTCAGACAATTTTCAGAATGTATTAGCTGGCATATTTCTGCAGCTCGTCGAGCGCATACTGCACGCAGAAGCCAACGCCAAAAGATGCAAAAACAATAAGTAAAAAAAAAAAAAAAACACCCGACATAAAGCGATAGGCCACAAAGCAAAGAGTTTGTCGTCTGGTTCGCAGTCGCTTCGGCGGATTATAGACGAGATGCAGCGGAATGTATAATAAATGTCTTCGTTATTAAAATTATCAACAGTGAAACATTTTCTGGGAATTGTTTGAGGAGGAAAGGAGACGAGGAAGAGAACTGACCATAGCACGTCGTATATCATGGATTGCGAGATGCTAAGGGCTAACACCTCACACCCCAACCACAGTGTATGTGCTATGCGTTACCGTTACGTTTTACACGAGCCAACAGCACAAGATGACTGAATTAAAACAGCAGCAGCAGCTACTGCAACGTGTGTGATATTCACTGGCACAGGAACGGAGCATAATGAGGACGACCCGTTGCCGTGAAGATTGAACTGCGACTAACTAACAAACACATTTCCTAGTGCTATGATATGCCTTTTGTATTCTTATTTTCATCTCTCTCTCTCTCTCTCTCTCTCTCTCTCTCTCTCTCTCTCTCTCTCTCTCTCTCTCTCTCTCTCTCTCTCTCTCTCTCTTACTACTACTACCACCTGGCTCAAAAAGGTCAAAAACTCATCTGCAGTGACCCTGGCAGTGACACGACAATATAGTCTGTCCTCTAGGCAGTGCCGGACATAGATCAACAATTGACGGCAGATCACCAGAAAGCCAACACACAAAGCCATCATTCTCCGTGAGTTGCCCGGACTCAGAAACCCGTTGAGCACCGGGGTGTAGTATTGCACTGGCGGAGAACAACAATATGCACCTCAGAGATGTAAGTCAGGGAAACAGACAAGTGTAGAAAACAAACACCGTGGGCCAGGCGGGCAAGTGTCACAACAAGCTGACAAGCCGAGATATCAGGGGCCTGGGAACAAATCAGCCGTCACTGTTAGGACATGTGCAAATATCCACATCAAGTGCGGGCGTGAATTGTGCACGCGGATTTCGGGAAGGCAGGTAGGCAAGCACGCAGACAGATAAATAAAATAGACAGACAGACAAACAGACGGACGGATGGAGAGAGAGGGAGGGGGAGGGCGGGCGGGATGAAGACAGACCGATAGAGAGAGAGGGGAGGGGAGGAGGACCCAGACAGACAGACATAATCAATAACTGACTAATAGACAAAAAAATAGCAGACGCTGGGGCAGAAAGACAAATCAAGACAGACAGAAATAGACGGACAATCCATTGCACAGACAGAAACAGACGGACAGTCCATAGCACAGACAGAAACGGGCGGAGAGCCCGTAGCACAGACAGAAACGGACGGGCAATCCATAACACAGACAGAAACGGGCGGAGAGTCCATAGCACAGACTGAAACGTGCGGAGGATTGGTCAATTGACAAATGAATAACCAGACAAGGACACGTTGCGAGAAGGGACAGGCAGAAGCAGAGATAAGTTAAGAACGTGCAGCGCAGACGTATGGACAATTCACGAACAGGCAGGCGTAAGGATAAGTCCAGGAAGGGCAGATGTAGAGATAAGTCAAGAACAGGCAGACGTAGGGATAAGTCCAGGGCAGGCAGACGTAGGGATATGCCCAGGACAGGCAGACGTAGGGATAAGTCCAGGACAGGCAAACGTAGGGATAAGTCCAAAACAGGCAGACGTAGGGATAAGTTAAGAACATTCAGGCATAGGGATAAGTCCAGAACAGGTAGACGTAGGGATGCGTATAGAACCATTTTACTCTCCTAACGGCACATAGAGCATGCGGTGCTAAACACAAACAAGTGTATAGACCAGTGGTTCTCAACCTTTTTTGGCCCGTGTCCCCCTTCACCATACTTTCAGAACGTCGCCCCCCCCCCCATTTCGTATTTCCCCCCTAAAGATCCCCACGCCCCTACACAGTATACATAATAATGGAAGCTAAATTTAATAGCACATACTAAAACAAGTCTAGACGTCTACATAACACGTGATTTCCGGGTCTACTTACGTTATAAAATGAATTTAAGACGGGTGAGACGTACAGAACCATAAAGTATGAAGGGAAAAACAATATCAAGTAATCGGTTCTTGTATTAATGCGATCTTGAAATAATCTTAATTCCCCCCCCCCCCCCGGTTGAAATAATCTTAATCTCTTCCCCCCCCCCCCGAAACCCTAAAATTCCCCAACCGGTTGAGAACCACTGGTATAGAGCAATGCAATGGACACGCCAAGGCTGATATGGCCGTCACCACACGGGCCGCCTTCACTTCCCAAGACAACGGCTGGTACCCACAGTCTGCTGAGTCCAGCTGGGAGCCCAGGTCAAATTTCAGAATCCACCTTGATGCGGATTAGAAACCCTGGCCGCCGAACCGGCACGCCAGCGTCCAATTAACACGCTAGCGGGGCTCCCAGACGTGGGCATAGGAATAAAACATGGCGTGGCCATTGCCGGACGTTGATATCAACCCCAACCCCCAGGGTTGATTTTCTAGACAATTGTACGCCCAGTAGCTTGCCATTGCTTTCTGAAAGAGAAGTCAACGCAGAAGTCCAAACTGACGAGTGTAGGAAAGGAACCCGCTACCTAGCCAGCAGCGTACGGGAAGTTGCAGACACACAAACGGAAGGGGTCTCCGTGGCCAAGAAGTTATGCCGCCTGCCTCCCGCTCCGAAGGTTGCAAATTCGATTCCGGGATACGTCGTTCCGTTCACGAGTGCAATTATCTCGGGAGACTCCTGGAAGAGGTAGAGAGAGGGAGGTAAGAGGGAGATAGCGAGAGGTGGAGGTGAGAGGGAGAAGGAGGAGAGAGAGAAAGAGGGAGAGAAAAGGGCGGTGAGATGGAGAGAGGGAGAGAAAGGCGGAGAGGTGAGAGGGTGGATGAGGTGGTGGAGGCGTCGTCACTAGAACTATAGTCTGTGCTTTGTGCGACACTATCGGCAGGCCGCCCCCTGCGGAAAGGGATTAGGCCACATGGGATAAAACCCGATGCAATGAATTAAATTCTCTGAACTTGTAAAACATTAAAAACAAAGTTTTCTCTTAGTGAATTTGAATAATGAAGACACAAACAATAGATTGCACGATTTATTGCCTGGCATATTTCGCTGCATCTTGTCAGGTACATACTACAGAAACATTGAATACATATATATATATATATATATATATATATATATATATATATATATATATATATAGAGAGAGAGAGAGAGAGAGAGAGAGAGAGAGAGAGAGAGAGAACGAACGAACGAACGAGAGAGAGAGAGGGGGAGAGATAGATATAGTGTAGGAAAGGAACCCGCTACCTCGCCAGCAGCGTACCGGAAGGTGCAGACACATAAATGCAAACGGAAGGTCTCCGTAGCCAAGTGGTTATGCCACATGCCTCCCGCTCCGAAGGTCGCGAATTCGATTCCTGGATACGTCGTTCAGTTCACGAGTGCAATTATCTCGGGAGACTCCTGGCAGAGGGAGGAGAGAGGGGGAGGGAGGTGAGAGGGAGACAGAAAGAGAGGGAAGTGAGAGGGAGAAGGAGAAGAGATATATACTATATATACTAATTATACAGAAACAGAAACATTTTAAAACATTGTTTCTGCCTGTTGTAAGAAACAAACGGAAGACAACGACAGACAGACAGACAGACAGACAGACAGACAGACAGGCAGGCAGGCAGGCAGTAGTCACAGCAACAGACTGCCGGTTTCGACCAGGCGCTCACTACCTGAGGTCGTGCTGAGAGCACCATCTGCCAGCGAGGGTTGGCGTGCCACATCCCTGGCAACAACATTAAGCAGGGTGTGGAGCCATTGACATCACAGGTGAAGCTTAGTGCCTGAGTACAGGGTCATGTCACAGCATAGTCAAGTTCAGTGGTTCTCATTTGACGGTACCGTGGACCCCCAACAGGGCCCTAAAATATTTATTTCTGTGAATCCGCGGGTACTGATCTTTTTTTTTAAATGGAAAAACAGGGGGGGGGGGGGGGTGTGTGGTGTGGTTGTGTGCGCGCATGCGCGCGTGTGTGTGAGTTGTATATTCTTGACATGACGTTGCAATCAACCACATAATTTATTGGTAGTTTGTGATTGGCGGGAGTCTCCGTAGCTAAGTGGCCAAGCCGTCTGCTTTGCGCTCCGAAGGTTGTGGGTTAGATTCCGGGCTACGTCTTTTGGTTCACGAGAGCATTTTTCTCTGACTCCTGGGGGGTCGTCGCTGGAGCTATGGAGTTAGTGCTTTGTGCGACACTTTCGGCAAGCCGCCGTGTGGAAGGAGATCGAGCCATGTGGGATAAAACCCGGTGCAATGAAGTCGATCCTCTCGACTTTTAAGATTTTTTTTAACGATAAACTAGGCGATGTTAGTTCAGTAGTCTGCCACTGCTCACTGGACAGACAATACTTCCCCAATGCCTCTCTTCTCATGACATGACCATAGACCATTGTTTGTTTCTTGCGTATACATATAGTATACAAATATATACAAATACGTATATAAGGTCCTACTTTCGAGCGAGGGTTAATACAACAACGGACAAGAAGAGAAGGAGAAACGGAAGATGTGTCATTTATGAAATGTGAGTTCTTGCCACAAGCTGGTAAACTGGACTTAAATCCTGGCTTCTCGTTCAGAAGCAAACTACCAGTAATCATGTCTTTCATCTACTGCTTTAATACCTTGCCGTGTAGGACAGAGAGGACTTGAGCCCGAGGTATTCATGTTTCCTGGCTAGTGCAGTCGCTGCGAACTGTGCAGGTTACGATTTTCTTTGTTTTACCCCCGATAGACATAAATCCACACCTTAACGAGGAGTCGAACTTGGGTCTCCCGAACGAGAAACCCGGCATGCTAGCCACTCGGCCAGCCACTCCTCACTACGTAAAATGTGCCAGTAGGGGCTGGGGGTGGTTGCAATTCCCTGCAAAAGGACCTGCAACTCTTGTTGTTGTTGTATTGGACATGATGTGACTGTTTAGTATAAAATCAGATCATAAATATGTTTGGAAGCTGCATGCCGCCTGGCAACGTGTACATCCCGTTAGAAATGTATCCCGCACCAAGTGGCGTGAGGTGCGCACAAAACGCTAATTCATGCCACCACTCATCACTCAACACATTTGAACCCTCGCCTCCTCCTCGGGCAGCGGCAAGGTTATCGAGAGAGGAGATTAAAGAAAACGCCAAGGCAGACCCCGAGCCTGGCCATCTGAGACGGGTAAACAAGGCAACAGGAAGTAGGTAGGGCAGTGTATCCTGTCTGTCGGCGGCGGTTGCGTCATCGCCTTGCCAACATCTGGGAAGCAACAAGACAGGCGGCTCATCTGTCATGTTCGACTAAACACTGCTGGTGCCTGGGTGAGTGAGGACAGGAGGCGGCGCCGAGGGCCAAAATAGGCTGGAAAAGAGGTTTTTTAACTGATTCAGTGCCAAATACAAAGTAGGTTTGGATTATATCGGTCGACTGTACCTGGCTTGGTACACAATCATATAAACAATTATTATAATGTACAGTTCCGTTCATTGAGCATCGAAATTGGGGAATATACCACGAAACAAAACAAATAAGACGATAACGCTAGTATGGCGATTTATCGTCCTTCTGTCCAAATGGGAGGTTATATCTGGCGATATAGTATCCTTCCATACTGAGTCAATTAACTAAATCAATGAAGGTCAGCATGGCCAAATTGATAAGAACGCGCATTCTGAAACAGCCGGTGTGCTGATGCCGAGGTAGCGGGTTCAACCCCTTTACCGGTCAGTTGGGCTAACATGCTGACTTCTCGTCCGTGACTTGGAGACGTAAATTACAAGTACTTCTGAATTCGGAGAGGGTTCGCCTGATGGCGAGGGACACTGGTAGGGAAAGCTAATCCTAAGTCCAGTGCTACTATACGTAGTGCGTATGGACTACGCTTGAGTTCAAAGCGAGCGAGCGCAAAAATAATAATAATAAGAGAAGCAGCAGCAGGAGAAAGAGGAGGAGGAGGATGTGGTGGTGGTGGTAGTAGTAATCACATCCAATAAATATCACTAGTAGACGGACAGGATGTATCCCTCCCACATATTATGATACTCTATAACAATAAATATCACTAGTAGACGGACAGGATGTATCCCTCCCACATATTATGATACTTTATAACAATAAATATCACTAGTAGACGGACAGGATGTATCCCTCCCACATATTATGATACTCTATAACAATAAATATCACTAGTAGACGGACAGGATGTATCCCTCCCACATATTATGATACTCTATAACAATAAATATCACTAGTAGACGGACAGGATGTGTCCCTCCCACATATTATGATACTCTATAACAATAAATATCACTAGTAGACGGACAGGATGTATCCCTCCCCCATATTATGATACTCTATAACAATAAATATCACTAGTAGACGGACAGGATGTGTCCCTCCCACATATTATGATACTCTATAACAATAAATATCACTAGTAGACGGACAGGATGTATCCCTCCCACATATTACGATACTCTATAACAATAAATATCACTAGTAGACGGACAGGATGTATTCCCCCCCCCCCCCCCCCACATATTATGATACTCTATAACAATAAATATCACTAGTAGACGGACAGGATGTATCCCCCCCCCCCACATATTATGATACTCTATAACAATAAATATCACTAGTAGACGGACAGGATGTATCCCTCCCACATATTACGATACTCTATAACAATAAATATCACTAGTAGACGGACAGGATGTATCCCCCCCCCCCCCCACATATTACGATACTCTATAACAATAAATATCACTAGTAGACGGACAGGATGTATCCCTCCCACATATTACGATACTCTATAACAATAAATATCACTAGTAGACGGACAGGATGTATCCCCCCCCCCCCCCACATATTATGATACTCTATAACAATAAATATCACTAGTAGACGGACAGGATGTATCCCTCCCACATATTACGATACTCTATAACAATAAATATCACTAGTAGACGGACAGGATGTATCCCCCCCCCCCCACATATTATGATACTCTATAACAATAAATATCACTAGTAGACGGACAGGATGTGTCCCTCCCACATATTATGATACTCTATAACAATAAATATCACTAGTAGACGGACAGGATGTATCCCTCCCACATATTACGATACTCTATAACAATAAATATCACTAGTAGACGGACAGGATGTATCCCTCCCACATATTACGATACTCTATAACAATAAATATCACTAGTAGACGGACAGGATGTATCCCTCCCACATATTACGATACTCTATAACAATAAATATCACTAGTAGACGGACAGGATGTATCCCTCCCACATATTACGATACTCTATATTACAAACCTTCACGCCGTTCAGGCAGATGTGTGATATGAAGTCCAGGCGTACACTAAACAGTCAAAACAAGAACGGATCATGTCTGCCCCATAAAGGCCTTGACTGGGCTAACCGCAAATATTTTATTCATGGACATCACGGAGCTGTCAGTGTGGGGGAGAGCCAGAGACTTGACCTCTGTTTCTGTACGTATAGTTTAGTAGAAATGGGAACTTTATCTCTTTACTTATAGTTCTGCAAAAAAAAAAAAAAAGATCTTTATCACTGCACTTAGCAGAAATAAGAACTTTATCTTTATACGTATAATTTTGGAGCCGAACTTTCTGTGCTTAATTATGTAAGAAATTAAAAACTTCATTTATGTACGTATATTTATCAACCAACTGTTTGTGCGTATGTGGAAGCTGGAACTTTCTGTGCTTACATATATGCAGAAATATAAACTTTGTTTCTGTGTGTACTGTTATAAAGAAACTGTTACTTTCTGTAGGTATAGTTATAAAGAAACTGAAACTTTCTTTATGCATAAGAGAAGGAGGAGGATGAGGAGGAGGAGACTACAACACATAAAAACAAAATTACACCACAAAATTGCAGAGCATATACTACACCACTCTACCTAAAACACAGCCTATAAAAGTGTATTCTATGGCCGAATGAAACAACCCTATATACAGTTCCCGCAGGGAAAAAGAACTGCAGACAAGAGCTGGTTCATAGCCAACGAAAAGAAGAAGAAGAAGAAGACTACAACACATAAAAACAAAACTACACTACAAAATCAGTGTGTAATTAAAAACAAAATTAGCAGGCTGGCGGTTTCATAAACACACCCGCGTCTGCTTTATGACTTTCTCACACGATAGCGATCAACGGACGAGGCCGTCTCATTGGCCTGTATTAAACGCACGGCGTTTTCTCCTAGTATGCGGCGACTGCATTAACAGCTACGACAGGGGTTCTCAAGCGGTGTAATAGACATAGAAACGTAAAATATTCGCGGCGCATCAGGATGTTCCCTCAGTGGATTGGCGGACTGGTTAATGGACTTCAAAGACAATGTCTATAGCTCTTGAACTTTCCCACTGAATTTTCTGATGTCCGTATTTTTAAGTAATTAACTCTTCTTCGTTCCTCTTTCGAGAGGAGCTCATAAATAAATACGCAATAGGTCAGCATGGCCGAATGGATAAGAACGCATGTTCTTAAACATCCAATGTGCGGATGTCGAGATACGGGGTTCAACCCCTACACCGGACAGTTGGACTAAAATGTTGACTTCTCGCCCTTGACTTGGGGACGTGAATTTCAAGTACCTCTGAAGTCGGAGTGGGTTCGCCTGATGGTGAGGGATACTGGTAATAGGGAAAGCTAATCCACACGCAAAATTCAGTCCAGAACTATAAGAAGTAGTGTGTATGGACTATGCTTGAGTTCAAAGCGAACGAGCGGGCAAGCGCAAAAAAAAAAAACACACACACACATTGTTTGGCGCTCAATGAAGTAGAAATAAGAAGAGACTAGAGAACGCACTACACAAAATACAAATTGAAAGCTATAGTTATCGACCGGGATTCGAACCTGTCACCTTCAAATGACAACAGCCCCTATCTGCAGGAACAAGTGTACTTCGATGCATGGCCAACTAGACACCCTTTAAAGAAGGTGTCTATATTAGCCAGGTCTATCATCCACATAAACCCACAACTATGGCATATGGACAGAATTCGTATCTAACCATTGAAATAGCACAATAGGTCTCAGAATTGTATATTCAATGAAACCAGTAAATAGCAAACACATCAGACTCTTTCTCGAGGAGTGCGTCAAACCTATTTATACACCTCACAGGTCAGTATGTTCGACTTCTGCGCGCATTAGCTTCCTCTAGACCAGTGTTTCCCAACCTTTTTTGTACCATGCACCACTTAAGCCTTTCTAAAATTCATATTGCCCCCCTCCCCCGCCCCATGCCCCCCCCCTCAACATATACATTATTTTTAATATTCAAAAATTGAAATGTTCACTAAAGAAACTTGAATGATAGGTTTTAGGAAGAAATCACTAGGTAATTATTGAGCAAACACAGTAAGTAAATTTTCAAAACATATAATGGAGAACTGAAATTCAAGCACAAAATAATTTTAATGAAAGATTTTTCTATATTATTTTAATTATTAGTAATTATTTATTATTTAAATTTAGTGAGATCCTTGCGCTTGATGCTTGCTGCAAAGAGATCTTATGTCAGGTTCCAATTTAGTTAACTTCAGTCTCAAGTCTCCCCGTTTTGTTATATTCAGCCGATTTCTTCCATTTTCGAATTGCCCCCCTTAACAGTCAAATTGCCCCCCTGTGGGGCGTGGGCCCCACGTTGGGAAACACTGCTCTAGACAGATTCCATGCAAGATCACGGGTGTTATTGTACTTCACATCGGAAGGTTCTCTAGCGCTCCTATGTTACCGCAGCCTATACGGGAAGTAATGAATACCTCTAGACCAGTGTTTCCCAACGTGGGGCCCACGCCCCACAGGGGGGCAATTTGACTGTTAAGGGGGGCAATTCGAAAATGGAAGAAATCGGCTGAATATAACAAAACGGGGAGACTTGAGACTGAAGTTAACTAAATTGGAACCTGACATAAGATCTCTTTGCAGCAAGCATCAAGCGCAAGGATCTCACTAAATTTAAATAATAAATAATTACTAATAATTAAAATAATATAGAAAAATCTTTCATTAAAATTATTTTGTACTTGAATTTCAGTTCTCCATTATATGTTTTGAAAATTTACTTACTGTGTTTGCTCAATAATTACCTAGTGATTTCTTCCTAAAACCTATCATGCAAGTTTCTTTAGTGAACATTTCAATTTTTGAATATTAAAAATAATGTATATGTTGAGGGGGGGGGGGGGCATGGGGCGGGGGAGGGGGGCAATATGAATTTTAGAAAGGCTTAAGTGGGGCACGGTACAAAAAAGGTTGGGAAACACTGCTCTAGACAGATTCTATGCAAGGTAGTGGGCTTTCGACATCCGGTCGCCAACATGGCGGTTAGGCATTGAACCGTTAAGGCCTGTGGCGTGTTTATGCTTGTAGCTACGGTTTGCAATCGCATTTTCCTCATGTTGGACTGGTAGTACATGGTTCCGTCGCCCTGCTACTGAGTGAGTGCGTGGGCGACACTGTGAGCTGTGAAATTCGCGTGGAATGCTTTTACATATGTCCTGTACAGTGACCTGCATGTTTGGAACAATGGCTACTGGCTGTTGCTGAATTGATTGATTTGCCTTTTCGGTTCACGGGTGCATTTTTCAGGAGACTCCTGGGAGTCGGCGCTGAAGCTACGGAGTTCGTGCTTTATGCGACATTTTCGGCGGGTCGCCCTGCGGTAAAAGACCGAGCCACGTGAGAAAACCCGGGTCAATTAGGTCTTTCTGGTGACTGCCGAGTCCATCGACGATGAACTGTGGTTTTCGTGGATGAATTTTGTGTTGGCATTCTGGCGGTGGCATTATGAGCAGTGTGCCTGTGCGGGCTGTTGGATTTCCGAGACTCCTGTCTTGTCCACTTTTCACATTGGGCAGTGGGGAGCACTTTGTGTCCTATTCACTGGCACAGGAATGGAACATAATGGGGACGACCCGTTGCCGTGAAGTTGGAACCTCGACTAACTAACTGTAGTGGGCGCTATCTACCCTTGTGCTTCTCACCAGACGGTTCTCTCGTACTGCTGTGTTACCGCAGCTTTAACGAGAAGCAGTGCATGACGTAAGAGGCAGAATAATGAGGAGTGAAGCGTGACTAGCTAGCCCATCACGCAGACACCTTTAGCTGCGAAGTCCAACAACCAAAGAGCTGGTTAAGGAACTATACTCCACTAGGGGGAGTTGGAGGGGTGGGTGGGTGGGGGAGAGAGAGAGAGAGAGAGAGAGAGAGAGAGAACAAACTTTATTTTCAAAGGGTTAAGAATTGGGCACGCAGGCCCGTCTAACATTCTGCCCTTCTATCACTCTTTTTCATACATTATTTCATTCACACATCATTCAAGGCTATCAGAGAACAATATAAAAGATATGCATTATAAAGGCAAGGGCAAAATGCGAACATCAATACTATACTACTTAGTAATATTAGCTAATGGTGTGACACTTGTTATTAGCCATGTGGAATATACTGGGGGGGGGGGGGAGTTGGAGGGGTGGGTGGGAGGGAGAGAGAGAGAGAGAGAGAGAGAGAGAGAGAGAGAGAGAGAGAGAGAGAGAGAGAGAGAGAGAGAATAACGTGTATAAGAAGAAGAGAATCTTCGCTCGGTGCACAAAGTCCACAATACCGTCTGGGATCCAAGAGTCCATACACCAAAATCCCAAACACTATGTGTTAGGAAGTCTCGTAGTTTCTTCTTCTTCTTCTTCTTCTTCTTCTTCTTCTTCTTCTTCTTCCGCGTTAGTCCGGAGTTTTCTTTTTCTTTTTCGGACGTGATTGCGTTGTGCATGTTTACAACAGAGCTGCGTTCTTGCGCCGTTAGGCCGACACATCCGACTTCTGCGGGCATTTGTTGACCGGGTTAACCTTCCCGGGTCTCCTAGTTTGAAATGCAGCTTCAGCAGTGGTCTAATTGTCTCCTCTTTACAATCTTCAACTGCAGAGGGCTGAATGCACAGCATGACCACAGTAAACAAGTAAAGGGCCGGGATAAAACCTTCAGGCGCACTTTACATATGGTGCGACCCCCACATTTGTACAGACCTATCGTCACTCGAAGGTGGGTGTGGTCAATATCACGCCGGTCGCTTTTATTTCCCAGGACACTTCCTGTACCATATACAGAATACTCCTCAAGACGAACAGGCTCCTCCTGTACTGACGACGTGCAAAAACAGCATTCGGTGTGAGTTGGGTAAGAGGGAGCAAGGCAGACAGACAAAGAGGTGAAGATGGAGGGGAGAGAAGTGACGACACATCCAAGACAATAGAGACATGAAAGCCTACGCCGGTCAGTTGGACTAAAATGTTCACTTCTCGTCTTTGACTTGGGGACGTAAAATTACAAGCACCGTTGAAGTAAGAGTGGGTTCGCCAGATGGCAAGGGACACTGGTAATAGGGAAAGCTAATCCGCAAGGAAAATTCAGTCCAGTGCTATTACAATTAGCGGGTATGGACTACCCTTGAATTAAAAGTGAGCGAGCGCCAAATAAACATCTTATGTAACATATCACATATGTAATATGTTGTATTA
The DNA here is from genome assembly GCA_963921405.1 of Cepaea hortensis. Lineage (NCBI taxonomy): Eukaryota > Metazoa > Mollusca > Gastropoda > Stylommatophora > Helicidae > Cepaea > Cepaea hortensis. Next base: position 444,578,325 of record OY992876.1, on the reverse strand, counting down.
ATCAGGATAGAACCGGGTGGCATCCAAGGTCCTTCCCAGCAAAAAGAAGAAAGCACTGTATATACGAAAATCTCATTATGGCATCAGCACCTTGTCACACCAGGAATGTCCCCGTTTAGCTACAAGTTAAAGAACCACTGACCAAGGTTAGACTAACCCCATTGTCGGAGAATGGGAAGAAGGGCGATGAGCAGGAATTGGAAGTTGCGCCTGAGACACAGAGGGTCTCAAAGTCGACGGTACCGCCCACTGGTGGCCAGTATCTGAATAGGCGAAATGAAAAACTGTACTAATACTTTCTTTTACAAAACGTTGCTATTCTATTCACCAGGGTTGTCTTCAGCGTCGAGTCAGTCGCTAAAAGTTGATGTGCGATTTCTGCTGTATGTACCGGACGACATGCAGTGAAATATGCTAGGCAATAACTCGCCCAGTGTATTGTTCATGTCTTCGTTATTCAAATATACGAAAACCATTGTACTTTATGATGTTGTTGGGAGGTTTTCGGGAGAATTGAGACTTTTATACTGCGAAATCTAGACCAGCCATCCCCGCTCTGTACGGACTGAGACTAAGGTATATTTCAGCTGTGAAGGGGAAAGAAAAGCAATAGGATCGACTTCACTGTACAGGGTTTTATCCCATATGACTCGGCCTCTTTCTGCAGGGCGGCCCGCCGAAAGCGTCGCACAAATCACAAACTCCGCAGCTCCAGCGACGACCCCCAGAGTCTTGGAGAAAACTGCACCCCAGAACCGAACGACGTAGTCCGGAATTGATCCGATGACCTTCGGAATGCAAGGCAGGCGGCGTAACCACTTGACCATGAGACTCCCTGCTTCAGCTCCGAGATACACGAACTTGGCTTTCAGGACCCATCTATACGCTAACGCACTGACTGTGTGGTACTGGCCCCATATTTGTATACACAGTCGGCACACCGTGGGTGTCTTTACCTTCCATGACATTTTCAGTACCCATTATAGGCAAGCCGACTCGATGGAGATTCGAACTCATGAACACTCGGCCTGCAAGCAAGCGTGCTACCACTGCGCTACCACAGATCTCTTGCTTTGCTTGTTTGTTTGTTTGTTTTTTTTTTTTGTTTTTTTTTTATGTAGAGTTAGCTAACATGTACTTTACAGGTCGTGGCAGTCAACTCCAGCATTTGTGAGCTGTTTGTGATTTACGAGGCGAGTTTACTGTCAGTAGTATGACATTACTTTCTCAACGACAGGCACTCATACCATTGTATGAAATGGTATGAAGGAGTACTTCGAAGCGGTGTCTGGTCAGTCATGCGTCGAAGGGCACTTGTTCCTGCAGCGAGGCGCTGTCGTCATTTCGAGGTGCCAGATTCGAACCCCGGTGGGTTATCTACAGCTTTTAATTTTAATGTTATCCAGTGTGTCCTCTAGTCTCTATCTCTTTCTTCTACTTCTAAACGCGCCAAAATACACGTAGCCCACGAAGTTTAAGAATCCTTGGAATAAAATACATTTCACGTGATCTGCGGCGGCCCAGAAGGTCACATTCACAGCTTTCCCCTCTTAATGAGTTTATAAGGACGGCAAGTTTTTGGCTCCAGGCATATTCTGTCCTGATATCGTTATGGCGTAATTGTTTTTTAAACCAACGTCAGGTCAATCAATGGTAGGGGTTATTCTAGGATGTGATACACACTGCGCCGCCCCTTTAAAGGGCAGAATATACAACGAAGGCTGTGGAAAGAACTGGTTGGGGATTCATTGCCGCCTTGGTTCAATGCGGAGACGGCACTGAGTGATCATTAGGAGGATACAGTATATATTTTACTGTGTTATATCACAAATAATTACTTATACCATCCATCCTTCATGTGCCATGCCGATAAGCGTGAGCGGTCATGTTTTGCCATCTCACTCGATCACCAGTGTCGTGGATCAGCTCCGTGTTCCTGTCTCGACCATGCCACGTGGCCAAGCCATCCAGGTATTTACTTCTCGGTCTTCTCCTGGGTCTCTTCCCTTCGATCTTGCCAGTTGTCACGAAGTTCTCCATATAATTTCTTCTCATAACATGCCCAAAAAATGTTGACTGTCTACGTCTAATGTCTCTAATCAGTTTACGATCTTCGTTTATTTCCGGTCCCCAGCATGGCGGATAGGCAGTGAAACGGTTTAGGCCTCTGGGTGTTTATGCTCGTGGCTACCGTTGCATTCGAATTTTCCTCATGTTGGACTGGTAGTTTACGGTTCCGTCGCCTTGCTACTGAGTTGAGTGCGTGGCGCGACGCTGTGAGCTGTGAATTTCGTGTGAAATGCTTTTAAATCTACCCGGAGGTTGTGGAGCGTGATCTGCATGTTCAGAGCAATGGCGGAGGGTCATGTCCCAGAATTGACCGGTATTTGTGCCTTATGCAGAAATGTGTGGCGGCTGGTCCTCTGGTTGACTGCCGCTTCTTTTGACGATGAACCGTGCTTTCATGGAGGACTGTTGTTTTGGCATTCTGAAGACTGCATTATTTACAGTGACATCTACATTTCGGAGAAAAAATGGCGTGGTGACTAGAAAACATCTAATAACGGAACAACAATATCTAGAGACATCGAGACTTTGCAGGATAACATCTGGTTGGGAAAGTGACTGCCAATTCCATCAGGGGTGAACTGTACTGTTCGTGGAGGACTTTTGTGGTGACATTCTGGCGGTGGCATTTTGCACAGTGTGCCTGAGCGGGCCGTTGTTTGTCGAGACTCCTGTCTTTTCGGAGAGTATCTGCCTGCACGGCGAGGAACCACCAGTCAGCACACCAATAAGCCAGACATGGGACAACGGATACTCACGCAAACCTCAGTCCCGTGTGACATCACACTGATGCTGGACAAAAGGATGTCTTCATCCGACATACAGGACTTCACGATGGAGTTCACACAGCCAGCGAACGCAAGCAAGCAAGCAGATAATTCTTACCTAGCTTACATAATTTGAGACAGACAGACATGGCGACATAAAAAGAATAAATACAGTTATACATAAAGAATTCTTACATAGCTTACATAATGACAGACAGACATAATAAAGCAAGCAGCAGAGAAATCCATTTGAAGGAGAGACGGAGTTGGGGGATGAGAAATAAAAAGAAAAGAAAACAGCGCGCGCGCGCAGACACACACACACACACACACACACACACACACACACACACACACACACACACACACACACACACACACACACACAAAGAGACAGACAACCACACAGACATGTAAAAAATAAAAAACCGGTGTCAACGGAACCAGTATGCAAAACAGCCCAGGCCTAGACATTTCGTGCAAATTGCTTTGTGCCCCTACTTACCACGATTACCGGATTAGGCGACAGGGCTTCTCCTCATTTGCTGTGCCAGGCTTCTACTAACTGCTGTAATTTGTTAGGACTAGAACATTCTAGTAGTCCCGGGCTGGGAATCAGCCAGACAATGGGAGGATAACGTTGCTAACAGGGGAGAAGAAATTAAAAGCAGCATAGAGGCATAAAATCGTGCAAATGCGATTCTGATGCGGAATGGCTGCACTAGAAAAGGGAAATACGAGTCCAGGAAATTCATAACAATTAAGACGGGATCTTCTTGTAAGAACATGTAATCCTTCTTGTATGCGCCTAATTTTTCTTTCAACGCCCACAAACAGCCAGATCCGAGCGCCAATTATGAAGAGGCATTCAAAGAGAAAGATGAATTTAAATAAGTATATTCATATTGTGAATTTAGAAGCCGGAGACAAACAGCGACGGTTCGGTTTGGAATAGATTTCAAGAATTGCATCGTCAAGCTGCTCAAGATCATGTCTTAGTACATTATCACTGAGCTACCATATGTCTGTAAGCGCCGAATGTTGGGCGGCGCTCATCAAAACCCGATATTGTACCAACGGCTTTGTCACCGGGGAGAGCAAAATACAAAAGCAAAAATAAGGGGGCGGGGGATTGTGTGTGTGTATGTGTGTGTGTGTGTGTGTGTGAGAGAGAGAGAGAGAGAGAGAGAGAGAGAGAGAGAGAGAGAGAGAGAGAGAGAGCCAGCCTTATCCTGTGCGAGGGAATGCAACCCAAAGACTACATGTCATAGACCAGACTCCATGTCTTGGTCAGCAACTGGTCTAGGATCGAAACTCTGACAGGCGGACAGTTAGAACATTGATTTACTTATCCGGCAGCTTCTGCAGCGTGTCTTGTTCCAAATGTATTGGTGCTAGCTTTCCTCTGGAGTAAACTAGGCAGGCAGAGAGAGAGAGAGAGAGAGAGAGAGAGAGAGAGAGAGAGAGAGAGAGAGATCAAGCTGCATGGATACGCGCGATCGTGTTAATGTGAGTCCCGGGCACGAAGACCAGAAGCACCGCACACGATGATAGCCTCGCTGTCGCAGTGGCCAGCACGCTTGTCTACCGGCCCAGTGGTCTGGGGTTCGAATCCGTAACGAGACTAAATGTTAATATTGACCTGCGCTCCCAGGTCGACCCGGCCTAAAGTAGGTACCAGAAAAGGCCGTGGGAAGTAAAGGCGGCCCACATCAGCCATTGAGTTTCGAACGGCTATATAATAATATGGGGTTAGCACAATATGACAAACAGACCCCAAGGCATTAGTGGTGTGGGTTCTGAGTATAGTGCAAGTACGGCATGGAAGAAGAAGAAGCAGAAAAAGAAGAAGAAGAAGAAGAAGAAGAAGAAGAAGAAGAAGAAGAAGAAGAAGAAGAAGAAGAAGAAGAAGAAGAAGAAGAAGAAGAAGAAGAAGAAGAAGAAGAAGAAGAAGAAGAAGAAGAACTAAGTGGTGGTGGCGACGGGTGTGAAAGAGGACTGGGAGGTCGAGGACTCCCCAAGCTTAGAGTCTTGAGTTGTCAAACAAATTCGAACATTCAGAACGCCATTCCGCGGCGACATGTGCGAAACAGACCGCGCACTATGTGGACAAGTATCATTCGGTACCTCACCAGCCTGTTTCTCCTTCCACAGCTCGTCTTGAAGCAATTCTGTCCACAGCCCGCCTTTCATCTTCCCCGGATCATGTGCTTTCGGCCTTTGATACCCGCGCCGTGGCGCCCTGTTCCACATCACGTATCCACAACCTTAGGGCAAGGTCTACAACCCAAGCTGCTGATTTCCATTATAGAAACAAGAAGAGCCTTTGCCCAGAACACAGCGCGCGGCTGGCCGAACATCAAACTCTAATGCAAGCAGTAGAATTGATCCTGTATGTTGCAGGGAAGACAGCTGGCCGGGCACGAATCTCTGCAATAATGCGCAGCAGCAGCACGTGGATGCTGTTTAGTTTCTGGCCTAATGTTTCTGGCCAGCTCCATGTTTCTGCCATCAGAAGCCAGCCGCCCCGATGTTGTTGCATTGTGTGTCTGTTTTGCCAACATTTCCGTGCCTGGAAGGTCAGGGGTTAGCGTTTGCACAGAAACGGAACACCGGGTTCCATTCCACGTGTTTGCCATTTTGCCTTTTGTGTGCCTGCTGATCCTTGCCGTGCGTTTATTGAATGTCAAAACATGGGCATATTCTGCAGCCTTGCCATCGATACAAGATCGCAGCAGTTCGTTTGGGCTCCAGGCAGTTTTGGCGGGAAGATTATATGAAAATCTATGACATGTTTAAAGGGAATTTAACCGATTAAGTGCCATGGTGTGATTAACCGTCTTAAGCGATTTCCCGTATCTGCCGTAGGCTTACATATCGCCGAAATGTTGTCAGTGAGTTTTAATACAACATGTCTGCTATCATATTAAGAAATTTTTTTTTTTAAGGTCAGTACAGTGACAACCCCATTTCCCGCAATCCAATTTTGTTAGGTCAAAACTTACTTTTTGTTTGACTCTGAATCTGTTAAAGACGAGAGGCCCAACTTAACCGCACCAAGTATATCCCATACAGCTCGGTCTATTTCCGCGGGGCGGCCTGCCGTAAAGCGTCGAACAAAGCCCGAACTCCGTAATTCTAGCGACGACCCCCTGGAGTCTCCGAGAAAACTGCGCTCGTGAGCCGAATGTAGAGTCCCGAATGGACCCCACAACCTTCGGAGCGAGAGTGCTTAAGCGGTTTAACCACTTGGCCTACTTCAACCGATGGCAATCTTCCAGGGACACACATTCTGTTTCTCACAGGAATTAGATGATGTCATATAAAACAGTCGCCATTTTCCTATGCGGAACTTCTAGGTTGTGGATTGTTGTCTTGGGAACATATCAACAAAAACAAGATCTATATCTTCTTCTTCTTCTTTGTCTTCTTCTTCCTCGTCTTCGTGAATTTAAGTGGAGATTGTTAGCGTCCACAACTTGTACCCGGCACATCCCTTTTTTTTTTTCATCCTTAGCCGAGACCGGCTCCGTGGCCGAGGCGTTAGCAGCTTTCTCCGCTAACTCCGAATACTCTCGTCACGTGACGCGACGAGAATTAGCAGTGGTTCGAATCGCAAAAGTGACTTATGAGAGTATGGAGCCGGTCGCTCAAAAAGTCGTGGCGTGCTGATGAGCGTAATCTAGCCTAGGAATCAACATACAGCTGAAAGATGCTGGTGTTGACCGCAATATCCTGAAAAAAAAAAAAAAAAAAAAAAAATCCTTAGCCGAGAAGGTTAGGGATCTCATGTCACTACCAAAGACATTAAGGGCCCTATGTCGGTAACAGATGATCTCCAGATGGGTGTATCGGACGCGAGACATCTTGCTTATGGCCGAGAAGTTTGAAGTTTTCCGGAAGGCTGTTATGGGAGCAAGTTTCTGCAAAGGACATGCTACTGAATGAATAAATGAATGAATATCGGTAGTTAAGCAGGTAGCATGCGAAATCAAGGACATAAACCTCACAGCCACGTCTACCTTCCACCCCCTTGTTTTGGCTCTCTGAGTATATCTCGAATCTCAAACGCCTTCTTGCCCGTGGCACTATTTGCTGCGGATTAACGCTTCCGTCGCTGCATGTGTGAACGGGCAGTAGTCTCGCTGTGTAATGTGCTATTTATGATGATGACTTACTTCCCGTGTTAAGCCGTGACAGGTAAATATGTTCTTGAGTGTTGTGGTTTGTGACAAATTAGATCTCTCTCTCTCTCTCTCTCTCTCTCTCTCTCTCTCTCTCTCTCTCTCTCTCTCCCTCCCTCTCTCTCTCTCTCTCATTTCGTTTCATACTATCTATACTATCTTGTTACTAACTGTTTCTCTATCGCCGTCGCCCGCTCTAAGGGCCTCACTCCACCCCATGTCTCCGTTTCCAAATATCTCTCATTTTCACTGTTTCTCTCTCGCCGTCACTTGCTCTAAGTTAGCCACTTTAGAAACTTTTTCTAAATTCCTTTTTAATTATATAACCTGCATAGTTGGATAGCTCTTGACAAAAACTAATCCAACGGTACCTTAGTCAAGTCTTCAGGTCAATTTTAAGCCGAGATATTAATGTTTGTGTGTAAGTTTATCCTTACATACAATAATGGGTGTTGAATGTAAACATGCATTCATTATCACTGAAATCGCTCTGAATATTCCATAACAATATTAAATGTTCCTAGCTGGAGTAAAACTGTCATCTCACGGGATTGAAACACCGCATTACGGCATGCGATCTTCATAATTTCAGCGTGACATTGATTGCCAACTTAAATGGTCTAACTCCCCCGATGTGTCTCCACCTTGCCGTGGTGGGGGAGTTTGCGTGTCCCATCGACCCCATGTGCTTGCCGATGGATGAAAACTACATATCGGACGGCTCGTGGGATAGGGACCAGACTAAGAGAGACACAACCTGCTGCTCTGCAGGTAAGACTGAGGATAGCAGTCAAAATCAGGCAAACGATCCCAAAAATCTCAGTCCGGACATAACAAGGCTCCCATCCGAGGTGTATGGCTGAACGTCTCTAAGCCATAAACCCTCGGAAGTGAGAGCCTGGCCGACACAAACCTTCACCACAATTGTGGTGAGGTGCTGAGCACGCTACATGCTTGGCGGAGATACGTTCGATAGTAGTATACAATGTCCTAACTACTTAGTATTTGTGGTGGCAACCACCGATATTTTACTATATAAAAAGTCTATCACCACAACCGAAACTTCACAAAACCGGCCCACAATTGACCCAGATATTTTGAACTTGGCGGGTGTTTTTCTTGGTTCTGGGTGACTACTTCCGGTTGTCACATCCGATCGCGAGTGGCGGGGCGGACAACGAGACAAGCCCCGGTCATGTGGAATACTTATATAAGTAGACCAAATAGTCGCCAGGTTCGAGTCCCAGTGTGCGCGCGTGTGTGTGTGTGTGTGGTGGGGTCACGTGATGTGATCGAACCCCAGTCATATCGACCCTTCGATGAGGAGACCGAAGTCAGTATGACAGAAAAATGATTTATTTCATCTCTCGAGCGAACCCGAGGATCCACTGTTGGATTGCATGAATAAACTTTTTTGCACAGCTCAGTATGCTAATTCGAGAGAAGGCCCGACCCCATGTATAATCATTAAACACTTGGTGAAAATCTGGTTTAGGAATATTCTAACCGGCCATAGAATGTTATTTAAAATTAAACCTAAAAACTTAATTAAACCCTCTGAATTCTTGTATGTATAGTGGACCATATTAATTGCAATAAAAAAAACTCTAATCCCCGTTTAAAATAAGCCATAAGTTCCCGAGATATACATTAAATTATGTAATATTATTAAACAAATAACGTCCCCTTTTACAAACATAAATAGAATTAACCAAGGGAGATTAATCGTGGTCCCTTGGCTCAAACCAGAATTGTTACCCTTGAATGCCCGGTTACCTGCGCGACCAGGTAAAGATCATGCTTCACCGAACACACCCCAGCGAGAAAAACACAATGACTACCCAGCGACGACTGTACGAGATTAACCGATACCACTGAAGCCGAACTGAATTCCTCTGAATGCTCTACGAGAAGTGAGACTTTTGCAAGAACCAAGTGATGACTGTGAATCTACAACAATGGCCAGACTGCGAGAGCAGCAAATTAAAAGAGGGGTGGCCAAACAAGAACACTACGCAGGAAGCCAAAGAAGATTGATAAACCAACACAGAACTGGCGTCGTTAGCCGCTACACGCTGCGGGATTTGCTGAGGAGGGGATCCGAGCACTTATGGACTGAATGGTCCGATGTGCAACGAGGATGATCTGTCGACTAACTAACTAACTAACTGAAGCCGAACACCTAAGGGATTGTCAATTAATGTCGACGTTCTTCAATGCGTATTGTAGATAGCGATCAGAAGACATCCAGGCCTGTGAAGGGAATATTTGCGCCGAAATAAAAATATAGCTTATATGAAGGTGTTTTACAAATGGTTTGAAATATGTAAATATAAATAGATATGTATGTATTTATGAATTTATCTATCTATATATTTATATATGAATGTATTTCTATAGCTGTATGTAGGTTGTCCCAAATGGGTATATACACGTACTTGTCTTGATGACTTGGTCACGCGGGATATATGTGCGCGTCTGTGTGCGTGTATATGTGTGCGCGCGCACAGGGGTGTGCTATCAATTACAGGACATCACAGTCAGTCCCAACATTCGGTGGAGTGGTGTACTTGCTGGGTAAGACTGCTGCTGTCTTATTGAACGAACGGCCGTCGTATAACGTGCGTATGCGTACGCGTATGTACATGCGCGCGTGTGTGTGTTATCAATTACAGGACGTCGCATGCAGCCCCAACATTGATTGATTGGTCGTGTGCCACCATGATTTACCGTGTCATATACGGCCAAAGCGTGGGTGTACTAGCGCATGCGTGTGTGTCCTATCAATTACACGACGTCGCAGTCTGTCCCAACATTGTTTATACAATGCATTTACAGGACGTTGCAGACAGCCCCAACATTGATTGATGTACGTGTACCATCAGGACATCTGTGTGTGTGTGTGTGTGTGTGTCTGCCCATCCGTGCGTGAGTGCTTGCGTGCGTGCGCGCGCATGTGCACGTTCATAGCAAAACTTCAATATTTGGGGAGTGGTTGTGGAGTGGGTGTAGAAGAGGTTTTCTGGTAGTAAAAAGATGGGTGGATCAAGAGGCGATGGGGGTGAAATGCGTGCATGAGATTTGTGCTTGCGTGTGCGCGCATGTGCGCGCTCGTAGGAAACTTCAATATTGGGTGTCATCTCACAAACAAAGCTATCACTCATACTATAGTTGAATCTATGTTGCTTGTCGCTTTCTATTTATGTTTCCAACTTGGTTTTTTCATGTAGAAATTTAATTGTTAATGTTTTGTACAATTTTATTGTTGAAATTTTATTTTGTTCCTTCAATTATAGTGTCTTATTACATAAGATATGTTTAATTTTCTGAACACTACACCATCAAATGCGGACACTACACCTTATCCATTGTGTGAGTGGAACACATCCACTCACTATGTGCTGAGTGGATATTGACTGCAGACCAGTCTGGTCTGTGCAGGAACGGCTTGGGGCGAACGAAATGCCCAATATATTGAAGTGAGGAATTAAAGCAGCCATGAGCAGGACGTGATTCCCTCGGTGAGCCCAGCTCCAGGGCGCTATGTGCCTGCCCTGCAATTATGGAAGCCACCCTGGATGGCGGAAAATGCCATGGACTGTCCCTGCTTTCCTGTGAGGGACGACTGTTGTCTTAACCCGTTCCAACTTGGCCAGCTGGGTTGTGGACGGTACCGCAAACAGTGAGAGTATCCCAGGAATGCTACCTGGTCAAAAAAGCACGCTTAAGCCGGCTGTGTTGGCCTACGGGTTTCGGCCCAAGGGCGCATAACAGACACGCCGCAATCACATCTGAAAAAAAAAACACTCCGGATGATCGCAAAGAAGAAGAAGAAATGGTCTAAAATTACAACATACACGTAAAAATGGATGCTAAATTTAATAATGCATAGAATAACAACGTAGTATGTCTCATAAAACGGCATTACGGATTTACTTACCACTCAGAATAGGTAGCCTGGTTCTCCAGTATAACAAGGATTCCCGATGCACCAGAAATCCAGAACGCAAAACGGGGTGGGGAAAACTATATCAAGCAGTCAGTGTCTGTTTTAACTCCATCTTGAAATAATCGTGGAATTTAACATCATGAGTACGCTTACCGTCCCCATATCGGAAACACGAAAACAAATATCCCAACGTAACCACAAGAAATATTCCGGTAAAATACGGCAAAATGAACGGCAGTACCTACTCTAAGCTCTCTCTCTCTCTCTCTCTCTCTCTCTCTCTCTCTCTCTCTCGTCTCTATATTTGCCCTGCCGGTCTTTGCTCCAGGGAACTCTCTCACCCTGTGTGTCACTCTGTTCCCCCCTACCTCCAGTCACACACACACACACACACACACACACACACACACACACACACACACACACGACCGTGGCAGTGAAGGCAATCCAGCAATCCCTGACATACCGGGTGAAAGGTTCGATCGACTTATGTGCTGATTTCGATATTATGAGCGACGGTCGTTCAGACAGCAATGGCAAGCTTCCCCCCTCCCCCTTTCAATGTTGCATTGCATGTCCTTCGCAGGACGTTGGGACCAATCCCAACCACATGTTAATTTTCTAAGCAAGTTTACGTTCAGCAGTTTGTCAATGCTTTCTAAACGAGAAGTCAACGCTAAGTCCAACTGACCAGTGTAGGGTGTGAACCCCATACTCCGCCTTCAGTGCACCGGAAGTTTAAATGCAAGTGCATGAAGCTCTGCGAACACGTAGCCCTCGTGCGGTATGCTAGTGAACGTAAGATTGGCCAGTAAGTCACAGAACAGACAAATGCTGAGGATGATTTGCAACATTCTGTAACAGAACTTGCAACTAATTTACTTTGTGTTTGTTTGGTTGGTTGGTTGGTTGGGTTTAGTTAGGTTACCTAGGTAGGTTGGCTACCTTGGTAGGTAGCTGTGTAGCTTATCTAGGTAGATAGGCAACATACGTAGGCAGGTTATGTAGGTTTGTAAGTTATGTAGGTAGGTAGGTTATCAAGGTAGGTAAGCAGGTATCGTAAGTAGGTAGGTGTAGGTAGGTAGGTGTAGGTAGGTAGGTAGGTAAGGAAGGACGGGGAAAGGGAGGGATAGACGGATGGACGAACAGACGGACTGATAGACGGATCGATCGATACATTGTTACCTTGGATGGAATCTGTCTAGAGCAGTGGTTCTCAACCGGTGGGGAATTCCCCCACCCCAGGGGGGAATTTTAGGGTTTCCGGGGGGAGGAGGGGAATTAAGTTTATTTCAATATCGCATTAATACAAGAACCAGTTACTTGATATTGTTTTTCCCTCTAAATTTTACAGTTCTATACTTTTCGCCCTAATGAAATTCGTTTTATAACGGGTGTAGACCCGCAAATCACGATTTATGTAGATGTCTAGACTTGTTCTTGTATGTGTTATTAAATTTAGCTTCCATGTTTATGTATACTGTGTAAAGGTGGGGGGGGGGATTTATAGGGAGGACATATGAAAGGGGGGGGGATGACGTTCTGAACATATGGTAAAGAACATGGGCCAAAAAAGGTTGAGAACCACTGGTCTAGAGGAAGAAAACCTTGCACAAATGCATTCCGAAATCGGACACACTGACCTCTGAGGTGCATCACTAGGTGTGTCTTTCCCTGAAAGAGGAATGAGGACAGTTGAGTCAATACAAAGACAAAAAGTGTTCTGCTGAAAGAAACACAAGAAAGGCGAGGTACTTTGGCTACATCAAACGATATAACAGTCTAGTGAAAACCACAATGGGACGGGACTGTCAGAGTACAAGAGCTGGCGGGCGTCAAAGATAAATGCAGGGATAACAGCAAGATATGGCCAGGATACAGTTTAGCAGAATCTACAGCGAAGGGGCAGAACAAAATCTTTTAGGACCCATTACCGCCGACTTGCACTGCGGAGATTAGAACTAGTTGATGTCTAAGTTCCGAACAATAAAAACAACACCAACACTCATTCACAAAGCGTAGACTGTGTACGACGCTACTCTGGCAATAATGATGAATTTACAGAGCCTACCCACATCAGAAGTGTTAAACTATGTGTAAAGTTGGTGGTAAGGAGCCGCTGTAGCGCAGTGGCAAGCACGCATGTCTGCCTGCCGATCACGTGATCATCGGTTCGAATTGACGTCGAGGGTGTCTTTTGTTTCAACTGCCCGGGGCTCCTAAATTGACCCAGGATAAAATAGGTACCAGGAAATGTCTCTTCGTATTTCCTTCGCTTGAAATGCATTGTTTGTAACTACAATGTTGTCGCTTGTATAAGCTTTTATAAACTTCGTTGTTCTTTTTTTTTTTTTTTTTCAAGTTCACCCAGTCGCAGGTCAGCAAGGCTGAATGGGTAAGAACGCATGTTCTTAAACACCCGTTGTACTGATATCGAGGTAAGTGGTTCAACCACTAAACCAGACAGCTGGACCAAAATGTTGACCTGTCGTCTTTGACTTGGGGACGTAAATTACAAGGACCTCTGAAGTCGGATTGGGTTCGCCTGATGGCAAAGGACACTGTTAATAAGGAAAGCTAATCCGCACGCAAAATTCAGTCCATCACTACTATAAATAGTGTTATAGACTACGCTTGAGTTCTGACATAAGCCTGGGTCATTGACAATGAGTTGAGTGACCGGGTATGAGAAAGAATGGGTGAAAGTGGGAGACAGTAAAGTGACTGACCTGGCAATGGGGAAAACAGCCAGTCCTGAGAAATAAAATAGTGAGGGTAGAGAAAAACCCCTAGGGTGGATGGGGCGAGAGATAGTGTATTGGTGTGTTGAAGTCAGGAGACTTCAGAGAGTTGAGTTTTAGACACCGAACGAGTCGGTAGTCCGGTAGTCGACGGAGAACTGTGTTGTGTGATTCTCCGAGCTGTGAATGCAGTCCTAAAACCCAGAGTGGGTTAGATAGTGAGCAGAGGCTCCGACCCAGTGGGTGGGTCGTATTGTGTGAGATCCAGCCGTGGATAGTAGCTGGATTACCTGTATTGTGAATTTGAGATTCAGCAGGCCGTGAGAAGGCATTGATGTGTGCGTGTAGAGTTGTGAGGAATATATATATCTCTTCGGTGGATTACATTGTGTTCTGGATTTATAAACATGTTCTGTTTGTCCGTGTTCTTTCTGTAATAAAGGATTATGTGCGCCAACTCAATCTTGTTTCATGACTGGTGAACGGGCACTGCAGGGGTGAGTTATATTGTAAGACATTTAGATAGCTCAATTGACACACCAGGAGTATCGTTACCTAGACAATGACCATCACACGACCATATCACGAACATATCATCGTAAGAACTTCGTGATATTATCATCAAGAACGTCATGTGACATCTGGAGTCTCTCCGGTCAAGGACGACGGGGATATATTGATTATCTGGAAGGCTACGTACGGTCAAGAACAATATAGACATTGTTGTCATTCTGAGATATCTGTGAACTCTTCGCTGAGAGAGGAGTTATTATCTGTGACTTCGTTCCATCAAACTAGTCAGCGCGCGGGGAAAATACGCGGCAGAAATCACAAGCGAACAGTCAGTTCATGTCAAGTTCACTACAGGTGAATTGGATACCAACCATATCGCTGAAGTGCGCGGGGGTGTCAGAGAATTAACGCAGCACAGATCAACCGGGAGAGTCGATTACAGTGACGGGTGTAGTCACTAGTCACAAACAGCACGGAATGTCGGGTTGAGAGGCCAGGCGCATGTGTTTATAGGTCAAGAGACAGAAGCGCCACCAGACAGCACAGGTAAATGTCGCGTGAACAAACCGGTGTTTGCTACAAGAGCGCAGTTGGACATTATCGCTGTCGGTGATAAAGACAGGATTGATAATTCAAGATATTGACAGGTGTGTGTGGCGAGGGAACGCACTGTGTGTTCGCAGGTCGACGCAGTTAATAGGACGGGGGAGAGTTACGTTACCCCTACCACAGCCGTGCGGGGGCAGAAGTGGAAAGTGTATTTTTTTTGTATGACGGAAAAGTGTCCGGTCATTTGACAGACAGTCAGTGTGGATTATTGTGACAAAGAGGACTGAGGTACTGACTTGAGGTGTCCGGCAAGGTCAAGGCTGGGGACAGTGGAAAGTTACTGAGATGTTCCATAGGGGAACTGGATAAACAAGTTGTTTTTGTGTGAAACCAGACTTTATTGTTCGTCGTTGTTAAAAATCCCTTTGTCATCATTGCTCTGTCATGAGCAAACAATTCTACAACGAATAACTATGTGTCGGCATCGCACGCATGGTCGCATACAGTTGCTAAAGAGAACTGACTGTACAAAGTTAAAGCACTGGACATGGACTGCCAATTTTTCGGTTGAACTTTGTCTTTCAACGGCAATCCATAACATTTATGATACAGCAAAGCGCCATCTCCGCAACAAAAGTAACAACATATCGAAAGAACACTGTGGATAATTATTATTACCGTCAACGTTTCCGACAGTTGGAACTGGTGATCACAACGCGAAATGAAGTAACCACTCAACAAAACAACAAGTCGCTTTGAAATCTAGCGGTGTAGACATTTCGGAAAAGTTAACACAGATATTTCCAGCGGATTGCGAATAACTATTAAAACGAACAAAAACTTTTGTGACTGATTAATAAGAACTTTTGGCGACGTATTAATAAGGACATATTTGTCGGCCAACCATCTCAACATTTTTGTTTGCTCTGATCGTTTTAACTGTCGTTATCGTTTGTGGACTTATATATATATATATATATGGATATGTTATTACATGTAATTGTTGATAGGCACTTTTTGCGATCTCTATCTACATCAGGATAGGCCTTGTGAAACGTGGGTATTTCTGGTGCTTAAGATATTGGATTGTAAGGAAAACGTTAATGAGTTAGCGTGTCATGCAGTGGCATTGGAATAGTCCTAACCAATATCTAGAGCCGAGTTGTCTGACGTCAGATTTGTGTATATTTTTACGTTATAATTTTTCCCCTTTTTCTTTCTTCTTTTCGTTATATTTACATGATATTTGTTGTGGTCGGATATATGTTATTATTGTGATCTTTCGTCATGTCTGCTGTCTAGTGGTCTTTGTCAGTTTATATTTATATATTACGCGCACTGTGGGTGTCCCTACACAAGCTTGTGGTTGTTACTGTAGTTTATTTCTTTGTGATCACCGTCTCCATGTACTTGGCTTGTGAGTCTAGCATTTTATAGAAAACACTTACTGTTATCATCCATTTGTTTGTATATGTATTTATATGTATGTTTAACAATATTTCCAGGGTCTTTATGAACTTGTGGTCATAGATATATAGATATAAGGCAGTATAGGTAATATTTTCCCACCTCACTACCTAGTGCTTATAGAGTGACTGGGTGAGTACAGAGTGATATTTTAGCACTACGAATTTACGTACACAAGGATTTGTGGTGTACTTAGGGAAGTGACACTAAGACTAACAGCAGAGTCGACACAATTATAGTTGGGTGACAGACAGCAACGTGTCCACAAGTACAAGATGCCTACTTTAATGGAATATATTGAAGCAGGTGAAAGAATAGGCCTGAAAGGTAAAGAGTAACAGGAGTTTGCAGAAGCAAAATTGAAAGAAGTTCAACACTGGGAAAGAGAGGAGAGGCATAATGAACGCGAGGCAAAACGCCTGCAGGAAGAACAGTTAGCTGAAGCCCAACGCCTACAGGAAGTAAAGTTAGCTGAAATAGAAAACAAGCGTCTACAGGAAGAGAGAGAGAGAGACACACAAATGGAACTTGAAAAATTAAAACAAACAAATGCGGTGGAAATCGAGAAAGAGAAGATTAAGATGGAAGCTGAAATTGCACTCAGAAAATTAGAACTATCTTCGAAAGGTCAAAGTGAGGAAAGCAGAAGACCTTCACAGTCGTCACAGAGACTAAAACTGCCATATTTTACGGACCGGGACAACCTTGAGGCCTATCTTTCAAGATTCGAATCATCTGTGAAAACTCTAGGCATCCCGGAAGCAGAATATGCGATGCGGCTGGGCGAATATTTAACGGGTAAGGCCCTAGATACAATGTTTAATTTACCTGTGGAAGAAAGAAACAACTACACTATTTTGCGTCAACGTCTGCTTACGAAGTTCCAACTAACTGAGCATGGATACAGAACAAAGTTTAGACAGTTAGGGCCAGAGACAAATCAGGATTTCACAGATTTTGGTAACACTGTAAAGAATACATTTAACAAATGGATGGAGCTCGCAGAAGTAGGGAAAGATTTTAATAAATTAGTAGATTTAGTGTTAAGAGACAAAGTATTAGCTTCATGTAATACCAATTTAGTGGCTTTCTTTGAGGAACGTAAGCCAAAGGACATAGACACAATGTTTCAGTTAGGGCAAAACTACATGACTGCACATCCTAACGTATCTATTGGGAAACTAATGAGTGAGGAAATAGTCTGTGCAGCGTACACTAAACAGGACCAGAATCCAGTCATCAGACCAAGGGCGAAAAGTGTGGATTCAGCACAGAAAGTTGAGCAGCAAGAACTTCAAGATAATGGTTTCCGAGGAAACAATGTTGGTAGAGTAGGACGGTACCCATATAGAAGAGGAATTTCCAGAGACGTCCAAATTATGCCGGATGTTGGAATTGTGGGAGCTGGAGACACAAGGCAGCGGAGTGTGACGTGCAGCCAGCCAGTGATGCAACAAGTAATGCAAGGAAGGAGATCATCTGTTTCAAATGTGGAAAGAAGGGGCATGTCAGCCATCAATGTAGGATGAGAGAAACAGAGCACTCAAATGCAGCGCAAGTAATTGAGACGCTGAACAATGAAGATTGTAGTGGGTGCAAACCTCTTTTTGAAAAAGACAGTCAGCCAGTCCTAATATGTGGTCATACAGTGAAAGCAGGATCAGCAGTGCATGAAGGAGGAAGTCTGAAGCTGCATCAGGGATTTGTCAATGATAGACCGGCGTTAATAATTAGGGATTCCGGATGTACGTCTATCGGAGTGAGGAAAAGTTTAATAGATCCCTCAGATTTTATAGGGAAAAAGATTAGATGCATAACATTCAACGGCACAGTAGAGTTCTACCCATTAGCCATAATAACAGTAAAAACACCATATATCACTGGAAGAGTGACAGCGTGTGTTTTGGACTCACCAGTGGCTGATTTGATCATAGGAAATGTTATAGGAGTTAAAGATTGTACAGAAGAGGAAGTAGTTGATTGGGACCAAAAATATAGTGTAAGCAGTAACGAGGTAGTTACCACAAGAGAACCTAAATTAGAAAGTATAGCTGAGGTAGAAGAGGCACTTGAAGTAGACACAGGAACTCAGGACAAGGATAGTACAGTTGAGCAGATGAGAATGGATCCCAAATATAGTGCTAGTGACTCCCAGAGACAAGATACTACTCTGAACAAATGTTTCCAAGGGTGTAGTAGAGTAGAAAATAGTCAGTCAGGGAAGGGTAGATGGTGCTTCGAGAGGAAGAACAATGTTCTCACTCGCAGGTTTTCAGATAGTGGAACTGCACGTGGGCAAGGAGCAGTACCTTTAGCACATAGAGACCAATATACTAGAACAGCTCAGGATAGTGCATGTGCAGGGCACATAGGCATAAGGCATATGCAGCAGAAAGCAAGGTGCCAGATATATGGGCCAAGATTGAATAAAGAGTTCAGACTAAACAGAGACTCAAGTGTAACGGTGCAATATGCAGATAGGAAAGTTGAGTCAGGTCAAAAGAGTGTTCGCGACATTACTGACCCAGGGCTAGGGATAGCAAACAGATGTTGTAATTGTAGAGGTACCATGAGTCATGGGTACATGAAAGGTAGACACAGCATCGACAGGAATCAGAGGAGGGTTAATGCAAGAACAAAACCACCTGATATAGGGTCGGTACACAAATAGTATTGTGTGGTCGTGAAGTAGTAAGAGACCTGCGGGTACACAAACATGATGTTTTAGATGATATGTTTATTACTATGCCGTGTTTTAGTTCATGTATTGGGATACAAGTGAGAAAGTTGTTTGTACGTATGTGTGGGGAATATGGGAGTGTACTATGAGCATTGGATGTATTATTTAGGGTGGTAGCTAAAGTGAGATGGAGCCATACTTAGGGCTACCCAGGCAATATGTCTGGGTCACATGTTTAGTAAGTTTTAGTCTCCCAATATTTGAAAACGAAGTTTTCTTTTAAGAGGGGGGTGATGACATACGCCTGGGTCATTGACAATGAGTTGAGTGACCGGGCATGAGAAAGAATGGGTGAAAGTGGGAGACAGTAAAGTGACTGACCTGGCTATGGGGAAAACAGCCAGTCCTGAGAAATAAAATAGTGAGGGTAGAGAAAAACCCCTAGGGTGGATGGGGCGAGAGATAGTGTATTGGTGTGTTGAAGTCAGGAGACCTCAGAGAGTTGAGTTTTAGACACCGAACGAGTCGGTAGTCCGGTAGTCGACGGAGAACTGTGTTGTGTGATTCTCCGAGCTGTGAATGCAGTCCTAAAACCCAGAGTGGGTTAGATAGTGAGCAGAGGCTCCGACCCAGTGGGTGGGTCGTATTGTGTGAGATCCAGCCGTGGATAGTAGCTGGATTACCTGTATTGTGAATTTAAGATTCAGCAGGCCGTGAGAAGGCATTGATGTGTGCGTGTAGAGTTGTGAGGAATATATATATATATATCTCTTCGGTGGATTACATTGTGTTCTGGATTTATAAACATGTTCCGTTTGTCCGTGTTCTTTCTGTAATAAAGGATTATGTGCGCCAACTCAATCTTGTTTCATTACTGGTGAACGGGCACTGCAGGGGTGAGTTATATTGTAAGACATTTAGGTAGCTCAATTGACACACCAGGAGTATCGTTACCTAGACAACGACCATCACACGACCATATCACGAACATATCATCGTAAGAACTTCGTGATATTATCATCAAGAACGTCATGTGACAAGTTCAAAGCGAGCGAGCGAAAAAAAAAAAAAAAAAAAAAAACAAAGTTCACTCAGTGGTCCATCTTACACTGTTGTTTCTGTAGGTCAGAAGTTATACCTAAATATGTCGTATTCGGGACAGTCCTGGAATATCTGCTGTCTGCGGCACCAATCCACATGTGCACACGTCTGATTTGTCAATGGCACCAGGAAATTTATTGGGAAATAAAGCCACATCATCCATCGAGTCCCGAATGGTCTATACAAATACAGCTAGCACCATATGCCCAAATATGTCGTATTCGGGACAGTCCTGGAATATCTGCTGTCTGCGGCACCAATCCACATGTGCACACGTCTGATTTATCAATGGCACCAGGAAATTTATTGGGAAATAAAGCCACATCATCCATCGAGTCCCGAATGGTCTATACAAATACAGCTAGCACCTATGCCCAATCTCTCCCCCCCCCCCCCCCCACCAGACGTGTGTGATAAGGGTCTTAAAGTCAAGTAAAGTAACCCGGGTCCAAAATTAGGTGTCCTCGAATGTCACATGGACAGAGACCCGTCCCTCTCAACGACAGTAACCGCCGGCCCCTTCGCTGACACCTGACAACCAGAAATCCCTCACACCAGGCAGCCCTCGACAATGTGCTCGACAGATAACCACTTCCACCGCGTGCCTGCTGTATCCACTTACCCGCAACGTAACTGAAATCAAATGGTGGCAAGTGCGTTTCGTTAATACTGCCAGAGCATCGGCATTTCTATATCTCCACACGCACATTCTGTACAGGGCACAAGTTAACGCTCACCGATACCTTGCTTCGTGTTTGTCTTTGGTGTGTTAAATATGTATACAAGGATCGCTTGCAATCCACGCTATCTCTTGACTAGTATCTGGTATGTCTCATTCTCATTGCGTTTCCGTGCTTTCCCATTACATGTGCTATCGGCTGGTAATGACTATTTCTCCCGCTCACAACGGTATAGTGTCATTTAGATATGTGGAGCCCATTCGGTTCCAAGCGACTGGCAACGCGTCGATTGGTTACTACCTCCACGATATCCGTTCTTTAACGTCTCCTATCACATGCAATGGTTTGATTGGTTGACTATATGGTTTATTTACAGAATAGTTATTGTTTTGTTGCATAGTTCGTTCGTTCGTTAGCAGGTTGATGTGTTGGTAGACTGGTTGACTGATGCTCAAAACAATGTATTCCCCAAATTAATTTAAAATGGATGCCATGAGCAAAATATTGCACGATTTCTTGCCTGGCATATTTAGCTGCATCTCGTCAGGTGCATGCTGCAGGTGTATATCACATTCAGTGATGCAGTGAAGCAGTGAAGCTGTGAAGCAGTGAAGAAATAAATGCTACGTTGGCTGACATACAAAGTACATAGTCGCCGATACTATACGAATGTGTAGAACGTTACTCCACGAAAGTCGTAACACTTAACAGGAATTAATTATTGTTCATATACTGTATTTGATAATGTATTCGACAAACAATAATCGATTGGTCAGATATATCTAAGCCAGTGGTCCTCAACCTTTTCTGGCCCATGCACCGCTTCACCATTTGCTCAGAATGTCATTCCCCCCTCCCCCTTTCGAATTTCCTCCCTACGAATTCCCCCGCCCTTACAAAGTATACGTAAGAATGGAAGCTAAATATTATAACACATACTAGAATAAGTCTAGACGTCTACATAAAAACGTGATCTGCGGATCTACTTACGTTATAAAACGAATTTCAGAAGGATGAGAAGTACAGAACCGTCAAGGAGGTGGGGGTTGGGGGGGGAGAGAATGCCCCACCAGTTGAGAAACAATGATCTAAGCATTATCTATTAGTGATTCCAGCCATTGCTATGTAAACAGAAGGACTTCCTGTTAAGTGTTAGACTTCCGTGGAGATAACGTTCTACACATTCGAACAATAACAGCGACAATGTACGGAGTATTTCAGCCAAAGTATGATTTATGTTTTCACTGCATATGATTAATTGATACTAATTTTTTGGAATACGGTGACTTTTAACTGTTTAGACAGAGGTAATGACGCTCATGGCGTTTGAGGGATGAAAAAAGAATGGGAAAGTTGGTACAAAGACTTTTCTTCTGGACCGGTAACGAAGTATCACCTATATATGAACTGTTCCAGAACTCTCCTGCCCGTCCCCAAGCTCAGAAACCAGCGTGGTATGCAAGGACGGAACTGGAACTTTACATCTGCGAAGAGAGATGTTAAAACTAACCTAGTAAGTATACCACGCGTATGTTACCGGGGCCTTCAATATCAGGAAATAACAGACACACTAAACTACCATGCATGCCGTAACAAGCCACTAAGGAGGCTTGGTGTGACTAAAGAAACTGTAGCTGAAAAATCTAACAGACAACGAACAAATCTAATGACAAAGGCAAATAAGACTCAGCTGGCTCTGTGTTAAGGACGCATTTCATAATCCCACATACCGCGTTCAAAACACAGCTGCGGACGATTTGACAGCAGACCGCCTTGCGTTGGTTTCCATACAAAGGTATGAGTGTCGGTTGTTCAGAAAGCAATGGCAAACTACTGAACGCAAACTTGCCGAGAAATCACAAACATCCAAAACACGATGGGGTTGACTGCCACGCCATATAAAGGATATGCAGCTAACTAATAAGTCAGCGAGCCGGGTGTCGGCAAGCATGTAACTCCCTCTATACTAGGGTCCGGCAAAAAGAGGACATGTCCTCCTTTTTAGCCTAATATTCTCCGTCCGGCAGACAAAGCTAAAAACCTTTAAAATGTCCGGCTTTTCTTATATTTTATGTTATAATTTTTTTATGTATTATAGTTACAACTTACAATGTATCTACACTCTACCGTATGTTAACATTCTTTATTAAAACCCAATGCTTAATAACACTTTACAACACAATCTTCTTACCAACTCTATGTTACCAATGCCAAACCTGGACAATTACAGAAAAAGAGAAAAGAAAAATCACAACAGAAATGAGATTCCTGAGAAGAATACTCAATGTATCAAGAAGAGATAAGATCAGAAATGAAGAAATCAGGACTAAAGTGGGGGTAGGGTTATAGCTGCACTAGATTTTATTAGAAGGCAGCAAGTCAAATGGTTTGGCCATGCAAGTAGATTACCAACTAACAGTATACCACAACAAGCAAATGATGTACAGACCAGAGGGAAGCACAGGAAGAGGCCGACCACGTAAACGATGGGCGCAGGGAATAACAGAGTCTATGGGAATATCGATACATGACGCCCATAAGCGGGCATTCTCCCGCTGTTTATACTTCATCTCGACACCGCAAGGTACAAGAGGAACATGATGAGATGAGATGATGAGCTTAAGAATATTTATTTAATTTTCCTATTTATACCAAATGTGAAACACCAATTATTTGTATATTAACCGTTGCTCTATTCGGCAACACTAACAATCTAGCTATATGCTGCAATCTCTATGGTTAAAATATTAATGTTATTTCAGGTAGCAAAGACGCAAATTATTATTATTATTTTTTTAAAATTTGTAATTTTTGCCGTCTATGATTATGAAAATGGCTTCTACAAAGAGAAAATGCAAATTCTCGAACACTATGAAAAATAAGTTTCCATACTTCGTTGAAGGACGCAACGAGAATGGGGCAAAGTGTACGATTTGCGATAGTTACTTGTCCGTTGCCAAAGTTGCCCAAATGCATGTTGTTTTTCAAAGTTACTTAAAATTTGTGAAGCATTCTTCTGTATCCCTGGACACAATGGCAATGTGGAAAGAGTATTCTCCTTGATTAATGCTCAATGGACAAAGGAAAGGAACAGACTCTGTAAAGTGCATCATTCTCACAAAGTACACTTTGAAGAATCTTACCTGTGAACAGTTTTATGCATATGTGATTGCTAACGAGGATCTTCTATGAAAAGTTGGCTCCTCCGAGAGATATGTTGTGTAATTAATAAAGATTATAAGGTAATAATTGTACAAACGGCTGTTTAAATAATGTTTTTTTAGCGTTGTGAAAAAGGCCTCCATTGAATTTGTATATATTTTTCAACATGATTGTTTCTTGGTCGATTCACTAAGAGTAAGATACACTGATTGGCAGCTATTGTAATAAAATTGTAGTGATTGTGGGTTTAATCTGGAACGATTCAAATGAAACATTCAGTGTGTCCTCCTTTGTCCTCTTTTTTGTCTTATTGTGTCCTCCTTTCGGTGCCCACGTATCTGGCAACCCTACTCTATACAGATTCTAGGCAAGGCAATGGGCTCTAACTGCACATTGTTCACGGCACGAGAAGTCTGGTTACAGCTTAACTAAACGAGGGAGGGATAAAGGCCACGGATAATTATCTACAGGAGACAGCGGCCGACGTGTCTTGCCTCCTCCCCATCCCGGCTTTCTGTCAGAGCACCATATCCCAGAGATGAACCATCCTCTAGCTTCACGTGCTTGCAGCATGCGACGGACAAGAGAAAATCCCACCTGGATTATCAAACGGTAGCGCTAATACTACAGCTGATCCTACTGTAGGGATGGGAGCGGTGATAATGAAAGGTCTCTATCTGTACCAGCCAGCTGGGCAGGCGATTCCTAGTCAACTAATGCCGGAATATGTGGGATGTCCCAGCAGGTACAACACCGTTGCTTCTAAAACATATGGAATACCGGGGAACACGCAGAAGAAGAAGAAGAAGAAGAAGAAGAAGAAGAAGAAGAAGAAGAAGAAGAAGAAGAAGAAGAAGAAGAAGAAGAAGAAGAAGAAGAAGAAGAAGAAGAAGGAGAAGGAACATTCCGATCTCTGGTTCCAACAACAACAACAACAACAATTACAACGTAGGTCCGCATGGCCGAATGAGTAAGAACGCGCGTTCTTAAACATCCAGTGTGCTGATGCCGAGGTAAGCAGTTCAACCCCTACACCAGACAGCTGGACTAAAATGTTGACCTGTCGTCCTTGACTTGGGGTCGTAAATTACAAGTAACTCTGAAGTCGGAGTGGGTTCGCCTGATGGCAAGGGACACTGTTAATAGGGAAAGCTAATCCACGTGCAAAATTCAGTCCATCACTACTATAAATAATATGTTTAGACCACGCTTGAGTCAAAGTGAGCGAGTGCAAAACAAAAAAACAAAAACAAATTACTACAATTAACACGGTGTCGAGGATGACTACTGCACAAGCGAAATAGACGCCACTTTTTAAAAATAAGGCACGGCCCAGCTACGCCACTGCGTGTTAAGTCTTGCCCACACCTCCCCAGCACAAGAGAGTGCGCCCAAGATCGCATCGGATAACGCAATCACGCCTGGTCTAACAACAATAAATATAACACAGGCCCATAGTCACCCCCAGTTTTGAGCGACACCTCTCTAATCCCAGTATCACACAGACACCTGTGCCTCGGCGAGGACTCCGGTTACCATCCACGCAGCTTTACCGACCCTACCTCCTAGGACTGCGCATATTCTATAGGATTTTCTAATTAACAGCCACAGCACAAACAACATAACGAATAAAGTGCACTGGAACGTAAAGTCGTACATCCCCACCCTCAGCGCTATGAGAATGGCTAGTCAAGGGGAATACCGATTGCTATATATTCGTCTGTTTTTATGGTCGGCGGGGTACAAGCCATGTCCCACTGCGCATTAGTTGCCTTTAATTGCCAGAAAAAGAGTTCGCATAAATGCACAATTACAAAGTGGACAATGTAATACATTTCAGTGTCTGTTTTCGGCTTCACATAACCGCGCGCATGCGCACAGTGATGGGACGAGATAAAGAGAGAAACAGGTGGAGAAACATACACAAGATAACACAACAGATATAAAGGTGTAAAAGGGAGAGGACCGACTAGCATTGCACCAGGTTTAATCCCAAATGGCTCGGTCTCTTTCCGCGCGACGGTCTGCCGAAAGCATCACACGAACACCGTAGCTCCACTGATGACGATCCTCCACGCAACCGCCTCCGGCCCCTCCGCCAGGATGACTCCTCTCGGCCTGCCTGCCCTCTTCTCGTTGTATGAGCAAGGAACACTTTTTACCTCCTTGTTATATTTGTATATGATGTTCAACATCCATTAGTCTTATCCCGGCAGAAGTTGTTAGTGACCAGTAGTAAACGTCAATTGTGTTACTGTGCTGACGAAGATTTTGGGCGCAATGTTCATTTTGTTACTGTGCTGACAAAGGCGCTGGCCGCAATGTCCAAAGTGTTAAAGTGCTGGTGAAGGCTTTGGCCGAAGCGTCCATTTTGGTACTTTGCTGACGAAGGCTTTAACCGCAGCGTCCATTTTGTTACCTGCGATTGTGTTCTAGTAAAGCTTACCGTCTACTTCTAGTTTTGTGTGTGTGTGTGTGTGTGCGCGCGCGTGCGCGCGCGTGCGTGCGCGCGCGTGCGTGTGTGTGTGTGAGAGAGAGAGAGAGAGAAAGAGAGAGAGAGAGAGAGAGAGAGAGAGAGAGAGAGAGAGAGAGAGAGAGAGAGAGAGAGAGAGAGAGAGAGAGAGATTCTGATATTCAACGATAGTGACCTACTGCATAAGACACCTTTCAATGTCACAATTTCATTTCCACCTCCCTAGAGCATCTAGTGCGTCCTCGGGTCCTCTTCCACCTACATCTACGAGTGCCCATCTAACCCCGCGAATGTATTTCTCAAGCTATTTCTATGACCTCAGGGTTCCCTCCAGCAATTGATATTCCCGTGTATTAAGCAGACAGTGAAAAACAACAAACGCAAACATTAACACAACCAGGGAAAATAAGTGTTTTCCTGCATTGAATCATCGTCTCCACGCTTGAACTCCTAAGAAAGCAAACAGCCGCCACAAAAAGGGGAGAAGAAACAACCAACAGCAAATAAAGAACCCGCGCGGCATTGTGAGAGTAAAAATGTAAAATAAAACTGTTTTGAGTGAACACCATAACTCGCTTCTGATGAACACACGGACAATGAATGGAAGTTGATTCAATGACTTTGCCGACATAATCGCAAAGCTTCTTAACTTGCCGGCACCAACCACGTTCTCATGGTGGATTTCTTCCTTGGGGGAACTATCCAATCCCCACCACGCCAGCCTACATAACTGTCTGTAAAAAGATTTCCGCGCGGCTCCTTTATCGTCTAATAAAACAAATCACAGAAAAGAGTAGTGTATCGCCCTTAGGGACATTTTTATTAAAAGAAAAAGAATATTTACCAACAAAGCCAGCACTCCGGGCAGAATGCAATGGCGGAAGCTTTCAGGCGTTCATCAATCGGCTTGATTAAAATGTGCGTGGCTGACGCAACAAAGATTCCGCCGTGAAAGAGACGATGAAAAGAGTCCGACGAGTTTTGGAAGAATCATAAAACAGTGTTTTTATCTGGCCCCAGGGATTAACCTAAAAGTATTTCTTACTTAATTATGTTATAAGAACGCGTGTGTCTTTAAGATATTTCATAAAATAGCTGCAGTTTAAACATGGATAGGGTACATAGGGGCGGGGAACATCCGGCCCGCGGGCTGTATAAGGCCCGCGAAATCAACTAGTCTGGCACGCATTTTAAGGTATCAACCTGAACATTGGCAGGAGTCGGTTGTTTTCGACTGTGTCTACATTAGCAAGAAGAGACTTGTTTTGTGTTGTTTACGCTCGTTCGCTCGCTATGAACTCGAGCGTAGTTCACACACGATATACAACTAACTTTTTCAAGTCAGAAGAGAATGTGTAAACGCATTATACCTCTCAGCCACGGCGACCCCATGAGATATATCGTCGGTAAGTAAGCCAAAATACCACAGAAAGCAAGTTTTCGGTTATATATAAAATAACACTAAAGCTGCAATGAATGCATACACACAAAAAAAAAAAAAAAAAAAACACACACACACACACACACACACACACACACACACACACACACACACACACCCCACCCCCAGAAAAAAAACAGGAAGTTTTCAAAAACGTTAAATTACAGAAAAGGAAATTGCCATCAATATAGCACAGAAGGGAAGCTTTCGGTATTAAAACAAAAACAAAACAACAACAACAGAGAGAGAGAGAGAGAGAGAGAGAGAGAGAGAGAGAGAGAGAGAGAGAGAGAGAGAGAGAGAGAACGGAAGTCTACGATGAGTGAATGAAATAATGTATGACACCAGAGATGTGTGTGTGTGTGTGTGTGTGTGTGAGAGAGAGAGAGAGAGAGAGAGAGAGAGAGAGAGAGAGAGAGAGAGAGAGAGAGAGAGAGAGAGAGAGAGAGAGAACGGAAGTCTACGATGAGTGAATGAAATAATGTATGACACCAGAGATGTTAAAAATGTTAAGGGTAAGCCGGCCCAATTCTTAACCCTTTTAAAATAAAGTCCGTCCGTTCTCTCTCTCTCTCTCTCTCTCTCTCTCTCTCTCACACACACACACACACACACACACACACACACACACACACTTTGCAATTTTGAACAGCCGTGGAATTTCTAACACGTACAACCTGCATAAAGACCTCCTATTAATTTTCCGCCCTTATCCGAGAAGGCTAGGAATCCGACATCACTACCCAAGAAATCAGGTGGGAATATGATGTAACAGCCTTTTGCAAACAGAAAGACATGCTAGTCAGTTTAAAATTACCGTGGCAGACAATTTGTATGGACATGTGTATATTTCTGCTGGAGGGATTTAATTAATCACTTTACTTTTTCTTGTGTGATTTCTGCAGTATGTACCTCACGAGATGCAGCGAAGAATGCCAGGCAACAAATCTTGCAATCTATTGTTTCTGTCTTCGTTATTCAAATTCACTACAAGAAAAAAAAAATTGTTTTGAATATAACGAGATAGCAACGGTTCTTGTAAAAATGCCCAAACCTTATGCTGGGATCTAACCCGATAGCTTCCGAGCTTGAGCCGGACGCCTTAAACTCCCTGCTCTGGTCGATTTATTCACACACTCCAGGTGTCGCCTGGGCTAACCTGACAGGTTGGTCACTCTAACCACCAGCACCAACCAATATCAATGAATTCGTCACCTTTAATGAATCCCCTCCCCGACAACGCCCAAGGCCATGGCTTCCTTCTGTCACCTGCGGACTAGTCAGGCGTGTTTGTGTCTTTGTTATCTCACCATCGGTTGCCTGTTTATAAAAGACCAGCCTTGAACTGTGAACATTCACACTCGTCAGTCAGCTTCGAAGCCAGGGGCCGAGACTAAGGAATGCGCCTCTAAGTTACAAACGGCGTCCACCCCTGTGGAGTGGCGTTTGAGAGCAACAAGAACGTCCCCGGAATTGTCATCTGGCGTCAAATAGCGACCTGTTGAAGGTCGGTTCTCAGATGTCGCCGTCGTTGGTCAGCTTTTGTGAACCAGTCAACCAACACGTAGGTTTTATGTGAAACACAAACTATCTGCCGTCGCTTCTCCCCTTTCTTCTCTTTCTAACTCCCTCTTTCGCTTCAACTACATCCTAATCTGCAAAGAAAATTGTGGAAAAACAGAAAAACCCATGACCAAGTTCCACAAGAAAGAAATTATAACCGTAAACTGATTAGAGAAATTAGACGCAGACTGTCACAATTTTTTTGGGACACGTTATGAGAAGAAATAAATTGGAGAACTTGGTGACTGGCAAGAATGAGGGGAAAAGAACAAGGGGAAGGCAAAGAAGTAAATAACTGAACCTGTCCACGTATTGGTCGAGACAAGAATGACTCTGGTGATCGAAACATGACCGCCCATGCATATCCGCATGGCGTATGACGATTGATTTTATTTGTTGTCCTCTTCTTGTTATCATTATTATTATTATCATAATCTTTGTTTTTCCTATTTCGAGTGGAGTGCGTCAAACCTAGTTATGCACCGAAAAGTCCGTGTGTCCAACTTCGGTATGCATTTGTTTAAAGTGTGCTCCCTCTTTAGACAGATTCCATGCAAGCTAACGGGCTCTACTACTCGTGGATAGGTGTTCTTTCCTACTGTATTATTATTATTATTATTATTATTATTATCATTATTATGCTTACGCCTTTATCTCCTCTTCGACTCTCCCCTGTCTTCTGCTGCCCTGTATCCCTATTTTAGTACTAACTCACGCCGTTATACATCCAATCAATAAGGTGCCGTCTCCACAAAGAAGGTTGGTGGCTGCAATGGATTCTCCAACACTGTCTATCTCTCGCCATGACTGTACATTCTGTCAGACTGATGTTCGTCCATCTCTTGATGTTATCTTCCCACTTGTATCGTTGTTTACCTCTTGCTCGCTTGCCCTCAACCATGCCTTCCAGTACGGTTTTTTACAAGAGTGGTATGTCTTTTAACGTGCCGAAATATTTCACTTGCCTCGTTTTCATTTCTTTCATCAACTCTTTCATTTCCAGTTTTTCTAGAAACTCTGTATTATACAGTGTACACATTTTTAAAAAAATACACGAGTCTCTAAGGACCAGAAGACTCAGCATAACACCATCATCATCATGCCATGCTGATATGCATGGGCGGTCAAGGTTCGCCATCTCCAGGAGTCTGGGATCAGGTTTGTGTTCTCTTCCCGGTTGTGCCAGATACGTGAGGACAAAGGAGGACATACTGAATGTTTCATTTGAATCGTTCCACATTAATCCCACAATCAGTACAATTATTAAAACAATAGCTGCCAATAAGTGTATCTTACTCTTAGTAAGAAACCATCACTATAAACAATAAATATAAATTCAATGGTGGCCTTTTTTTCAAAATGCTAAAGAATATTATTTAAACAGCCGACTGTACAATTATTACATCATAGTCTTTATTAATTACTCATAAAATATTTTTTTTTAAATATAAAATAAAAGAAAGCCGGACATTTTAAAGGTTTTTAGCTTTGCCTGCAGACTGCCTGCCCTGCCAAATATTAGGCTAAAAAGGAGGACATGTCCTCTTTTTGCCGGACGTCTGGCAACCCTAGCTATGTGGCCACGCCGTCCATGTATGTCTTCGTTTGCCTTCCCTTGCACTTGTCCCATCAATCA
>OY992876.1:444442352-444544852 GCA_963921405.1 Cepaea hortensis | reverse complement strand
ATCACATTATCTACCCACGTTACACATCCACCCAACTACACATCCATCCACCTACACATTTATCGCCCTATCCACCCACCTATACATCCATCACCCTATCGACCCAACTACACATCCATACACCTACACATCCATCACACCATCCACCCATGTTACACATCCACCCACCTACACATCCATCCGTCCACATATTTATCACCCTATCCACCCACCTACACATCCATCCACCCACGTTACACATCCACCCACCTACACATCCATCCGTCCACATATTTATCACCCTATCCACCCACCTACACATCCATCCACCCACATATTTATCACCCTATCCACCCACCTATACATCCATCCACGCTGTGAGGGGTGGGGGAGGTGTGGGATATGCGGGTGGATGAAGGATGTGTGTGAGGATGGGGATGTGTGTTTGGCTGGGTGGTTTGGGTGTGTGTGTGAGTGGCAGGGTAGATGAGAGATGCATATGTTGATGGGTGGGTGGGTGATGTGTGGGTGTGAGTGGTTGATGGATGAGTACGTGAGTGGGTGGATGTGTGTGAGAGATGAGTGTATGGATGGGGGATGTGTGTGTGGGTGAGATGTTTGTGAGTGGCGGATGTATGTGGGTGGGGTATATGTGGGTGGTGGGGGGTGTGTGTAGGTGGGAGGTGTGTGTTTTTGAATGAGGAATATTGGTTGGTGGGTGGGGGTATGTATGTATGGGTGTGGGGATGTGTGTGTGTGTGTGAGTGTATGGGTGGTGAGATGTGTAGTTAAGGGATGTGTGATTGTGGATTAAGATTGGGGGGGGGGTGCTTGGCAAGTGGGTGGATGGAGAATGTGTAGGAGGGTGGTTGTGTGTAGGTTGGGGGATGTGTGTGTGGGGGGATGTTTGGGTGCGGGATGTGTGGGTGGGGGAGACTGTGTGGATGGGGGATGTATGTAAGTGGGTGATGTTTGGGTGGGTGCGGGTTTTGTGTGTGGAAGGTGCGGCATATGTGAGTTGGCGGGAATGTGTGTGGGTAGATGTTGGATATGTGGTTGGGAAATGTGTGTTTGGCTGAGTGGTTGGGGTGTGTTGGTGGGTGGATATGTGGGTGGGTGAGTGTTGGTATGTTATGGGATGGGTGGAGGGTGTGTGCGTGTGGGTGGGGAGATGTGTGGGTGGGTGATGGGATGTGTGGGTGGGTGATGGATGGGTGGATGCATGCATGTGTGCCTGGGTTTGTGTGTCGGACAAGAGCAGAATATTGAAGAAGGGTGGCTACTAAAGTGGATAAAATAAAGACATTTGAAATATTTTAGTCACCTGTAACGTCACGAAAGTTTGGAGAGAACAAGAATGGGTGGGTACAATGCCTGAGAAGAGAGGAAGCCACAGAGAAGATTGGTGCAGGATGTGGCGGATGATCTCCAAATGGGTGTATCGGACGCGGGGCATCTTGCTTATGACCGAGAAGTATTTCGGAAGGTTGTTATGGGAGCGAGGTGATGAGATGGATAATGAATGAACCAGTCAATCACGAACTACGACGTGTAGACCTGATACACTGGAAGCACCATTTAATTGTTGTTGTCTTCCACTCATGCGTTAGACGTCATAGGGAGGAGTAACTCCAGCGCCTGTAACTAGCGCCTTTCCTTCATTTCCTCCAAATGTTCATGAGCCGTATTGTCCAGGATCCAGCAAACTCCCTGACAATTCGTTAGACCTGTTATAGATTCCTAACTTTGTTAACCCTATTTTATTTGTATTCATTCTGATTACAATTACTTACCAACCAATCTACCTAATATCTACACATCTATCTAACCCAATCCATCAATCCATTCATCGCTTAATAGAATTAACGCGTTACAAAGTAATGATTTTTGCTCATTTCCTATGCGTTTTAATTGCATGTATCGTTATGGTCGTTGTAGCTGTCAGAGATCAGCCTCTAAGTGATGCATGAATGAAATAAAGTATGAAAGGGGAGAGATAATAATGGCTGGATATTAGATTGCCTGTGTGCTAATTCATAAAGTTCGCCCGTTCACTCCTCCCCCTCCTCTCTGTTTTTCGTATCCCAGGGAGTGTGTTTTTGTGGCATTCTATTGGTGTATAATTGAAATTTTGTGTAAACGGTGTGTGTGTGTGAGCGCGCGTGCGTGCGTGTGTGCATGTCTACCTGCCTCATAACATGGTAACATGCATTGTGTATGTTCACAAATTCATTGTTTATGTTCAGAGCATTAATTTGACAATGTTTTTCTATGTGAATCTAACATGCACAATAGATAATGGATGTACGAACGATGTGTGATTGGGTGTGTGTGTGTATGTGGGTGTGTGTGTGCGTGCGTGCGTGGGCGCGCGCAAGCCTAACCTGTATTCGGAAAATGAAGATTGTGTTTGCGGTATGGTCTGGTGCGTGTATGAGAGAGATATTAAACCCCTAAAGGAAGTCTGCATATACCTCGGCATATCACCCTAAAAGAGCATCGTTTACTGTAGACATAACCCATGAGAGACAGTGAGCATATTCCTCTGATAATATTCCAAAAGCCCGTTCTCCGTCTTCAGCCTAAGACAACTTGTGAAGAATTTCAAGTAGTCCCGACTATGAATCAGCCCCTCACGGACGAATGCACAGTTTGACACCCCCGAAAAAATTAATTATGCTAACGACGGCTACGCTTGAGCGCTCCTGGTCCTAGCAACAAAGCCCCGGATTTCTGTGTTCAGAATGGCTCATTCCAGCCTCGGGGTGATAATGCCTGTAATGCCCACAGATGAACAGAATCACTCGCCTGTTGCAAATAGGCTCACCCAAGCTATCAGACATCATAGATGCCTGCAGGGAGAAGAAAACATTAAATGGGGAGGCAGAAAGAGACAAGGAATGTCATGCTTATGGCTGTCCTGATTTGCCCATTGAATCTATTCCTTAGATGCCACAAACAAGTGAAATACTTGGGGCGTGTGTGGAGGGAATACGTGTATGTGGGGATGAATAAAAAGGAGTCAGGATTCAGAAAGCATCAGAGATGATCAGTGTTTGTGTCTCTTTGTTGAAAGCGTTGGTTCCCTTGTCTGTGCCCCATACTGGCCACAACTGACTTTCTAGTGAACAGGTGGGAAATACATCGCAGGCACGGACAGAACACAAGTGAAGAAAGCACAAACAAGAAGGCACTTCTTCTTCTTCTTCTTCTTCTTCTGCTGCCGCTGCTACTGCTCCGCCCTCTATCACCCAATTTGGCATAAGACATCAACCAACTCAACACCAAGTCGGCCTGTCTTCTCCGTCCCTAATTCACGTATCCGTGTCTTTTATGTTTTCATCTTTTACAATTGTCCTGTGGGTTCCATATAGGTTTCTTGTTATGGTATTTCTCAATGTGTCCTATCCAGCACCAGAAATAACCGGGAACAGCAGGATGGTCTACTAACTACCAGGTGCGTCCATCGGGTGGTTGCCGCTGAATATAGAGGTTAGCCGTGAATATTCAACAGACGGCTGTGGACCAACGTAAGTGGCATAATCGGCAGGGGCCGCGTTACTTGTGTGAGGCAGTTAACTCTATCAAATACCTCAAAACTCAAAATAAATCAAACCTCTGAAGTCGGAGTGGGCTCGCCCAATGGCAAAGGACACTAGTAACAGGGAAAGTTAACCCACACACAAAACTCAGCTCAGTGCACTAGAAGTAGTAGCCCGTGTATGGACTACGCTTGGGTTCTTCTTCTTCTTCTTCTTCTTCTTCTTCTTCTTCTGCGTTCATCCGGATTTTTTTTTCGGATGTGACTGCGTTGTGCCTGTTTACAGCAGAGCTGCGTTCTTGCGCCGTTAGGCCGACACATCCGACTTCTGCGGGCATTTGTTGACCGGGTTAACCTTCCCGCCAAAAAATGATGATCAACGGAAAGGGAAGTGCCAAGTTCTACATCCTGCCGCTTTACAGGGTTCATCTCAGATTGTAGATAATGAAGTTACACAGTACACAAAACCGGCGGAAGCAAGGGAAAACCACAAATGCCTATCCCTAGTATGATTTGATAACCCGAAAGATTTCAGGACATACTCGAGACAAGAATATAGTCCTTTTTTCGTTGGAACGCTTTGAACTTGAGCCCAGTCAACGCTGAACTGATTTTTTTTTTTTTTTTTTTGGCGAGTGGACTAGTGACCCCTATCACCATTGTCCCTCGTCACCAGACGGACCCACTCCGGCTTCTGAGGTATTGTAATTTACGTCCCCAAGTCAAGGACAAGAAGTCAACATTCTAGTCCGATTGAACGATGTAGGGATTGAACACGCTAGCTCGCCATCTGTACATCGGAAGTTTAAAAGCGAGCGGTCTTATCCATTTGGCAACGCTGACCCCCGAATATAGTTTTCATAGAAGGCTCTCGTGTTCGTGTGAGATGACAAATAATGATCGAAAACGCATCTCGGCACGGAACATTATGCTGAATATTAGATAAATTACTGAGTCCGCCCATATGGTTCGTATGGGACAATAAAGCTAAGGATGAGAACCGCTCTGATAGACCTATATGGAACCCATAAACGTGTTTTGCAACATTCCCATACCGGACGGCCGCCATTGTAATAATAACGAAATGGCGCCAAGCATTCGGGCGCTACTTTAACACCGTTACCAGAATTGATATACGCAGAATCAGAAATGTACTTGAAATATCATATAAATCGAAAGCAGGCATCGTATTATAAAACAATCCAACAGGATAAATGCAATACATAAAATATTAATATAATCATCATATTCATTAACATATAATCGTCAGCATTAACATTGCATCCCCGCCCCCTACTGTCGCTTCTTCCCCACAGCTTACTACTACTGACGCTTCTTTCCAACATCCTTCTACTACTACTGCTTCATCATCATCATCCTCCGCCGGCCCCGTGGCAATGGGATTACGGGCGCAGTTCGTTATCCCGCATACCTGTGTTCGAAATACAGCGGCGGGCGATGTGGCAGCAGACCGTCTTACGTTGTTTTTTATTAAATGGTATGGGTACCAGTCGTTCAGAATGCAATGGTAAACTACTGAACGTAATCTTGCCCAGAATGTTGGGGTTGACTGCTACGTCCTGTACAGGATATGCAACAACTACTGCCGCTTCTTCCCCACATCTTACTACTACTGCTTCATCATCACCATCCCACGCCTACTACTGTCGCTTCTTCCCTACAACCTACTATTACTTCATCATCACCACCATCCGCCTACTACTGCCGCTCTTCCCCACATCCTACTACTACTACTTCATCATCCTCCGCTTACTACTAACACTTCTTCCCCACATCTTACTACTATCACTTCATCATCACCATCCTTCGCCTACTACTGCCGCTTCTCCCCTCCCTCTCCTAACTACTATTATTTCTTCTTCATCATCCTCCGCTAACTGCTACCGCTTCTTCCCACATCTTACAACTATTACTTCATCATTATCCTGTCTACTACTACCGCATCTTCCAACATTATTCTACTATTTCTTCATCTTCCCAACAAGCATGCTTCTTCTTCTTCTTTCCCACACCCTGCTTCCTCCTCTATCCTTCTTCTCCCCTTACACCTCGATTTCTCTCCCCCCCCCTTCCTCCTTCTTCTTCTCCTTATACGTTTTCTCCTCCTCCTCCACCCAACGTAGCAGATTGTCCCAACCAACAGACGCAAAGCCTACCTTTGATTTCATCGTAATGTGACGGACTTCGCAGGTAAAGTTTTAGACGGGATAAAGGGGTTACTCGGCTATTACAAAGAAAATGGCAACCTGGAAGCAGGTTGGGGCATGCTGTTCTAATGGAAATATTTCCTAGTGTCTGGTGCAGAATGATCTATTTCTCAATCCTAGGTTTTCCATATTTCCCAGTGTCTGGTGCAGAATGATCTATTTCTCAATCCTAGGTTTTCCATATTTCCCAGTGTCTGGTGCAGAATGATCTATTTCTCAATCCTAGGTTTTCCATATTTCCCAGTGTCTGGTGCAGAATGATCTATTTCTCAATCCTAGGTTTTCCTCTACAACTGTGGCATGAAGAACATAAATTGGAGAGCGATTTCCCAATTCTAAAAAGACCTCCTGATATAAAGAAACCCGAAACGGCTGAATAAGAATCGCTAGGGGTGGAAACAGATTAGATAGGTGTTCTCACAGAAGGCCAATGGAGCACAAGATCGCTACCAAACCTCAGAGAGGACACTCCTGTGTGCACGCTGAAAGTTCTGGTGATTGTCTTGCCACGTTTAGCTCCATACTGATGATGTCCATTTGAACTTATTACAAATGAAAATACATATATGAATTAAAAACACCCAGTACAATAAAAGAAACTTGCTATACATTATAACAGTCTATCGGGATAATTAAAGGGAGAGGGTTCCTGTGTGTATGCTCGAGTGACATATGGCAATACACAACTTTAAAAACAAATATTACACACAGGAAAAACATTGTAAGTCCATGAATGATTTCTAATTATGAGTCCGCAGACCCCATTATCTTTAAAAATGTCTCTTATCATAACACCACAGCTTAATTACAAAAATAAAAAGTCCCTTATAGCACACGGATCACCAAAGATAAACAGTTCATTACTCACTTGGGTTACTAAAAGTATACAGTCCATCACAACACACGAGCTACTAAAGATAAACAGTTCCTTAAATCCCACAGCGTACCAAAGGTGCAAGTTCATCACGTAAATGTCCATGGTGAATATCTAGGATATCTTCACACATATATCTGGGCAATGCCCATAGGACTCTGATGTAATAAGTATTTCCTTGGTTGGCACAATACTAAATAACAACAAAGGATACCAACATGGTGGTTAGCTAATGTCATATGCTGAGGACGCTGTGAAAACCTGAGAAGTCAATGAGGCTTAAGGGAAATTCACTCGTGAAGCAATGACAAGGCAAATCGCAGTCATCTCTCATAAATGACTCTGACTCTCTTGTAGATAATATACAGCATTCTGGAATAGACTCCAGTTTCAGTCAAATAATTACCTTTTCAGCCCAATTAAGAAACCACCGTTCCCTGTAGACAACATGTGCCAATCACTATACTGTAGTCACACACACACAGAAACAATTGAAGGAAAGACAACAATCACCAATCAACAACAACAACAAAAAGGGGGCGGAGAGAGAGAGAGAGAGAGAGAGGGGGGGGAGAGAGAGAGAGGGGGGAGGAAGATGAGATGATTACATAAAGGCAGGTTAATCTGATCTGGCCCTGTTGGGCCTTATCTCTTCAACATCTCATGCAGTCCTTCATCCTTTATCTTGACATGATGTCTCTCTCTCACTCCTGCCTTATGGAGGTCAATCATTCTTGTTCCTTTAAGGCTCTAGTGCCGAGAATATCTGGTGAACATCAGCAAGGGCGATGCCATTTCTCCATCTTGGCAGAACTCCTCTTTCTTGTATAACTGTATAAGTACCCCCATATTCATGTATACATTAAATATAAATTCACTATTAATTCTCCATACACGAATAGACGTATAAAAAAAACAGTCTCCCCTGAATATAGAGACAAATACATTACAAGAGATTTCCAGAAAAGTGTAATCTATAAAAATTACAGGTGATATTACAAAACAGCCTCATGATAGTTCCTGTGGAAACATAACAACACATGGAAACTCTGAATGACTAAAGGAAGTGAAGTTCATCTCTCATATATAATATGAACAGAACAAGAATAAAGTTCAGTCAGGGACGCAAATGTGTTTCCAAGGCACCAGGGCCGGGTTATATACTGGCCAAGACCTATTGACGCGTCCTCGTCGAGCGTCCTGGGCAACAGGTCCCTTCGGGGTCCTGGCTAAAGTCAGTAGGATCGCCGATTCCTCCGAAGTCGGAGTGTGTCTGCCTGTACGGCGAGGAACCACCAGTCTGCACACCAATAAGCCAGACATGGGACAACGGATACTCACGCAAAACTCAGGTCCTGTATGACATCACACTGATGTTGGACAACAGGATGCCTTCATCCGACATACAGGACTTCGCGTTGGAGCTCAAGCCAACGAACACAAGCAAGCAAGTTCAGTCATTATCTCCCTAAGTCGAAGAAATACTCACCTAATCTCTTTCTATGATTACTCTATACTTCATAAAGAAACTCAACTATAAATTCAGATGTACTAGTTCCAAACTCATTCATATGATTTTCAACTTACCAAAAGCCATTATGAATTTAAAACAAAAATACCACAACATCACAACAATAGCCGACTGGCCAACACGTCTTGTTCCGTCAGATCATTTTTGGAGACTGACCATCAATATTGTTCTATTGTGCAAACATCCCCGGGACTCCCTTATCCCTATAAATTATGTTAACACGTAGTTCCTTTGCTGCTTCCAATGGTACTCTCACTTTCCGCGCGAACATGACGTCACTCTAGTGTGGGTACGGGATGTTGACATGTCTGAAATTGGGGATAGAAGAGGTAATGTTATCTGCTCGTCTAATCCTTGATGCAGGCGTCAAATTCGCAGTGACAATGTTGAGGGCTCAGGTTTGGTAGAAACACAGGGGGATAATCTGACACAAAGAGGAATAATTTTCCCTGTTGTCGCCATTGTCCCTTGCCAAGTGGTAATTCTTCGTGACTTATTTAGACAAAAATCTTCTGGGATTGGCTCACTCCGCCATCTCGCCTGTGATCAAACGCCAGGTGTTCATCTATTTTTAGCTTGTTTACAACTCCAGTCGCTGACAACCACAAGGAGAAGAGGCAAGGTGGAGAAGTGTTAGTTCTAGAAAACATAGGCACGTTCACTTCAAACGCCCCCTAACATAGAGACAGCCTTGGTCCCTGTATTTCTGTGCTTTTTCTTTCTTCAGTATGTTTCTTGCTGAACAGAATATATTATGTTAAAACATCTGCATCCCTCTTTCTCGATCTACTCTCACCCTTTTCTCCACCCAGTATCACCCCTCTTTCTCCACCCACTCTCACCACTCTTTATCCACCCAGTCTCACCCCTCTTTCTTCACCCAGTCTCACCCCTCGTTCTCCACTCACTCTCACCTCTCCTTCTCCACCCTCTCTCACCTCTCTAACTCCTACCTACCTCTCTGAACTTTCTGGAAACAATATAAATTAACACAAAGTAATGCAGTTTTACACAACACAATTACAGAAAACAAATAACGCTGTGACGACAAGCCCCCGTCAGTAAACAAATACATAAAACACACCATTTAAAGATGGGAATAACACTACAGTGACTGCATGAAGGCATACTAACTGAATGTGAAGAATTGATAGATGAAGTAAATGAGAATGAAAATAAAATTAACAAAAAGTGCTACACGTCTCAGAATCAAGGCTGTGAACTTTACTGATTTTTGTAAAGTTTCATTCTTCGTGTTATTTTATATTGTTTACATTTCCCCAACTTTACCGCAGTTCCACTCAGTTTATTCATACTTAACTACGATTTGCCAGTAGTACTAAATTCAAAGCGCCAATGTTATCATTAATGTAGTCTATTGTTACAGGAATACTAATCGCATGTTATAATATAAACAATATACGCTATGCAGATGACACAGTATGGGTGGCAGAAAAAATGCAACAGATCTACAACAATTGTTGGACATTGTAGTAACAGAGAGTGCACAGAAAGGACTATCCCTGAATATCAAGAAAACAGTACCAACAGTGATATCAAAGAAAATAGTGACACCAAAATCAGACATAGAAATTGAAGGGAAAATTCTTAACCACGTTCATAATTTTAAATACCCAGGGGCACTTATAACATCAGATGGAAGATGTACAACAGAGATTAAGAGCAGACTAGTGCAGGCTAAAGCCGCATTTCAGAAAATTAAGAGTATCTTATGCAATAGGTAGGTAGGTAGGTAGGTAGGTAGGTAGGTAGGTAGGTCGGTTGGTCGGTCGGTCGGTCGGTCGGTCGGTCGGTCGGTCGGTCGGTCGGTCGGTCGGTCGGTCGGTCGGTCGGTCGGTCGGTCGGTCGGTCGGTCGGTCGGTCGGTCGGTCGGTCGGTCGGTCGGTCGGTCGGTCGGTCGGTCGGTCGGTCAGTCGGTCGGTCGGTCAGTCGACAGATCATCCTCATTGCACATCGAACCATTCAGTCCATAAGTGCTCGGATCCCCTCCTCAGCAAATCCCGCAGCGTGTAGCGGCTAACGACACCGGTTCTGTGATGGTTTATCAATCTTCTTTGGCTTCCGGCGTAGTGTTCTTGTTTGGCCACACCTCTTTTAATTTGCTGTTCTCGCAGTCTGGCCATGGTTGTAGATTCACAATCATCACTTGGTTCTCGAAAAAGTCATGCTTCTCGTAGTGCATTCAGAATGTCAGCCTGGTCAATGGTGCGTCCTCCCTCCACAGTAGCCTTACCTGCGAGCTTGTCAGCCCGCTCATTCCCTTGTACTCCAGCATGCCTTGGCGGGAAGATGAAACTAATCTTTGCCAGCCGAGACCGCTCCAGAGAGGCAACCACTCTCTTCGGATCCACCCCGTCTCCACCCTCTTGAGCATGCTCATTGAGTCGCTAAGGAAACATGCCCTAGTGAATGTCTGTGTCTCGAGCCATGTTACTGCTTTACTTATTGCCATGACTTCCATAGTCAGGCTACTTGTGGTCTCAACAAAAGCACCAGAGTCCTCCTTCACAATTCTCACTCTGGCCTGAGCCGTAAAGGCCCATGAGCTTCTCACATGTCCGACGACCGACCCATCTGTGTACATGATAGAATCATCATCTAATAAATTATCGAAAATCAACGCTAGTACTTCTGCCTCCACAGCAACAGGATTTTCTTGTCTGCATTTTCTGTCTAGTTGGATGCAAACAGAAAATGACGTACAGAAATCTATTGGCACTTGTACCCACTCCTCGCCAGGTTCTAAGTCCTCAAGTGCACATACCTGTTGAAGAATGTCTTCCGCTTGACCCATCCACGACCTTCCTCTTTTTAACCTGCTGCCCATCACCTTCCTAATTTCACTATGCAGTGGATGTTGTGTGTTTGCGTTAACTCTGAGGTATGCACGTGCTCTGCATATTTGTATTTTGTCTTCAATGGTTGGAAAATCAAGAAGGTAGTGCATCGCCCTGCATGCTTTAATCTTGTAGATCCAAGAATAATGCGCATAGCTTCGTTCTGTATCCTTTCCATCCTTTCTATCTGCTTACGCTGAGTCAGGATCGCCATCGCATACTCAAAAACAGACATGATCAGCCCTCGTAAAGAAGACATAGATGGCGCTCTCACAGTTTGCTACCGCCATAACCCGCATCGCAGTCAAAATCCGCTTGGCCTTTGTTATCACCTGGTCTATGTGCTCATTATAAGCAATGCTTCGATCAAACCGTATCCCCAGTTAATCCATTGCCTGCGTTCTTTCCACAGTCTCTGAACACAGATTAACCGTTGGTATTGGAGTGTTGACAATATGGTTATGCAATGAGAACCATGTCACTGTTGCCTTTGATGGGTTGACCATTGCCCCAGCTTGAACACACCAAGTACTTATACGATTGAGTTCGGTTTGTAGTTCCACAGCAACCTGATCTCCATCCTTCCCCTGACGATACACTAAAACATCGTCGGCATATGACAGTGTCCTCCCCGGTCCAGTGATCTGCTCGCTGGTGATTCTCAGTGTAGGCGTTGAACAGCACAGGAGATAATGGTGATCCCGGTGGTAGGCCAGGATATATTGTTGTTTGTTCCGAAGTCCAACTGCCACATCTGAAAACTACGTTCCGTTGAAATAGGGCTGCGGCGATCCAACTAAGGAGGAAATGACTTATCTTGAGCTCAAGAAGCTGAAGCATTAAGAAATCCAATGGTATTCTGTTGTACGCATCCTGAAGATCAATTATTCAATTATTTATTGTAAATATCTTCTAGTTTCTCTAACTCGTTGTCGGTACACCTATTGATGTCATCGTATCTGATGCCATCTGGCCCTGGGGCGCAGTTTTTTGATCGTTGAAGCACAGCCTTGATTTCTTTCACTGTCACTATGTCTTTATCCGAAATGTTCTGG
This sequence comes from Cepaea hortensis, assembly GCA_963921405.1. Lineage (NCBI taxonomy): Eukaryota > Metazoa > Mollusca > Gastropoda > Stylommatophora > Helicidae > Cepaea > Cepaea hortensis. The sequence continues at coordinate 444,532,786 of OY992876.1, read as the reverse complement.
GCCTTGCATCTATGTGAGGTGACCTCCTTGGCATGATTTCGGCCTCTAATGTCTGTCTGGTTGCTCTGCTCTAGATAGCATTCGAAGAGGGCTTTTCCCTTGTTCTCGTCAGTCCTCTGCCAGATGAGGTCAGCACGTTGGAAGTCAGAAATTCTCTTATTCTTGGCTACCCACTCATGCTTTTATGTAGTCGCCAGAACAATTTCATTGACTTGTCTGTGCTTACTCTGTGACATACCTCTGCCCATTTTTCACTGTTAACCTCCTTAACCAGTTTTTTTTAAATGGCTTACTTTTGTGTGCATCTCTCTTTCTAAGTGCATGCAGGGACCAGGATTGGCAACTCTGTTCTTCTTGGCCTTTTGCCATTTCCTTACAGCACTGCGCTTATCCACCCAGGTCTTCTCCACCTCAAAATTCCACAACGGCGGCTGCTCCCAGCTTATTTTCCTGCCCAGAAACTTTCTGCGCTTGTCACGCCTTATTTTGCTCACCACATCTTGCCCTGTACTGTCATACTGGAAAGTCTTGACCGTTGACTTGTGATGCAGTAAATCACTGTCAATGATTGTAAGAAAGAGAGTGCTGAAATGCTATATAGAACCAGTTTTTCTGTATGGCAGCGAATCTTGGAATGTAAATGAATAAATTAGGAAGGACGTAGAAGCAACAGAGATGTGGTTTTTGAGACGAATGTTGCGAATTCCTTGGACTGCCAGAGTAACTAACAAAGATTGTCTGAAAGAGGCCACTGGTACTAGAACCTGTATACAACAATAATAAAGAGACAAAGAGCTTTCTTTGGTCATGTGATGAGAAGAGAGGCATTGGAGAACATTGTGACAACTGGAAAGATCGAGGGGAAGAGAGACAGAGGCAGACCAAGAGAAATTATGCTGGACGGATTGAGACGGTGGCATGGAGGAATATCATCGGCAGAGTTGATCCAGAACACCGCAGACCGGGATCTGTGGAGAGCCATGAACGCCTACGCCAGCTGGCAGGGAACTTGATGATGATTGTTACAAATAAAACTGATATTCAACTTTGAGGGTTCTTTTTTCCCGGTCAACCGGGACAATATAAAAAGAAGACTAAGGGTAGTAATAGTTACTGACCTTCAGTACTAGCCTCCTGACTATCTCCATCGTAAGCCTTCCGTCCTTTACGGATTAATGATCTGTACTAGTGAACTCTGAGTAATCAAATGCAGCAGCTCCATCTATTGAAAATAAAACAGCTAGCTATAGGCGTCTCTCTCTCTCTCTCTCTCTCTCTCTGTGTCTCTCTCTCTCTCTCTCTCTCTCTCCCCCCCCCTCTCTCTCTCTCTCTCCGTCACTTGTTACTTTAAAATATTTCTGTCCCAGCCAGTTACTTTAAAATCTTTCTGTCTCCGCCAGTTGTTACTTGAAAATCTTTCTGTCTCCGTCAGTTACGTCAAGTACTTTAATGAACACCTTTCTGTCTCCGTCAGTTACTTTAAAATCTTTCTTCCTCCGTTGGTTACTTTAAAATCTTTCTATCTCCGTCAGTTACTTAAAAATCTTGCTGTCTCCGTCAGTTACTTAAAAATTCTTTCTGCTTTCGCAAGTTACATAAAAATGTCTGTCTTCACCAGTTATTACTTTAAAAAAATTTATGTCTCCGTCAGATTCTTTAAAATCTTTCTGTCTCCGTCAGTTCCTTTACAATGCCTGTCTTCGCCAGTTGTTACTTTAACATCTTTTTGTTTCCGTCAGGTACCTTAAATGATTTCTAACAAGTAAGTTGCAGAGAATATAACCAGCCCTATTTAGGACTAACTCGAAAAAGAACAAAGAACGAAAAGAATATCAAAACTCACACAAAAGACGGACCTCAATTATAACCAACGCTGCAGAAGCCGGCTGAACGAGGCCGAATTTGTATTTGTTTTCTCCGTAATACTGGATTGGATTAGTCAATTGCTATATAGAAAATGTGTTGCCTTGAAACTTTATCATGTCTTTTGTTTGTAACCACATCTTAGAATCAGGGGAAGGGCAAATATCGTCAATACACTCTTTCCATTTCCATTGTCCAGGTGAAGCAGGAGTTGTTCAAACGTTTCTGCTAATGATCCAATGATATGACGAAATAGCCATTTTATGAAGAATGCGCGCATGCTTTCTATAAAAAGTACATTCCAACCCATATCCTTCTCTTAAACGCTTTCTTGATAAGTAAACTTAACAAAAATCAACACGCCCTTACATTTATCCTTACTTTAAAAACCCAACAACACATTACTTTTATAACATTAACTTTCAAACCCCCAGCCTCACCACACTCATACCATTAAATTTACTTCTCCCTGGGCTCGGTTTTTGTGCAAAATGTCCACTCGTTAATGGAATTCTTGGCATTCCGCTCCGCGATCATATTGCAGCTGCTTCCAATTGTAATGAGCTTGTATGTTCGGAGCAACAACTTCAACTGTAATGTAATGTCTAACTGCATTTATCCTGCCACATAAAAGTTGTTTATTTTCATACAGGTAATGCTGTGTTTCTCTAATTCGGCTTGTCAGTTTCAGTTAGGGTAAGTCAACAGTGATCATGCATTCTGTTGCTGTAGCCATTTCTGAAACATGACCGTTATATTTCAGTCGCAAATAATCACAAAGAATGTTAGTTGCATATCCTTTACATGACGTCGCAGTCAATCCCACCATTTTTGGCTTTTGTGATTTCTTGGCTAGTTCACGTTCAGCAGTTTGCCATTGCGTTCTGAACGACCGACACCCATACCATTTTCATTTTTAAACAAAAACAACGCAAGGCGGTCTCACACATAGCCGACAACCACAAAGACCAGTATCCGACTTCAGCACGCACTTGTGTCAGATTTTCTTCTCCTAGACCAGTGGTTCTCAACCTTTTTTTGGCCCATGCACCCCTTCACCATATGTTCAGAATGTCACCCCGCTCCTTTCGTATTTCCTCCCTATAAATCCTCCTCCCCCCCCCTCCGCGCCCCTACCAAGTACACATAAAAATGGAAGCTAAATTTAATAAAGCATACTAGAACAAGTCTAGACGTCTACATAAGACGTGATTTGATAAGACGTGGGTTTGGGGATGTGTGTGTGTGTGGGTGGGGGATGTGTATGGGTGTGGGATGTTTGGGTGGATGAGTGGGGAGTGTGTTTATGAATGAGAGATGTGTGGGTGAATGTGTGTGGGGGATGTGTGTGGGTTGGGGGAGGGGTGTGTGATGGGTGTGGGTGATGGATTTGGAGATGTGTGTGTGTGTGGGTGGGTGATATGTCTGGCTGGGTGGGGGTGTGTGTGTGGCTGGATGGAGGATGTATGTGTGGGTAGTGAGGGTGATTGTCGTTTGGGGATGTGTGGATGGGTAGGAGATGTGTGAGGAGATGTGTGAGAAGATGTGTGTGTGTGGGTGAGGGATATGTCTTTGGGATGTGTGTGGGTGTGGCTTTGTGTGGGACGGGAGCTGGGAGTGGATAAAGGATGTGTGTGTGGGTGGGTGGGGGTGTGGTTGGGTGTGCGGGTTGGTGAAGGATGTGTGTGAGGGTGGGGGGATGTGTGATTAGATGGGTGGTTGGGGTGTGTGAGTGTGGGTGGGTAGATAGGAGATGTATGTGTTGATGAGTGGGTGAGGGATGTGTGGGTGTTAGTGGTTGAGGGATAAGTACGCGTGTCTAGGAATGTGTGAGGGATAAGTGTATGGGTTAGGGATAAATGTATGGGTTGGGGATGTGTGTGTGGGTTGTGCATGGATGGGAGGTGTGTGTGAATGGGGGATGTGTTGGTGAGTGGGATGGATGTGTGTATGGGTGGGGAGATTGTGCGTGGGTGGGGATGTGTGTGTATACGGGTAGGGGTGTGTGGTTAAGGGATGTGTGGCTGGGGGATGGGTGGGTGGAGGATGTGTGGTTGGGTAGAGGATGTGTGGGTGGGTGATTGTATATGAGTAAGGGTGTGTGGTTAAGGGATGTTTGGTTGGGGGATGGGTGGGTAGAGGATGTGTGGGTGGGTAGAGGATATGAGGGTGGGAGAGTGTGTGTAGGTTAGGAGATGGTGGGGGATGTTTGTAGGGGTGGGCTCGGGATTTGTGAGTGGGCTGGGGGAGATGGGAGATTATGTGGGTGGGTTCGGAAATTGTGTGTGGGTAGGTGCGGGGTATGTGAGTTGACGGGGAGATGTGTGTGTGCGTGGGGGATGTGTGGCTGAGGAATGTGTGTTTGGCTGGGTGATTGGAGGTGTGTGGGTGGAGGAGGATATGTGGGTGAGTGATTGTTGGTGGGTAATGGGACGGGTAGAGGACATGTGAGTGGGTGGGGAGATGTGTGTAGGTGGGTGGATGTGAATGGGTGGGTGGATGTGTGTGGGTGGGGGATGTGTGGATTGGGGAATGTATGTGTGCTTGGGGTATGGGTGGATGGGATGTGTGGTGGGTGAGAGGTGTGTGTGGGTGGGGAGATGTGTAGGTGTAAGGATAAGGTGGATGGGTGGGGGTATGTATGTGTGTGTGTGTTATGTGTGTGGTTGGATGGAGGAGTTGGAGTGAATGGGGGATGTGTGGGTGGGTGGTGGATGTGTCACATAACATAGTAATTTGCACTGTTTATGTTTACAAAATTCATGTGACAGTTTTTTCCTATGCACTGTTGATGAAAGAAAGATGAGTGATTGGAAGGGCCGAATGTAAGACGGGCCCGCGTGCCCAATTTGTTACCCTCTGAAAATAAAGTCTGTTCGTTCGTTCGTGATTTGCGGGTCTACTTACGTTATAAAACGAATTTCAGAGGGGCGAGAAGTATAGAACCGGAAAGTATGGAGGGGAAAACAATATCAAGTAATCGGTTCTTATATTAACATGATCTTGAAATAATCTTAATTCCCCCTGGAAACCCTACTAAAAATCCCCCCCCCCCCTTTGAATCTAGACAGATTCTAAGTTAATGGGCTTGATCTATCCGTCAGTGGGCGTTTTTTCTTCGTGTGTGTATGTGTGTGTGTGGGGGGGGGGGGGGGGTTGGCTGGCCAGGACCCCGGCATTACTTCCTACTCTTTGTGATTTCCACCTCCCGTGGGGTTTGTAACGTGTAAAACTTGCACGGTGGGACATCCTGTTTTTCACTCTTATCTGGCTAGGGCCGGCTCTGTGGCGAAGGCGTTACGAATGCAATGTGCAATTCCACATACCGCGTTCGAAACACAGCTGCTGGCGATTTGGAAGCAAACCGCCTTGCGTTGGTTTCCATACAATGGTATGAGAGCAGGTCGTTCAGAAAGCAATGGCAAACTACACAACGTAAATTTACCCATGAATCACAAACAGCCAAAAACGTGCTGAAGTTAACTGCTACGTCCTGTAAAGGATATGTAACTAACATCTTGATAGACATAGATCTCACTACCCAAAGAGATCAGGAAGACGCGAGATGTCACCAGACATCAGGCTGTTAACATACCCAGTTGAGATCGACCCTGGTGTCTTCGGAGTCTGGAGGCAGACACTGTAACCTCTACAGAGGGGGCTGAGTTGTCTCGAGGTATGGTGTACACCTCGAGTGCTGGAGGTCCCGGGTTCAAACCCCCATGAGGGCCGGTATGTTTTCGCGTGGACGTCTAGTAACAAAATTTCTCCTGGTCTCTGGGTAGTGAGATCAGACGCCCGTGTGTATTGTTGCCCACGTAAAAAAAACCCGCGCTGCCTGGGCAAAATTTCGAGTTAAAAATCTACCTAAAGTATTTCAGGATCCTCGCCGGTGCTACGAAGCTCATGCACTGAGCTAAGATTCTCCGGACTCAGGCTTGAGTTAGGAGTAGAACGGAGCACTTATGGGTTACACCCGTGTACCGTGATGTTGATTCGTCGATTAAACTCATTTGTAACCTCTCAGTCACGGAGGACCTTTAACGCGAATCACACTGCTCTATTGTGTCTTCTCGTAGACTTATCACATGGTTGCTTCGTTGGAAATCCCTCTAGAAGGCGTTCGAGTTCAGATCCAACTAAGCCCAGAGAGGAGCTAGGACTTCTCACAGTACAGTGGGTGTTGAGACATTCCTCCCGACCTGCCTCTTAAGTCCCTTCTCCACTGTACTGCCGAACTCTCCTTCCACTCGCCAAGCTCAACACCCCGCAGGTTGTGCCAGACCAGTTCTGGCACTTCACATCCGCAGAGACATTTTAGGACATGACCAGGTCATGACACGGCCAGCGAACACGGATTGGCCGGGATTAGGCCCAAATTGGGCATGTGTCCTCTGTGTGTCTTTGGTATTTCATTATCAACAGAGTCCAGCCCACTGCCCAGGGTGACAGGATCAACATGAACGTGGAACGCCCATTCATGCCGGCGTTTGTAGTTAAGGGTCTGTGAACGAGGTTTCACAATCCCGCAGACCGGACTCGAAATTAGAAGCAGGTAATGTGAAAGCAGACCACCTCGCGTTGGTTTTCACAATGGTATGAGCGTCGGTCGTTCAGAAAGCAATGGCAAACTGCAGAACGTAAAATTGCCTAGAATAAACTCAAACGGCAACACACACAAATCCATCCATACATACATGCATATCCATACATACATATCCATCCATACATATCCATCCATACATACATATCCATCCATACATATCCATCCATCCATACATACATGCACACTACGCAGATAGAGTGACAAACAGAAAACCATGCATGTACAGACACACCGACTGACCAACAGGGAAGCCTGGGTAGCGTACTGGCTGGGCGAATGCATGCATAGGCACGCGCTTGCGCACAGAGAGACAGACACACACACATAGACACACCCACCCACACATAAGACCCCCCACCCCACAATATAGAATTCACTAACGACTCTCAGACAGCAGAGCCATAGTTTAAAAGTTCGATGATCAAATGTCCACATTTGCATACGACATCGGCTTTAGCAGCACAGCAGGAAATGAAGTCGTACCGAATCGCACCGGCGTAAATCGTCCCCCACTGCAGGCTGAGTAATGCGTGTCATTCTCCTAACAGCTAGACAGAAAGAAGCAAAGGCCGAGGTGGGAGGAATTATCATACAAGCCAAACCACAAAAACAACAAGCGCTTTCTTCAGAATTCTTTGCGAGGCCCGTTATCTATGACTGACAATGTCAGGTTGCGGAAGCAATAGAAATGTGAACTGTTGGGTTGATCCTTCGAGCCGTTGAAATAGCATGAGAATTAAATCCCCAGGTATACTCCAAAGTCGGAGAATGTCTGCCTGCACGGCGAGGAACCACCAGTCTGCACACCAATAAGCCAGACATGGGACAACGGATACTCACGCAAACCTCAGGTCCTGTATGACATCACATTGATGTTGGACAACAGGATGTCTTCATCCGACATACAGGACTTCGCGCTGGAGTTCACAGCCAGCGAACACAAGCTAGCAAGCAAATCCCCAGGTGCTGATCGGCACTCAAAGTTGGGGATGGAAAAAAGTTGAAAGCAGCACACAAATTAAACCACATCACAGACTCAGAGCAGGAAACTGCTTCGGGACAAATTATTAGTTCTTCGGGACAAAGTATTATTTTTTTTCGAGACAAATAATTATTTCTTCTGGACGAATTATTATTTCTTCGGGACAAATTATTATTTCTTCGAGACGAATGGAGACGGATTGTATCTGCAGCAAAGAACCTCAATGGCTCGGAACGCTGAAGAAGAAGAATAACTCTATCTGACGGCTCACCAAACCCGACTCCCCCTACCCCAGTAGTTATGTTGGGAACTCATCCACACATTTCCGCATCCAAGATGGCGGCTGCTAGTTTTAGGTTTTTTGCCGACAAATTTTTGTGGCGGCTTGTGGAAACGGGTCTATTTTTTTAGGCGGGTTTCTGTGAAAGTAATTAAGGTAAAAGTATTTTTAGTTGGTTGGTGGGCTGTCTGTAAAAGTAATTAGTGTATGAGGGGTGTGAAGGGCTGAAAGTTATATATAATGGCTACGTAGGGTAATGTATTAGTATGCGTGGTGAGTGATGTATAAACTGCCAAGGGTGTGATGGGTCGTGGTTATACTCGACGAAGTAAGAGGTGTAGATGGTTACTATCATCTGAACAGTGTGATAGTAGTGTCTAAGTGAAAGTAAAGGGTGGTATGTTCATAGTAGCTTATTCACTACCATCATTACAAAGGAAATCTTATAAAGTTATAATGGGTTTCATTTGGTGGTAAGGGGTGGGTATTAGTGGTCAACCAGGAGTGGTTGATATAGGGGTGGTCATAAATGTAATAAGATAGAGGTGTTATGTTCGCAGTTACACACTGGTCAAGCAGTGGTCAAGTAGTCAAGTGAGGAAATTTTAGGGAAAAGTACGTATAATGCAATGGTGGTGGGTAAAGTGATCGATGACATGGTCAAGTAGTGGTCAAGCAGTGGTCAAGTAGTCAAGTAAGGAAATTGTAGCGGAAAGTTCGTATAGTGCAATGGTGGTGGGTAAAGTGAGGAGGAATCACTAGTAGTGATAATAGTACTACCAATATCAGCTATACACAAGTACAGACACACTCACCCATAAACAAATACACAAAGACAACCACACACAGACACAACTGCACGTACACACAGACATCAACTACACAAATACACACAAGAACACTCAAAGACAAATACACACCTACAATAAAAAAAAACACACACACACACGTACACACATACAGATACACAAGTACAGACAAACCATATCATTACTACTGTCATCACAACTATACACAAATACGCACCCATACCATTACTACTGTCATCACAACTATACACAAGTACACACATACACACCCATAATCAAATACACAAATACACACCTACAATCAAAAAACACACAAAGACACAGACACACTTGTACATACAGACCTACAACCACAAAAAAAAAAAAAAAAAAAAACAAAGACACACCCATACCATTACTACTGGTACCACAACCAGTACAGATACACTTACCCATCACAAATACATAAACAAATCGTGGCCCCATAAGAATATCACAAACCACATACCCCTTTTTGGTAAAGAACGCGGATGTCCGAGACAGCCCCTACGTCATCAACGCCATATGCAAAAGTCATTAAGTGGTAGCATGAGTCATCGGTGTGTAGGGAAGCAGGCGGGTGGCGTGAGAATAGCCTGTCTAACTGCCACGTCAGCTATGTAGGGTGCAGAACCAGTGTATAAAATAGACGGCGTCTCTTGTGAGCTCAGTACCAGTTCACGTGCTGACTTAGTTATCTACAGTTATTTTTTAAATCAGGCTGGTGTGAGCATTGTTCGTGTAGTAAACAGATATTGTTCACGTACTGACTTGGCTAGCTACAGCAGTGAAACTTGGTGTGAGCCTTATTCGTATCGTCGGCATCTGATAAAACAGTGAAACATATATTGTATACATCAGAACTTTTTGGGTCTGTAAAAAGTGAAAGTGTGACGTAAGACCAGTTTATCAATATGGCCACCAGATCTACTTTCACGTGTTCAGTGTGCGACAAAGCCTATTGTGATAACTATAGCCTTAATCGTCACATTCGGACCATTCACACTGAGAACCACCTGAAATACCCCTGTCAGTTATGTGATAAGGTGTATAATACGAATGATGGCCTAAAAAAAAACACAAACGAATACGTCATCACCGGCCTATGGATACATCAGAACCAGAGACAACACCACCAACAACCCCAACGACACCACCAACTGAAACTAATATAACTAACAGTCAAATACAACCAGACGAGAATATTCTTGAACAACTGGTAGAAGACGAAGTGACCATCTTAGCAGCCGGGGAACCTGAGACACTACACATCCTTCCATCGGATATTCAACAAACATATAGAGAAAATTGGGAAGCTATCAGGACACATCACAAGATTAACAAGTATTTATCGACATACACCTTCTTTATTAGCCCGGAGATACAAAAGCCTATCAACTGGACAGCAACGTTGTATAAGATTTTCAACGCTATAATTAGTCGCTTTAAGATAAATTTTATCTTTCATCTAGTGTTACGACATAGAGAAACACAAGATCTTAGATTCTATCATGCATCATTTAACAATTCTTCTGTTTTAGAAATTCCAGCGCTAATCAATAACAGACACGACTTTGACGCCTTCCTTACATCAGTACACGAACATGACATTCATTCCTACGCCATGCAACAACGTACAAACACCAAATATACACTAGAGACAGTAGCTGGCATATGTTTTTACCTCTTTCATATGCCCGAGTTCCCGATAGTTTGATGTCTAGGTCATCCCCCAACTACATTGTTTTATATTTTTGTCACTAACCATGTATGTCATTGATTTTTTTCTTATATCACTAAACTATTTTGATGAATAACACATTCTTTGATATATTGAAACCAAGATTTTTGTTGCTTTTCTTTAAAGGCTTTCTTCTTACTTCTTGTTCCGAGAGACATCAACACTGACAGACAATGAAATAAAGACACATACTGAGATGTATTATGTATTTATTCAACTGATGCTTGCAACCAAGTATAGAAATTACACCATCCACCTCGCAGTATCCAATGATGTAGTTTATCAGTCATATACGTACCAACAGATGTAGCGAAGCTTTCCTCCAGGTCCTGGACATTCACGTCTGTATTGTAAGAATTATTAACCAGATGCTTACCCAGACGCATACCAAGTGTAAGAACCATCATTATTCTCCCATAGTTGATGACGTTATCGGCAAAGACTTCGTCAGCAATTGAAACAAAGACCGGGAAAACCTGTTCGGGATTGATACAGACTTCTATTCTCGTGAATAACACATCATGTTGGTTGGCTATCTGACGTACTAAGCGAGACAACCTCGAGTTATTGGTCTTGGCGGGCTTGTAGGAACTAATAATAGTCAACGCCATACTCACCACCTCGGTGTGAACTTGTGTCAAGTCGACTATTGGGTCCATCATTATTATACCAATAGCTACCAGAGACCCACTGGCGTGCAGTTGGTGGTCAAATGGTCTAATATTATCATCCGATGCGTTTATAAACACCAATGCGAGTAGGTAGCTGATTATTAATACTCATGGATCCTAGGTGGAAACATCATTTTACGGCCTTGATTGCGGGCCCAACGGGGAGTGGTAAAACCGTCTTTGTCCAACGGTTCTTGACCCATCTACCAAGCATGGTAGACCCCCTTCCAGAGGAAATTATATGGTGCTATGGGGAATGGCAACCCATCTACGAAACTATGAAGGGTGTTCAATTTAATGAAGGTCTGTCGGATATGGAAAAATGGACAGGGGATAGACGTCGGTTAGTAGTCATAGATGATCTAATGTCTGAGACAGATGACAGAGTGACTAAATTATTTACTAAAGGCAGTCATCATCGCAACCTCAGTGTTATGTATATAGTACAGAACCTATTTGGTAAGAATAAAGAACAAAGAACTATCAGTCTGAATTCGCACTACCTAGTGGTGTTTAAGAATCCTCGAGATGGGTCTCAGATTACCAATCTGGCCAAACAGATGTACCCAGGCCGTGTGTCATATGTCCAAGAGAGTTTTAAAGACGCGACATCGGCTCCACACGGGTATTTGTTATTTGACCTGCGACAGGAAACACCGGATCAGCTCCGCTTACGAAGTCATATATTTCCTGACCAGCACCAAGTTGTCTACGTCCCCAAATAATATGTCTAACCGACTTAAACGTAACGAGGGTATGTTACGCTTCTTGGGTCAGACCAACCCAGCCACTGTGAAGGCAGTAATGAAATCAGCTTCCCCGGATCTCGTCCAATCAATTTGCGAGTGCTGTCACAATGTTTTAAAAGGTAATGTTCCCCTGACACCAGCTCAGAAGAAGCGTCTGCAACGACACAAAGACAGTCTGAGAGCACTCACTCATAAGAAATTATCGCTCAAGAAAAGGAAAGAGATTCTACAACAAGGTGGTTTCATAGGCGCCTTACTAGGCCCCATAATAAATGTGTTGAAAAGCGTGGTGGGTTTGTAATGGCCAAGAAGATGATCTTGATCGATCCCCGGTTGCTAGAAAAACCCTATGTACCACCCGACACACTAAATGATAGTCTACAGGATTTGGATCGTCAGATGCAACAAGTCCTGGAAACAGAAGATCTACCACCACGTGACAAGGCCAGAGCGTATCAGCAAACATTACAGAGGTATCTGAATCGATTCGAACATTACAGACACAAGCCTCTGGGACTAGTAGATATCAAGGAACAAAAACCTGAAGTCACCAGTGTACCGACACCAGTAGCTGAGACACCTCTTCAACCAACACCTCTTCAACCAACACCTAGTCAACCGGCTCAAGTAGTCGAACCCAAAACAGACGAGACCACACCACATTACAAACTTAGGCGTAGCAAGAAGAAGACTAGGATACCTACCCCCAAGTGGCAAAAATGGCCGCCCAATTAAGAAAGTATTACTATGACCCTAAGAAACCCGGAGCCTATGGTGGAGCAGCCGCCTTAAAAAGAAATACTAACCTGAAGAAAATAAATAAATGGTTACGTCATCAGGATACCTACACGTTACATAAACCGATCCGTCGCTGGTTTCAGAGACGCCAGACCATAACCGGTGGTATAAATCAACAATTTCAAGCCGACTTGATAGATATGAGACTAACAAAGATACAACGATGGGATGTCGTACCTAGTGACTTGTATCGATGTGTTTAGTAAATATGCTTGGGCTATCCCGATCCAGAAGAAAACGGGGAAAGCTCTGGTGGTGGCTATGAGTAAAATCTTTGGGCTATCCCGATCCAGAAGAAAACGGGGAAAGCTCTGGTGGTGGCTATGAGTAAAATCTTTGGTGATAGCCAACCGATAAATTTTCAGAGCGATAAAGGTTCGGAATTCGTAAATCGGACCTTCTTAAAATTTCCGAAAGATCGAGGTGTGCACTTCTTTACCACCGAGAATGAAGATGTGAAGGCAGCGATAGTGGAAAGATTCAATCGAACCCTGAAAGAAAAAATGTGGCGTTATTTCACCAAGACCAATACACTGTGCTACGTCAACGTGATAGATAAATTGATCCAGAACTACAATGGTTCATATCACAGAAGTATTCACATGGCCCCTGTGCAAGTCAACTATAGTAATCAAGAAGAGGTGTGGGATAACTTGTATAAGCTGACATACGTATCGAAAAAAGTGTATTTTACACCTAGGGACCGAGTCAGACTGGCTGAACCCAAACAACCTTTTAAAAAAGGGTATATGCCCTCGTGGACAGAAGAATTGTTTACCATCAGTCGCATAAACCAGACCAGTCCAGTGACCTATGTGGTAAAAGATGATTCGGGACAGGAACTACAGGGCTCGTTCTACAGAGAAGAAATACAACTAGTTGGAGACAAACAAGTGTATCGTATTGAAACAATCTTACAAGAAAGACCCAGGAGAGGTGGTGGGAAAGAGTATTTAGTGAAGTGGTTTGGTTATCCCCATTCATTCAATAGTTGGATAGCTGACACGCAACTAGCTAGTTATGGAGACTAGTGGTGTGACTGAAGACAGGGTGGAAACTATGGGGGTGCGCCCACAACCGACAGAGGGGGAAAGAACATCGATCTGGTAATTCTTTGGACAACGTGTACCGAGGCCAGAGATTGTATTTCTGTGTCAAATGGTGGTTATATATGCCGTAATTGCCGTGTCTTTGTTCAATCTGACTCAAGGCAGCGCAGACGCACCAGACGGCAAGTTGTGGGTAGCTCTAATGAGTAGTTGTTTGGGCTATATGCTACCTAATCCTAAATTAGAAAAACGATGAGTTTCTACGTGACTTTACCGAGTAATACTTGACCAAAGGTATTTCCCAACAACCAACCAGGTCACTTTTTTGTCAAGTTGCCGCAGACCATTGATGTAACGACCCAATACGAAGTGGGCCTGGTCGAGATTCAGTTCCCCAATTCGTATTTTAATGGTTTGCCTGGTGAAATTTGGTTCCAATACTTTCCACCTAAAGGTAGTGGTATGGAACCTATAACCCTTGTATGTCCACCGGGTCCGTTCAGCAGCCCTGAAACCTTCATCGAGGAATTGAATAAGTTGTGTGTAGAAACCCAACTAGACGAGAAAGTAAACATCAAATTCGTGCTAGGTACACCTTGGAAAAAAGTCGGGATGAAAATATTTGAAAAAGGCGCCCAGGCTAAAGTTAGTGATAGATTGAAGAATATGTTGGGTTTTCCCAGCTCGACTCTATCAGACGATAATGTCTTATTATACGGTAATGTAGAATTAGAGATGGATAGCGAAGTTAAAAAATATCTATGTCTATTCCGATCTCGTAGCCGCGAGACCAGTTGGAGACGTCATGGTTCCTTTACTAGGACTGTTCCTATATTGGACCGACTGTCACCTTCAGTGTTTCGTCTTTATGATAAGGCACATTATGTACCATTAAGTCGATTCTCCTTCGACACGGTGGAAATACTTTTAACTGACGATACGGGTAAAACACTCTCATTCAACGATGGGACTTCAGTACTAACTTTACATTTTCGAATCAGGAAACACTCAGACCTCGAATAGACTAAGATGAGTTTCTACGTGACGCTGACGAGTAATGCGTCATTACAAATATACCCCCAAAATAACCCCGGACATTTCTTTGTCAAACTGCCACAAACTATTGAGCTCACCTCCCAGTACGAAGTTGGTTTGGTTGATATTCAGTTTCCCAACACCTATTTTAATATTTTGAAAGATGAGGTGTGGATAAAGTACTTTCCACCTCCAGACCTAGACGAACCACCGATGACGATTAAGCTGACGCCTGGTCTGTACAAATCAACAGAAAAATTCATTGGTGAATTGAATAGATTGCTTTTCGAAGCTGAGAGATTTATCAATGAACGGCAATGGCTGCGTCTCGATGATGCCTTGTAAGAACATAACCGAATGATGTTCTCTTATAACGATATTTCGAATAAGGCTCGTTTCCAATTATATGAACAAGGGGCTGAAGTTAGACTTAGTGACAAGTTGACAGAAATTTTACAATTTCCCTTGACACATGTCACCGAGACTGAACCCAGTCTGTCTGGTGTGGGTGAAGTAGATTTAGACCAGGGCACAAAAAATGTCTTCGTCTATTCCGATATTGTCACCTCGCGGGTGGTTGGTGATGTGATGGTACCATTACTGAGGACACTACCTGTTCTAGACAGATCTACCACCTCGGTATTTAGGATGTATGACAAGCCACATTACGTACTCCTCAGTCGATTTTCATTTGACACGATTGAACTTCTTATAACCGACGAGCAGGGGAAACCTATCCCATTTACAGGTGGAACTTCAGTAGTGACGTTACATTTTCGAACAACCAAACGGTTTGATCTGGGCTAACCATGGTTAGGCACGTGCCAATCCAACGCAACCCCAAACTATACGAGGACTATTTCTGCAATCAAGCTGGGAGTGGTCTCCCTGTTTTTGTAGGTGGTTGAAGTCAGCGAGGTCATGGAATTGGTAGTTTCTTTAGTGGTCTTGGTCGCACAATTCTTCCTTGGTTGAAGACTGGTGGCAAAGCCCTATTGAGAGAAGGACTGGGGACGGGTTTGCAAGTGGCTCAAGATGCCTTAGCTGGTAGAAATGTTGGTGAGTCCTTCAAAGAACACGCCAGAGATGCTGGTCAACGACTACTCCAAGGCGCAGCTCAACACATCAGCCAATCAGGTAGTGGTGTTAGGAAACTAAAACGAGCCGCCCCGCCAGGTCAGCCCAGTAAAAGAATAAAACCAACAGTCAGAAAGTCGTCGACTCATAAGACACATCACCACCAAGCGGGACATTCGGATATTTTCTCATAATGGCGTTAATTCATCCCAAGTCGTGTGAGTGTCTGCATTCTGGTCTGGAACTGTTTAGTGTGCCTCCCACCCAGACAGCCGTGGAAGAGGGACAGTTTGTGGAGATTCATCCATTGGCCACGTTAGCTTATGGGGCACCCATCGAATTCACCATTTCTGGTGTCGGTGAAGATTACATTGATTTGTTTAATACTTTTCTGCACGTGAGAGCCAAAGTTACACTGCCCAATGGCGACGACCAACCAAACACAGCCGAAGTCGGTCCTATAAATTATTATTTGCATAGTTTGTTTTCTCAAGTAGATGTGTCCCTGAACGACACTCTTATTTCACCGAGTGAAAATTCGTATCCGTACCGGGCCTACTTGGAAGCTCTTCTGAATTATGGTGAAGAGGCCAAAAAGAGTCATCTGACGTCTGCTCTATACTATCAAGATACTCCTTTGCACATGGCAGATACAAAGGGTGATCACAATACAGGTCTAGCCAAAAGAAGATCTTTAGCCAGCTATAGTGTGCCTCTGGATATGATGGGGCGCCTACATTCCGACATTTTCAATCAGGACAGGTACATGTTGAATGGTGTCGATATTAAAATCAAACTAACCCCATCAAAATCCGTCTTTAATTTGATTGCCACGGATGTAAATGGTGGGTACAAAAGTGTCATTACTTACGCCGCCCTCTTGGTGAGGAAAGCTAAGTTAAATCCAGCTATCTCTCTGGCCCATGAAAAAGCCTTATTGAGATCCAATGCCAAGTATCCTTTTAAAAGGGTCGTGGTAAAGACCTTTTCTATCCCTAAAGGTATGTTTTCCCACACACAATATAACCTTTTCCTCAGCCAGACACCGACCCGGGTGGTGATCGGATTAGTGAATGCTTCCTGCTTCAATGGCGAGCTGAATACGAACCCCTTCATATTCAATCATTATCAGTTAAACTATTTGAGTCTGATGGTAGATGGGCGTAGTGTTACAGGCAAACCCTTAACCATGAATTATACCACAGGTCAGTACATGCGAGCTTTCCATAGTACCAATTTGGCCCTTGGTCTGACCGGTAAGGATGTCGGGAATGGTGTAAATTATGAAAGTTATAGTCAATGGAATTGTCTCTATGGTTTTGATCTGACTCCCAGTATATTAGATGGAGAGCAGTTTGAAATGGCGAAATATGGCCCATTGTCAGTAGAACTAAAGTTTGACGTTATAACGACTGCACCTCTACAAGTCGTCGTATACGCCGAACTCGACTCGGTCCTAGAAATTTCCAAGACGAGACAAGTGCTAACAGATTACATAGCATAATGGATACCCAACAACTAAGACAAATACTCATGTCTGATCTGTTTGTTCGACGCCTTCCACTAGTCAACGTATGCGCTAGAGATCATTTGCCTAGACACATTGATAGAACACAGCCAGCTGCTTTGATCGTCAATACTGACACCAGTGCTTACTCTGGTTCACATTGGATCGCCCTATATTTTAATGGTCTAGGTCAGTTTAATTATTTCGATTCGTTTGGCTTGCCACCATTACACTCCGACATTATCCGTTTTATACAACGAAACTCGGACAGATCACCCGTGTACAATACCCGTATGCTACAAGACATTAATAACAGTACTTGTGGTCTGTATGCGTTGTATTTCTTATTGATGAAATGTCGCGGTTCGAGCATGTCACATATCCTGCAACCCTTTCGACACAGACAACACATGAACGATCGTCTCGTGTTTCGATTGGTTACTCCGTGGTTAAAAAAGACAAGCCCAGAACTGTTTAAAACTAGATAAATTCGTCGTTATAAACTGAGACGACCACTCGTCTTTTTGTGTCTACAACGATCAAGATTTCTACACCCAAGTGGTTATTCATGGCAAGACCTGTTGATATGCCCAGACAACTAGACAACAATTTGAAAGTGGTGACAGTTTCTCAAGACACAGGAACAACGACACTCCATCTATATCAATCTACCGACAGTCAAGACATCTTTCTACAATAATCAAGTCCCCCTCTGCTCCCTTTGGAACATAAAACAAAACCCAGTTTTAAATGTTGTATACCAATAAAAGCCATTTGAAAATGTTATTATTTGTTTCTCTATTTTATTATGTTTTTTTTTTTCGATTGTATGGTTTTTCTGTACTTCTGTATCTGTATATGTGTGTGTGTGTGTGTGTGTGTGTTTCTGTATATGTACGTAGGTGTGTGTCTGTCTGTATGATTCTGTGTATGGGTGCACGCGTGTCTGCTTGTTTCTGTGTATATGTGTGTGTGTGTGTGTGTATATATATATATATATATATATATATATATATATATTTGTATCTGTATGGTTCTGTTCATTGTCTACAAACAAGACTGCATATCTATTGACGTCCTTCAATGATCTTTTCGTATATTTCTGGTGTACAGGGGAAAATGTGTAAGTACTGGCCGTACACGTCTGCCTGTTATTCTCATTATCAAAGGCTCGTAGGTAGCGGCGTTCCAGCTATGTGTTGGTAGAATCTCGATTTCTCACGAGCTGAAGATGACTGATTAGTTTTCCAGCCTTATACTACCGCCGTCTACTCTGGCATCAGCGGGGTGTGTGTGTTAGTAATGCCAGTATACGAGTGGGTGTTATTCTCATTAAAGGTTGGTATGGGCCCTGCTTGGCTTGTTCTAATACACTTGGAATGCTTAGATACGATAAGCTGGTCTCGTAGTACAGTTTTAACTCTCTTTCGCGGTCTGGTATGTTAGTTTGTGTGACCCTCTTTGTGTATGTGAGTGTGTGCGCGATTGTGTATCTGTCTATTTGATTCATTGTTTTTGTGTCGTTGTGTGCGTTATTGTATTTGAGTGTATGGTCCTGTTCATTGTCTACAAACAAGAATGCCTATCTATTGCTGTCCTTCAATGATCTTTGCATATATTTTCTGGTGTACATCCGAAGTATCCCTGTCTTAATAGGCTGACTGTAGTCTATTTCATTATCAATCCTTATGATAGTTTTGATTTCTATGTTTTTCTTTCCCCACCAATTTGTAGATATTCAAGCGCATCTAATTTGCCGTACACTATCAAAAGCCTGTGATAACATTCACAACTGTTTTTTACCTTGTGTGTTAAAAGACTTGTTTATTGTTCGTGTGGTTGGTGTGTAGATGACTTTTGTGTTATTTTGCATTCCTTTGAAATAGAGTAACGAAATACCATCACTGAAAATAAACCAAATGAAAACAGACCTTGTCCCGCGACCTCTCTTTTTCCCCCGCTCGCGTGGGCGCGCCCCGTGAGTTTATTATATGAGAAGCCATGTTACCGGTCTCCTGATAAATATTAAGGCTTTTTCATATTCCAGTACGTTAGTTTGTGTGACTTTTTGTATACTTGTATGCGCGCTTGTATTTGACTATCGTTGTGTTTTTGTATGGATGTCTGTTTCGTTATACTTGTGTGTCTGAATCTAGAAGTATAGGTGGCCCTGATTGTATGGTTGATGTCTTTGTGATGTATACTTGTATGGTTGTCGTTGTGATTTGTATGTGTTTATGTATTTGTTATAGACAACGAGGCTCGTGTAGACGATTACGCTGATATATTGCCTAGAGGAACAGTCCAAGCACCTGGAACCGTATTGACACGCGGTGATAGTCCTCTTCAGTGATCTGCGGGCCCGATCGACATCAACCACTCAGAACTACGACCCTCCTCACTATATTACTAAGCCCAGACTCTTAGTTTTTTCAGATTATACCCTCTTATTATATTTATAACCATCGCTATATCGACCACTAATACCCCTTACCACCATATCCTTCTTTATAAGCTTTTCGGTGAAGAACCCACCCTTTCATTTACTATCATACTTACCACCACATAGTTGATACCGACACGAACACCCCACTCTTCCTTAATTACATTCTCACATCAAGAATTACTACGACCGTATATGTGGTTGGATCCCTCGCTTTCATTACACCTCTACCCCACCACCACCACCTAATCACTACTGTCTTATTTCACCATATACACTCTACTCGTTTATCTTTCACTCATATACTCCTTTCTAACCAAAATATATAACTTTCCCCTTCACACCCTTCATCCGTGCTCATACCCTCTCTTTCTATTTCCAGTATTTACTTTTACAGACATCCCACCAACCAACTAAAAATACTTTTACCTTAATTACTTTCACAGAAACTCGCCTAAAAAAAATAGACCCGTTCCCACCAGGCAGCTAAAAAAAATTGTCGGCAAAAAACCTTAAACTATCAGCCGCCATCTTGGATGCGGAAATGTGTGGATGAGTTCCCAACATAACTACTTACCCCTCCCTTTTTCACTCTCACATTGTGTCAAAGGCTTCAGGCGTAGGTGCGCAACTGGGAGGGTACAAGCCTTATACAAGTTATTGGAAATGCAACCTAATGCCTAAATGTCGGAAGTTCCATCCCATTTAACTCTATTGTATTTGTACAATTTGTTAGTCAGGTCTTAGTCAGATGTGACTAAGCTACCGTATGATAGCAGACGGTACTACCTGCTTTCTGCCGGCGCCGAATGTTGAGCGGCGCTCGCCAAACGCGACACTCCTACAACTACTACCACCCAACCACTACCACACTTTGTACTATCACAACCACTACTACTACCACTACTACTACTACTACTACTACTACTACTACTACTACTACTAGATTACCACTACTTCTGCAACTACTTCCACAACCTCACTGGTAATCATCCTTTTACTACTACGACCCAACCACTACCACACAATGCCGCCGCCGCCACCACCACCGCCACCACCACTACTACTACTACTACTACTACTACTACTACTAATAATAATAATAATAATAATAATAATAATACCGCCTGTTGGCTACGCTTGTGCGTCAATAAATGTTTAAAAATATTTAAACTGATGAGGGATATCACAAAATAATAAATAAAAGTATTTACTGGAAACAAGTAAAAGCAATTAAATGGGAAATAACGCGGGCAATTATGAGCAGATATAGCAAAGAAGGAGACAAAGCAAAGATGCGCCTTTTCACCAGATCTCTCTTCTCTCTATAGCGAAATAATCGTGACAGAGATTAAAGATAGGCCATGAATACGAGCTGTGGAGTTAAAACATAAACAATCTTCGTTATGCAGATGATGCAGTACTCAAAGCTAAAAATACACAAGATCTGCAAAACCTATTGGACATTACAGTAATAGAGAGTGCAAAAACATGTCCTTGGATATCAAGAAAACAAGCAATGATCAAATTACAGAAACGGGTAGCTCAAAAGTGGCATATTACAATAGAAGGGAAAATGTTTGTTCTTTTCAACAATATGGGGGAAATAATAACATAACATTAGATGGAAGATGCTTGACGGAGATGAGAAAGAGCAGAATATATCAAGTGAAAGCTGCATGTCAGAAAACAAACAATATCTTATGTGACAAATCACTGTTTTTGAATGTCAGAAACGATGTACTGAAACCTTACATCAGACCTGTTCAACTGTATGGCATGTGGACTAACAAATTAGGAAGAGTTGGAGGGGGGGGGGGGGGGGGGAGAGGAGGGCAGTGGGGATGTAGTTTCTGGGGCGAATGTTGCGAATACCTTGGAGGGCTGTAATTTCTGGGGCGAATACTGCGAATACCTTGAGGGATGTAAGTTTCTGGGGCGAAATGTTGCGAGTACCTTGGAGGGATGTAGTTTCTGGGGCGAAAGTTGCGAATACCTGGGAGGGATGTAGTTACTTGTTTCGTTATCGATATCTTCCATAATTTTAATGCTAAATGAAAGGAAATTTGCATTATAATACGTGTTCACTTGATTGTATGCCATGTTTGGTCCAAACCTACTTTGTGTGTGGCACTGAATAAGTTAAGACATTTATTTCGGGATCCTAATCACCTGCTACCCCATGTAACAACGGGGCATGCACACACCCATCTGAGAACCCCAGGACTAGAGTACATACATTCATTAGAATCTGACCTACCTACATGACACTCTGACGGGAGTTTACCATTACAGCTGCGCCGCTAAATAATACATTTCACAACATTTGAAACCAGGTCGGGAATGTACAAGCCAGGTCGACAGTGGATATTAGAGTAATCGGAGAGATTCAAGAACAAGTTGCATGTCTCTCATACCCTGAGCCTGTAGTGACTGATGGTGGTTATGGGTAGGGCAGAAATACAACACAATGCAGAGGAAGGGCCGGGAATGCATTCATGACACAGATATGAACATCTGGAGATATTGACAAGGAATTCTAAGTGAGAATGGGGGACATGTTATATACGCAAGCAAGTACACACTAGACTACCAATAAGAAATTAGAACATGGACTTGAGAAACCAATAATGTGGATATACAAAAGACATAAGTCGGATTTCATAGTGTGTGTGTGTGTGTGTGTGTGTGCAAGCGCGTGCGCGCACGTGCGGTGCGTATGTGTGTTGGTGCCTGTGTGCGTATCATGCCGGGCGGTGCAGGCGATCATGTTCCTCATATCATGTCTTCTAAATAAACACGATCACCGATGGTGTCCACACCACTATGCCAAAGCATAGTCTACTCCTCCAGAATCCCCTCCCTCCCTCTGACTCTAAAATCTCCCTGTCGATAAAATCTCAATGTCTCTAAAATCTCCCTCTATCTCTAAACCTTCTTTCTGTCTCTAAACCCTGTTTCTGTCTCTAACCCTCCTTCTGTCTCTAACCCTCATTCTGTCTCTAACCCTGTTTCTGTCTCTAATCCTGTTTCTGTCTCTAATCCTGTTTCTGTCTCTAACCCTCCTTCCGTTTCTAACCCTGTTTCTGTCTCTAAACCCTGTTTCTGTCTCTAACCCTCCTTCTGTCTCTAACCCTCCTTCCGTCTCTAACCCTGTTTCTGTCTCTAAACCCTGTTTCTGTCTCTAACACTCCTTCTGTCTCTAACCCTGTTTCTGTCTCTAACCCTGTTTCTGTCTCTAACCCTCCTTCTGTCTCTAACCCTCCTTCTGTCTCTAACCCTCCTTCTGTCTCTAACCCTGTTTCTGTCTCTAACCCTCCTTCTGTCTCTAACCCTGTTTCTGTCTCTAACCCTCCTTCCGTCTCTAACCCTGTTTCTGTCTCTAACCCTCCTTCTGTCTCTAACCCTCCTTCTGTCTCTAACCCTGTTTCTGTCTCTAACCCTCCTTCTGTCTCTAACCCTCCTTCTGTCTCTAACCCTCCTTCTGTCTTTAACAGTGTTTCTGTCTCTAACCCTCCTTCTGTCTCTAACCCTCCTTCTGTCTCTAACCCTCCTTCCGTCTCTAACCCTGTTTCCGTCTCTAACCCTGTTTCTGTCTCTAACCCTGTTTCTGTCTCTAACCCTGTTTCTGTTTCTAACCCTGTTTCTGTCTCTAACCCTCCTTCTGTCTCTAACCCTCCTTCCGTCTCTAACCCTCCTTCTGTCTCTAACCCTGTTTCTGTCTCTAACCCTGTTTCTGCCTCTAACCCTCCTTCCGTCTCTAACCCTCCTTCTGTCTCTAACCCTCCTTCCGTCTCTAACCCTCCTTCCGTCTCTAACCCTGTTTCTGTCTCTAACCCTGTTTCTGTCTCTAACCCTGTTTCTGTCTCTAACCCTGTTTCTGTCTCTAACCCTGTTTCTGTCTCTAACCCTCCTTCTGTCTCTAACCCTCCTTCTGTCGCTAACCCTCCTTCTGCCTCTTACCCTCCTTGTCTCTAACCCTCATTCAGTCTCTAACCCTCTTTATCCCTTTAAACCCTCCCTCTGTCTCTAAATCCTCCTTCTCTCACCCCCCCCCCCTCCTCTGTCTCTAACTCCCCCTCTGTCTCTAAATCCACCCTCTGTCTCTGAACAGAGTAGGAATATATGCCAGAAAATGGAGAACACGGAAACGAATAAGAAAATTGAGAACCATGAAATGAATAAGATAGAGTTGAAATATATTCAAGAAAAACGATAACTGAAATGAATCAGATGAATAGGATAGTAATATCCAAGAAAAAAAAAAGAGAACACTGAAAAAAAAGAAAAAAAAAAGAAATCAGACGAACATGGCAGAAACATATTCAAGAAACTGGAGAAACGTGAAATGAATCAGATGAACAGGATAGTAATATATTCGAGAAACAAGAGAACGCACATAAGAGAAATAACTTTGCGAAAGCACTAACTGCCGGTATAATTGTTTCATTATGCAAAACAGCCTTGCCCCATACAGCGCAATAATACACGACAAAAATGTACGTGGAAGCTTCATTCACAACGTGCAGAGATTATTCTGTGTTATTTACTGCTCGGACAACCGCGGCGGCGACGACGATAAGGACACCGTCATGTCCTTGCCATTTTTACGACTTCCTATAATTGCTTTATGCGCGGAGTCTTGAGAAAGACGGGTACTGTGTGTGTATATGCAAGTTACAAGCCTGTACAGTCTTGTTTTGTTCGGGCAGTAGAGGGGAAATGAACTGAAAACAACCCTGGCGACGGAAGTACGGGAAACATGATGCATCTTTGCCATCTTTACTGTCATCTACTGCCTATAGTACCTTGCGGTGTAGTAGGACAGGGACGTCTTGAGCCTGAGGAATTAAGGTCGCCTGGCTGGTGCAGGTTAGGGCTTTCTTTTTGCACCCGACATAAAAAAAATCCACACCTTACCAATGATTCGTGCCATCTTTACGATTTCCGATAATTGCTGTCTCCACGGCACCAGAAGTTACAGGTGGACATGTAGGACGCACATGTAGTCAAGTTCTCAATCAAGGACAAACTAGGAGTTTTGTCCGCAAGTGTGAGTATGGAATGCAGGACAATGGGGGATGACTGAGGGCCGTGGAAACAACATATTGATACATTTATAAATGTCACACACTTTCAACATCTTGGCTCCGTAATCGACAACCATGGGAGCTGTTCAAAGAAAGTCAGAGATAGCCTGCCCGCGGCATTGCAGACGTTCAACGGTATATAAGAAACCATGGCACATCACTCATCATCATCACGTACCATGTCGATAATTTTGAGCGGTCACGTTTCGTTTCATCAAATCACACAATCACCAGAGTCGTGGATCAGTTCCGTGATTTTGTCTTGATTATGTCAATTGGCCAAGTCATCTAGATATTTACTTCTCTGCCTTTACCTTCTTCTTTTCCCCTCAATCTTGCCAGTTGCCATCAATTTCTCCTGTTTATTTCTTCTCATAACGTGTCCACAAAATCTTGACTGTCTACGTCTACTTTCTTTAATCAGTTTACGGTTTTCATTTGTCTCTTGTAGGACTTGCACGTGGGTTTTTCTATCTTTCCATAGTACTCTCTCTCTCTCACCACTAGTACAATAATTAAAGTAAAATTTTAAGAACATGCAGTTTTCTTGTGGCAATATAAGGAAGTAGTCATCGACCATTTCGTAATTACCAAAGAAGAATATCGGGCCTTGTGAACATAAACCTTATTTTAAAATTCTTTGAATATCGTGGACATCACAAAATCATTATCATGTGTCGTAGCGACAGGTGTCGGCGATTATGGCACACTATCTCACACAATCGTTCCGGTCCCCAATATGGCGGATAGGCAGTTGAGCTGTTAAGGCCTCTGGAGTGTGTATGCTTGTGGCTACGATTTGTTTACGAATTTTCCTCATGTTCGACTGGCACTGCATGGTTCCGCCGCCCTGCTACTGGGTTGAGTGTGTGGAGCGACACTGTGAGCTGTGAATTTCACGTGGAGTATTTTTAAATATCTCCGCGGTTGTTTGTAGTGTGAACTGCATGTTCAGAAAAATGGCGGCCGACCGGTCGCTGAACTAACTGAGTTGCCTCATGCAGTAATGTGTGGCTGCTGGTTTTCTAGTGACTGCCGTTTCAATCGACGATGAACAGTATCTTTCGTGGCGGATGTTTGTGTTGGCATTCTGGCGGCGGCATTATGCATAGTATATATGTGCGGGCTGTTAGTTTATTGAGACTCCTGCCTGTTCCACTTTTCACATGGGGCAGTAAGAAGCATTTTGTGTGATATTCACTGACACAGGAATGGCGTAATGGGGCGACCCTGTGCCGTGAAGATGGAATCGCGACTAACTGACTGAGTAACTAATCTCACACAATCACCAGTCTTGGATCGGGTCTGTGCTTTTATTCCAATTATGCCATATCGACATACCATCTAGGTATTTATCTCTGTCTTTCACTTGCTCTATGCCCATCAACATATTGCTTACAACATAGCACGAGTTTGAAGCTGACTGCTTCAACCTGGTTAACTAATCATTATCATCATCGAGATTGTAGCATGTCGAAAAGCGTGGGCGGTCATGTTTGTCAGCTCACAGATCAGCTCTGTGTTTTGTCTCGATTATGTCGTGTGGTCAAACCATCTAGTACTGATCTCTATGCCTTTATCTTGTACTTATTTCTGAAACTTTTTTAAAAAAAAACCCATTAAACCACACAGATTATAACAAACCAACACACACAAGCCAATACAGAAATTTACCACAAGTCAACAACACACAGATTTCCACAAGAAAAACACAGAGATTTACCACAAGCCAACACACAGATTTATCACAAGCCAGCTCACAGATTTACCACAAGCCAGCACACAGATTTACCACAAGCCAGCACAGATTTACCATAAGCCAGCACACAGATTTACCACAAGCCAGCACACAGATTTATCACAAGCCAGCACACAGATTTACCATAAGCCAGCACACAGATTTACCACAAGCCAGCTCAAAGATTTACCACAAGCCAGCACATAGATTTACCACATGTCAACACACAGATTTACCACAAGCCAACACACAGATTTACCACATGTTAACGCACAGATTTACCACATGTCAACACACAGATTTACCACAAGTCACACAGAGGTTTACCACACGTCAACACACATATTTATCACAAGTCAGCATAGTTATACCACAAGTTAACACATAGATTTACCACAAGTCAACACACAGATTTACCACAAGCCAACACACAGAATTACCGCAAGTCAACACACACATTACCACACGCTAACACACACATTATCACAAGCTAACAAAAAGAATACTAAAGGTGACTTACACAAATACTGGAAGCGAAGAGAAGCCATATCTGGACTTGGTCAAT
This sequence comes from Cepaea hortensis, assembly GCA_963921405.1. Classification (NCBI taxonomy): domain Eukaryota; kingdom Metazoa; phylum Mollusca; class Gastropoda; order Stylommatophora; family Helicidae; genus Cepaea; species Cepaea hortensis. The sequence continues at coordinate 444,505,765 of OY992876.1, read as the reverse complement.
CTCAGCCACGGGAACCACTCTAAACGCAGTCTGAAAATAAAATAAAACACTTGCAAAAGTCCACACCAGGGGGTTACAGGGGGTGTTTGGTGTACTAGGGACATCACAACTATACAGGCCTGAATGCAGGGAGGATTATGTGACCAGTCGTCAACACACAAGAGGGAAAAAAAAATGCAACCAGTTCCTCTTCTTTCTTGCCTGCCTGCTTATTTGCTTCTGTCCGTCTTTCTGTATTTCTTTCTTGTACTTCAACGTTTTCTTTCTTTCTTCGATCTTGTTCTTCCTCGTCCTCCATTTCCATGCTTGCTTGCGTTCTTTCTTTGTTTCTTTCTTTCTGTATTATTTCGGTATCGTTGTTCGTTCGTTCATTCATTCTATCTTTCTTACTTTTTGTCTATATGTCTTACTTTCTTTGTCTTTCATCCTGTGCTTTTTATTCTTTCTGTATTACCTCCTCATCTTTTTTCTTGTCTTCTTTTTTCTGTTTGTCCTGTAAGTACTACTTTCTTTGTCTTTCATTCTTTCTTTTTTCCCCGTGCTTCATTTTTCTCTTTCTATCTCTCCTCTTCTTCTTCCACCCTCCTTTGTTTTCATCCTCCTCCACCCCCCTGTTGCATCCTCCTCCTCCTTTGCACCCTCTTCTGTGTTAAGAATACTCAAACAATAACTCTCATCCGTGTATGTATATTGTATATAAGAGCCTGCCTGGACTTCTAAACACCATTGGTGTAGACAGATGTATCCGAGGGTAGCAACTCTATCCTCAAAGAATAAAAAGAAATTTTAAAGGATTTAAAAGATAATTGAGGATCCACTTCATTGCACCGGGTTTTACCCCATATGGTTCGGTCTCTGGCCGCAAGGCGGCCTGCCGAGAACGTCACACAAAGCTGGAACAGCGCAGCTCTAGCCTTGACCCCTAGGAGTCTCCGAGAAAATTGCACTCATGAACGGAACGAAGTGGTCAGAAATCGAATCTTCCGAGCGCAAGACAGGCGGCGCAACCACTCGACGCCATCCTCAAATAATACAATCATCTAATTCCCAAGATAAACACAGCAAAGAATTGAATTGAATTGAATTTTAAAAGGGTTACAAATTGGGCACGTAGGCCAGTCTTAAAGACACGCAAGTAGGTAAAACTTCGATTAACCGCCACTCGTTTAACCGTCAGTTTCTGTTATCAAACATCGTCTTTTTTTATTTTAATTTTAAGATATTTTCAATGTCGCCACTGCCTGGGCTGACTTTACAGTGTCTAACCTAAAGAACACGTGGAGTAAACGCTAGTCTGAACCTATTCACAAAACTGAAGGAACTGAGACTGTTAGTGTTGATGAAATTGTGCAACTGTGCAACAATGTAGGACAAATCGGTGAAAACATTATGCCAGAAGAAGTAACATACCGGTTGGAATGTGACACAATGGATGGAGGCTTGGGAATTATGAACGATGAAGAAATTGTGTCTAGTGTGACTACCATTGAAATAGAAGAAATTGATGACGATGACATTTTTAACCCCCCCCCCCCCCCAAAAAAAAAAAAAAAAACAACAACAACAACAACAACAACAACAACAACAACCTACAACTAGTCACTCAGAAGCAGAAACAATGTTATCAAAGTGCATCGACTGGTTCGAAATGCAAGAGGAGGAAAATGCAACACAGATCCTACTTCTGCGTAAGATACGGAACATCGCTGCGCAGAAAGGTCGAGCCTCAAAGACACAGAAGGAGATGACAGATTATTTTAAAGTAATGTAGGTTTATAGTATTACATTTCTGCACATTACTACTCTTATAGTGAAGTTTATATTGACCGTAAAATTAAATACAGTATGTGTGTATTATTCACTTTTACAGCATTTTATTTTCATTGTCGTCCCAAGTCCGCAGTGAAATAACGTTACTGTACATATTAATTAAGAGATTTATCTTATCCGTCCATTCGGTTATCCGTCACAGTCCTGGAACACGACGGTGACGGTTAATCGAATTTGTACTGTAATTCAAAGAGCAACGGGCGCGGCAAGCTTGACGTGAAGAAGGTCAAGAACGCGAACTCCATTACAGGATGATAAAACGTGCCAGAAGAAGAGGTCAAATTCTAAACTCACGGCCCCAGACACGTGTCCCCTACGTCTGAGACCCCGGCAGGGCAGAGATTATATACCGCGGCCGTCAAATTATGACAGAGCATAGAGCCGAGCATAAAACAAACCTAATTGAAATAATTAAAGACATACAAAGCATAATCTCCCGGCCAGGCTCGTTAGCCGTTGGCTGTTGCCAGTAAGTCTTCATTATCTCCCCCAAGGTAAGACAGCCGCGTTGCCTTAAATTAAGCCGCTGCCGGCGTCCCGCCCATTTATATCTGATAATACCCCAACGCATATCATAGCTGGTCGCGATCGGGTACGACATACTGGAGCAGTTTATCAACCCGGGCATATCTACAGGCGTTTTGCCAGTTGCATAGTTCGTACATCCACCTGCCAAAGATGTGAACACTGCTTCAGAGGCTGCGAGCAAAGTGGAATGCCTTTTAATTGCGCATAAGCTCTTCTTCGCTGCCGTCTAATTTACGCTTAAATTATCATGTCTTAATGCGTGACCAGAACAATCATTTCTTGCAACTATTTAACGGTAATGGCCGAGCAGGTGGCAGCCGCGGTGGTGCAGCGACTAGAACTCTTGCTTGGAGGTTCGGTAATAATGTGTTCGAATCCTCTCATGGCGGCGATGATTTCATTTTGTGCGGGTAGGGTATTGGGTAGGATATTGCGTGGTCTTATATACAATGCACACTCACAGAAGAGAGCTATAGTTGAGTATTTCTAACCTAGAAGATGAGGAAGAAGAGGAGGAGGGTGGAAAAGGGGGAATGGAAGAGGAAGAAGAAACATATACAGTTAAAAATGAAGCGCAGGAAGAAAGAAAGAATGAAAGACAAAGATAGTAATACTTATAGACAGACAAACAGACAGAAAGAAGGCAAGAAACAAGACGAGGAGGTAACACAGAAAGAAAAACAATAAAATTAAGACATACAGGCAAAAGCAAAGAGAGAAAGAAAGAAAGAAAGAAAGAAAGAAAGAAAGAAAGAAAGAAAGAAAGAAAGAAAGAAAGAAAGAACGCCTACACCACTGAACTCTGGACCTCGTCCAGCACAAGTCCAGCAGTTGTATAATAGGTTCAAAGGGCAAGAGGATCGACTTCATTTCACCGGTTATTATCCCACATGGCTAGGTCTCTTTCCGCAGGATGACCTGTCGACAGTGTTGCACTAAGCGCGAACTCCGTAGCTCCAGCGACGCTCCTCAGGAGTCTGTGAGAAAATTGCGCCGTTCGTGACGACCGAACGACGTAGGCCGGAATCGAACCCACAACCTTCGGAGGCAGCGTAACCACCCCGCCACGGAGACTGCCAAGTCGGAGAGTGTAACCGACAAGTGCCCTGTTTGCCAGCCGGATCCAGCCATTCAGAATTGCCTCTAGTAAAATGTATCATGGGACGCAATGAAGATAAAGCTACATTTCAGTTCTCCCTGTGGGGAAGTAACTCACGGACTAATTACTGATGTACACGTGGCAGTACCGCGTTCAAGGCACGACTCCTGCATGCTTCTGGGACTACTCGTGTTCATCAGCAACTGCATAGACCGGTGTCTGAACCCCCTAGAGGGCGATGAATTAGTAAAAATGCTCCTCTTAAGACTACTGGAAATTAACAGCCGGGACATATTTCGAATAAAACAACTATAGGTCATCATTATCATGAAGCAGTGTTTTCTAGAAGAACATCGTTGTTTCCACGGCCCGTCAAAAATAGTCCCGGTCTTCTGCCGGTTTATTTGCCTCACGAAACGTCATTCCCAAGGTGTCTTTTATGTCCTGTGTCCACCTTGGCTCTGGTATATCCCCGCCTCTTCTTCCATTAACTATTCCTTCCATTACTGTTGTTTCTAAACCGCTGTGACGTGTAATGTGACCAAAGTACAAGGGGCCTTAAATTGGAAACTTTTTTTTTTGGGGGGGGGGGGGGTATTTTCTGTAAAAGTATAAAAAGAAATGTATCATTTTTCAATGTAGTCACCACTGAGTTCAATTCAAGTTCTCCAGCGCCGATAATGTGTTTAGATTCCCGTACAAAAAAAAATTCTCTTGGGTGCGCGTTTAACCACTCACGCACCTTGTACCTCTTCATCGGACCGAAAACGTCTTTCCTCCCAATGACTCTTTGATTTGTCCAAAGAGGCGGAAATCACTCTGGGCTAGGCCTCGCCAGTGCGGGAGGATGTGATAAATAATGAAAGCGGAGGTCACTAATCAAATAACGGATAACAGAACGCTGCTCCTCTTCGGTGCATGTCAAAAGTAGGGCGGCCATCTTCAAACCGTTCTTATGACGTCACCATCATCGTCTGCATTGTGATGTCACGCTCTTGACACCATTAACAACAATATTGCAGGTTACAAGACACTTGCATAGTTACTGCAATTTCTATTACACTTTTAAGGTTTTCATTTTAAGCCCCTTTGATGATCCTAAAGCGACCTGACCACAGCTGCTTTATCGTGCCCACCCAGGATACTGTTCACCAGCTAATTTTCTTCAATGCCCATACCTTATAGCATGCCAGTATGTTTCATCCTCTTGGTCCAGGGTACTCTAAGAATCCGTCAGTAACAGTTGAGTTCACATGTACCGGTTTCCTTCTCTAGTAATTTCGAAGCGGTCCATGGCTCACATCCACATGTTGTCAAACGAAAGATGTATATTCTCATAAACTGTAATCTGTTTCCTGGTGTTGAGCTATAGGCTATTAGGGAGTCTCCGTGGTGAAGTGGTCAAGCCGTCTGACTCGGGCTGCGAAGGTTGTGGGATTGATTCCGGGCCGCGCCCTTCGGTTCACGAGCCATATTGGATAAAAACCTGGTGCAATGAAGTGAACCCTATCGACTTTTAAGCGACTTGTTTTTTTTTGTTTGTTTTTTGTTTTTTTGGTTTTTGTTTTAGGCTCTTAGTACTTGTTAACTTGGCTACCTGTTATGATGGTCTTTGACTTCTTTCGAACAGTGCCCAATGTTGTTCCAAATTTGTGACACGTGTCACTGATTCAGTGCCAAACAAACAAGTAGTTGTCCACCAAACATGGTGCACAATTACATGAACTAGTAAGTATTATAATGTGAAGTTCCGCTCATTGGGCAGAGAAACTGCGAAAGATATCGTGAAACAAAACAAAAATAACACGATGACCCTAATATGGCGATATAATAGTCCTTCAGACTAAACGGAACGTCACATCTGGCGATACATTATCCTTCGGCCCCGAAGCAGTTAATTTATTCATAAGGAACTTTTTTTTTTTTTCGTTAGCTCGTTTTGAACTCAAGCTGGTCCATACACGAGCTACTACTTCTATCTAGTGCACTAGGCAAATTTTTGCGTGTGGATTACCTTTCCCATTTATCAGTGTCCCTAGCCATCAGGCGAACCCACTCTGACTTCAGGGATACTTATAATTTACCTCCTGAAGTCAAGGACGAGAAGTCAGCATTTTAGTCCAACTGACCGGTGTAAGGGGTTGAACCAGTTACCTCGACATCAGCACACAGGATGTTTAAGAAATAGTGCTCTTATCCAATTTGCCGTGCTGACCTGCTTCATAAAGCATTATCCAGGTCCCTATAAAGTACACCTTTGCTATTTTTGCCGCTGTCTGCTGTTGAGGCATATGCCATAATGATGTTGACGTCGAAAGATCTGCCATTTAACTTAACCAGTAATATTCTATCTGACACTGCCCTGCGTCCTTTACAGACTGATATTTTTTCAGACCCATAATAACGGTCACAAGTCTTTTGTGGTCCCCCACCCCCAATCTTGAGAACGGATCATTTTATACTTGTCAGATCTAATTACTCCTGTCCCTGTCCATCTGACCTCACAAAGGGGCAGGGTCTGCACCGCTGAGTGGGCTACTGGTGCACGATAAGACCAGGCAGATGTGGTCAGGGTCCTTTGGGATCATATGTATATTGTGGAAGAACAGATACACAATCATTGCCTGGAGAGACTGGCGTGGCGGGGAGTAACTAGAGGATCTGACCGACATTCAGTACCCCGAGGAAAGGCCAGACAGGCACAATCAGATTGCACCGTTAGTATTGGGACTCTTCGCTGAATGCTGAAAATGGGGACGGAACGCGAATGGGAATTTCCCGAGTACTGTGATGTGGCTACTTGACTCAACTCACACATTACTAAGATGTTAACGCTCAGTCTGTTCATTTCTGGTTGGATATTCTCTCAATTACAGTTAGTGCTCATGGTGGGAACTTCCCTACCCCGGCGTCAAGCACTGTCAATCTTTTGCACCCAGTCGCATGCTGACGGTCAGGAGTCACACGGTGCAAATGGCTTTCCCTCCTGGGGTGTGGCTGTTTTTAACAGGGCATTCAATTACGCCGTTTATTTGAAAATATCTGAGCTGTCCAATCATAACGTACAGGGGTTGTAATATTTATGGTTTTCCCTTACCTTCCGCCGGCTTGTCAAAGAATTAGCTGAAGACGCAAACCCTGCAAGGCTAGAAGGGGAGGAGGTTATAGCGCCTCTTAATAGCCGGCGGTTAAATAAGATTTGAGACATTGTATAGAGCTAGCTTCCCTACACAATTAACTAGCTTCCTCTCAATAACCACCTCCATTGGCTCTCATATAATCGAAATTCATTGGCTCTCATATAATCGTTGTTTTCAATGGCTCTCAAATGATCGCATTAATTGGCACTCAAATAATCGCTTATGTTTTCATTGGCTTACAAATAATCATATTCAATGGGTTACAAACCATCTTGTTTTTTTGTTTTTTTTTAATTGGCTCTCAAATAATCGTCTTGAGTTACTTACAAATAGTCGCCGCTACACAAATAATCGTCTATGCTGGCGCTCCGATAATCACTTTCTTCATTGGCTCCCAAATAATGGTCTTGATGAGCTCACAACTAATCGCTGTCTTCATTGTCTAGCAAATAAATGTCGTTTTCACCGGCTCCCAAATTTCCATCTTTACTGATTGACAAATAGCTATGTAATCACTGACTCTCAAATCACCTTCTACATTGCCTCTTCTTCTGCTTCTTCCAAATTTGCTGCCTCCTCATCTTCTGTATTCTTCTTTTGCTGCTGCTTCGTCGAACACTTTCAACGCAAACCTGAATACATTTATAGAAAACAACAATCAACTTTCGGTTGCTGACATATCCATAGAGTTTGTCCTCAAATAGATCGGGTGTAAGCACAAATAATCATCTCTATTTATCCTATGCTGAACACTATTGCAGCAAATAAGCCGTGAATTTACGAACTCTACGGTAACATACATCAGTGTCTCCTATCTCCAGCTTATTCAACGAGTGGTACCTCAGACAGTTATGCCCTATGCGGAGTCTCAAAACTACATACCAGTCACTTAATTTAACATGTAACCCCTAAAGAAGCATCTGTTATAATGGTTGCTTTAGAATTTCCCACTTCTTTCGCAATTCGTTTTACATTGTACAAATGCAAACCCAGACAACACCTTACCTGCGACGCAAATTACTCAATTAACGCTTCAAGTAATGACATTTCAGTGGCACATCAAACACATCAACGGGCTGTATCGGTTATTAACTCTGGCAAATAAACATATCTACATAACTGCCTTGTCGAGCATAATATCCCACGGCAGCGCTCACCATTCCTGTGTAGACTGGAATCTGGCCAAAGTCTTCTGGAAGTATCAGAACAGCCTGCAACATCGTTTCTGTAAGCTTAGGAAGCAATTACAAGAGGATTGTCAGGAACTTCCTTGAAGCTGGGTATATACTGGTTGCACGCCAATGGCTAGAGAAGCGACAGGACGAGCACGCCATCCGTCATTCATAACAAACATGAGTTATCTTTCACGTTATGCAAAGATATTAGCTACCCGTGTTGTTGTGGGCTAGTGTGTTTGTCTTCGGGCCGTGTTGTACTGGGTTTGAACCACTCCCTCTTCGGTGAAAGTTTTAAATGTCTGGATGACTCCGGGGTCCAACCAGCCTTATGACAATGGCCACCAGAAAATTGCTTGAACGGTAAGGAGGCTGGTCTTATACTGACCTCTCACTCATCAAGCATTGTTATTTCTCTCTCTCTCCTCCTCTCTCTTTATTTATTCCCCCTCTCTCCTTCTCCCCATCTTCCCCCTTCTCTCTCTCTTCTCTCTCTCTCTCTCTCTCTCTCTCTCTCTCTTTCTCTCTCTCTCTCTCTCTCTCTCTCTCTCTCTCTCCACGCCAACTCTCTTTTTCTCCCTCCTCTCTCTCCTTCTCCGCAGCTCTCCCTCTCCTTTTCCTTTTTTCTCTTTCTCCAACTTTATTATTATTTTTTTTTTTTGGAAGAGAAAATATAGATCATCACCATATGATCAGGGATCAGTGGCTAGCACGCTTACCTGTCGGCTCGGTGACCATGTGTTCGAATGTCCATAGGGGTGGAATTTCTTTTATTTTCTTTTAATTGACTTACAAGCTTCCAGGTCTACACAACCGAAAATAGGTACCAGAAAACGCGCTAGGAGGTAAAGGCAATCGATGTGATGTTGATCGCTCCACTCACCGAATGCCGATTGTCTATAAATAACATTTATTAAAATAAATAATAATAATACGGGATCCTCCATGGCGAAGTGGTCGAGCCATCTGCCCCGAGCTCCGAAGGTTGTGGGTTTGATTCCGGGCTACGTCTATCGGTTCACATGTGCATTTTTCTCGGAGACTCCTGGGGATCGTCGCTGGAGTTACGGAGTTTGTGCTTTGTGCGGCGCTTTCGACAGCCCACGCTGCGGAAAGAGACCGAGCCATATGGGTTAAGACCTGGTGCAGTGTAGTCGACCATTTGACTCTTAAGATTTTTTTTCCCTTTAAATAATATAGCTTTAGCGGCAAATACACAATACACATCAAAGCGTGTAAAGGTGTCCTTTTCTTTAGCGAACTCAGCTGCTAATGTTATGAGCACGGTCGGACGCGGATTCGACGCCGGGGCTCGTCGCATGTCAAGGTGAGGGAAAGATTAGCCACACCTATTCCCCCTTTCTCTCAGGCCTACGAAAATGTGACGGCGCTATCTCATCACGAAGAATAACTAACCTTATTTAGCAACAACAACAAAAACAAAAATGTCGTTGCATATCCTTTACAGGATGTTGCAGTCAACCCCATCAGCTTTTTCGGTCTGTTTGTGATTTCTTGGCAAGTTTACGTTCATAAGTTTGCCATTGCTTTCTGAAAGACCGACACTCACACCAGTGTCCGGAAACCAATGCAAAGCGGTCGGTTTCCTAATCGGCCGCAGCTGTGTTTCGAATGAGGTATGCGGGATTACCCATTTCATTCGTAACCTCTTCGCCACAGAGCCGGCATTAGGAACTGTTTTAAGAAATCAAGTCGCACTCACTGTAAGGAAAGAGAAGAGATAGAGACCAGAGGCCATACTAAACACTATAACAACAAAGCTATAACCACGGCTGGATTCAAACCTGCATCCCCAAAATGACAAAAGCGCTTCGCTTAAGGGGCAAGTAACCTTTCCGCCACAGAGCCGGCATTGGGAACTGTTTTAATAAATCAAGTCGCACTCATTGAAAGGACAGGAAAGAGACAAGAGACCAGAGGCCATATCTAACAATATAAAAACAAAGCTATAACCACGGCCAGATTCGAACCTGCATCTCTCCCAAATGACGAAAGCGCTTCGCTTAGGGAGCAAGTGTATTTCGACGCACGGCCCACTAAAAGAATTGTTCCTCGCCGATACACCCACTTACAACTGCTTGAATTAGAGAAGGATGTCGTATCTCTCAGCCAGTCCCCTTTTATACACGTGCAAGCAAACAGATTTTGTTTTTGAAACACAAGTTAAAAAGAAGAAGACGAATGTCGACACGTAAGAAAAATTTTCAGAAGAAAAATATAGACAGATCTTCAGGACGGGAAAACTGACATGCGGATATATAGGTGGACTGATGGTGAAATCCGATACACTGCTCGCTGATGGCAGGATAATTCTTTGCACATGCGACTGGGTTCATTGCCTTACAGGTTTTTTGTTGCACTGCGACTGAAAGCGGAAATCTGTGAAATCCAGCCTTGGAAGGGGTTGGCTCCATCGGCACGGCGTTAGCATACTTGCTTACTGTGGTGAATTTCTTGAGATTTGGGGGATGGGGAGGTGGGAGGAGAGTTAGACTGACCGTGGTGGGGTAAATGAAGAGGGGAGGTATGAGCGTTTGTGTGTGGGTAAGTGGGTGTGGTGGTATGTGTAAACGCGAATGTATATGCACACCACGCCCATTATTTTAATTAGGGGTGTATGGTCTGTGGCTGCGAACCCTGGACAATTAGCAAACAGACGAAACAATCCAAGGAAGCCTTGGAGATGTAGTTTTATAGAAGAATGCTGAAAATTAACTAGATAACCAAAATGAGCAAACAGAACGTTCTTAGGAAAGCTGAGTCACAAAGACAACTCACAAACATCAGAAAGATGCAATTACCTTTTCTCTTTTTTTTTTTTTTTTGCTACATTATGAAAAGACAAACACTGGAACATGTTCTGACAACCGGAAAGATTTGCGCAAAGAGAGATAGAGAACGACAGCGTGAGGAGAGTCTTGACAGTGTGTCATGGCACGGAAGGGAGTAAACACACTAGTTGATCCATGACGTCAGAGATCGTAATTTGTGGAGAGGCATGATCGCCCACGCCAGCCGGCAAGGCACAATATAAGATAGTCTGTGGTATACAGTGACGAACATCAACTCCCCAAAGTTTTTTTTCCCCCTCTTTCTTATTCTATCTTTCATCACACAGTGATGATGGGTCCCCAACCAACCCACGCCAGGCGCCCCCCCCCCCCCCCCCCTATCCTTTGCTGACTCGTACAACTCCCTCAAAGTCTTCTACATATTATTAATCCCTGTCTTTAATTTCCTTTCCCATGTGTGTTTCGGGTCTTTTATGTCTTTTGTTCCGTGGGTTCCATTGGAAGGACTTCAGTTATACTATTAACAGGTTTCTCCAATTGATTTTGTTTGAGTGTTTCGGGATTTGGGGTTTGAAGATTGATTGATTGATTGATTGATTGATCTAGGAACCGACATCACAGCATTCAAGTTTGAAGATTGAGCACAATACATTACTGGCAACGCCGATCGTACTCCGCTACGAACCTTGGGTCTTGTCCGGTCTGCATTATCCAGCGGCAGTCTTTTCTCTCTTCTCTTGATTCACCAAGATGTGTTGAGTTCTTTCCACGAGTTACACATTAGTTATTATACCATAAGACGTTAATCCTTCTATCTCACACACGCACCATTTAATGAATGTTTGTAATCTACTATTTATTACTATCATCATCATCATCATCATCATCATCATCATCATCATCATCATCATCATCATCATCATCATCACCATTTTCTTATTATTATTCTTTACTTTTTACTCGTCTTCCTATCACAGGCCCTCAACCTACTCACTCCAAGGCCTTTCTAGAATTGCTCATGAATGGTTGGATCAATGTGTCGGCTCTGCAATTATGGAAGCCTCCTTGGATTGCGGGGAATGCCCATGGTCTGCCCCTGCCTTCCCTTGAGGGCTGACTGGGATGTCTTCAGCTGTTCTAAATGGACCAGCCGGGATGGGGATAACACAACAGTGAGAGTCGGACGTCTTACGAAACACCCGGGAAGGTAACCCGGCCAACAAATGCCTGAAGAAGTTGGATGTGTGGGCCGAAGATTCAAATATCGCAGCTATGCTGTAAAAAGGCACAACGTAATTAAATCTAAAACAATATTCCGGACGAACGCAGCAGAAGACGAAGATTGGTTGGATTCTGCAATAAATTATCTACAGGATAAGGTGACCAGCCTCACACCAACCCTGCTGTGTCGCCCCCTACGACATACATGGTAGGTTACAGTGCTACTATTCGTTATTCCACGATGGGCCCCGGCGAGAGACGGATGATTGCTGACACTGAATTAATTGTGTGTGGGACAGATAGGCCTACAAAAATTAGATTCTTAAGAGCATCTTTCCTAGTGCAATATACGCCTGTGAGACCTGGACACTTACTAAACAAGTTTAATAGCGCACAAATGCCTTTGAATATAAATGTTATAGACGAGTTATAAAAATATTTTGGATACAGAAAAGAACGAAAGCATCCATAAGACAAGAGCTGAATATTGAAGAAGGTTGGCAACTAAAAACGATAAAACAAAGAAAACCTCCCCCGATGTGTCTCCACCTTGCCGTGGTGGGGGAGCTTGCGTGTCCCATCGACCCCATGTGCTTGCCGATGGGTGAAAACTACATATCGGACGGCTCGTGTGATAGGGACCAGACTAAGAGAGACACAACCTGCTGCTCTGCAGGAAAGACTGAGGATAGCAGTCAAAATCAGGCAAACGATCCCAAAATCTCAGTTCGGGCATAACCTCTAAGGCTCCCATCCGAGGTGTATGGCTGAACGTCTCTAAGCCATAAACTCTCGGAAGTGAGAGCCTGGCCGACACAAACCTACATCAAAATTGTGATGATGTGCTGAGAACGTTACATGCTCGGCGCAGATTCGTCCGATGGCTCTTAGCTGGGGGATATGAGGTATCCCCGGATGAAAGGGCCTGACCGTTACTCGCCCACAGACGCACGGAGGTAAGGTGCTGAGCCGGCAGCACATGTAGCCTACCTCGTGAGCGAGTACAAAAGGTGGAAAAACACCTCGTTCGCACGTCTTGCAGACTTCCGAGAGTCTGTAACCACAATCATGGAGTGAGTGTAGTCAAAGGTGGAAAATTGTCTCGTTGACACGAAATGGAACGCCTGTCTTGCGAATCCATTACGTGGCAGCCCGAAGCGAAAGCTTGCTGTGTGGAAGCCGAAACAAGAGTCTCGAAACCCGAGGATGGCTAACCTCATTAACAAATGCCCGCCGGAAGCCGGAAGTGTCGTCCTACGGGTGGCAAACTAAAAATTGACACTACGCATTTACGTCCGAGTGAAATGTCTCGTCCGAATGTCTCTCGTGCTAGGAACAGCTCTGACTACCTAGTTTCCGAATGCCGCTCTTGTTCGGAACAGCTCTGACTAGGTAGTTTTCCGAATGTCTGTCGTGCCTGGAACAGCTCTGACGGGCGCAACGACAAGCACATGTCCGAAAACTCGCTGAGTGGATGCCGTCTGCAAACCTGTCTGGTTTGTGCGGGAATGGCCCGGGACAGACGAAATGACCAATATATTGAAGTGAGGATTTAAAGCAGCCATGAGCAGGACGTGACGATTCCCTCGGCTAGCCCAGAACCAGGGCGTTATGTGTCGGCCCTGCAACTATGGAAGCAACCTTGGATGGCGGAAAATGCTATGGACTGTCCCTGCCTTCCTTTGAGGGATGACCGTTGTCTTCGACCGTTCTGACTTGGCCAGCATGGATGTAGACGGCACCACAAAAGTGAGAGTCTCCCAGGAATGCTACCTGGTCAAAAAAGCACGCTTAAGTCGATGTGTTGGCCTACGGGTTTCGGCCCAAGGGCGCATAACAGACACACCGCAATCACATCTGAAAAAACACTCCGGATGAACGAAAAGAAGAAACAAAGAAAACTGAAATATGTTGGTCACTTGAAACGTCATGACAGTGTGGAGAGACCAATAAAGGAGGGGTATATGCCCGGGAAGAGAGGAAGGCCAAAGGGAAGATGAGTGCAGGATGTGGCAGATGATATCCAGATGGCTGTTTCGGATGCGGGACATCTTGCTGATAACCGAGCAGTTTTCCGGAAAGTTGTTATGGGATCGGGTTCTGCAAAGGACATGCTACTGAATAAATGAATGAATGAATAAATGAATGAATGAATGAATCAATCAATCAATCAATCAATGATGGGTTTTTATCATCATCATGTGTTGTGCCGATAAGCGTGGGCGGTCATGTTTCGCCATCTCGCGTGATCACCAGAGTCGTGGATCAGCTCTGTATTTTTTATCGACCATGCCACGTGGCCAAGCCATCCAGATATGTAATTATCTGCCCTTTCCTTGTTCTTCTCCCCTTAATCGTGCCAGTTGTAATGACGTGACCCAAAAAATATATGACTGTCTACGTCTAATTTCTCAAATCGGTTTACCCCGCAGAAGTCGGATGAGTCGGCCTAACGGCGCAAGAACACAGCTCTGCTGTAAACAAGCACAACGCAATCACGTCTGAAGAAGAAAAAAAATCTCCGGATGAACGCAGAAGAATAAGAAACGATCGGTTTACGATTTCCATTTGTTTCTTGTAGGGCTTGGTCATTGTTTTTTTGTGCACGCAGTCGCTTGTTGACGGTCTGGAGTCACCTGGTGCCACATGACTACCCCTACCGGGCGAGCTGCTCCCACGGAACAGCCATTTACGCCCTATGAGATGGCAAAACATTTTCTTAGTATCTGTGAAGAAGGTAATTTGCCATTGCTTTTCTTCTCAGCAATGACCATACTGGTCGATGACCTTAGCCATTGTCTCCCAAATAAAAAGAGATCCACGGCCTACCATCATAACCTTAAAACATGATTTTCTTGACAACTATGAAGAAAGTAGTTTGCCATTGATATTCTTCTTAGCACAGACCATACCTGTTGATGACCATAGCCACTGTCTCCCTGTGATATTGCTGAATTCAATCATCCCCCATTCTTCTGTACTAGGCGAGATCCCAGTTCAAAAACTGTAACGCTAGACCACTTAGACACGTCTACGAATAACCTGGCAGGTTTAATTATAGTAAGTCTTGTCCTAAAAACAACTGACACAAGCGACCGATATTAGTAAGATGTAAAAACAGACTTGTCATCACTAGGCAATCAGTCTTGATTTCATGTATCACACTACCAAAACCAAATTGTGATTGGACGATCTTTAAGTGACACGGCATAAGTTCGGGGTTGGAGTGAAATCATTTCTTAACGTGAACGTGTCGCTGCTGGGAAACACAGCAACATTAGCAACGAAGCAT
The DNA here is from genome assembly GCA_963921405.1 of Cepaea hortensis. Lineage (NCBI taxonomy): Eukaryota > Metazoa > Mollusca > Gastropoda > Stylommatophora > Helicidae > Cepaea > Cepaea hortensis. The sequence goes on along the minus strand of OY992876.1, from coordinate 444,490,667 downwards.
CGAGAAAGAACTGTTTTCACACGTCGCTCACGAAAAGGGGAAATACTATTGGTGGGTGTTGAAGTAGTTTTGACGTGGTGGCAATTATTGGTGACGTAGTCAGAGCTGGTCAGCCTAACAAAAAGTGAGAAAATTGTCTGAAACCTTATCATTTTTCTTAGCCAGTACTGGGAGAAATAAAACAGACTTTTGACTGTTTTTATCTTTTCTTTTATTTATTTCGTCAATCCTAATATTTCGATTCTTCTTTTACCTACCATAAGCTCTCTTGGATTTCACGGTAAGTGTATCACTTTAAACATTTTTATGATACTGAAGATGTGAAAAAGGTGTCGTGTAATATTGTGAAATTTGTGCCAGTGAAATGTGTTATTTCATTGAGGATTACGGATTTGTTTTCGCTCGCTGTAAACCAATTATAAATGAATTACCATGCTAAGTTAACCAGTACATTGCCATGCTTGAACTCTCATTATGAAGGCTACAGGAGTTTATTTTGCTCTAAATGCAAATCATTATCTTTCACTTCTTGAGCTCCAGTAAGTTTGCAATATGTGCTCATCATTGGCTATGAAAACCATGTCTTGATTCTTGCACTTCAGAAGGAGTCTTCTCCTTACTGTAGAGACTATTCTTATAGGTGGCTGCCTGGACATGATGTGCACTTATTATTGTGCTCTCAGAATATTCAAGGGAGTGATATATTCGTTGCTGTAGATGATTACTCATGTTAAAAGAAACACTAGTTAGATAGTGCGTATTTCGCAGGATGTTGCATTTAAAGTCAGCATGAAATTTGTGCTGTAACTAGTCTGACGGTGATATACGTTCAGTCCTATGCCAAATTGTGAGTGAACGCCAGAAGGCAGGTTCACTGGGTTTATGGCGCAACTATATGTCTGTGAAAGGAACAGATGTCGAATGTAACAGATTTTCGAATGTAACAGATGTTCGAACCTGTGTCTATAACCCTTATACAATGGAAGGGCAATCTCACGTTCAGTGTGTTCACTTTTGTTGACATGATGAGATATCTGAAAGCCTCTCTGGATGATTCTCATGATCATGATTTATGACAAGATTGATGTGTTATTTATGTTGTATGTTTCACATTGTACATGTTGGGTTGTTGGTGACTTGTAAGGAGCTACTGACATGACGGAACATGATAGTACTTAATAAGACGTCTGCGTTGCACAAGTTAGTTAGTTAGTCGACAGATCATCATCATTGCACATCGAACCATTCAGTCCATAAGTGCTCGGATCCCCTCCTCAGCAAATCCCGCAGCGTGTAGCGGCTAACGACGCCAGTTCTGTGTTGGTTTATCAATCTTCTTTGGCTTCCTGCGTAGTGTTCTTGTTTGGTAACACCTCTTTTAATTTGCTGCTCTCGCAGTCTGGCCATTGTTGCAGATTCACAGTCATCACTTGGTTCTCGCAAAAGTCTTACTTCTCGTAGAGCATTCAGAATGTCAGCCTGGTCCATGGCGCGTCCGCCCTCCACAGTAGCCTCACCTGCGAGCTTGTCAGCCCGCTCATTTCCTTGTACTCCCACATGCCCTGGCACGAAGATGAAACTAATCTTTGCCAGCCGAGACCGCTCCAGAGGCAACAACCATTCTCTTCTGATCGACCCCTCCTCTATCCTCTTGATCATGTTCATTGAGTCGCTAAGGAAACAAGCCCTAGTGAATGTCTGTGTCTCGAGTCATGTTATTGCTTTACTTACTGCCATGACTTCCATGGTCAGGCCTTCACAATTCTCCCTCCGGCCCGGGCTGTAAAGGCCCATGAGCTTCTCACATGTCGGACGACCGACCCATCTGTGTAGATGACCGCGTCACTGTCTAGCGAATTCTCGAAAATCAACGCTTGTACTTCAGCCTCCACAGCAGCCGGATTTTCTTGCCTGTCTGCATTTCCTATCTAGTTGGATGCAAACTGAAAAGGATGTTCAGAAGTCTGTTGGCACTTGCACCCACTCCTCGCAAGGTTCTAAGTCCTCAAGTGAACACACCTGTTGAAGAATGTCTTCGGCTTGACCCATCCACGACAGTCCTCTTTTTAACCGCTGCCCTTCACCTTCCTAATTTCACTATGCAGTGTATGTTGTGTGTTTGCGTTAACTCTGAGGTAGGCGCGTGCCCTGCAAACTTGTATTCTCTCTTCAATGGTTGGAAAATCAAGAAGGTAGTGCATGCTGTATCTCTTGTACATCCAAGAATAATGCACATAGCTTCATTCTGTATCCTTTCCATCCTTTCTATCTGCTTATGGCTGAGAGTCAGGATTGCCATTGCATACTCCAAAACAGACATGACCAGCCCCTCGTACAGAAGACATAGATGGCGCTGCTCACAGTTTGCTGCCGCCATCACCCGCATCGCAGCCAAACCCCGCTTGGCCTTTGTTATCACCTGGTCTATGTGCACATTATAAGCAAGGCTTCGATCAAACCGTATCCCTAGGTAATTCATTGCCTGCGTTCTTTCCACAGTCTCTGAACACAGCATTACAGTTGGTGTTGAAGTGTTGACAATATGATTATTCAACGAGAACCAAGTTACTGTTGCCTTTGTTGGGTTGACCATTGCCCCAGCTTCATCACACCAAGTACTTATGCGATTGAGTTCGGTTTGTAATTCCACAGCAACCTGCTCTCTATCCTTACCCTGACGATACACTAAAACATCATCGGCATATGACAATGTCCTGCCAGGTCCAGTGATCTGCTCACTGGTGATTCTCACTGTGTAGGCGTTGAAAAGTACCGGAGATAAAGGTGATCCCTGTGGTAGGCCAGGATATATTGTTGTTGGTTCCGAAGTCCAACAGCCACATCTAAAAACTACTTTCCGTTGGAAGAGGGCTGCTACTCCAACTAAGGAGGAATGGACTTACTTTTAGTTCAAGAAGCTGAAACATTAAAAAATCCAATGGTACTCTGTTGTATGCGTCCTCAAGATCAATCGCTGCGGCAAAGGTTTCAATGCCTGAGTGGAAACCTTCATAGACATCATGGGCAAAGACTGCTGCATTGGTCCAGGTTTCTCTTTTTGGACGGTACCCACCCAGGGTAGGTGGGAAAACACCTTGCCTCTTTAGCTGGCTTGATATCTTCCTGGCAATTACCTTCTCCAACAGCTTGCCTATTATATTCTGCATGGTTATAATTCGATATCCCTGAAATTTTGTGTGGTCTTTGTCAGGCTTCGGCAAGGGAATCAGATAGCTGTGTAACCATTCCTCCTTGATGCTAGCAATCCCTATACTGTTGTTGTACATGTCTGCTAGTTTCTCTAGCTCATTGTCGGTACACTTATTGATGTCGTCGTATCTTATGCCATCAGGACCTGGAGCGCTGTTTTTTGATCGTCGAAGTACAGCCTTGATTTCTTTCACTGTCACTGTGTTTTCATCCGAAGTGTTCTGGGCCTTGCATCGGTCTGAGGTGACCTCCTTGGCCAGATTTCGGCCTCCCATGTCTGTCTGGTTGCTCTGCTCAAGATAGCGTTCAAAGAGGGCTTTGCCCTTGTCCTCGTCAGTCCTCTGCCAGATGAGGTCAGCACCTTGGAAGTCAGAAATGCTATTATTCTTGACTACACCACTCATGCTTTTATGTAGTCGCCAGAAAATTTCAGTGACTTGTCTGTGCTTACTCTTTGACACACCTCTGCCCATTTTTCGCTTTTAACCACCTTGACCAGTTTCTTGAAATAGCTTACTTTTGTGTGCATCTCTCTTTTTAAGTGCATGCAGGGACTAGGATGACCAGCTCTGCTCTTCTTGGCATTTTGCCATCTCCTTACAGCACTACGCTTATCCACCCAAGCCTTCTCCACCTCGAAATTCCACCACGGTGGCTGCTCCCAGCTGTTTTTCCTGCCCGGAAACTTTCTGCGCTTGTCACGTCTTATTTTACTCACCACATCTTGCCCTGTACTGTCATACTGGAAAGTCTTTACCTTTAGCTTGTGCTGCCTGGTTGCACAAGACGATATCTTTCCTATTATTAACATTCTGAGAAAGCATGACAATCGTATTCATGTGGTGACGTGTATCTTGGTAACGTCAATATTCCCTTGTGACGATTCGTCTCCACTTGATGACAACACAGTTCATTGTTACGTCATTTGTTCAACTGGACGTCCCTGGGTAATCTTTATTGTTTGATTTGTTTTGACGTCATACCAACATGATGTAACATCTCAACGGACAATTATTTCAATGGACATTTACCATAACAAATGATTATTGTAATCGATCATTGTTTTCAACAGGTATTTAATCACAATATATGTTTGTTATAACTATGTTTTTGTTATAAACTAAAGTTTATTCCCATAGATTATTGTTACAGTGATTGATTTTCGCAACACAGATGTTTACCATCACATGATATGATTGGGCTTAATGTAACATAATTTTTTTCCATATCGATAGGGAGGCCCTGGAAGATCCATATAACCTCCTATTGTTTATTTCAGAGGATGTACCGTTGCTGTATAATAATTCATACATACCATAACACCACAATAATTTTATAGACTTTGCGGGGATATAGCTATTTGTTTTTGTTTAATCAATAGAGAGCTGAAGAAAGGCTGGTTTCTTGTGATATCCTACGCAACAATATGTGTCTGGCCCGTGGGCTGAGGACGGATGAAGGTTACGCCTCAAACAGGCTATATGAATAAGGTTATTTTCGTCATTTGGAGTGATGAGTGTGAGACTGCCTTCGCACAGCTGAGGAGGGAGTCATGCCATTTTCCTTCTACCGACATATTCAGTCATGTCCTAGAGTGCCACCTGAAAAAATACTAAGTACTAACTAACAACTATACACTACGACGCACACACCCACATACCTTATGAAGTAAAATTAAAGAACAGTACTACCTATTGACAGTTGTTGTGGGGATTCCTCGTTGGAGGCAGTGGAGTTAAAAATGAACAAATTTTAATTATATTAAGAACTATTTCGAGAAAGGAGTTCACTGGTGGAATAATGTCAAATATTATTGATTTCATTTGGTAAAGATCCATGACATTTATACTCCACCAGAGGTTCATTCAATACATTTGGAAAATACAAATGGAGCTTGCGTTTAATTAATTGTTGATGAAGTTAGCAGTTGTTAGATGAAGCTATTTGTTACAACAGACATTGTGTAAACTTATTTAATGGGAGTACCAGTGGCTGAGTGATAACGCGGGTAAAACTTTAATTATAGAGTGAAGTTTATTTCTCTGGATTTCCCGGTGACTACTCAGGACTCCCGCTGCACTGTAAACGGAAGCTCGGTGTTTTTATTCATACTATTTGGAGTGGGGAAGTATTCCATAATAATTCTATGATCATTCTTGGAGACTTGAGCCCTTTACTGGCTTCCTGACACAAGGGAACCTCGTCTTGTTTATCAATAACCCGGACCCTAGACACATTGAATTGTATTTCTTTTTCCTTTCGACGCCACAAATAAAGAGATCTACTGCCTACCATCGTAAAGTTGGAGACCATAACCTAAAACTAACTGTTGGCTGCTCTTCAGCTTCATCCACCACCTGCACACATGGTTTCACTGTAACCCTGATGAGGGAGGGGTGGGGTGGGAAGAGGGTACTCCATCTTGCTCAAGGATGTCCCGTAGGCTAGCGGAGGGAAGGAGGCACCTTACTTCTCCTTTGATAGGAGATACCCCTACCCCGCCACCAAAGGTAATAGCCCTAAGGTAAATGTCCGACGGTAACTGCCCGTAGGTAACTTCCTTAGGGTAACTACACTACCCCCTCCATAAACCGATGTGGGAAAAATGAGTGGATGGAAAAGCCGAATATAAGACGGGCCTGCGTACCTAATTTGTGACCCTGCGGAAAAAGAAGGTTCGTTCGTTCCCCTGGCCCCTCACGAATACCTACATTGACCCACACCGAGAAAGCACACGTCCCCACCATGGGCTGGAGCAACAAACAAGGACAGACAGGTCGTTAAACAACGTCAAATCGACAGCGCTTTAATCAGCAGGTAAGCACCCAGTTTTGCATATTCAGTGAAAGATGATAGGCTAGTACTTAAAGCACATACAAAGGGCCTGATTGAAAACGCCTTGTGCGTACTCGGGGCACCTAGGCTGGGCCGTCTGCCTGATGTCTTTTACATACAGGCTCGGTCTGGTGTAATTTCATTTTTTGTTTCTTCTTTAATGAGCATCAAGACTCTGTATAGTATGCACTTGGCGGTTTATTCGTGTGAAGAGAAAATGCAATGCTTCAAACAAAATAGCAGATCCAAGATTCCTTTCTTGTCTTTTGCGTAAAACTAGACATAAGGGTTTGGAAAGTATAGATTAGAGGATTAGATTACAGCGTACTTATTTTAATGCTCTCTCTCTCTCTCTCTCTCTCTCTCTCTCTCTCTCTCTCTCTCTCTCTCTCTCTCTCTCTTTTTTCTCTCTTAAGTATGCGTGCGTGTGCGCGCGCGCGTGTGTATGTGAGTGTGAGCGTGTGTGGCGCATGTACTTGGCAGCATGTTGCGATGAACATCAGCTTGATTTTCTAGGCAATTTTACGTTCAGCAGTTTGCCATGGCTTTCTGAACGAGAAATCAATGTTTAAGTCCAACTTAACGCCGTTTAGGAGTTGAATCGTCTATCATCTACATCCTCATCTTCGGCCGACCGGAAGTTTGAGAGCCAGCGCACTACAGTTTCGTCCTGTTTTACAGGACATCGCTGTTAACACCAGCATTTTGCTGCTGTTGTTGATGCCTTGGCAAGTTTACGTGCAGTAGTTTGCCACTGCTTTCTGAACGGCCGGCTCCCATACCAACTCGTTTAAAACCCAGCGCAACGCGGTCTGCTGCTAAATCGGTCGCAGCTGTGTTTTTGTTTCGAAGTGGATAAGCGGGCTTACGAATCGCTCCAGAAACATTTCGCCACGTATGGTACGTATTTCGCCATGTGTGTATATATATATATATATATATATATATATATATATATATATATATATATATAGAGAGAGAGAGAGAGAGAGAGAGAGAGAGAGAGAGAGAGAGAGAGAGAGAGAGAGAGAGAGAGAGAGAGAGAGAGAGAGAGAGACGCGTAAGACAGCAGCATGCGTTCAACCCAAAACACTGGTAGGATTACATGTCTTTCTAGCCAGTAAGACCCTGCAACACAACACACGTCCTTCTTGGACCAGCCAAGCCATGTTGAGACTATGTACAGGAGTGGTTTTTCTTCAGAGTCACTTCCATCGCATATCCATAACTGCTCCAGCCTCATTCCACAGATCACACAAGAGAATCTCGGCACGGCACACAAGGCTGAAACACCGGAAAGGATGTAAATGTGTGTATACCCGTAAAAAAAGTCCGATCCATTTTTTGTTTACATTTTGAGATAGACCACCCGTTTCGTTTGTTGTAAACAACCGTATTTCACACCGCGATGTGAACCAGGTCTATCGTGTGTCAGAGGCGGACACTGCATGCATAAACCGTCCCACCCGACAGTCGATACTTTCCAATACAAGTCTTCAATGACTTAAACAACAACAACAACAACAAAGGTCAACAAGCCCAGAAAGAAGCGGGAACCTGCTATAAGTCTGCTATATGTTAGGACTATCCCATTTTACAGGCCTGAGTTCACGAAGGGATATTTGGCCAGTCCTCCAATCCCGTAGCCAGCGGCGAGCCCAGGTCTCAAACCCTCGTCGGCCAGTTCTGATGTCATTGTAGCACAACGTCCTAACCGTTCCGCCAACGCACCCTCTTCAAAGACTCAACGTTATGAGAAACACCTACGCCCAGTGCACGGGGTCCATGCAAAACATATGCGGTAGATACAATGCTCTCAGCACAAGTGATTCTCGTTAAGGCGGGCAATGACAAGATGTTGTGTGTGGGAGTACAACAAACACAATGGGTACGCTACATAGGCTATGGGAGTTTCATAGTCTGGTAAAGAGACATGACATTAGCATCTGTTGGTAACCGGATCTGCTGATGATTCTTCTTCTTCTCCTGGTTCTTCTGCAACTGCTTTTCTTCGTTGTGCCGATTCTGCTGACGCGGGTTCTACTACTACTTCTTCTTCTACTGCTACTACTATCGACAACTACTACTACCTACTACCTACTACTACTACTACTACTACTACTACTACTACTACTACTACTACTACTACCACCACCTACTACTACTACTACTACCACCACCTACTACTACTGCTACTACAACTACCTACTACTACTATTTCAACAGCTGCTGCTGCTGCTACTACTACTCTAATACTACTCTACTGCTGCTACTACTACTACTACTACCACCACCACCTACTGCCTAATACTACTACTGCTGCTACTACTACTACTACTACTACCTACTACTACTACTACTACTACCTACTACTACTACTACTACTACTACTACTACTACTACTACTACTACTACTACTACTACTACTACTACTACTACTACTACTACCTATCAACTACTATTACTACAACTACCTAGTACTATTACTGCTACTACAACTACCTACTACAACTACCTACTACAACTATTTCAACAGCTGCTGCTGCTATACTACTACTACTACTACTACTACTACTACTACTACTACTACTACTACTACTACTACTACTATTACTACTACTACTCTACTGCTACTGCTGCTGCTACTACTACTACTACTACTACTACTACTACTACTACTACTACTACTACTACTACTAACCTACCTATCAACTACTATTACTACAACTACCTAGTACTATTACTGCTACTACAACTACCTACTACTACTATTTCAACAGCTGCTGCTGCTATACTACTACTACTACTACTACTACTACTACTACTACTACTACTACTACTACTACTACTACTACTACTACTACTACTACTACTACTACTACTACTACTACTACTACTACTACTACAGTTGCTGCTGCTGCTTCTTCTACAATCACTGTCAGCTGTTTCATTAAACTGTGGACCTCGTACCATATGTCCGATGCAAGGCGTGAAAAAGGTTTTAACTTACACCGGTCCCTGAAACATCTACGAAGAACCGTCACGCACCTTCATGAGAAAAGCACAAGATTACCAAAAGTAGACAACTACGGAGCATTGGGATGAAACACAACAGTGGAGGACAGCGTGACATAATGGATAAGGGCGCTCGTTCTTAAACATTCGGTGTGCTGATGCCGAGGTAAGAGGTTCAACCTCTACACCGGTCAGTTTGACTAAAATGAGAACTTCTCGTCCTAGACTTGGGGACGTTAATTACAAGTACCTCTGAAGTCGGAGTGGGTTGGCCTGATGGCGAGGGACACTGGTAATAGGGACAGCTTATTAACATGCAAAAATCAATCCAGTGCACTAGAAGTAGCAGCTCGTATATGGACTAGGCTTGAGTTCAAAGCTAGCGAAGACCCAAAAAAAAAAAAAAAACCCACACACACAACAATAAACTGACAAGGCTAGGCACCCAACCCACGACCCAGTTATCTGCATGGATTGTGATAATCTTAGCACCATCATTAACAGCAGACACATTCAGAGCATTGATATCAAACAACGGAAAACCTGATGACAAGATGATGACAATCTTGGCACCAGCATCAAAAGCAGACACCTTCAGGGCATTGAGATCAAACATAACAGTAAACCGACAAGGCTAGTCATCCATGTATTCATGTATCTGTATGGATTCTGACAATCTTGGCAAAATCATCAAAAGCAGACACCTATGGAGCATTGCGATCAAACAACAGTAAACTGAAAATGAATGTACCTGGATGGATTGGGACAACCATGGTCCCATCCACAGGATATGAATCTGGGTTCTGAAGCCCAAAAGCGTGCTGGTGTAAAACCAACCCCACAATTAATCGAGTTATTTGAACTAGGGAACGAGTACAGCACAGAGGACCAAGAAGAACCGTGTTATTGCATGTAGTGAACGGATGGTATGTCTATCAGCAAATCCTCTGGCCGAGAACAGATCAAGGTTTAGCCGAAACTTGAGAGCCAGCAGTCAATAGCGCTCAATTATTGACAGCACACATGACGGTTCGTCGTGGATGGCTTGTCGGTAGCATGATCACTGTCTGGTTCTGGCGGTGTCTTCTTCTCTTCTTGTTTGTTCAAATTAGATATTCTATCTGGACTAGTCTGGTCTATCAAGCGTGTCCTTAGTACTCTTCTTTATAGCAGTAAAATCTGGTCAACTTACTCACACCAAGAGAAACATTTAAACAGTTTCTATATGCACTGTCTGTGAAGAATACTTGATATTCAATGGCAAGATAAGATCACAAATACCGAAGTATTGGAAAGATCGGGTGGTTGACGGTTTGTGTCATGCCCAGTCTTCGTAGACTTAGATGAATAGGACACGTTAGGACGATGGTAGAATACCAAAGAACATCTTTTTTGGTGAATTATAGATGGGGTAAAAATCTCGGGGTCGGCCTCTACTACGATACAAAGATGTGTATAATCGTGACATGATGGACAGCCAAGCAGACCCCCGTATTCCTGAACCAACTATAATTGAGTGTTGGACGTGGTGATGCTGCGACCAACGATTGGCGTATGAGTGTATTTAATGTGTTTGACTTTGTCGGGGTCTGACGGCGATAGCCTAGAGTGGGGAGGTGAATATTTTCAACATGAATTAGAAGTTACTTGATCTTTATAGTGATCACTTCAGTGGTGCGATGTCTTATCAAATTTATAGTCAACTTAGGCGTCCTTGAATGGTGGGGAACAAGCAGGCGGACAGATCTGTAGAGTTTGCACCGCTCGGAGGAGTATTGGTTCATTATAAGGCAGATGTGGTCGGATCCTTTGGAATCGTGTGTGTAGTCATTACGGCGTGGAGAGAATGGTGCTGCAGGGAGTGGCCAGAGGATCTAGCCGGCACTCAAAAACTGGCAGGAAAGACCTGACGGACATATAATCAGACTGTTACTTGTACCACTGGAATTGGGACTTTTTTCTGGCTGTTGCAGATGAGAACGTAGCACGTAGGGGAATGTCCCCCTATGACCGTTCACCTTGATATTCGGCACATAATCACTAATACAAAGTTGTAGGAGAGAACTAAACAGATTCTAATAAATAAAGAGACGAGGAGAAGAAAAACTTGGTCATAATATCAGAAAGGAGTCTGCGGTGGCAAATACGAGAGTGCAAAATTCTATGGAAAACAAGAGAACGTACACAAAACAACTATATCGCAGAAGAATGCAAAGATGCTATTGCCCAGCGTTATGAATAGCTGAAGATAAAGGCCGAGGTACAGCGCAGTTACATGATCATGCGACTGTAACATCTGTCTTCGTAGCCAGAAATCCCCTGATGATCACGACGATTACGATCTTCTCATTTACATGGTTGTCTTCTCCTTTGTACCGGCGACTATTTTTCCACTGACCTGAACTCTAGGTCGATGCAGCCTAAAATGGGTACCAGACAATTTCCTTAAAAGCAAAACCAGCCAGCGAGATATTAACCACATCACGCATCGAGTGCCCATTGGCCCCAACAAACAAATATATCGGGCTTGTACCATATATGCATTTGGCCTCACAACGTGAAGAGGGGTCATTAACTTTTGTACTTCTTCTTGCTCCTTAACTTGTGTAGTTTACTTATTCTTACTCCATAACTTGTGTACTTTACTTCTTATTGCTCAATAACTTTTGTTGTTTACTTCTTCCTCCTCCATAACTTTTGTTGTTTACTTCTTCTTCCTCCATAACTTGTGTTGTTTACTTCTTCTTCCTCCATAACTGTTGTTGTTTACTTCTTCTTCCTCCATAACTTGTGTAGTTTACTTCTTCTTGCAACATAACTTTTGTATTTTACTATTTCTTCCTCCATAACTTGTGTAGTTTACTTCTTCTTGCAACATAACTTTTGTACTTTACTTCCTCTTGCTCCATAACTTTTGTACTCCTTAACTCGTGTAGTTTACTTCTTTACCATGTGTGTGTGTGTGTGTGTGTGGGGGGGGGGATGTGTGGTTAAGTTATGTGTGGTTGGGGATGGGTGATTGGGGGCTGTGTGGGTTGGTGGGTGGAGGATGTGTGGGTGGGTGATGGGTGAGTGTGTGTAGGGTGGGGGATGGGTGGGGTGTGTGTGTGGGGGGGGGGGTGGTGGTGCGGGATGTGTGGGTACGTGGAAAGAGATTGTGTGGGTGGGGGATGTGTGTAAGTTTGGGATGTGTGGGTAGGTGCGGGATGTGTGCGAGTTGATGCCGGATGATTGGATTGGCGGGGGATGTGTGTATGGGTGGGGGGATGTGTGTATGAGTGGGGGATGTGTGTATGGATGGGGGGGTGTGTGTATGGGTGGGGGATGTATGTTTGTGGGATGTGTGTTTGGCTGGGTGGTTGGGGGTGTGTGGGTGATGAAGATATGTGCGTGAGTGTGTGTGGGTTATGGGATTGGTGGGAGAATGTGTGTGTGGGTGTGGGTGGGGCATATATGTATGCCTAGGGTGTGTGTGTGGGTGGGTGTGTGTGTGGGTGGGTGGGGGATGTGTCTCATAACATGGTAATATGCATTGTTTATGTTTACAACATTCATTTGACAATGTTTTTTGTCCTATGTGAATGTATCACGCACTATTGATGAACGAAAGACGAGCGATTCGAAGGGCCGAATTTAAGACGGGCCTGCGTGCCCAATTTGTTACCCTTTAAAATAAAGTTTGTTTGTTTATTTGTTTGTTTACTTTACTTCTTCTTACCTGATAACTTTTGCAGTTTACTTCTTCTTGCTTCTGAACTTTGTGTACTTTACTTCTTGCATGTCTACTTTCAACTTTCCCATGTGTGCGTTGTTCGGAAGATTATTATGCCGTTTTATGATTCCACAGTATTTACTTGCCCAGTCTGGATCTTCCTAGCAATTCTCTGTTCTTTCCTTGTAGTGAAAAATTTGATGCTGATGACGAAAAGATAAAAACACCCGCTCTTAAATTTTCGGTGCTATGAACCACCCTTCAGTTGGACTAAAACAATGACTTCTCGTCCGTGACCTGGGGGAGTAAATTACAAGTACCTCAGAAGCAGAAGTGGGTTTGTCTGATGGCGAACGTCACTAGTAAATTTTTTTTCACCGCATATCCTTTACAGGACATCGCTGTCAACATCAGCATCTTTCAGCTGATTGTTGATTTCGTGGCAAGATTACGCTCAGTAGTTTACCATTGCTTTTTGAGCGACCGGCTCACATATCCCACAAGTTACTAACGCGGCGAGAACCGCTACCGATTCTCGCGCAGGTTATGTTCCTCGCGTGGATATACGGGATTACGGAGAAAGACGTTAAAACCCGAGGCCAGGGAGACCGGCACACTAGTAACAGAGAAAGCTAATCCACGCGCAAACAGTAGTCCAGTGCACTCCCCAATAGTAGCAACTACTACTGGTGGTAGCATGTGCATGGGTTACGCTCAAGTTCAAAGCGTCCGATTTAAACCCCTGTCTACATCCTGCGCGCCTATCGTCCACCTACCCAAAATGAGCATGCTTTTCAGAAGATTATTATGCTCTTTTGATGATCCCAAACTATTTGACTTTCCGAGTCAGGATCTCCCTTTGCAATTCTCTTTTCTTTCCCCGTTTACTTAGGACGTCTTTACTCGGTGGCCTCACCATCCTCCCCAGTATCCTAACCCCACAAGGACCTCTTGACAACGTGGCAACATCGGTGGGACTGACTCGCCAATCTGTCGAGCTTCGAGACCAGCCATTCAGATTGCTCTGAAGGCAATTGGCAGCCTGTTCCTGTGTTGATCGAGGATTACCCAGACGCGCGCTAAACCAACAGTGTAACCCAAGATTAAACTTCAGCCGCCAGGATCACATTACCATCCTCTCAAGATCTGAAGTGGAGAGAAAAATGTTCCTACTGCAATATAAGGGGCCGAGCTTGAGGTCCGCGCAGGTCCCTATCTCTGGATATAACGCAAATATGTCACGGAGTTAGCTTAGAAAACAACCTGTTCTGAGGGTATACTAACACTTCTCGCCTGTTATCTTAAATAATCGTTATATATCACTGTGTATATACTTATAACGGCAGACATGAATCGTGGTTGCTTCATTTGTCTGAAGTAAGTTATGGAAATTCTTTAAGATGGTAGACAACATGAATAATTATGTGAATCAATAGAAATGAGAAAATGACTTAGTAATAATATACAGACGGGTTCTTGGATACAGATAGAACAAATGCCCACGACAAGAGCTGAATACTGAAGATGATAAAACAAAGAAAACTGAAGTATTTTGGTCATTTGAAGCGTCATGACAGTCTGGAGAGAACAATAATGGAGGGATATATGCCCGGGAATAGAGGGAGAGGAAGGCGAAAGAGAAGATGGGTGCAGGATGCGGCAGATGATCTCCTGATGAGTGTATCGGAGGCGAAACTTGCGACCGATAAGTTTTCCGGAAGGTTGTTATGGAAGCGAGGTTCTGCAATGGACATTCTATTGAATGAATGAATGAATGAATGAATGAATGAATGAATGAATTTCACTGTGAATATACTTATAACGGCAGACATGAATCGTGATTGCTTCATTCGTCTGAAGTAAGTTATGGAAATTCTTTCAAGGGAGTGAATAATTATGTGAACTAACAGAAGGGTGGTCGAGAAAATAACTTAGTAATACAGTAATTTCATACTTCGTCGGTGTGTTACCAGGGCCATTAAGGGAGGCAAAGAATAGTAACACTGTAGCCTGCCACGCATACCGTGAGACGCCACAGTATACAGATAAGGTAAAACAAGAAACTGGGAAAATAGTATACAGACAGGGAAATACAAGAAACTGGGAAAATAGTACCCACACAATGCGAAACAGAAGAAAGATATTTATTACGTGTAACTCCTAGGGCCCATATGACTAGTACTTTAATACAGACCGTCCTAGTTATGGCATTAACCCCCACAAATTAAACATACGTTCTCCGAGTTGTTGCCTTAACCCCTGCTCCCGACAGAAGATATAAACATGTTTGTTCCCAGTTGTTACTTCAACCCGTTCCGCTAACAAGCATGAGTTGAGTTATTTTGACTCCTGATCCAAATATTGATTGCATGAAGGCAGCGACTGTCGGAGCGGGTGAGCTGGTGTCAAGGTTAGTACGTTGCGCTGAACGTAGCATTAGCGGGGTTGGACAAGGGTTATATGTCAACTCTTCACGTCTGCTACGAGAGGGGAAGTCTGAACACCTGGATAGCTCTTTTTTTCCCCCTCAAAGACCGTAACTTTATTATCGACCTGGTAATATTATCTTCCTTTTTGTGTGTATGTGTGCAAGTGTAGCTATCTTCTTCTACTTCTACTTCTACTTCTACTTCTACTACTACTACTACTACTACTACTTCTTCTTCTTCTTCTTCTTCTTCTTCTTCTTCTTCTTCTTCTTCTTCTTCTTCTTCTTCTTCTTCTTCTTCTTCTTCTTCTTCTTCTTCTTCTTCTTCTTCTTCTTCTTCTTCTTCTTCTTCTTCTTCTTCTTCTTCTTCTTCTTCTTCTTCTTCTTCTTCTTCTTCTTCTTCTACTACTACTACTACTACTACTACTACTACTACTACTACTACTACTACTACTACTACTACTACTACTACTACTACTACTACTACTACTACTACTACTACTACTACTACTACTACTACTACTACTACTACTACTACTACTACTACTACTACTACTACTACTACTACTACTACTACTACTACTACTACTACTACTACTACTACTACTACTACTACTACTACTACTACTACTACTACTACTACTACTACTACTACTACTACTACTACTACTACTACTACTACTACTACTACTACTACTACTACTACTACTACTACTACTACTACTACTACTACTACTACTACTACTACTACTACTACTACTACTACTACTACTACTACTACTACTACTACTACTACTACTACTACTACTACTACTACTACTACTACTACTACTACTACTACTACTACTACTACTACTACTACTACTACTACTACTACTACTACTACTACTACTACTACTACTACTACTACTACTACTACTACTACTACTACTACTACTACTACTACTACTACTACTACTACTACTACTACTACTACTACTACTACTACTACTACTACTACTACTACTACTACTACTACTACTACTACTACTACTACTACTACTACTACTACTACTACTACTACTACTACTACTACTACTACTACTACTACTACTACTACTACTACTACTACTACTACTACTACTACTACTACTACTACTACTACTACTACTACTACTACTACAGGGTTATCGTAATGACTGTGCAGTGTTTGAAAATATTGCCGGTTCAAGTTTTGTATTCACCCTATGTAAAGTTCATGCAACATAATAGGTAAATACAAAACTTGTACCGGCAATATTTTCAAACACTGCACAGTCATTAAAAATACACCCTGTACTTCTTCCGCCATGAATCTCCAACGGGACACAGAAAGAGAACAAATATCTACGTGCTTGGTAAATTCCATTCATAGTTTGCTTTCTGGGTGATGACTTATAAAGTAACATCTGGCCGGAGCACACATAATTCGTTAGCATTCCTAGAATGCTGAATTACAAGAGATTCAGAAGAACATAATAAACTTCATGTAAGAAAGGAAAATGTTGAGACAAGAAACAGCAGTCAATAAACAAATACACAAGCCCAGGAGAGAAACCTGAAAAGGATGGCACAATTATTAATAACCAGATAGTCGCGGTTCCAACTTCACGGCAAAGGGTCTCCCTCATAATGCTCCGTTCTTGTGCCAGTGAATATCACACAATATACTCCTCACTGCCCCATGTGAAAAATGAAACAAACAGCAGTACTGACAAACCAACATCACGCACAGGTAAGTTCATCCATAAGGCAGCTGCCAGAATGCCAACACAACAGTCTGCCACAACTACAGTTGATCGTCGATGGAGGTGGCAGTCACTAGAAAAGCAGCAGCTTCGCACACATTACTGCATAAGGCAAAATTAGCTAGTTCAGCAACGCGCCGCCGCCATTTTCGTGAACGCACAGTTCACTATACAAACTTCAGCGTTCACCCGGAGTGATTTTTTTTTCCCCCTCCTGGTGTAATGGAGCTGTGCAAGGTTTATTAGCGCCCTTAGACCGACACATCCGAAATCTGCGGGCTTTTGTTGACCGGATTAGCCTTCCCTGGACTATACAAACAACCGCGGACAGATGTAAAAGCATCCCCACACGAAATCTACAGCTCACAGTGTCGCTCCAAGCATTTAACTCAGTAGCAGGGCGGCGGAACCAGAAATTGATGCCCTCTAGGGAAGAACAGGCAAGGCAAGGCGTGAAAAACTAAAAGCTTCACGAATGTATGATAGTGCCGTTGCGTGCAAATGGCTAACAAGATTAGCTGTCAACTGGGTGATCATGTGCTCGAATTCTCATCCAGGTGGATTTTTTAAACTTGAACTGGCCTCCCTGGTCGACTAAGCCTAAAAAGGGTACCAGAAAATTTCGTGGGAAGTAAAAACGGCCGATGTGACATTTACCAACCAGCCATCGATTGTCGAAGTGGGTCTAGCACAATATAACCAAAACGTCTCAAGATAGGTAAATGGGTCTTTTAGTTTCTGGTAGCGGAACGGGATGGAATACCCGGCACGATGCAGACTTCAGAACTCTCAAACGACAACAATGCTTCGACTTGAGCTTGTACTGATGAGTGCGGACAGATCTGGCGGAGAAGGAGAACAGTGTGAAGAAGGAGAACGGTGGGAAGAAGGAAGATGAGCAACAGCTGCAACGGTAGAAGCTGATGATGAATAAGAGGTGATGGTAGTGGTGGTGGTAAAGAAAGTGGAGAAGATGGATTACAAGATGAAGAAGAAGGAATAAGGAAGAAGAAAACGGAGGAAGAGGGGGAGGAAGAGGGGGAGGAGGAGGAGGAGGAGGAGGAGGAGGAGGAGGAGGAGGAGGAGGAGGAGGAGGAGAAGAAGAAGAAGAAGAAGAAGAAGAAGAAGAAGAAGAAGAAGAAGAAGAAGAAGAAAAAGACGTGGATCCACTGTTTGGTCGCACATGATCCAGTCACCTATATCCAAAGAATCTTACAGAAGGTGGACGAACAATCGTGAAGCTATCCCATTGACTTCCTCCGGCTGCCAAAAAGGCTTACGACACACATACAAACCGAGGTTCAGATCCCTCTTCTAATATATCAGAAACTCAGATATCCCCAAGAACGCGAGAAATTATATTTAAGAAGGAAAAATGTTAAGAAAATAAGAAACAGAAGCTAGGAAAACACGAACTCGGCACAGGAGCTCCGAGAGGATGGAACACAAGTTGACAGCTACAGGCATATCGCATTACCAGCTTGTACAGGTAAACTGAAGGAAGGTCTAGTAAATACTAGGCTCATGTGGCACCCTGAAAGCAAGCAGAGGATTACACCAAAACAAGCAGGATTGAGTAGAAATGGGTCAGCACAAAGCCAGGTTACATACACTCGAAGTTTGAGACTGAAGACGCAGTTTGGAGAAACGTTCTTCAAGTGATGCTAAATGTGCATAGCATCATTGTGAAGTTGAAAACTTCAGCCGTGTAAGTGCCGCATTCACAATGCACGATGTCTGGAAGCTGCACTATTCTATATATTTGTGAACTTCCTTCGCACGCCTTGAGGCGTTTAGTTGACTCAAGAACCGACATCATAGCATTCAGGACATTCCCATGCGTGCTCGTTCCTCATCTTCAACAGCCAGAGAAAATTTCCCGTACTAATGGTATCAATAGCAGTCAGTTTATGTGTCCGTCTGACCTTTCCTCGGAGTGCCGGCCAGATCCTCTGATCACTTCCTACAGCACCATTCTCTCCAGGACGTGATGATCTATCTGTTCTTCCGCACTATACATATGATCCCAAATTGTCCCGACCACCTGTGTCTTATCATGCACCAATACCCCACCACGCGGTGCAGACCCAGCCAATCTGTCCATCTGCTCGTTTCCCACCACACCAGCATGTCCTGGGGGGGGGGGGGGGAGAGAGAGAGAGATCTAGCAGTGGATCTCTAATTCTTCTTGTTGAATGGAAGCCTGCGACTCTGCCCATTGCATGCCCGTCTTCACCTTTCTCATCCTATGCTTCGAGATGCAGTATTGGGCTTATGGTGCAAGACTCGTATATCACCGCACAGAGGTGATGTAGTCAATATCAAGCCAGCCGAATTCCCTTCCCAAGATTTGTTCTGCTACCCTTTTTAGGTTGAATCGACCTACGAGTTCAAGTTAATTTCATGATGATGCCTCATGTCCAAACCATCCAGGTATTTATCTGTGTGTCTTCCCCTTCCTCTTTTCCCATAAATTCGTGCCAATTCTCTCCTCATATTGTGGCCACAGCATCTCGGTTACCTAAGTCAAATTTATAAAATCGATTCACGGTTTTAATCCGTTTCTTGAAGGACTATACCATTCGTATTTTCCAAACGTCCACGGTATTCTGTGCATTTTCCCGAGGAGGCATTTCTACTGCCAATATGTTCCTCACCTTGGCTCCTTAATGTCAATGTTTCACTCGCATACAACAATATAGGTTATATATAGCACCACATGGCCCACTTATATACAAGCTTCTTCCAGTCTGCCTCCTAATGTTATCCACCAATCAGCAACGTTGCCTTTCCCTTGCACGCTTCTCCTCTACCAATACCCCAGTACATCCATTAACAAAGAACAGTGAATTGGTATACGGCATAAGTGACTCGTTTCCCCCTGATCTCATTCAGTTGTGCTTCCTGCCATCCCAGTTTCCATAATGCATACTTCTGTGTTTTCTTGTCCAGCCATCCTATTCGGATAAATGCCAATGTATGCTTGCAAGCCGCGGTATAGTGGCAAGACGCTCGCCTGCGTGATGAGTTGTCATGAGCTCGAAACCGCATCGGGGTGGATTTTCAAAACTGAGCTGGACACCCAGGGAATCAGTTTCTGTAGACCCTCTCTGTGGGGGAACATGATCGCTCATGCCAGTCGACAACACTTGGTGTTGGACACACAGACAGCTAGATGCAAAGGGGGGGGGGGGGGATGTGTAAACTCATAGACACAACGACAATCATACACAAAACCGATCACAACAAGACAGTTTTTAAATAAAATAGAGAGAGGGGGGAGAAGGGGCAGAAAAAGAACAATGAGTGAATTGTATTTTTCCCTGGTTGAACAACTGAACACAGCAAGCTCATCTTACCATTTGCCCTTTGTCGGAACATACAAAAGAGATCAGAACAGCGAAGACAAGAAACAGAGGGAGAGAGGGGTGAGAGAAGGGAAGGGAGAGATATGAGAGGGTGGGAGAGACAGAGGGAGAGACGGAGGATATAAGAAGAGAAGGAGGGAGAGAGAGAAGGAGGGAGAGAGAAGGAGGGAGAGAGAATGGGGGAGAGAGGAGAGAGGGGGAGAAGGAGAGAGAGGAGGCAGAGAAGAAAATAGAGAGGAGAGACAGAAAGATAGACAGAGAAGTGGGAGGAGAGACAGGAGGAGGACAGAGAAAAAAGGAGAGAGAGAAAGCAAACTTTATTTGAACGAACAAACTATTCTCAAAGGGTTAAGAAATGGGGGTGCGAGAGAGAGAGAGAGAGAGAGAGAGAGAGAGAGAGAGAGAGAGAGAGAGAGAGAGAGAGAGAGAGACTCGTGGAAGGACGAGCATATACATTCCCAGAAGGCGACGAGGGCGAAACGAACCACTTCTGTGCAAATACCCAGTTACTCCCGTCACAAATAGATCAAAGTAAACGCGGCGTATGAGTGAAAGGATGATTTCCCCTGACGACCCGGCTTCTTTCCGCTGTCGAGCTGATCTCTAGCCGACTACAAGCAGAAATGTTTCAGCTTTCAGTCAGATGATTTCCGCTGACATACCCCTACCCGCTATCTGACACCCCTACCCAGTGCTGTACGCCAGGAGTGTTTTTTAAACAGGACGCTATAAAAGAGCCATGTTAGGACACTGAGATATGGTAGAACAGGCGTCAGTCTCATTAGCCGTATTATACAGACATGTCTGGTGTCTGATTATTTCACATATACATATGTGAGACATATGTTTGAAAATATCTTGAGTCGAATGAGTGAAAGTTTATGAGTCTTGTCATAAATGTTTTAAACTATCTGGAATCTTATGTCGAATGTTTCTTAATTTAAATGTTGGAAAACATCTTGAGTCATTATTTCAAATATTCAAACGTATAAATTGATTAATTGAAATATTTGAAAATATGAGTCATTATTTCAAATGTACTATGTAAAATAACTGCTTGTGTTCTAGAACTATCGTGCCAAATATTTGAAAATGCTTCGGTGCTGTCTAGACTAATGTAAATTTTATTAAGTACTAGCTGACCCGGCCCGGCTTCGCCCAGCTTCTGGCGGGGATCTGTCTGTCTGTCTGTCAGTCTGTCTGTCTATCTATGTTCGGCCCTTTCCCGTTCCCGTTGCGGGGAAAATGGGTTCGAAAATTTTCACGTATTTAAAATAGATGCATTATTTTTATGAAAACTTTGAAAATGTCTTAAAGATTTTATCATTATATTATAACGCATATGACTTAGATAACTACTTTAAACATTTTATAAAACTTTAAGAAACATGCAACAATTATTTAAATTACATAATATAGCAATGTTACTAAAAGTAATGTCCCTTGATATAACTTGTCTTAAGTTAAGTCCCCTTGCAATATTTTAATTAAATTAAATTTAATACGTACATAACTGTTTTTAAACTCACAAACTATGCCAGTTGGCTTGACGGGAATGAGAAGACCATCTGTAGAAAATTTCATCTCAATCGGATGGACCGTTCGCGAACGCATAAAGACACAAACAAAGACACACACAAACATTATCTTTTATATGTATATAGACTAGAAGTGCACAGATTTTTGAAAATTCTTCAGCTCTGTCTAAACTAATTTAAATTTATTGAGTATTAACGTACCCAAAATATTGAAAATTCTTCAGCGCTGTCTAACCTAAATGAAATTTATTGAATACTATTCCTGCCAAATATTTGAAAATTCTTCAGTACTATATAAAATATAGTAGAACTTCGATTAACCGTTACCCTCCGGACAAGGGCTATTGACGGACAACCTAATAGAAGGATAACAGAAATCTCTTAATACATATGCACAGTAACGTGATTTAATACGGGCTTAGGACGAGACTGAAAATAAAATCCTTTAAAAGTGAATAATACATACATATTGTATTTAATTTTACAAAACGATCAACATAAACTTCAATATAAGAGTAGTAATGTACAGAAATGTATTGCAATCTTCGTTACTTTAAAATAATCTGTCATTTCCTTCTGTGTCTTTGAGGCTCGAGCTTTCTGCGCGGCGATGTTCCGCATCTTACGCAGAAGTAGGATCTGTGTTGAATTTGCCTCCTATTGCATTTCAGACCAATCGATAACAATGTTTCAGCTTCTGAGTGGCTACTGTAAGTTTTTGGTTAAGAACTGATCCTACATCGTCATCGATTTCTTCTTCTTCAATGGTAGTCACACTAGAAACAATTTCATCATTGGTCAAAATTTCAAACCGTTTTATCACATTTCCAACCAATCTGTTACTTCTTGTGGCGTAATGTTTCCACTTCTTTATTTAAGACGATGTCGGATAACAGAAACTGTCAATTAAACGAGTGGCGACGTTTAATCTAAGTTCTACCGTGATGGAGAATGATTGGCAGAGAATAAGTATGGTTCCGTCGCCCTGTTACTGAGTGAGTGCGTGGCGCGACACTGTGAGCTGTGAATTTCGCGTGGAATGCTTTTGCATCTGTCCGCGGTTGTTTTTCGCGTGAACTGCATGTTCGGAACGATGAAGGCCGGCTGCTGCTGGATTTACTGGTTTGCCTTTTCGGTTCACGGGTGCATTTTTCCGGAGACCCCTGGGAGTCGTCGCTGTAGCTACGGAGTTCGTACTTTGTGCGGCGCTTTCGGTGGGTCGCCCTGCAGAAAGAGACTGATAAAACCCCGGTCAATGAAGTCTTTCTGGTGACTGCCGTTTTCATCGACGATGAACTGTATTTTTCGTGGAGAACTTTTGTGTTAGCATTCTGGCGGCGGCATTATGCACAGTGGACCTGTGCGGGCTGTTGTCTTGCCGACACTCCTGTCTATTCCATTGTTCACATGGGACAGTGGGGAGCATTTTGTGATTTCCACTGGCACAGGAACGGAGCAATATGGGGACGACCCGTAGCCGTGAAGTTGGAACCGCGACTAACTAACTGACTAAGTATGAATGCACCAGTGTATGAATGCACCAGTGTCGCCAGCTCAAATGTTATATATAGCACAGCGAACTCTGCAATATAATGTATTTGACAAGCTGGTAATATGGTGACTGCTACTGCAAGTTGTTAACAACAAAATCACCGAATGGCTTCGTCAGCTTTTCTAAACACGCACAAGTGTTAAGTTTATGAACAATCTTGAACCTTATTATCTGAAACATCTAACAACACGGACGGACCGACCGACAGATAGAATACTATACAGATAGGTATTAGAGACAAAGCCATAGCGGACGTTCCTCTTCTTCATCGCTTCCCCTATTGACCTTAGTAAAGTGTAGGGGGAGATGTACAGATCTTTCTAATGCCATTTGTTTACAATGGGATTCATTTCTCTATGGTTGTTCTTGATACCATCACTCCATATATTACGTGGTCTTCCTCTTGTTTTGTATCCAATATATTTCTTCACTGTGGCGCTTTGTGGCAGATGGTCCCTTCGTTTTTTAGTGAGGTGGCCAAACCATTTAATCTGTTATCAGTTGGGGTATCTTCACTGCACTCCGGACATGTCCATAGGTGCTCAGATCCTCCCCCCAGCATATGCATCAGCGTCCGGTGGCTAATAGTGCCAGTTCTGTGTTGGTTGACGAGGCGCTTTGTTTTCCCGATGTACCTCTCACGTCTGGCTGTGCCGATTCTTACTCCCAAGTCTTTCATCCTGGACAGCGATGTGGAATCACTGACGTCAAAGTCCTCTGTTCTCGCCATATCTTTGAGGACGTTAATAACATCGGCACGATCCATGGGCTGGCCATCTACAGGGGGTGCAGAGCCAGCCAGTTTATCAGCTCGTTCATTTCCCTCGACTCCCGCATGTCCCGGGACGAAGATGAAGGTGACTTTACTGACAACAGACTTCCGCAGCGACTCAGTCCACTGTCTACGCACAGATCCAGCTTCCACCTTCTGAATCATGCTCATTGAATCACTTAGTACACACACGTTGGTATAATGCTGTGATTCCAGCCTTATGAAAGCCTCCATCATCATGCTGCTCGTGGTCATAGAGTGGGCACCACTGGATTCTTGAACGGTTCGGCCCGCTGAACGGGCTGTAAATGCCCACGCACTTCTCTGCTGCTTTACAACAGATCCATCTGTATAGATGAGCACTTCGGGGCTATCTGAGTGTTCATAGATGAGCGCGTTAACCTCAGCATTGACAGCGGCAGGGTTCTGCTCTCTACACCTTCTGTCGAGTGTGATAATGCAGGAGAAAGTGCACTTAAAAGATGGAGGCACAGGCATCCATTCCTTGCCGGGGTTGATACTGGTAAGACTGCAGACCTGTCTGACGAAATCTTCCGCCCGACCCATCCATGATTTGCCCCTCTTTAGCCTGTCACCCTTTTATCTGAATATAGCGTCATGCAGAGGGTGCTGCTCATCTGCACTTATTTTTAAGTATGCACGAGCTCTCGAGATCTTTATCCTGTGTTCCATTGTCGGGAAGTTAAGGAGGTATCTCATTGCTACACAGCTGGTGTCTCTCGTGCAGTCCAAAATGATGCGCATGGCTTCGTTTTGTACCTTTTCAAGTCTTCCAATCTGTGTAGGGCTGACAGTGAGGATGGCTAGGGCATACTCGATGCGTGAAAGCACAAGTCCATGGAACAGAAGTATTAGCAGTCTTTGCTCGATATTGGCAGTCGCCATGACTCTCATTGCTGACAAACCTTTTCGAGCTTTCGTTATGACATAATCGACATGATCTCTGAAGGACAGGCTACTCTCAAGCCTCACGCCAAGATATGTCATTGACTGGGTTCTACTCAAAATTCTCCCATCCATTCTTACTGCATGTCTGTTTTCACAGTATGGTTGTTTAGGGAGAACCATGTAACCGATGCCTTTGCAGGGTTGATAGGGGCATCGGCCTCAGCACACCATGAGGAAATTTGATTTAGTTCGCCCTGCATACCATTGGCAACCGCCTGTCTATCTCGACCCTGTCGATACACGAGGATGTCGTCAACGAATGACAGAGTCCTACCCCTCCCGTCCAACTGTTGTTCAGTGATCGGCACCGTATACACGTTGAATAGTACTGGTGACAGTGGTGAACCCTGCGGCAATCCTGGACATATCGTTATCGGCTCAGAAGACCAACTCCCGCATCTTAGCACCACCTTCCTTTGGAGCAGAACTGCAGCTATCCATCGTACAAGGTGAGGGTGCACTTTCAGTCTGAGGAGGGTTTGCATCAAGTGCTCGAAAGATACTCTGTTATATGCGTCCTCTAAGTCTATGGCGGCCGCACATGTCTCTTCTCCGACATGAAATCCTTCGTAAACATCTTGAGCAAAGACCGCCGCATTCAGCCACGACTCTTTGTTGCGTCTGTATCCTCCAAGTGTGGACGGGAAGCAGCTGAGTTGTTCCAAGTCACAAGCAAGTCTGTGTGCTACAATTTTCTCCAGTAACTTGCCAGCAGTGTTCTGCATCGTAATGATTCTGTAGCCGCTTATCTTGAAATGGTCTTTGTTCGGTTTTGGCAGCGGCAGCAAGTAGCTGTGTAGCCATTCTTCTTTGATCTGACCCCTCTGGATACTGGTGTTGAATTCTCTGGCCAGTTCTTCCATGTCATCCTCTGATATCACCAGTAGGTCACCATATCCGATGCCGTCTGGGCCTGGGGCGGTGTTAGGTGATTTCTTGAGCATCGCACGCACTATCTGAGCTGTGATTATCCATTCTTCGTCTGTCCCGACCCCCTCGTACAAGTGAGAGAGTGTCGTTGTGGTCCTCTGTCTGGCGGGCTCGTCTTTCTGGTCAGTCTGTTCTATGTAGCGTGCAAGAAGGGCCTTACCTTTATCCGCATCCGACTTTTTCCATTTGAGGTCTGTGCCTTGAAAGTCTGGAATACCCCTACGTTGTGCAGCACCGTTCATGCTCTTATGGAGGCGCCAGAATGTCGTAAGAGATCGCTCGGAGCACACCTTCCTGCAGAACTCGTCCCATTTCTCGGCCTTGGCCTGTTTGGCGCAGGATTTGAATAAGGTCATCGTCCTATCGACCTCAGTCTTCAGGTTCGCCAACTCAACCTGTGGCATGTTAGCCTTTCTGGCCTTTTGCCAGTCTTTGACAGCCTGTCTCTTTCCCAGCAATGCCTTCTCGACCTCTCCATTCCACCATGGTGGCTGCAACCATCTTTCTTGTCTCCTGCGGGAGAACGTTAGTTTTCTTCTTCTGAACTTGCTTATGGCGTCTTGACCAGTGTCGTCGTACGGGAAGGCATTTGTCTTGTTTCT
Source organism: Cepaea hortensis (assembly GCA_963921405.1). Taxonomy (NCBI): domain Eukaryota; kingdom Metazoa; phylum Mollusca; class Gastropoda; order Stylommatophora; family Helicidae; genus Cepaea; species Cepaea hortensis. The sequence continues at coordinate 444,463,970 of OY992876.1, read as the reverse complement.
TTGAGTCAAGGCCCTGTCTTTCTTGATCAGGATGACACAAAGGTAGTGGTCACTATCGTGGTATCCTAGTGTGCCCCACCGGCACCTTGGTGCGTTGGTGGGCGATACCAGAGCCAGGTCAATGACGCTGTCAGCGTCACCTGGTCGAGTGGCTATTCTAGTGACCTTCCCATCATTCAGACAGATTAGGGCAGCAGATGCCAGGGCGTCCTCCAGATCTTCTCCCTGTCTATAGGTGATGCAATTCCCCCATTGACTGCCTCTGGCATTGAAGTCCCCACAGCAGATGATATGCCTTTCATCCATATCGAACAAACTCTGCCATTGTCGCACGTCGACCTTCCCATTTCGCGCATAAACGCTCACGATTACAAGCTGCACTGGCGTCATTATTCTTAATGCCTGCACTTGCAGGGCATCACTGTTCCAGGAAGACATATCGATCTCAGACACTAGTATGTTGTCGCGGACCAGAATGGCCTGTCCGAGGTGCCGCCTGTTGAAGAAGCCCTGAAACCCCACGACATTGACTGTACCGTCGCCGAGCTGTGTTTCTTGCAAGACTACAATATCGTTTCCGTAGAGTAGTTTTTCAAGAATGGGTCGGCGTTGACTAAAAGATGCAGTTCCAGTACAGTACTCGAACGTTTCCGATACCCAATCTGTCACATTTTAAACGCCTTCTGCGTGCGCCTGCCCTCTTCCCACGCTGTGTCCTCGCCGGTCGTCTGGTCGTCATGTTAGGCTTAACTATCGCCACCGGGCGCCGATGATACGCCGAAGGAAGTCCGGGCGCGCGTGCACGAACTCCGTTGCACGGTCCGAACTCCATTTCACCACGAAAAACACACTTAATCCATAGACATTTCGGAAAAAACACGTTCCATTTTACGGGACGAAGAAATGTCCCGCCATCTTGCTTCAAGGGAACTCACTCTCCATTGGTGCAAGGAATTCGACACTCTCGACTATAGTACTTCAGTCTTCATTTTTGTCAACAACAACCTCGTCATTGCCATCACCATTCTCATCATCGTCTACGCCATCATCAATGTCAAAATCGTCCCCATTATCGTCGTCACCACCATTATCATCATCGCGATCATCATCATTATCATCATCATCATCATCATCAGGCGGACAGTTACTACATTGCTTTCTGAATCGGCAACTTCTGCAGCTTGTCTTGTTCCTACCTTTCTTTTGGAGTAAACTAGGCAGGCAGAGAGGGAGGGATCATGCTGCTTCGGTAACACATGGTCTATAAATTCTGCCCAGGCTTTGTGCTAAGCAGAGGTATAACTCAATATTACTATCGTCTATCAAGATGGCCAGGTGCCCATCATTATCATTATCATCGTCGTCATCACCATAGTCACCATTATTATTATTATCATGGATCCATCTCCCCTGTTTCATCCTTGATGTTGCAAATTGGCCTGCGCGTCCCAATACTATGCCTATTGTAGAGTAGCTACTGGGTGAGTCAGCCAAGTCGAGGAAGTGGAACCAGAGTCAAATACAAAAACTATTATGTAATGTGTAGACTTGGAACCTTCAACAGCAAGGGAAAATGAGCCTGAATGAAAATGTCTGCATAAATGTCGTTACAGACCAAACACTGCAATACGCTTTATGATGAGGTTAGAAGTTCATATTATTATTATTATTATTATTATTATTATTATTATTATTAATTATTATTATTAATTATTATTATGAGTGACTGTAGTAGCTACAGCAACAATTGCAGTACTAGTACTTGCTGTCGTTGTAGCGGTGGTAGTTGCAGTAGTGGTGGCAGCAGTGATGACAGTTGTAGTAACAATAGTAGTAGTGATAGTAGTAGCAGCAGCAGCAACGGCAGTCGCGGTGGCAGCAGTGGTGGCGGTAGTAGTCGTGGTGGTGGTTTTGGTAGTAGTAGTAGTAGTAGTAGTAGTAGTAGTAGTAGTAGTAGTAGTAGTAGTAGTAGTAGTAGTAGTAGTAGTAGTAGTAGTAGTAGTAGTGATGGTGGTGGTATGAGTAGTAGTAGTAAAAGTAACAGCAGCAGCAGTAATGATGATAGTAGTAGTAGTAGTAGTAGTAGTAGTAGTAGTAGTAGTAGTAGTAGTAGTAGTAGTAGTAGTAGCAGCAGCAGCAGCAGCAGCAACAGCAGCAGTAATAGTAGTAGTAGTAGTAGTAGTAGTAGTAGTAGTAGTAGTAGTAGTAGTAGTAGTAGTAGTAGTAGTAGTAGTAGTAGTAGTAGCAGCAGCAGCAGCAGCAGCAGCAGCAGCAGCAGCAGCAGCTGCGGCAGCAACAGTTTAACATGCGCAATATTCCCGTTAACTTGATAAATCTATAAAAGAAACAGAGAAGAGAGAGGCCATACCAAACGGGTAAAGGAGAAGACATAACGGCGTTTCCAATAACGCACAACACAAAGTATAGAGTCGAAAAGGCAAGGAAAAACAACACACACATACGGTAAAAACAAACAACAAAAAATCTTTAATGCTGAGATAGGATCTCAAATTTCATACACATTTCCAATTTTCTGCTTGCGGTTGAAAGCTTCATTTGAGCGCGAACTGAATTGCAGCTGTTAGATTCCAGGTACGGTTTCCTGCTCTCCCCTCTGCCGGTGGAAGGAGCTGCAGGCGTGAAGTTTTTTTCTTCTTACAACGAGGGCCAGGTTATGTGTTTATCAGGCTAGGCTGTTCAGATAAGGTACACGTAATGCTACCGGGTTAAACATGGTCGTTAACTCTTGGAGGCGAGAGCGTTGCCGTTAACTCACAGCTTGTGTAATTCACAACGTTGAGAACGGGGCAGGTGTGGTGGTGTGGTTAAGTGAAATCCCTCTGCTAACACCTTTGACTTGGGTTCGATTTACAGTTGTGGCTGCAATGATTTTAACCTGACGAAGACGATTAAAATTTCATCGAAACGGTAAGCATATGTGGCATGTAGAACAGAGATTGGAGAGGTATTCCCCAATTCTAAAAGACATGCTGATATAAGAAAACCGGAAACGGCCCAATAAGACTCCCTAGGGGTGGAGACAGATTAGATAGTTAGGTGTTCTCACAGAAGGCCAAATAGAGCACTGAAAAGCCACCGAACCTCAGATAGAACACTCACTCTGAGCACCCTGAAAGTTCTGGTGATTGTCTTGCCACAAATAGCTCCATATTGATGATGTCTATGTGAACTTATTACAAACGAAAACACATACATGAATTCATATAAAACACCCAGTAACAATCAAAAAGACAACCCTGAATTATAAATTATAACAGTCTATTGGGATAACAAATAAAGGGGGTTACTGCATGTATGCTCGAGTGACACATGGCAATACACAACTTAAACAAAATATTACACACAAGAAAAACATTGTCAGTCCATAAATGATTTCTAAGTATAATGAGTCCCCTGAAACCATATCTTTAAAAATGTCTCCTATCTTAACATCACCGCTTAATTACCACACACACACACAAAGACCATTGTAGCACACGGACCACTAAACCAGTTCATTAATCACTCGGGTTACTAAATTTATACAGTCCATCAGACACACACATGTCAACGCTGATGTAATAAGTATTTCTTTTTTGCACAGAACTCGACAAAAACAAATGAATACCAACCTGGTGGTTAGCTAGTTCTCATATTCTGAGGACGCTGTGCGAATTGAGAAGTCAATGAGGCTTAAGGGAAATTCACTCTTGGAGCAATGACAATGAAAATCCCAGTCATCTCTCATAAATGACTCTGACTCTCTTGTAAATAATATAAAGCATTCTGGAGCATACGAATATACTTCAATTTCAGACAAATGACCTTTTCAGCCCAATGAAGCTACCACCGTTCCTTGTAGACAGCATGTGCCAAACAATATAACCATACCCACAGAAACAATTGAAGATAAGGTAACAATCACCAAACAACAAAAGCAAAGAAAGAAAGAGAGAGAGAGAGAGAGAGAGAGAGAGAGAGAGAGAGAGAGAAGGTGAAGGTATGATTACATAAGGGCAGGTAAGTTCGACCTGATCCTGTTGGGCCTCATCTCTCCAACATCTGATGCAGTCCTTCCTCCTTTATCTGTTTCTCTCACTCCTACCTTTTGGAGGTGAATCATGCTCGTTCTTGCAAGGCTCCAGCGCAGAGAATATCTGATGGACACCAGCAAGGGTGATGTCATTTCTATGTCCGGGCAGTGATTCTCTTTCCCGTATAAATGTGTAGGTAACCTCATATTCATGTATACATTTATAAATAAATTCACTATTAATTCTCCATACATGAATATATATATATATATATATATATATATATATATATATATATATATATATATATATATATATATATATATATATATAAGACAATGTTTGGTTGTTGTTGTTTTTTTGTTGTTGTTGCCCTTAAAGCGTTCCCGGACGGTCCATCCGACTTAGATGAAATTTTGTACATATGTTGTTCTCACTCCCGCGGAACCAACTGACATAGTTTGTGAGCTTAATATCAAAAAAAATTTCCTCAAACATGAAAGAAAAAGGCATGACGAGCTTCAGAAACAGGCCCGCATGTGGCCCACCATCTTGCTCCAAGGGAACTCACTCTCTAATTAAACCATAATTAGTTATGAACAGTAATGTTTCTTTGTGTGTGTGTCCTTTATGCGTTCCCGAACGGTCCATCCGATTGAGATGAAATTTTGTACAGATGTTGTTCTTACTTTCGCGGAACCAACTCAAATACGAGCAATGGGAGCGGGAAAGGGAGCATCAGAAACAGACGAGCAACGGGAAGGGGAACGGGAGCAGGAGCCGAACACGTACTCTGTGCGCTTAGAGAAATGTATTTGAATTCAATGAGACGCTCCCCGCCAGGGGCTGGCCGAAGCCGGGCCGGGTCATCTAGTACACATATAAAGAAACACAGTCTCCTCTGAATATAGAGACAAAGAAATTATAAGAGATTTTAAGAAATTGTCATCTATAAAAACTGCAGATGATATTATAGAACAGTCCATGTGGAAACATAACCACACATGGAAACTCTGAATGACTAGAGGAAGTGAAGTTCATCTCTCATATATCGTATGAACGAAACAAGAATAGAGTTCTTTCACTATCTCTCTAAGTCGAAGAAATCACCCATTCTCCTCCTAAGATTACTCTATAACTTCATAAAAAAAAACTCTACTATAAATTCAGATGTACTAGTCTTATGTTAACTATGGTTTCTAACTTACCAAAAAACCATTATGAATTTATAACAAAAGCACAACACCACAACAACAACAGCCGAATTGGCCACACGTATTGTTCCGTCAGTTCATCTCTGGTGACTGCGCCTCGACTCACCACTTCTGCCGGCAATTGTTGAAATCACCTACTAACATATATTATGTTAATAGGAAGTACGTTTGCCGTTTCCAAAGGTAAAGCTCAAATTTCCGCACGAACATGACGTCAATCTGATTAGGGGTAGAGGGTATCATGTTCCGAGAACTGGGGTAGAGGGGGTAATGTTATCTGCCCGTCATATCCTTGGTGTAGGCGTTAAATTCTCCCTGACAATGTTGGCGATTCTGGTCTTGTAGAAACAAAGAGGGATAATCTGAAACAAGGGGAATAATTTTTCCGGTCGTCGCCCCTCTCCTTGCCAAGCGGTAATTCTCCGTGACACTGATTTAGATAAATATCTTCTGGGATGGGCTCCAACCGACTTCTCCTCAATGATCAAAACAGCAGGTGGTCACCACGTGATGTTATTCTCAACAGTGAAGGCGAAGTGTATTTTCAACCGCTGACGAATATCAAACGTCGCGGCGGCACTTATGTTACAGTTAGAAAAACAGGAGTGGTGCGCCTCTGACAGTGTGAACTTTTAAGCTGATTCTAATTATAGTTGTTTACACCTCCATCGCTGTCAATTTTCCCAGGGGAAAGGGGCCAGGTGGAGAATTTGTTAGTTTTAGAAAACATAGGCGCGTTCACTTCGATCGCCTCCTAACATGGTGACAGCCTTTGTCCCTGTATTTCTGGTTATTAAGTATGTTCCTGGCTGAAGAGAATATACTATGTTACAGCATAGTAGCAGTTAGTTTAACCATGGCACGCCAGTGGACCATAAGGGAAGCAAAGAATTGGTACCTGGTCTCACCCCACCTCTCCTTAGTCACCTCTTAAGACACGCATGGAGGGTTACAGTGTTACATTTCCCGCATAAAACTTGAGATGCAAAGTACGACCAACCATAATCAAATTCTCAAAATACGACCAACCATAATCAAGTTTATAAAATACGACCGACCATTATCAAGTCCTCAAAATACGACCAACCATAATCAAGTGTACAAAATATGATGAACCATAATCTAGTCTCCAAAATACAACCAACCATAATCACATCTACAAAATAAGACCAACCATAATCAAATCTACAAAAGACTTAGTGAGAGTTGGTTGCGCGTCTGTGCTCCATAGAGATTTTTTTCTTTTCTTTTAAAGCAGCTCAAGTAGAAAAAGAAGAATTGACGACAGCCCTTCCCCTGAAGGAACAAATGCACTTCGACACAATCGTTTTCCTTTGCCTCATAGAAGAAAGCCAGTTATGACAATGTATGAAGCACAAACCATTAGCAGTGGAAATGAAAGTTCCCAATGAACATCACAGTAAACGAAGAGATACTAGAACAAGTAATAAGTTTCTCCGAAATAGAAATCAAAAAGAGAATAGGAATGGCCAAAAATGCTTTCAACAGCATGAAAGCAGTATCAATATCTAGAGAAATTAACAACGCATTAAAAACGAGGATTGTCAAATGCTACGTATATTCAACGCTATTGTATGGCGCGGAAGCATGGACATTGAAAAAGCAACTAGAAAGTCGCACAGAGGCCCTGGAGATGTGGCTATACAGACGAATATGTCATATTTCATGGAGACAAAAACAATGAAATGCAAAGGTTCTAGAAAAACTCGGAATGAAGAGAGAGTTGATGAAAGAAATAAAGAGGAGGCAAGTGAAATATTTCGACCACGTTAAAAGACATTATACTCTTATAAAAACCAGCGAGCAGGCGAGCAAGAGGTAGACAACGATACAAGTGAGAACATAAAATAAAGAGGCGGACGAACATAAGCCTTACAGAATGTACAGTCAAGGCGAGAGACAGACAGTGTTGGAGATCCATTGCAACCAACCTTCATTGTGGAGATGGCAGTTGATTGATTTTAAAAAGTCGCTTAAACGTCGACAAGGTTGACTTCATTGCACCGAGTTTTTATTCCATATGGCTCAGTCTCTTTCTGCAGCGCGGAAAGCGTCGCACAAAGCACGAACTACGTAGCTCCAGCGACGACCCCCAGGATTCTCCAAAAAATTCAATCATGAACCGAAAGGCACAGACTGGAATCGAACCCACAACCTTCAGAGCTCAAGTCAAATAGCTTGACCAACTCGCCACGGAGATCCCACTTGATTGATTGATTGATTGATTAAAGCACAAACCAATATCATATTTTAGATATCTCTTCCAACCTGACACTAAAGCATAAGCAACCCAGGCATCGCGACAACTCTAAACTAGATTTGGAGGTCATGGATTAACAAACACTGATTTTCTCACCACAGGACCAGAAAATAACTCCCGACGGGCCGAATACACTGAAAGCCACGGTACCGACGAACCCAGCGGGCCGTAGCTTGGACACCGCTGCTCTCAAATTTCACCCCGAGCTATTTTCATCCGCTTCCGCCGCCGACGGGAAGTTCTCACGGCTGGACTTTAAGGGCAATATTTACTGGTTTCTGAACCGGCGCGTGAAAGAAGCAAACACGTAAAGCCGTGTAACGATCAGAATTAGATTCATTTGCCAGACTCGGTTGTAACCAGGCGCCGACTCGACTGACATCCACCTCAACCTTTACACTTTCCTCTTACAGATTAGCTGCAGGAGTATACCCCAGCTCCTGCTTTAGCGCTTTCTAGTGGGTACTTTGAGATCCAGCAGGCAGTTTTCAAATATGGATTTGGAGTAGTTTCTTGTGACAGTTATTCTCTCTCCCCGCCTCCTCTCAACGGCGCGTAAACACGGCAATATTTACTATCGCAAAAATGAAATTTTAAAGGAAAGCAAATATTTCGAGGTACGACCCAAGAGCTGTAAAAAATAAACATGGGAAAGAATCTTATAGCATGTTATTTCAAAGAGAAATCTTGACACAACAGATATTAATAAGTGAATATAATGACATACATGAGAAGCATCTTGTTTTGGCATTATTTTAGAAAAAATATTAAAAGACCATGTTTCTGTGTGTCACTGTAAGATGGGACAAACCCAACAAAATATGAACAATATACCAGACAAACACAACACAACAAGCTGAAAGTCTTTACAGAAAGAAGCAGTACAAACAATAAAACTATAACCCAATGAAGGTTGGAGAGTTTTTAAAATATTTATTTCGTCACAAAAAGAAAGTGCTTGTCGCTAATCGTCAACTATTGGCCAAAAGCTTGTCGCTAATCACCAACAATAGAGCAAATGGTTTTTTGTCGCTAATCGCCAACTAAAAGCCAAAAGATCACAAAAAGAAAACGCTTGACGCTAATCGCCAACTATAGACCAAAAAGATCACAAACAGAAAGTGCTTGTCGCTAACTGCCAATTATAGACAAAAGGTCATTAACAGAAAGTGCTTGTCGCTAATATCCAACTATAAACCAAAAGATCACAAACAGAAAATGCCTGTCGCTAATCGCCAATTATAAACCAAAAGATCACAAACAGAAAATGCCTGTCGCTAATCGCCCGCCAACTATAAATTAAAAGACCACAAACAAAAAGTGCTTGTCGCTTAACGCCAACTATAGATCAAAAGGTCACGAACAAAAAGAGCTTATCGCTAATCGCCACCTACAGACCAAAAGCAGTCAACCCCAGCATTTTTGGCTGTTCGTGATCACTGGGCAAGTTTACGTTCAGTAGTTTGCCATTGTTTCTGAACGACCGGCACCCTTACAATTTCATAAAAAACCAACACAGCTGTTTTTCTTTTATTTATTTATTTAGCTCTCGCTCGCTTGGAACTCAAGCGTGATCCATACACACTATTTATAGTGGTCATGGACTGAATTTTGCGTGAGGACTAGCTTTCCCTATTAACAGTATCCGTCACCATCAGGCGAACCCACTCCGACTTCAGAGGTACTTGTAATTTACTTCCCAAAGTCAAGGACGATAGGTCAACATTTTAGTCCAGCTGTCCGGTGTAGGGGTTGAACCACTTACCTCGGCATCAGCACAACGGATATTTAAAAACACACGATCTTACCCATTCGGCCATGCGAACCTGCAAATAGCTGTGTTTCGAACGAGGTATGCGGGATTATGAACTGCGACCCAAATCACCTTCGCCACGGAGCCGGCCATAGACAACATATGATAAGTTAAAAATAGTCGATTCTGTGAAGTCTATCGTATGACTGTTGCCAGGACAGAACACAATTTCGGTCTAGTTGTTATAAATTCCAACCGCCGACACATCTTTAACTTGGGCAGCTACAACAGGAACTGTAAGCGAATGGGCGAAACTGCTGAAGGTTAGCTTCCGATCTTCTACACCTGAAAAGAAAGAAAGAGAAAGAGAAAGAGAGAGAGAGAGAGAGAGAGAGAGAGAGAGAGAGAGAGAGAGAGAGAGAGAGAGAGAGAGAGAAGAGAGAAGAGAGAGAGAGAGAAGAGAGAAGAGAGAGAGAGAGAGAGAGAGAGAGAGAGGGAGAGAGAGAGAGAGAGAGAGAGAGAGAGAGAGAGAGAGAGAGAGAGAGAGAGAGAGAGAGAGAGAGAGAGAGAGAGAGAGAGAAAGTATAAGTTTCGGATTCCTGCCTACTTGCAAACATCGCCCATTACTGAGTTTGGACTGGCAATTCTAGTTACAGGCGGTCACCGGACCTCAAGGCCATCCCAATAAAGATAACTAAACCAACCCATGGAAATCTCGCACTTGTCTCACGCGAGATCTAGCCGCGGTATTTCATGGCGACGGTCCCGCTGCAAAATCATTCGCCTACCATCTTGATAACATTAAAAATGCATAAGCCAATTTTCCTCCACATTTCGACCATCAATACCAGAATATGAAGTCTGTGTGAAGACTGCGCCTCGCAGTTCGCAAACGTGACGGCTATCTTTCATATCAAATCAAGCGATCAGCCCAATAGTGCATCCTACGGGCACCAAGATCGAAGCACCAACACCCACTGTAGGTTAGCCATCATAGTATGTTCAGGGATAAGAGATATGTTTCCTCTCCAAGCACATTATAAATAATCAGTAACAGTTTTTTTAAATGCCAAAATAGTGGCCGACGGCATACTTTTACGAATATGGAACAGTGAGGGAGTTTTAACGAGCACACTTGGGGTAAAATGGGGGGAGGGAGAGACTGGTATTGTGAACTCTGAAACAATACAGGACTAAACAGTAAAAACATTACGCCACAAGAGGTAGCAGATTGGTTGGAATGTGACAAAATGGATGGAAGCTTTGAGATTTTGAACGATGATGGAATTGTTTCTAGTGTGACTATCATTTAAGACGAAGAAATTGATGACGATGAAGGATCAATTCTTAAGCACAAACCTACAAGTAGAAACTCAGAAGCAGAAACAATGTTATACAAGTGCATCGACTGGTTTGTGGTTTGAAATGCAAGAGGAGGAAAATGCAACACAGGCCCTACTTCTGTGTAAGATACGGAACATCTCCGCGAAGAAAGCTCGAGTCTCAAAGACACAGAAGGAGATGACAGATTATTTTAAAGTAAAATTAAATACAATATTCACTTTTAAAGGATTTTATTTTCATTTTCGTCCCAAGCCCGCAGTGAAATCACATTACTGTACATATGTATTAAAATATTTCTAGTATCCGCCTATTCGGTTATACGTCACAGCCCTGGTCCGAAGTTTTGATGTAAACTGGAAAACTTAGTACAACTGGTAAAATGGATGGGAGAAGAGCAAGGTGCAGGCAAAGCGTTAAAGACCTGGATGGTTTGGCCTGATGTCATAATGGGAATAGTAATAGCGACCTGCTTCACCATGCTGCTGTTCGTGAGAGATGGCGAATTACGATAGTTATCGGAGTGGCATATGATGGTGAAGATTGATTCCCTTTATGGGCCGGAGAGTTTTGGTGTAGAGGTGAAAGTAATAACTGTTAAAGACATGAATAAAAGTAACAACTGTTAGAGACAGAGATAACAGTAAAAACCGTAACTGTTGGAGACAGAGATGGAAGTAAGAACTGTTGGGGACACGAATGAAAGTAATAACTGGTGGTGACATGAATGAAAGTAATTATCCGTTGGAGACATGAAAGTAAATGTTGGAGACATAAACGAAAGTAATAAATATTGGAGTCATGAATTAAAGTAATAACTGGAGACATGAATGAAAGTAACTGTTGGAGACATGAATGAAAGTAATAACTGTTGGAGACATAAACGAAAGTAATAACTATTGGAGTCATGAATGAAAGTAATGACTGCTGAAGATAGAGGTGAAAGTAATCACTGTCTGGAGAAAGAGAAAGCTAGTCATAATTATAACAATGAAGATGAACACAACAGACGCCTGCAATAGTCGGTATGATAGTAACTAGGCTAGACAGGGTTAAGTAACAAGCGCCTGAGACAGAAGGAATGAAAGAGTTAACGCGACAGGCAGACGCAGAAATTATCATGACTAATGTGGTCTATCTTACAGGGGGAGGGCATACCACTGTGGTGATAAACTAACCCAGACCTGGTAACATGACGTGCCGTAATATAACACCTGGCCTAGTTAGGTCCAGGGATGGAGCCTGTAGATCCCCAGGTTAGGGAGATAGACTTAGTTTGCATATCGCCCCGACAAGACTGGCAATTATTATTTAAATGCAGGCTCAGGGGAGGGGGTACACGCGAAATCGTAGTGTCTATTTCACACGTCGGCGTGGTTAAAAAGATAAGGGCACTTGCTATTAAACTTCCGGTGCGTTGATGGCGAGGTAGGCGGTTCAACCCCTACACAGGCATTAAAATTGACTTATACACTAACTTCTGATTCAGTAAGCAATGACAAACTACTAAGCGTACAAACAATTGCCTAGAACATCAACCAGGGATTGATCGCAACGTCCTGCAAAGGGAATGCAACCTTTTAGCGCCGGCATCTGCGGCGAAGGACTAGCGAACGCGATTAGCAATCCCACTTACCGCGTTCTTCTTCTTCTGCGTTCATACGGAGTGTTTTTTCAGACGTAATTGCGGTGTGTCCGTTGTGTACCCTTGGGCCAAAACCCTTAGGCCAACACATTCGACTTTAGCGGGTGTTTTTTTAAAACCAGGTTAGCCGTCCTGGAAGACTCTCACTGTTGTGGTGCCGTCCACATCCCAGCTGGTCAAGTTAGAACGGTCGAAGACTTCACGGTCAGCCCTCTGGGGAAGGCAGGGGCAGTCCATGGGCATTTACCGTCATCCAAGGAGGCTTCCATAACTGCAGAGCCGATACATGGCGCTCTGGTATTGGGCTCACCCAAGGAATCGCCACGTCCTGCACATGGCTGCTTTAATTCCTCACTTCCACGTATTGGGCATTTCGTTCGCCACAGGCCGCTCCCCGCACAAATCAGGAACAGTTGGTCTGCAGCTGGCGTCCACTCAGAGAGCTTTCGGTTCGGACATGTGCTGGACGCTGTGCCCGGAAGACAAGATAGTCAGAGCTGTTCCGGGCACGAGGGACAGTTCACTCGGAAGTTTTTGCGTTGTGCCAATTTATTTGCAACCTTTAGGCCGCCACATCCGACTTCTGCGGGCGTTTTTTAAAACCAGGTTAGCCTTCCTGGAGGTATCGAGGGACATTCTGTTGTGGCGCCGCCCACATCTCAGCTGGTCAAGGTAGAACGGTCAAAGACATCACGGTTAACCCTCAAGGGAAGGCAGGGGCATACCATGGGCATTCCCCGCATCCAAGGAGGCTTCCATACTTGCAGAGCTGGCATATAGCGCTCTGAGACTGGGCTCACCCGAGGAATCGTCACACCCTGCTCATGGCTGCTTTAATTCCTCACTTCCCTGTATTGGCTATTTCGTTTGCCACTGGCCGCTCCCTAAGCAAGCCAGGAACGGTCAGTCTGCAGATGACATCCACTCAGCAATATTTCGCTTCGGACTTCCATGTAATGGATTTGCTAGCCAAGCGTTTCCATTGCGTGTTAATGAGACGGTTTTCCACCTTAGCCTGCAGACGACATCCACTCTGCAGCTTTCACTTCGGACTTCTACGTAATGGATTCGCAAGCCAAGCGTTCCATATCGTGTTAGTGAGAAGACAACAATTCGGCAGCCACCGCTTTGGACTTCCACGTAGTGGATTCGATAGCCAAGTGTTCCATTTCGAGTTAATGAGACGTTTCTCCACCTATGATTACGCTCACTCAATGTGTTTTTTCTTTTAAATACAGACTTGCATCGTACCCATTCCGTGCGATTGAGACGCTTTTACCATCTTTATGGTAATGCTCACGAGATAGGCAGATAGCATTTTACCTCCATGCAGCAGAGAGCGAGTAACGACTAGGCCCTCTCATCCGGGGGACCCCTCATATCCCTCGGCTGAGAGCCGTAGAACAGGTGTCGGAACCAAGCTTGTAGCAGGCTCAGCATCTCACCTCTATTTTGCAGTGGGTGAGTATCGGCCCGGCCCTTACATCCGGGGAATATTGACTTAAAGGCGTTCAGCCATATCCCTCAGCTGAGAGCCGTAGAATATGTGTCTGGACCAAGAATGTAGTGGCATCGTGCACCCGATTCGGACTTTGACTGCCTGTCCTCAGTCTACATGCAAGGTAGCACGTGTGTGTCTCTCTTGGTCTGGTTTCTACCCCATGAGCTGTCCGACATGTAGCTGTGCTACCGTCGGCATAGCTCTTGGGGTCATTGGAACACGCAAGCCCCTCTACCACGACAAGGTGGAGACACGTCAGAGGGGACCTACCTGACGAAATCACCTGAAGGCCATTTGGAAGCAGGCCGCCTTACCTTGATTGTTAGGAGTGTCTAGTTGGTCATGCGCCAAAGTACACTTATACCTGCAGCGAGGCGCCGTCGTCATTTGGAGGTGACAGGTTCGAATCCCGGGCGGTAACTATAGCTTTCAAAGTTTATGTTGTCTAGTGCGTTCTCTAATCTCTATTTCCTTCTTCTCCTTCTATGAGCGCCAAAACAATACTATATGTGTGTTTATTTGTGAACTGTCTTGATTTTTAACAATGGTCTGACATCCACCTCCCCCCCCCCCCCCCCCAAATCGAATAAATACCGGGCTTAAAATGTGGGGCTAGAACAACAGAAGGGAGTGTGAACGATACCTTCAAGTTTTTTAAAAAATTTTATTTTTCTTTATTTTGAGTAATACGGGAAACGCCGGTCTCCCTGGCCTAGGCGTTAACGTCTTTCTCCGTAATCCCGTATATTCTCGTGAGTATCGTAACCTGCGCGAGAATCGGTAGCGGTTCTCGCAGCGTTGATACCTTACGGGATACGTGAGCCGTCGCTCAGAAAGCAATGGCAAACTACTGAGCGTAATCTTGCCTAGTACATCAACAGCAGCTGAAAAATGCTGATGTTGACTGCAACGTCCTGTAAGGGATATGCAAAGCAAACAAAAACAAAATACGGGAAATATGTGAAAGGAACTTTAAGAGATGACAAAGGATAGGAGGGCTTCGTGTGCTTTTTTTATTTTTGTTTGCGCTCGCTCGCTTTGAATTCAAGCGTTGCCCATACACGCTATTTCGAGTAGTACTGGACTGCATTTTACGTGTGGATTAGCTTTCCATATTAACAGTGTCCCTCTCCATCAGGCGAACCCACTCCGACTTCAGAGGTATTTGTAATTTACGTCCCCAAGTCAAGGACGAGAAGTCAACATTTTAGTCCATCTGACCGGTGTAGGGGTTGAACCCCCTACCTCAGCATCAGCACACTGGATGTTTCGTGTGCTATTATCGAAAGCGTATGTTAAAATGTGGTTTCTGAGGAAAATACACAGAATAACATGGACAGGCAGAAAAACAAAATAAGCAGGCACTAAAAGAAACAAATGAAAACAGTAAACTGAACAGATAAATTAGACGCAGACAGTAGAGATTTTTTGGCATGTTATGAGAAGAAATAATTGGAGAACTATGGTGACAATTGGCAAGACTCAATGGAAAAGAGCAAGGCAGAGATAAATACCTATAGTAGTGGTTCTCAACCGGTGGAGAATTACCCCCTCCCCCCAGTGAAATTTTAGGGTTTCAGGGAAGGGGGGGGGGGGGGGGTGTTAAGATTATGTTAAGATCGCGTTAATATAAGAACCGATTACTTGATATTGTCTTTCCCTCCGTACTTTACGGTTCTGTACTTCTCGTCCTTCTGAAATTCGTTTTATAACGTAAGTAGACCAGCAAATAAAATTTTATGTTGACGTCAAGACTTGCTATAGTATGTGTTATTAAATTTAGCTTCCATTTTTACGTATACTGTGTAGGGGACGGGGAAGGGGGGATTTATAGGGAGGAAATACGAAAGGGGGGAGGGGAATGACATTCTGAACATATGGTGAAGGGGTGCTTAGGCCAAACAAGGTTGAGAACCACTGACCTACAGGATTGGGCCACATGGCATAATTGAGACAAAAATACAGACCTGATCCCCGACTCTCATGATTATGTGAGGCGGCGAAACATGACTGTCCACGCTTATCGGCATGGCACATGATGATGATGGCGTTGGATTGGGCGGGGGAAGCAGAAGAAGAAGGAATTTTAGTATCACCATTGGCTGGTACTATAGCGTCTGCTTGTGATGAAATGACCAGTTCTCGGGCACTCTCCGAAAATCATCAGTGCACGGCGCTGAGACAGCCAGGCCTTATCCCAAACTATAAAATCCCCCAGCAGCAAAACGACCGCAAGCCGTGCATAAAATGTCCCATCTAATTACCAAACCATGTACGCTCCAGGCCGGCGCTAAGTGTCTCATTAATTTCACATGCAAATCTGACCCGCGTAAATCTCTGTCAGGTGAGTTTCACGAGAAGAATATGTTTTGTTCTAAGCTCGTTTGTTCGACTATTAATTTTCTGCTTTCGAAACGTGTAGGATGGCATTGTTAGTTGAACAAACTATGTCCTTTTGTCGTGTCTCCAGTTGTTTTGTCTTTGTGGCTTAGGCGATAGTGAGATGCTTAATAAAAAGTCTTAAAAGTCGGGAGGATCGACTGCATTGCACAGGGTTTTATTCCACATGGCTCGATATCTTTCCGCAGGGCGTCCAGCCGAAAACGTTGCACAAATCACGAACTCCGTAGCTCCAGCGACGACCCCCAAGAGTCTCCGAGAAAATGCATCGTGAACCAAAATACGAAGCTCGAAATCGAACCCACAACTATCTCAGTGCGGGGCAAACGACATGACCACTTGCCCACGGAGACTCCGGTGTCATAATTTTGTGGCATACCGTGACGAGGGTGGTTTGGAATCAGCCGCAGGAAATTTCGAAGCAGACCGACCGAGTTGTGTTGATGTCCATGGTATCAGACGTCAGAAAGCATTAACAATCTCACCTCATCAGGTTCCTCTTGTACCTTGCGGTGTCAGAAGAAGCATAAACAGCGGGAGGGTGCCCGTGTATAAGCTTCATATATCGAGGTTGAAAGCATTAACAAACTACCTAAAAAATAGGTTGCATATCCTTTACATGACGTCGCAGTCATCCCCAGCATTTATTAGCTATTTGTGATCTCTTGACAAGTTTACGTTCAGTAGTTTGCCATTGCTTTCTGAACGACTGGCACTCATACCATTTTATAAACACCCCAACGCAAGGTGGTCTGTTGCCAAATTATACGCTGTTGTGTTTCGAACGCGGTATGCGGGATTACGAACTGCATCCGTAACTCATTAGTCACGGAGCAGGCTGTGAGGTGTAAAATAATTGAATGGAATATTGATAGGGTATCCCGGTTGGGGCCGGTCTCTCTGGCCGAGGGGTTACACCACTTTCTCCGTAATCCCGTTTATCACGCAGTCTCGTAGCGGGCGAGAACTGGAAGCGGTTCTACCCCCGCCGGTGACTTGCGGGATAACTGAGCCGGCCGCTCAGAAAGCAATGGCAAACTACTGAGCGTAATCTTGCCAAGAAATCAACAGACAGCTGAAAGATGCTGCTGTTAACAGCGATGTCCTGTAAAGGATATGCGAATTTAAAAAAAAAAAATCCCGGTTGGGATGGGTTCATATCCTTTGCAGCCTTCTTCAGGTAGCCTGGAAATTGGCTCGTTTACCCCCACGTGAGGACAACTATAGATAAAGCAAGTATCCTACGCGCAATTTAGAAATATACGCTCCTTTGGAAGGCGTGGAAACCACGGAAGTTTACCACAGCCTATACAGAAGAAGGCATCCTCTATAATATAAATGGACTAGTGTGAGTTTTTCCGCCCTCATGGGGTCTCCAGCAGTCTATACCCATGTGATGCATACATTGAACATATAATGTATGAACTGAACATACACTGTTATCATAGAACATTCACTGTGTGAGCAGAACATATACTGTTATCACAGATCATTCACCAAGAAATCACTCAAAGACTGATTACAAACACAAAAGTATAATGGGGAGTCAAAGGTTGGAGTGCGGACCATTCTGTAAAAAGCTTTATGCTCAACATGGAATACCACATGTTGTGAAAACAACAATTCATAACACAATTTTCATCAAAGGTACAACCAAAAATGTATAATAATAGATGTAGTCACTAATATGTCTTTCTATCTCCTGTGCAGCTGGGACAAAGCATTGTAGTACATTTTATCTTCTAACTACTGACTGGAATGATTGAGTGTTTTAATCCCATAGATGAAGGTCTCTCCCTTGGGTCAATTTCTCTCTCAGGGGTCCTCTCCCAAGTTGAGGTAGGCATGGTAAGGTTTTACTGACAGTCTCCAACATCCTGCTGCTCCCAGTAGTTATTAGAGACGTTCATTTGAAACCAGTTCCAATGGCTTTATTACAAAAGCATGAAAGAAAAATTGACAGGTGTGGCAGAATTAAACAAAGCATTCATTTTGAATGAATTATACACCACGGGTTGGTCAGAAGAAGTCAGAAGAAGGCATTTAGGCAAGCATCCCATTGCTTAGGTAGGCGGCGAATGCCGTCCGCAAATAAGGATTGTGGTTGCTCATTGAACCAAGTGTTATCCGCGTTCATTACGTCTGCATCTGTGTGAAATCGTTGCCCCTGGAGAGCTTTTTTTTTAGAGGTCCGGACAAATGAAAATCACATGGTGACAAATCAGGACTATAGGCTGGATGTTGCAGAATTTCCCATTTCTTCCTTGCTAATGCTTCCTGCACAATCTTTGCGACATGCGGACGAGCACTATCGTGCAACAGAATCACACAAAGCATGCCGGGTCGTTTATTCTTGATGGCTTTTTGCAGCTTGTCTAGTGTTTGCAAATAGTGGGTAGAGTTGATGTTGACACCAGGTTCTTTAAAGTCGGCCAACAATAGCCCTTCATGGTCAAAAAATGCGCTCAGCATAACCTTACCAGCGGAAATCTGAAACTTGAATTTTGTTGACTTTTGGTGATCCAGCATGCTTCCATTGCATGCTCTCTCTTTTGCTGCTCGGCTCAAAGTGGTGACACCATGATTCATCGCCTGCCACTATGCGGAAGAGAAATGCATCATCCTCCACTCTGTACAGCAGCAAGTGGTTCAAACACCATCCCATGCGTTCCTCTTTTTGGTGGTCGGTCAAAATCCGTGGTACCCACTGTGAACACACCTTCTGATATTGCAGTTTCTTACAGACGACCTTTTGAATTGGCCCAATTGACACATCAAATTCTTTCGCTAGTGAACGTATGCTTCGATAACGATTCATCTGTACTGCTGCATCAATTTTGGTGACGGTTTTTTCTATTGCAACAATATGCGCTTGACCCGGCCGTCAAAGATCTGTCGTGAACTGACGTCCTTTCTGAAACATTCGTGCCCAGTCTGTCACTGTTGTGTTCGACACACATTTGTTTCCGTACGCTTCTTCGATGAATGTCCACTGGTCGATATCCTTCAAGTGAAAGAAACTGAATTACCGCTCTTTGAGCTTCTTTGGACGGATTTTGGATCAACCCGGCGATTTTCTCAACGGTCAGAAACAGAACCTATGCATCATGGGACAATAAGCACGTGCTCTTTTATTCATTGGTCAGTACTTATCACATGACTATGACATGATCATGTTCAACGTACGCAATTACGCGTGGTGCGGCACAAACGGATTTCAAATGAAAGCTCCTAATACAAGAACCGATTACTTGATGTTTTTTTCCTTCATACTTTACGGTTCTGTACTTCTCGCCCGTCTAAAATTCGTTTTATAATGTAAATAGATCCGCAAACAACGGCGAAAGCATGCCTTTCGTGATCAGGATGGTGGTATATACATTCACTTACGCTCAGATGGCGGCCTCTACAGTGCTCAGAGATTGAAGTCCAAGACCAAAATTAGGAGGGTACTGATCAGAGAGTTGCTTTTTGCAGATGATGCTGCAGTTACGACCCACTCTGAGGAAGAATTGCAATGTCTACTATCTGCATTCTCCAATGCTTGTTCTGAATTTGGTTCAACAATTAGCAAAAAGACACAGATTATGTCACAAGGTGCACATGGGGTACCATCAATCTTTATTGACGACGCCGAACTAGAGATGGTAGACCATTTTACATATCTAGGATCAGTAGTAAATAGCAAATTATCCCTAGATCAGGAAATCAACATCCGGATTGGTAAGGCAGCAACAACAATGAACAGGTTAAGGAAAAGAGTCTGGGAGAACAGGAAGCTTACTGCCAAAACAAAAGTCCTCCAGCACTCGAGGCGGACACCATACCTCCATTGTAACTCAGTCTTCCACAGTTGTAACTCAATCTTTCATAGTTGTAACTCAGTCTTCCATAGTTGTAAGTCAATATTCCATAGTTGTAACTCAATATTCCATAGCTGTAATTCAGTCTTCCATAGTTGTAACCCAGTCTTCCAGCAGATTCACGGTCAACCATTGCAATGTCTACTATCTGCATTCTCCAATGCTTGTTCTGAATTTGGTTCAACAATTAGCAAAAAGACACAGATTATGTCACAAGGTGCACATGGGGTACCATCAATCTTTATTGACGACGCCGAACTAGAGATGGTAGACCATTTTACATATCTAGGATCAGTGGTAAATAGCAAATTATCCCTAGATCAGGAAATCAACATCCGGATTGGTAAGGCAGCAACAACAATGAACAGGTTAAGGAAAAGAGTCTGGGAGAACAGGAAGCTTACTGCCAAAACAAAAGTCCTTGTCTATCAAGCCTGTGTCCTTAGTACTCTTCTTTATGGCAGTGAAACCTGGACAGCTTACTCACACCA
The DNA here is from genome assembly GCA_963921405.1 of Cepaea hortensis. Classification (NCBI taxonomy): domain Eukaryota; kingdom Metazoa; phylum Mollusca; class Gastropoda; order Stylommatophora; family Helicidae; genus Cepaea; species Cepaea hortensis. The sequence continues at coordinate 444,443,447 of OY992876.1, read as the reverse complement.
AGAGAAACGTTTAAACAGCTTTCATATGCGGTGTCTGCGAAGAATTCTTGGTATTAAGTGGCAAGACAAAATCACGAATACTAAAGTATTGGAAAGATCAGGTTGTGTGACATTTTATTCCATGCCCAGTCTTCGTAGACTTAGATGGATAGGACATCTTAGGGGGATGGATTATGGTAGAATACCAAAGGACATCTTTTTTGGTGAATTACAGATGGGTAAGAGATCTCAGGGTCGGCCTCTACTACGATACAAAGATGTGTATAAGCGGGACATGATTGATACAGGCATTGATAATGCCCAGTGGGAGCAAGTCGCCGCTGAACGTGTTGCATCGAGGGCAAAGATCAGAAACGGAATAAAGACAAAGGAGAAGATTATTGCAGATAAGTCACACACCGAGCGTGTGAGACGTAAGATGGTGCATGATGGTGGAAATGACCACTTGTTCATATACACCCACTGTGAACGGACATTTACAGCGCGAATTGGCCTTATCAGTCACATTCTCTACCGCCATAGGTAAAAGTTATTATGCCTATTTAAAGCACAAACTATCGTCTGTCAAGACGGCAAGGTGCCAATGAATGAGATCCGCAAATCACGTTTTATGTAGACGTCTAGACTTGTTTTAGTGTGTTATTAAATTTAGCTTCCATTTTTACGTATACTATGTGTGTGTGTGTGTGGGGGGGGGGTTTGTAGGGAGGAAATACGAAAGTGTGTGTGTGTGAGGGGGGGGGGGGGATGACATTCTGAATATATGGTGAAGGGGTGCATAGGCCAAAAAAGGTTGAGATCCACTGCTCTACTTGTTGACCATATTTATCTACCCTGCTACCTAAACAGGTGTATGATTCCGCCACCTGAATTTGGATCTCGCAAAGGGAGATCGGGCTATTTGCTTGGTTTAATCTCATTATCTGTGTCTTGTCCCTATGAAATTGCAGACTTAAACGTTGTGACCTCCCATAAGTGAAACAATAAAAAGTCAACGAAAACAGCAACGAACCCACACTCTTCCTAACAAAAACAGCACAAGTCTGTATCCTGCTTTCACTGTATCTTCAGTTTCTTCTTCCTTGACTTTTTCTT
>OY992876.1:444392238-444442152 GCA_963921405.1 Cepaea hortensis | reverse complement strand
ACACCACATTATAAATAACTTCCTACCCGCCACTCCACTCCACACCATCTCTGTCTGTCTGTCTGTTTCTCTCTCTCTGTAGAGGGGGGGGGGGGGGAGCCTTTAAGCTCATTTCACATACCACCGGTCAGATGGACCTAATGTTGACTTCTCGTTCAGGAAGCAGTGGCAAACTACAAAACGTAAAATTGCCTAGCAAATCACGATCATCGGGAAAAGGGCTGGGGTTAACAGCAACGTCCTGTAAACGGACATGCAATATTTCTTGAATCTTAACCAGTCGCCTGTCTAAAATACCTCTCAGCACTCATCCCAACCCTGCCTCACATCTCCTCATCCTGCCATTAATACTCCTACTTGATGATAGACCCACAATTGCGCACTGCAAGCCCTTTATAGACCAATTCATGGTTGGTTGGACGCTGGCTGATTTTTTTTCCTTTTCCCACAGTATGAAGTAGTCAGTCTCACACCAACCCTCTTTGGTCGTCTTTTACGACCTGCACAGGTGCATACAGTGTTTCTATTTTTTATTCTTTTTACTTTCCATATATTAAGAGGTGTGCGACAGGGATGTGCAATGTCTCCAGATCCGTTTTTCCCCCTCTTTAGTGACAATATAGAAGATATGGGAGGAATCGCCGATGGGGGACATAACATCCAATATTATTAGATATGCAGATGGTACAGTATTTATTGCAGACAATGAACAAGGTCTCCAACATTTAGTAGTTACGGTTATTGTTCACAGTGAACAACTAGGGCTAGAATTAAATTATAAGAAGATGGTCGTCTCTAAGGAGAAAGAAATACCACAATGGTAAATGGGAATATTCTTAAACAAGTGAATCGGTATAAATACCTCCTAACAGTCATAATATCTGATGGGAGGTGCCTTGGAGATATTAGAACAAGAATCTCTAGGGCAAAAGTATCTTTCTGCAAGATGGAAAACGTACTGACCAATAAACAAGATGTCAATTGCAATGAGAAAAAGTGTGTTGAGGTGCTACATAGAACCTGTAAATGTATGTGAAACGGGGACAATGCAAACCGAAAAACGTTTAATAGCAGTGGAAATGTGGTTTCTGTCGAAACTGCAAAGAATACCACGGGCAGTCAGAAAAATTACGAGCATGTCCTACAAGAAAAACTGAAAACAGTAAACTGCTTGGAAAACGGACGAACTTTATTTTCAAAGGGTCGCAAATTGGACATGCAGGCCCGTTTTACATTCGGTCCTTCCAATCATTGATCTTTCATACATATTATCTATTGTGCGTGTTAGCTTCAATTATGGGTGTTAGCTTCACATAGTGGAGAAAAAAACATTGTCAAAAGAATGTTTTGAACATAAACAATGTATATTACCATGTTATGAGACAGGCGGGCATACAGAGAGAGAGAGGGGGAGAGGGGAGAAAGGGGGAGAGAGGGAGAGAGAGAGAGAGAGAGAGAGAGAGAGAGAGAGAGAGAGAGAGAGAGAGAGAGAGAGAGAGAGAGATATTAACCATACAAACATACCTGCGTACATACGTACATTATTTACACAAACTCTCACAGTTATGCACCCACACAATAACTCACAAATACACACTCCCTCGCATACATATATACCCACTCACAATCAAATTAGAAAGAATTAAACAGAAATTAGACGTAGACAGTCAACATGTTTTTGGCACGTTATGGAAGAAAAGAACTGGAGAACCTGGTGATAACTGGCAAGATTGAGGGGAAACGAACAAGGGAAAGGCAGAGAGGTAAATATTTTGATGGTTGGCCACATGGCAGAATCGGGACCCCCCCCCCCCCCCCCCCCCCCCAAAAAAAAAAAATTGAGCTGATCCACGACTCTGGTAGTCGTGTGAGATGGTGAGTGAAATATGAACGCCCATGGTCATCGACACGGCGCATGATGATGATGAAGATCACAGGAACGTCATATAGCCTAGTTATCCAACACCCGCTCCACATTAAGCAAGCACACCACAGTCGCCTTGACCGAATGATTAAATTTGAACAACGCAAGTTAACGTATACTAAGAGAGACAACAAACAATAGCTAACCAATTTCATTATTATCTCCCTTTATATCACTAAGCATATTCCGCGGGAAATAATTATTTTATGAACAGTGCTCAACAACAGATTGCATTATACATGCACGCACACGCACTGCCATACTTGCACGCATACACTCATACATATAAACATACACATGTATTAAACGTTTTAAGGCATCAGGCTGGGTCCCTATCCACAAAACGGCAGGCGCTATAGCGCGATGCATCACAAAGCACGAAATCAGTCGCTCTAGCCACTACTCCCAAGGAGCCTACGGAAACGCAGTCCAAAACGAACCTACGACCTTCAGATAGCGAGGCGGACGGCCTGACCACTTCGCAACACAGGACCACACACACACACACACATCACGAACGCGTGCGCGTATACATACAAACACATATATTAAACACCAATGTGGATGTACCCGCGGTACAACACCTGCAAACGAAGCAACACCTTTGAGAACTTCAGCACAAGAAAAATAATCTACACAGGCAAAACTACATTCCAATCAATGGTCACAATACCTCTGAAGTCGGAGTGGGTTCGCCTGATGGCGAGGGACACTGTTAATAAGGAAAGCTAATCCACATGCAAAATTCAGTCCAGCACCACTAGAAGTAGTGTGTATGCACTACGCTGGAGTTCAAAGAGAGCGAGCGCAACAGAAAAAAGATCACAATCATCAATGAAGAAATTAAAAATGTTGCAAACTGTGAATGTCTTGGCTCTTTAATCAACTTAAACGGGAACTGTTCACATGAAATTAGACACAGGCTGGCCATAGAACTGCGGGGATTACAAACATAAAATAACACGAAGTAATGCAGCACCAGCAAACACGATCAAATATGTGAGGACACGCATCTTTCCTGTTGCAAGATACGAACGTCAGTTATGGACCCTTACTGAATCACTAAGAAGAAATGTGGCGCTTTTGAGCTTAAATATTCTAGAAATGTCCACAGAATCCCGTGGACCAGGAATAAGAAACATCCTGATTCTACATCTGAAAGCCGAACGATCGAACTAACTTTATTTTCAAAGGGTCACAAATTGGGTACGGAGGCCCGTCTTACATTCTGCCCTTCCAATCACTCATCATATGCATACCAGTTATCTATCATGAATGTTACCATTACATAGCAGCTGCCAAAGCGGAGCAATCACGAAGACAAGATGACGAATTTATTCCTTCCACAAGGATCAAACAACTTGGATGGGTCGCTAAGATAACAAGACCAGCACAAAATCTTACTGACCGAACCCTGGAGAACATCTGCCTGGTTTGTTCTATCCCCACGATCAGGAGTCTTTCATCCCCAGAAGATTACAGCAGCTGCCAACGAAGGCAATGATATAAACAACAAATGCATAAGTATAGAAGGATCAAATGCCTTGTCTGGGTCGCTGAGGCAGCAAGGCCTGCGTCAGATCTTACACTGACAAAGCCCTGGGGAACTTCATTGTGTTTTCTAAGTATCAACATGCTTCCGGTCCCCAACATGGCCCATATGCATTTAAACCGTTAAGGCCCCTGGAGTTTTTAACGCTTGTGGCTACGGTTTGCATTCAAATTTTCCTCATGGACTGGTAGTGCATGCTTTCGTTGCCCTGCTACGATTGAGTGCGTGGCTGCGACACTGTGGAGCTGTGAATTTCGAGTGGAATGCTTTTACATCTGTCCGCGGTTGTTTGTAGAGTGAACTGCATGTTCGGAAACGATGGCGGCCGGTTGTTACTTAATTGACTGTTTTGCCTTTTCGGTTCACGAGTGCATTTTTTCTCGGAGGCTCCTGGGGGAATCGTCGCTGGAGCTACGGAGTTCCTGCTTTGTGCAGCGGCTTCGGAGGATCATCCTGCGGAAAGGGGCCGAGCCATATGGGATAAAACCCGGGCCAATGAACTCATTTTTGGTGACTGCCGATTCCATTGACGATTAAACTATTTTTTCGTGAAGGACTTTTGTGTTGGCATTCTGGCGGCGGCATTATGCACAGTATACCTGTGCGGGCTGTTGGCTTGTCGAGACTCCTGTCTGCTCCATTTTTTCACATGGGACAGTGACGTGCATTTTGTGTGATATTCACTGGCACAGGAAAGGAGCATAATCGGCACGACCCATTGCTGTGAAGTTGGAACCGCAACCAACCAACCAACCAGCCAACCAACCAACCAGCCAACCAACCAACCAACCAACCAAGTATAACACGCTATTCTGCTGCAAGTGTCTGATCTTGGAGAGATGAAGAACAACTTTGCAACACAGATCCTCGTGGAGATGGCACTTCGGTACTAGGCCGGGAAGACAGTCTTTACACCAACCTCACTCCGATAGGTGACTTTCCTTTTCAGGGTTCAGAAAACACAAACTTCAATGCATCGGACTCAACAGATGTAACTCATTCTTCCATAGATGTAGGTCTGTCTTCCATAGTTGTAACTCAGTCTTCCATAGTTGTAACTCAGTCTTCCATAGATGTAAGTCTGTCTTCCATAGATGTAAGTCTGCCTTCCATAGTTGTAACTCAGTCTCCCATAGTTGTAACTCAAGTCTCCAATAGCTGTAACTCAGTCTTCCATAGTTGTAACTAAGTCTCCCATAATCGTAACTCAGTCTCCCATATCGTAACTCAGTCTTCCATAGATGTAAGTCCGTCTTCCATTGCTGTAACTCAATCCCCCATAGCTGTAACTCAGTCTGCTATAGTTGTAATTCAGTTTTGCAACTCAGTCTTCCATAGTTGTACCCTCAGCCTTCCATAGTTGTAACTCAGTCTTCGAAAGTTGTAACTCAGTCTTCCACAGTTGTAACTCAGTTTTCCATAGTTGTAACTCAATCTTCCACAGTTGTAACTCAGTCTTCCGTAGTTGTAACTTAGTATTCCGTAGTTGCAATCCAGCCTTCCATAGTGGTCATTTAGTCTTCCATAGTCGTTTAGTTTAGTCGTTTAGTCGTTGGATCAACATCACGGCACACGGTTTAACCCATAAGTGCTCCGTTTTCTTCCTAACTCAAACCTGAGTCTGGAGAAACTCAGCTCAATGCACGAACTCCGTTGCATCGGCGAGGATCCTGAAATACTTTGGGTAGATTTTTAACTCGAAATTTTGTCCGGGCAGCGCCGTTAGGCTACTCTTTTTCGATTTCCAACTGCCAAGGGATTTTTTTACGTGCGCAACAATACACACGGGCGTCCGATCTCACTACCCAGAGACCAGTGGAAATTTTATTACTGGAAGTCCAGGTGGATTTTTTAAATAAATCCCGGTCCTCACCGGGGCCTGAACCCGGGACCTCCAGCACTCGATGCGGACACCATACCTCGATTGTAACTCAGTCTTCCACAGTTGTAACTCAATCTTCCATAGTTGTAACTCAGTCTTCCATAGTTTTAAGTCAATATTCCATAGTTGTAACTCAATATTCCAGAGCTGTAATTCAGTCTTCCATAGTTGTAACTCAGTCTTCCAGCAGATTCACGGTCAACCATACAACACGACAACACAAATACGTGGTCAGATTTCTTTAGCTGCTTCGGCTAAACATAAGAAGTACAGTCACACACGAAATGGCGGTTGATACAGGAAAAATTAACCGGTTCGGTAGCTTACGGGGCAGCTGAGACGAGCAGTTTCATAATTCCCCGTCATACCGAGTCGAGGATTCAAAAAAAATCTGCCAGCGATTTGAAGACGACCTCTTTGCATTGATTTAGATGGCGTGAGGCGTCGACAGTTCGGAAAACACTGGCAAAATGCTGAACTAAAATTGCCTAGTAAATCACTTGGACTAAAATGTTGACTTTTCACCCTTGACATTGGGGACGTAAATTACAAATACCCCAGAAGTCGGAGTGGATTCGCCAGATGGCGAGGGACACTGGTAACAGAGAAAGCTAATCCACACGCTAAAATCAGCTCCCCCGGGAAGGTTAACCCGGTCAACAAATGCCCGCAGAAGTCGGATGTGTCGACCTAATGGCGCAAGAACGCAGCTCAGCTGCAAACAGGCACAACGCAATCACGTCCGAAAAAACTCTCCGGATGGACGCAGAAGAAAAAATCAGCTCAGCGCACTTTCCAGTAGTGGCAAGTAGAAGCACGCGTATGGACTACGTTTGAGTTCAAACCTAGGGAACACATTTAAAAAAATAGTGTAGAATTGCTGGGCTGATTGCAACGTTCTGTAAAGGACATGCAGCTAACAGGGAAAACTACTTATCACCCACGGCGTGCTGTCTGGCACGGAAAGAAACACAACTCGATAACATCAACAACAGTATGGCACTTCATCTCAAATATGTAACGTGATTACCCCACCAGGCAAACGTCGTTGACTCCACAAACAGACCCAATCAAAATCGAAAGTACTCATAATCACTGCAGCATTACCCCCGTTGAACATCTCATTTACATATTTACACATAAATGTAAAACTGTAAACGGGAGAAGGGGGGGGGGGGGGGAAAGGACATGCAGGAAAAAAAAACGCAAGCATCTACAAAATAAACCAAAAAAAAAAAACCGCAAGCATCTACAATATACAACAAGCAAACTGCAAACAAACACGGCTCCAGCCGGCGCTACAGACGTCTCGAGACCGCTTATGGAAAAACGGAAGATAAGATTATGGCCCCTGACTGCGCCTGAACCCGCAAATGCTCTCGCGGCCTGGCCCAGGCGTTGAGACTGGGTAGTAGATAAGTTTCAGCGTGAAATTGTGATACATTGCCACTACTTTGGACGAGAGATGAGAAATTTAGCTGAAAAATGCCTTTGATGCTTTCCTTGCGAACAAACGTATCTTGTAGGGGAATTGGAGGTTATTTAAGTAAAGTGCTCTTGGAGCTTAGTGGAGTGAAATAGACTCACTAATGAGTAGAAGCTAACGCGAACCTGTTTTTTTTTTTTTTTAAAGGGGGAATGAGAAGGGAGAGATTCTAGAATGATAGATGATGAGGGGAAAATATGTGGGAAACTTTGAAAAGGTAAGTGAAACCATGGCGGCAAAAGGGGAAATCAGGAACGAATGGATCGGGAATAGAGATGAGATCCGATCCTTATTTAATATCACTGCGGGTCGGGGTGACGAATAACACACGAGGGTATGATTATTTCGAGATTTAAAGGATATACAGAAAACTGATACGGGAATTAGGGCGACGAGCCGATTCTACCCCGCGATGAACTTTGAAGAAAGAAATATTGAAAATGTAGTCGGGTAGATTTAAGAAAGTATAATTTCGGTAAGGAGCTAATGATAACGCGGAAAATGGCGCAGAAGATTGATAAATGAAATCATAAGCGAGAGATTACCAGGCTGAAGAAAAAGTGTGAGGAATTATATTTGATAGCTGGCTTCAAGAAAGTGCAAATGACGTGAATGTGATACCTGGGCTGCGAGGAGTGATGGTTGTTCAGATAGTGGGAGTGATACATGAAGGTGCATGGTGATGATGGATATGTCCACTAGAGGACTAGAGGATTTGCAAGGGAGAGAAGGATGTGCAAGGGAGAGACAGGAAAGGTGTCAGTTACGGCGCTAAACAGGAGACGAGGAGGGTGATCGAATGTGGTTGCTGTTCCACAAAGAAGTTGAACTTCTCTTTTAAACGCCTTACAGCGCACTGGGCATATTTGTTGACAGACTAATGGGCACTCAGTCGCTGACGTGGTCAACCACACGGGCCGTCATTACTTCCTAAGACATTTGCGGGTACCAATTTCAACCAAATTTTAACAATCTGACCTGAAGCGATTCGAACTCTTAATCAGGGAGCCGGTAGGCGAGCGTAGAGATTCTAGCCATAACGCTACCGCGACTCCAGAAAGTGACTTGAGGCTTAATGGCTCCTACAAAGATTTCGAGATTTGATAATGGCCTCTGCTAGGATTTCGAGATGCGTTAATGACTCTTGCAAGGATTTCGATATCTATTAATAGCTCCTACAAGGATTTCGAGATCTGTTAATGGCTCCGACAAGGATTTCAAGATTTGTTAATGGCTCCTACAATGATTTCGAGGTTTGTTAAAGGCTCCTACAAGGATTTCGAGGTTTGCTAATGGCTCCCACAAGGATTTCGAGGTTTATAAATGACTTCTGTAAAGGAGCCTCCTTCTTCCAAACAACGACTGCGCCCCTCTTCAACAACCAGCGTACTCGAGGAGTTGTTGGTGGTGAGGACGTTTGTTCCTTCAACAGAGCATAGTGCTGAAGAAGACAATGACGAAGTGGGGGGGGGGAGACAACGACGAAGAGGGGGGGGGGAGAAAAGGAGGAACGTAAAGAAGAAGGAGGAGGAGGAGGGGAGAAGAAGAAGAAGAAGAAGAAGAAGAAGAAGAAGAAGAAGAAGAAGAAGAAGAAGAAGAAGAAGAAGAAGAAGAAGAAGAAGAAGAAGAAGAAAATGAAGACCAAACACCAAAACTCATACGACGTAAAGAGCCAATCATCTTCAAAAACACTACCAAAAGCAATAACAATCACCAACACTACAAACAAAATGACATAAAATCAGCTGCAGTTAAACATTACCAACAAAAACCAAATAATGGCGGGTAGAGGATGGAGAGAGAGAGAGAGAGAGGGGGGAGAGAGGGAGAGGGGGGGGGGGAGAGACCAAACTATAAAAAAAACAAAGGGGAAAAATAGAAATCCTTGGCAATTATGACGCTATCCTCAAACATCTATTCAACAAGTTTGAGAAACAACAATCGCCTCTCTCTCTCTCTCTCTCTCTCTCTCTCTCTTCCCCCCCCCCCCCTCTTTTTCTCTCTAGACGGTTAGTTTCAAGTACCCCTGCCTCTCGTATATCACAAACAATTCAAAGTCATCTCACAACAACCCACTCAATGCCACAACAATGCACTCCTGGTATGTTTCCCATAATTCCCCCCTCTACAACCTGATTCTAAGAAAGGGATGGCAGGAGTGGACATGACCATTGAGGAGAGATGACACTCAATCCCCTATTATTTTCGCCACAAGAGTCCGTCCGTCTAAAATTACAAAACCGCCCAGTTTCAGAAATGATTTATTTCCATTTGTTGGCCAGGGTTACAAATCCAGCGGGTGATCTTGAATTACTGAACAGTCTTAGGGCTTGAGAATGGGTCTCTATAATTTTAGTCATTATGTGGGAGAGGTACTGTGCTCTTTAGAAATTTCTCTCAACAATATAACTTGAGAATGTTTCTTGAAATACTTTCTGTAGCCGAAACTCGAGATACATTCAACTAATTTCTAAAAGGTATTATTTCAACTCCGTCTGTCTCAGTCGGTTGTTATTTTACCCAGCTCTGATCTAGTTATTAATTTGAGTGATTTTATCATCATCACCATCATCATTTAGTGCCTTGCCGACTGGGCGATTATGCTTCTGCACATCTTGCGATCTCCAAAGGTATGTCTCAATTTGGGCGCTGAAACCCTTCCGTGCCATGACACAGGGCAGTCAAGAATTTTTTCTCGCTGTCTTCCTCTGTCTGTTTTCACATATCTTCCCCGTTGTTACAATATGTTCTTGTTTGTGTCTTCTCATAATGTGGCCAAAAAATATTATGACTAATGCCTATGTTAAGTTGTCTTTGTGTCTCTTGATAAGCTGTCTTCGTGTATTTTGATAAGTTGTCTTTGACTTAGCCTCTTTCAAAACGTTCCTTCTTCTTTAAGTCCATGCCGTTTGGCGTTCGTGATCATGTCTGTCCAGGACTTTCCGTCTCGTGAACGCCAATCATTTCTGATACTGATGTCCCTCAATGCCACGATGTCAAACTGCTAATGATCTTCTCTCTTGGTCTCTGTGGCATGATGTCTTCAGACGTTCGCATCCCCAGTCCATTTACATTTCTCAATGCTCAGTAGTTAACCACGTAAGCCGTCGTGATACCCTAACTAAAAATAGAATCGTAGATTCTAGATCGAGAGAGGGTAGATGAATGGTGGGGTCTCAATTTCATTGGGTAACCCTTGGGCTGGTAACGCTCCTTAATACATAATTAGCCCGCCAGTCGAAGCCTTGATTCCATCCCGTAAGGACATGTTCAAGATGCAGTGGTAAAATTTGCCCAAAAGCATTCTTTAAGAAGTGGTCATCTGCACTCCAGGTACCTAAATCATTTAATATGTTATGTGTAAACCTGATGAAGTGAGAGAGAGAGACGAATGGCCGAGTATTTTCTTGAGAAAATGTAAAAAGAAGACAGGACTTCGGTACAGTGACTCTAAAACTGCCGCTCAAAACCTGTCATGTCTACCGCAGTGAAACATTCTTACCATGTCTATTGTCTGTCTGATTTGATGATTTGCATATGCTTATGACTGTAAACCACGCTCAATGCATATGGCAAAACCTTTGTGCGCTCTGAACATTCGTTGAGTGCCTATCCTGACCATTCTTAACCAAACTGTACATCGCTCTTGAGAGTTACCTTTGGCAGTTATGTTTCAGAATGTGTGATGCTATATACTGCATGTAATTTCTCCCTTATAATGGCTGAGAATGTTTGAGTGAATGAGATGGTAATTATATAATTAACTTCTCATATTTGTAAAAGTAAAGACACTTATCAAATCCATGTTTGCAGGACTGCATTGCACTGTGGAAATTAACCTACAGTGTCTGTCAGATGAATACATGGGAAGGCTCATGCTATTTGTCAGGGAAAATTCATGTTTTCTTTCATTATGTGTATTCCACATGATAAAGCATTTCTAGTGCATGATTTCTGCCATACAATGCCTAATTCTTGGTGCTTAATCACACTGTCTGTTCTCATGGTACACCGGTCCTTGTGATCTACTCATTGTGAGAATTTACAAGATAATTGTGTGAAGCTGCCTCTGATTAGGAGTATGTGCCTATGACTTCACGGTTTTGGGGATGAACCTGGGGAAAGGATATCACCCAAACCCCCAAATAAAATTGCACTTCATCATCAGTGAGAGGCGGGTGTTCGAATATCACACTCCTTTTCCCCTCCCATTCCTCTCTGAATCTGTGATGGTACTGTATAACTGTGACAATGGTTCAATAGATGTAAAACACATGTTGTGCCTTTGTTTATTAACAGAGAATGAGAGAGATGGAGGAGGCCCCTTTCAATTACCAGGACAACTCCAGGGGAAGTCCTGAGCTCTAGTCTTCAACTCCAGCTGAAAAGTCAGACTCCAAAAAGACCAAAATGAATAACAGGTTGCAAAGATTCAGCCTGAATCCACTAATTCTGGCCTATACAGATGGCACTGAAGAAAAGTCTTTCTTAAAAGCCTAAGACAGGGATACTCTCCAATTTTGTAAAAGCTCCAGGCTATATCTTCAAGATAAATTCAAGAAGAAACCTTAAGAGGAGAGATCACCTGGTCTTCAGCATGTCACTACTGGCTAAGAGTGGACATTAAAGGTGCACTTGGAGCTGACCCTATCACAGCTTAATATTAATAATGGCTGAAAGCTGAAGGAGCAGAAGTTAATAAATAGAGCAAATTCACAAAATGGATTGGTGTTAAGTCGGTGTGGTGATTCAGTTCCATCAGAAATCTTAGGAGTGATAGACTGTGAAGAAAGACAGCTGGGACATATTGTTTCTTTTTAGATCTTCCTCTACTGGAAAAGCAAAAGAACAGTCTTGGGTGTCAACTTCATGAACAGTCAAATTTAGGTGAGATAGACAGAAAGAAGAATGCTAGGACATATTGTTTCTTTTTAGATCTTCCTCTACTGGAAAAGCAAAAGAACAGTCTTAAGTGTCAACTTCGTGAACTCACCAGTGAAAAGATAGAGCTTTAAAATTTCTTTCAAGATTGTGACAGCAGGGAATAGCCTGAATTGGAAAACCATCATGGGGAGAACTGTAACCTGAGCTGTCCAACACCATCATAGGTGCTAAAAGGATAAAACAGACCAGTGGAGCAGAACGTCCCTATGCTTGCCCCCAATTTATGGTTTATCTTGTGTTTCCCTCATTAACAGTCGAAGAAAGGATTTAAGTCTAAAGTGTGGTGTAGGATAACCTATGGTGTAGAGATGTGAAGGATGAGAGTTTATTTAGATTGATGTTTCAGTGGGGATATTGAGTGATGTGTTTGGATTTTCATAGATAATGTCACTATAATTTGCATATAAACATATTTGAGATGTAAATTGTTGGCAGAATATGAAGCCTGAGTCTTCACTTGACCTCATCAGACATTAATAAAGTATTAGTAGTAAGAGAACAGTTTTTGAGATACATGTCTCTGTGAATGTCTTGTACATTGTTGAGAAAGAAATGTCCAACTGGTGTCAAGCATCTTCATGGTGACTGTTACTCTACTGTTGCTGTTGGTTACAGAGATTGTGAAAGTCTGTGTGGTTGTTGTCAAGTATCTTCCATGATGTATGACTTGTCTAACCTGTTGGTGTGATCATTCTTTGTGAATGTTTGTCCAACTGTGGTCAAGATCTTCTCATGTTGTCTTGTTCAACCAGTGTAAAATACAGTTGTTGTTATGTTCACTACAATGGTACAATTGTCAATGTGATCATTTGTCCAAGTGTCTTGTGTCACTTGAAATAAGTAATGAGATCAAAAATGAGGTTGGCGACCAGAGCACAGTCAACTGGAAGATGAGAGAACTGCTTTCATTGGTTACTGTGGCTAACTGCCAAGATCTCTATATATATATATGGCCTAGAAGAGAAATCATCTATAAATAATTCTGTGTAGAACTTAACTTAGGTCTAATTTCTCACAGTGGGGGTACTCGGTGAGCCAAAATTCTGAATGGTTTCTCTACAAGGGTTATGCGAGAATAAATATCAATACCTCTAGACAACACTTGCTGTTACTAACCTGTATCTTTTATAGAGAGACATACTTTATAGAACTTCACTCATTAGAACTTCTGTAATTCTCTATAAACCCACAAAAAAACCTCACAGTCTCCCCCTGCCTCTCCAATCCAGCTATCCCCTATTGATGCGAATAATGAGTTGTTTTGTTTTTTAAAATAAAGTTAACTTCTTTCAAGATATATTCACTGCTGTTTCTAGCAGTCTACCGTAATCTCGTAATTCTTGTATAACAACCACATCTCCGAAGCCTCCACATAACTCCTCATGTGTCTGCTAACTGCACATGATTCGCTTCCATACATCAGGATTAGCCCAATATAACTCAAGTGCTCCTCAAAAAGTTTAAATTACTCATTTCGGCTGTCAAAGTAATTTTCTGAATCCTTATGTAAAACCACCCCTCTGAAGATTCTAGCGGACGCGTGCGTGCGTGCGTGTGCGCGCGTTGGTATTGTTTACTAATTGTCCATGATTCACATTCAAATGTAAAAACGGTTCTGTGTAACATGCTTTTCTGACAGTCCCCCCTCCCCCTTCCCCGTAGATTTAGTTATTACGTTATATTCTTTTGTCCCATATTGTTGTTTGAAAGAGACATCTCAAGAACAAAGCGCTCAGACATACAAGATGCTACAGGAAAGCAACACATCTCTAGAAACAGCACATCCACACATACAAGATGCTATTGGAAAAGAAGGAATGAACGAAACGAAACAAGCACTACACTTACCCACCAGTCCACACTCTTCAACGGCAGCACAGCAAAACCATGACACTATCAAGCCAAAGGTGTTGAGAATAACAGAGATGCAGTGCTACTATAGGACGCATCTTGTTGTCTTGAGCCTTAACGGCATTCCTTTGGTAGAAGCCCTGTAAAGAAAGGAACAGTCTGAAGCACTAACGGCAGTTTCACAGTGCAATGAAGACAATGCTTGCATCCAGCGCAGCAAGTCAGACTTGTACAGAAATAATCATGCATGGGAAAGATATACACATTAACTCACGGTATGTCCATCAACTCAAGATATGTTGAATAAAGGCTAACACCCGGACATTTGATATTATATACACATTAACTCACTGTATATCCATCAACTCAAGATATGTTGAATAAAGGCTAACTCCCGAACATTTGATATTACTGACTTATTTTGAGCCGGCTTTGTGGCGAAGGGGTTACGAGGAGGGGGGAGGTGGGGCTGCGCTGGACAGATATAAGATTGTTTTCCTTTAAAAACACCTGCAAATAGAATAACTAGAAAGGTCCTATCCTGAAACCCACAAAGCCAAGAATTAACGCTAGAAATTCATCACATGGGAAAGATATGGAGGGGTTTGAAAGAGATAGCAAAGAATAGAACGGCTTGGCGCTAGCTGGCTGACAGTTTATGCTCCAGTAGGGGATAAAAGGAGGAAGGATGAGGAAGAGGAACAGACGAAGAAGAGGAAGGAAGAGACGAAGAAGAGGAGGGCACCTCAAAGGTTAGTGTGTCCGATTTCCACACGCATGTGTGTAAGGTTTACTTCCTATAAACAGATTCCATCCAAGGTAGCGAGCTCTACATACCTCTGGTTAGGTTTTCTGTCCTCATAAGTGTGCAAGGACAATGGACAATGCCCATCTACTGACTTCACCTTCCATTCTTACGTGCACATGCCTGACCCCTATTAACCGAAGTATGAAACCACCTTCTTGATTAATTAACATTGATAATTGTCCATCTTTGCTCTTTGTTTAACACTCTGATCCTAGCCGAAGGTTGTGGGTTCGATTCCGGGCCGCATTCTTCGGTTCACGAGTGCATTTTTTCCAGAGACTCCCGAGGGTCGCCGCTGCAGCTCCGGAGTTCGTGCTTTGCGCGACACTTTCGGCAGCCCGCGCTGCGAAAAGAGACTGAGCCATATGGGATAAAAACTCGGTGCAACGAAGTCGACCCTGTCGACTTTTAAGCGACTTTTAAAAGCTAAGAATAGCAGCGCATGCCCTGAACACCTTTTGACACAAGACATCATCATCATCATCATCATCATCATCATCATGGCAAGTCCTTTGCAGAACACTGCAGTCATCACAACACGCTGGACAGAGTCTATCCTCAGCTAGTTCCCCTGCCCTTTGAACTTTCATGCCCAGGATGTGGAGGTCAGCATGGCCAAATGGATAAGAACGCTCGCCCTAAACAACTGGTGTGCTGATGCTGAGGTTGGGGGGGGGGGGGGGTAAACCCCTACACCGGTCAGTTTGATTAAAATGTTGACTTCTCGTTCTTGACTTGTGGACGCAAATTACAAGCACCTCTGAAGTCGGAGTGGGATCGCCTGACGGCGAGAGACACTGGTAATAGGGAAAGCTAATTCTCACGCAAAATTCAGTCCAGTGCTAGTAGGAGTAGAGTGTATGGACTATGCTTGAGTTCAAAGCGAGCGAGCGCTAGAAAAAAAAAAAAAAAAAGAACAAATGCCCAGGATGTTAAAGGACGAGAGATTCCTCCCTGTGAGGTGCAGGACTTGTCTGTCTCCTCGACTATTCATATACTGTTGACATTTACAATTTTTTATTTCCATGATGTTTTAATCAAAGCTATGCTGGTGCAAAACAAGTTATAAAGGAAACATTTAAACATTCCAACCGAAAAGACATAAACCAAATAAAGAGTTCATTAAAGTTACTAGAAATGAGAACACTACACAACAGGGCGCACACTCTGGCAACTTAAAGTGATACTAAAAGCTGGGGACTCCACAGCTAAATGGACATGGAAATCAACGGGAAATTACCATAATATGCGTCCCAAAAAACTCAAAATGAAGTAAATAAAGACTTTTAATAACATATGCTTCACTATCAGCAAACAAATTACGAGGGGGCTTCAAATCAAAACCCTAAAAGTGTGACAGAAAATACAATAACCATGTCATTGTCTTGTTATCTGTCAATATTGTTGTTAAGGATGTCAAGAGTGTTCAGCACGTGACATCACGGTGTAGACGAACACGGTGGCGTCATAAGAACAGTTTAAAGATGGCCGCGCCACTTTTGACATGCACCAAAGATGGGAAAAGTTCTGTTATCCGGTTTCTTAAAATCAATGAAGTGTTGAAACCTATAGAAATCCATTGACGAATGAAGGTCCAGTATAGTGATGCAAGCCTGTCAGTCCAGCAAGTGTATGAGTGGAGTAGGAAGTTTCAAACCTCTTCGGTCCGATGAAGAGGTACAGTAGGTGGTGCGACCAAGAGCATTTACTTCTACAGGAATCCAAGCACTTTATCGGCGCTGGAGAACTTGCAATGAATGCAGTGGTGACTACGTCGAAAAATGATACATGTGTTCTTTACTTTTACAGAATACGTTCATTCTCTTTCTCTCTCTCTCTCTCTCTCTCTCTCTCTCTGTCTCTCTCTCTCTCTGTCTCTCTCTCTCTCTCTCTCTCTCTCACACACACACACACACAAAGGGTAAAATATTTAAGAACCTGTATCTTTTCTATGGTAACAAAGATGGGCACAGGACATTGCAGAAACTGTGGAGATTAGTGTCCTTGAGGCTGAAGAAATGACAAGAGATCCAGGAAATGTTCGCGGGCCAAGACCAAAATGATGTTCTGCAAAGGAACTGATAGGTGAATGAACTAGTCATGATTACTAACTAGCTTCCCGTAGTTTTTTTTTTTTTTTTTTTCATATCCTATTTTTACAGAACATCGCAGTCAACCCCAGCATTTTGGCTGTTTGTGATTCTTGGGCAATTGTTACGTTCAGTAGTTGGCCATTGCTTTTTGAACGACTGGCACCTATACCTTTTCCCCTAAAAAAAATCAGCACCGCTGTGTTTTGAACCCGGCTATACGGGATTACGGGATCGCGTCCGTAACACCCTCGCAACGGAGAACGGCAGCTTCCCATTACCGGCTCCATATACTGGCTCCCCGGTTCTTAAAGGTTAATGTCCATTGTCCACCGTTGTGTTGCTTTGACCCCTGCCTCTTCTTCAAGGAACCATGGCTTCCAATATTGCTCTTTCTAAACCACTGCATCATTGTAAATGGCCAAAGTATTCCAGTTTCCGAAACATTATGCTGTGAATGGCGCCAGTTTTCTTTGATGTTCTCTGATGTAAAATGTCAGTATTTTCCTTCTTCTAGATCCGCGAGACTCTAAAGATGTTTCTGTAATATTTAAGTTCAAATGCCTTCGTTTTCTACTTTAGTGGTTGTAAAATTGTCCATGATTCGCATGTGTGCGTTGCCACACTAAAGATGCTAAGACAAGCAGTAGTTCTTTTTTTTTTTTTATAAAGCGTGGGACTGTTGTTGACATTTTCTTTACCATAAAACTTCAAACGTAAATGTAACCGGTGCTGCTTGTTTTTCATTTAGTTAGGTTGCTCAAGCTTCAGGCAAAATGCCTTGCGCCGGTGCACCGTCTCCAGCGCCAAAAGCCTAGAAAAGTCCCAGTATAGTATATTATCAAACCTTTACCAAAAGCGGAGCCTAAGATCGGATTCTGCCCCGTTTAAATTACTCTTTGAAAGCAGGCTCGACAATGTCGGTCTCAAAGTCTTGGGCAAATCTGAACAGCGAAGACTATTTTGGCAGAGATATGAAGCGTGGCGAAACACGATGCCTCCAAGGTGTTCACGGTGGCTAATTTGGCGTAAAAGTTCTTAACAGAAGCATCGCTAAGTCCCGGAGACTAGTTTCTTAAAGGCACAACCTTCTGCTAGTCGGCCTTGCCGTGCACAAAAGCTGCAGAAAATATTTCTCTTTTTAACCTGAAAATAAAATTGAGAGAGAGGGAGGGTAAAAATTATTGCTACGTGAAAGAAAAAAGAAAAAAAAAAAAAAAGACGAAAAAGCAGGAATGACTCAGCCAAGCGTAACACTCCAAACACCGAGGAATTCTGCTTCATTACCTCCCCTGGCCGTTGAAAGTCGATGGTTTGACAAGTCAACTGGTACGATTAGGCGCCTTTTCAGCCACAAGACGCCATTTTTCCTCTTCTTCAAAGCTGCCAACAGTACCCCGTACATGCCAGCCTTATATCTCTCGCCCCGAACCCGGAACCCCCGCCAGGAAAGATATTCCGCGATCAACTTTAGTCTCAATGGGACAAACATTACAGATATAAATATAGAATCTCAAATGTAATGTAGTTTTATATAAAATGACAACCGTCCCAGGGGGGTCGCCAGCTTACGTCGGCTTGAGATGTTTTATTCTATTTTCTAGATGCCTAGTAAATCATGCACAAATATTCACATTCGTTGCTTCTGTGTGGCTTACGTATGCAGCTGCTAGATCCATTCCTCTCCTTTAAGTTGCTCTGCCTACGCACATATCTATAATTATATCCACCTATTTTCGCACATATCTATAAATCTATCCACCTACATACGCACATTTTGTATCAACTTTCCTACGTATATATACTTATATCAACGCACTACGTGCACATATATAATCATCCTTTCACTTTCATATGTACATATTTATTTTTCTTCTCCTCCTTCTCCCCCAACTCCTCCTCCTCCTCCTCCTTCTTCTTCTTTTATTGTCAGCTTTAAATTTAATGTCTATCTGACCGTTGTCTCTTGTGTAAACTTCACTGTCTTTGTTCAGTTCATTCAGCGGTCCATGGAGTTTATCATTGTTGTTTCTCTGGGCCAGAAGGTTTGCCTTAATATGTCGTGTTCAATGCAGCCTTGGCATATGTAAGCTGATGTCTTCAATGCCCATCTACGTCTGGACATGGCTGATTTTCAAAGGCCACCTACCTAACTACATATTTATTCTTCCAGCCACCTTCCAGTGTACACAATTATTCTTACATCCACAAATATAACCGTTTAGCTATTCATTCTTTCATCTAATTACATACTTATCTACCTATCCTCACATCCATATACCTAACTATATATTGTTATTGTCCAGGACGTCCTGTAGGGCGGTGAATAAACGTTTTGGTTATGAACTCAAACCCTGGTATTTTGCACCTCCAGTGTGTGCAGTCCCGTGCTGTGTATCTATTCTACCTTCCACCTACCTGTATACGCATCTACTCTACCATCCACTGCCTGTGTGCATATATGTTCTACCTTCCACCTACCTGTCTACACATCTATTCTACCACCCACTTACCTGTGTGTGTGTATATGTGTGTGTGTGTATATATATATATATATATATATATATATATATATATATATAGCCGGCTTCGTGGCTTAGAGGTTATGACTTTTCTCCGTAATCTCGTATACTCTCGTGGGTTAACGTGATGACGGTAAGAATCAGCGGTGGTTCGAATCGCATCGATAACTTGCGGGGTATGTGAGCCGGCCGCTCAGAAAGCAATGGCAAACTACTGAGCGTAATCTTGCCAAGAAATCAACATACAGCTGAAAGATGCTGGTGTTGACAGCAATGTCCTGTAAAGGATATGCAAAAAAAAAAAAAAAAATATATATATATATATATATATATATATTCTATCACTCACCTACCTGTGTATACATCTGTTTTACCACCCACCTATCTGTATACATATCTAGTCTACCATCCACTGACTGTGTACACGTCTTTTCTACCACCCATCTACTGTGTATACATCTATTCTACCACCCACGTACGTGTGTACATATCTATTCTATCACTCACCTACGTGTATACATATCTATTCTACCACCCACCTACCTATAAAAGAGTATCGAACCTTGGCCGGGTAAAAACATTATCCGAAGGTATGAAACCCTAATTCATTCCAAACTACCCTCCTTGGGACAGTAAGAAATGTTGCCGACAGAGAAATATACAAAGAAACAAATAGATCTATTTACAGATGCCAAGTCGCCATAGAAGATATAGAATAAGACAGACAGACAGACAGACAGAAACAAACAAAGAAACAAACAAAGAGGCAGACAGACAGACAGACAGACAGACAGAAGCTGGATCTCTTGAACCAGTAAGCTGGTGTACTGATCATTATGCTACCAATGACACAACCACCCACCTGTAGAAGCGAATGGTAGTGCTATAGTCTGTTGAGAAATGAATGCGTTTATTCACGATCAATTTTTATGAAAACTGTCTGTTGCCTCATTATGAAAGTTTTCTTGCCGTCTTATATTTATCCCCTCTCAAGGAATATGTCTTTGATAGGTCCAAAGGCAACTTAAATCATCGAAAGCGGCGACATTTCTTTGATGTTTTGGCGAAAATGTAGTGAATTCACGCTAACAAACTAGTCTTACAGTAAAGCACGTCACTTCGGGTAACGACACAACTACAAGGCGTAGCCAGATTCGTATGGGAGTGGGTGCAATAAACAAAAGTCGCTTAAACGTCGACATGGTCGACTGCACTGCACCGGGTTTTATCCCATATGGCCCAGTCTCTTTCAGCAGCACGGAAAGCGTCGCACAGAGCACGAACTCCGTAGTTACAGCGACGACCTCCGGGAGTCTCCGAAAAAATGCACTCGTGAAATGAAGGGCGTGGCCCGGAATCAAACATACAACCTTCGGAGCCCGAGTCAGATGGCTTGACCACTTCACCACGGAGACTCCCGAGAGGAGTGCAATGTGTGATATTAGTAAAGACAGAGAATTTACAGAGGCGTGCAGTAAATAATGTGTAAATTGACGACAGGAAAGTAGAAAGAATATGTTTCTTATCTTATTTTAAATTTCCTTCTTGTTTCTTCAGCTGCTGGTTAATAATGTGTACACAAGGAGTCATGTTACTAGGATGCATTTAGCTTTTTATATCGAGTTCGTGAAAGCTTCCAAATAGCTGTGCGTTAATGTGCGTATGGAGTGACCAGAAATGATAACGCAATTTAGTCATTATGTGTCAATTTTTAGCGATCTGTTCAGCCGTCTGTGTAGTTTGTTTACACGTACCCATGGGTGACAGACCCGCTTTGAGTCTTCGTGACAGATTGTCTACTTTGCTGTTTACCGTTCAGAGACAGAACATGATTACCTGTTTTGCACTATGAAAATAGTTGTCAGTGTCTCTGTAGTGGGCTTTCTTCTTAACGACCAAGATGTTGGTCCTCTTTTCATTGAAGTTTATAAATTGATTCGTATGTACGTGTGTTGTCCCATAATTTGACAACGTGTTTGCTCTCACGTTTCTTGTTATGCCACAATATGTCAGTTTGTACCGCAAGATCACTCTTCTGTTAGTTCAGTGCATTTAGTGTTTTTTTTTTTTTTTTAAATAACAGTTGTTTGTCACCGCTGAGGGCTTGCAGAATTGAAAATTCATCACTGTGAAATACAAACTGTTGCCATTGACATTATGCTGATGCTGTAATGTTTAGGGCCTGCAATTCGTCTGAATAGTTGGAGCAAAATATCCCAGTAGGTGTGCACGTGGATTAAGGTCTGCGATCTGCCCAGACCTTAATCTGTGTCGGATGATTCCAGTAGGTTGATGACTGCTCTCGGTTGCATACAATTCAATACATCCTTTCTCCAATAATTATAATAGTCTTCCTCTTTCAACACATGGTCCTCAATTTTTTTCCAGTAACTTTTATCAATATTTAATAGCGCATTCTGAGTCTTGACGTCAGACAATTTGAATGTAGTATTGTCAGCTGCCACCTGTCCTCTAATTTTAGCCCACACAAGTTCTATAGGGTTTAAATGAGAATGGTACGGAGGAAGTCTCAAGCATCTATGTCCATGCTCTTCTATCAACTCGTCGATTTGATATTTCTTGCATTTTTGCGCCTGTTTTACAAGGGACAATAACTGTAGCTTGAAATATGTTTCTGGAAATGGTATATTTTCCCTTCGGAGCCATATCTTTACTGCTTCCTTTGTGCTCGATGCCGTAGGTATTTTGTCTTCTTGGGCAACAACATTGTGATATGATGCATTGTCCATGATTAGACAAGACGGTCTATCAAGGGATGGAAGTAATGTATTCTCGAGCCAATCTCTAAATACATTACCATTCATCTCATTATGATAATCCCTATTGTCTGTATGCTTTGATACGAACACGAGTCCAGCATTCTGTAGTAAGCCATTATGAGTACTACCAGCATAGGCTATGACCAAACACTGTCCTTTACTAATAGGCACATATCGCTTTATCTTTCCACCCACTGGTTGCCATTCCTTTTCACTTGTGTGGTGCGCATTGATCCACGTCTCATCCAAATACACTATGTCATAATTTTCTTTGCGCATTTCCCTTATTTCACGTAGGTATCTGCTTCTCATGGCTCCTAAATGCGTTGCTCGCAAAGGATATTTCTACCTCCCTTGTACTTTCTAAAAGTGAAGCCTAATGTCCTTATGATTTTCCACAAAGTTGTTTTGGATATCTCTATGTTGTTGTTCTTTCTCAACCAAACCCTAAGCTTTCTTACAGTCACTGTTTCTTTGACATTCAGCATTTTTATAATAGCTCGCCTTTTGACATCCTTGTCAAAGCTGTCTACAATTGCTTTTCTACCTACCGTCTGCTTATCGCATGTTGGTTTCATTCCAGATTCCTGCACCCATCAACAAAATGACCGTTTATTCAAATCCAATGCATGCACTGTTCTTTTTTCGGGATTTGTAACAGCGTGAAACAGTTTCCTGTGATCTGTTTCTTGACAAAAATATGTGAACAACTTCATAGCGATGCTTTGAAGTGTACAAAATATCGCATTCAATCCCACAGAACAATATTCACACATTCAAATATTAGCTATTAATATTATATTAATGGTAAGATTTATTTATATAATCACGTTTCATGAAAGAACCCACATTGACGACACCTCTGAACAATCCCATTTAACTGCGCGCCGTTGGTGCTATAACGTGAACCTGGAGATAATTTTTTTTAAAGCGCGGATGTGTCTGGGTGAAGATGTAATACATTAAAAATTATGGACGTAATCTTTGACGATGGTGTTTCCACCTTGTCGTGGTGGGGGAGCTTGAGTTTCTCAATGACCCTGAGAGCTATGCCGGCGGTAGCGTAGCTACCAGCAGGGCCTCCCAAGCCGGACAGGTCAAAGGGTAGAGAACAGACAAAGAGAAACACCCTGGTCCTCCAGGTTGGGGGTTGAAGCGTGGGGTTAACATCCCCACCTTTGTAAAAACCTTTCTTTGTTACGAAACAAATACATGAGCCTCGATATCGGACTGACTTATCTGGACAACGACCTTGGAACGTTAAAGGACTTTTGAGATTTGGAACATGGAATGTACGGACACTATATCGAGCTGGAGCGGCCGAAGAACTAACCCGGGAGCTGATTGAATATCAAATGGATATAACAGCAATTCAAGAAATAAGGTGGCCAGGAGAGGGTACTTTAGAGCAAAATGGAATGATTATAATATATGGAGGAAACACCCAAAATAAACATGAATTAGGAACAGGATTTGTCATCAAAAAAGAGTTATGGGGGAACGTTTTAAACTTTAAAGCTTTTAATGACAGGATTAGTAAATTACGAATAAAAGGTAAATGGAAAAATATAACGATGATTAATGTACATGCACCTACTGAAGAGAAAGAAGATGATATTAAAGAAGACTTTTATAATGATCTGGAAGATGTCATAGAAGAAACCCCCAAACAGGACATCCTGATTGTGCTGGGAGACTTCAATGCAAAAATAGGTAGAGAGCAAACTAATAAAAAAGTGGCCAGTATGGAAAGCCTACATACAACTTCAAATGATAATGGATGGAGAGTCATCAACCTGGCAGAAGCCAAAGGACTGCAGGTTAGCAGTACCAGACTACAAAGAAAGGATATACACAAACAAACTTGGAAATCATGTGACAAGAGAACCTATAATCAAATAGATCACATTTTAATTAACAACAGAAATGTATCAAACATACAGCAAGTCAGAAGTTATAGAGGAGCTGAGTGCCACAGTGACCACTTCCTCGTTGGAGCAAAATTTAAAATAAAACTTAAGAGAGCTTTCTATACTAAATTACAAAGATTACACCCAACATATAACAGAGAAAAACTGCAAGACATTACAGTCAAAGAGAAATTTACAGATGAAATAAAATGTAAACTTGAAACTCTGCAAAACCCTTTGGAGGAAAGCATTGACCAAACTTGGTTGAACATCAAGAATACAATTCAGTCTACCGCAGAAGAATGTCTCGGTGTGTTAACCACGCATAGAAAGAACAGATGGTTCAATCAAAAATGTGAAGAAGCAGTCATTAGGAAGAAGAATGCCAGACATGTATGGTTAAATGACATCAATAACATCCAAAAGGAAGAGCATTATAGAAATGAATGTAAAGAGGCTACAAAAATAGTCAGACAGCAGAAGCGAGAATATATGAGTAATATAATCAAAGATATGGAAACTAATCACCAGAAAAATGAATCCAGAAAATTTTTTAAAGAACTGAAGTCAATGAAACGAGGGCACCAACAAAACACATATGGTTTAAAAGACAAAAATGGGAATATGATAAATACCAATGAGGAAATGTGCAACACATGGAAAGAATATTTTATTGAATTACTAAATTGTGAAGCTCCAAGTAACATTTTCTCACAGGAAGAGGTTCTAACATGCGAACCACAAATTGAAGAACCTACATTTGAAGAAATCCTATATGTAATCACACGACTTAAAAACAATAAGGCAACTGGGACTGATGGAATTGCTGCTGAATTTATAAAGGCAGGTGGCCATGCATTACATCTAAAGCTATACGAACTAATAATAAAAATCTGGAGGACAGAAGAATTACCCCATGACTGGAAAGAGTCATTATTGATACCTATCTTTAAGAAAGGAGACAAGTTCCAATGTGGAAATTATAGAGGAATATCACTACTGTCCACAAGCTATAAGATACTATCCGCAGTATTACTAAATAGATTAAAACCATATTCAGAAGACATATTAGGTGACTACCAGGCGGGTTTTAGACAAAACAGATCAACAATAGATCAGATATTTATCTTACGACAAATAGCCGAGAAACATTGGGAATATAAAAGAGATCTCCATAACATTTTTGTGGATTTTAAAAAGGCTTATGATAGTGTCCATAGGAATAGTCTATGGAATGCTATGCAGGAATTTGGAATACCAAGGAAGTTAATCAACATGACCAGACTATGCATGGAAGATACTTATAATATAGTAACATATAAAGGCAGGAAATCAGACCCCTTCCAAATAACATCTGGCTTGAAACAGGGTGATGCACTATCGCCGCTACTCTTCAATCTGGCTCTAGAGAAAGTTGTAAGGAAGGTAAAGGAGGAATGTGATATTGGAGGAACATCCAAGCTGCTTGGTTATGCAGATGATATAGATATTATAGGGCAAAGTGAACAAAAGACATTGGAAATATTGACTCACTTAAAGGAAAAAGCCCAACAGATGGGGCTGGTTATCAACCAAGATAAGACAGAATATATGGTAATTTCAAGAGACGGAATGGCTAGAAACTCTGGCCACATACAAATAGATAATATGACCATTAAAAGAACGGAAACATACAAATACCTGGGTACGATCTTCAACTGCTCCAACATCATAAGGGAAGAAATACAAACTAGAATCAACTCTGGAAATAAGATATACTATGCACTACAACATCTACTAAAATCAAAGGCGCTATCTCGTAACACCAAAATCACAATATACAAAACACTGATCAGACCAGTTGTGCTGTATGGCTCTGAAACCTGGAGTACAACGAAAGGAGACGAAGCCTTGTTACAAACCTTTGAGAACAAAATTTTAAGACGCATCTTTGGACCCATTAGGGATACACAAAGTGGAGAGTGGAAAAGAAGAAGTAACAAAGACATTTATGATCTGTTTAAGTCCCCGCTAATCACTGGTATCATGAAGGCTAATAGACTACAATGGCTGGGGCATATAGAAAGAATGGAAGATAATAGGGAAACAAAACTCGCTTACACTCAGGAAATAAATGACCGTAGACCCCGAGGTAGACCAAGAAGGCGGTGGAGAGATAATACATGTACAGACCTACAAGCACTTGGAATCAACGACTGGCAAGAGAAGGTCCACCAGAGAGACGAATGGAGACGGATTGTATTTGCAGCAAAGAACCTCAATGGCTCGGAACGCTGAAGAAGAATATAAATAAACATTGAAATCTGCTGTACAATCTCCAGAACAAACTTTTTTTGTTGGGTGGACATAATGATAAGGTTATATGCTAAATCTCATAATTTCCCCTCAGTTGGTTACTGAGATATGGAATTTTATATTGGGGCAGACAAAAGTAAACAGACTATAGGTTGCACACCTCACCCCAAACCAGCGCCTCGGAATCAAGCAACCTAGTGCATAAGCAACAAGTACACAGAATCCAATTACATCTACTGTATCATCCAGTGTTCACGAAATCAGATAGTTCAACAACATGGCAGTTGTCCACCCAGGCTATATCAGAAGACAACAGGCCCTAAGTGTCATGAGTCGGTTTGTGAACTCTATTCATATTCACGCCTTATGGTATGAAACACCACTTCAGCGCTGGCCAGGAGACAAATGTCTCCTTAAACTAAGCAGGGTCAGGCCAACTATTAACACACTATAAGACTAGGCCCTCCTATCCTGGGTCATGCCACTAGGGACAAATAGACGTCCACCCAAGCTATCAGAAGACATCACGCCATAAGGACAAACAGACAACTTTATAACAATGAAGACGCAAAGAGTATATTGCACAATTTATTGCCTCTCCTGTGTCACTGTATCTCGTCAGGTGCATTCTACGGGGAAAATGTTCAACATATAACGAACGACAATAATGTAAACAAAACGACGTGACAATCTCTAAAAACTATCGTGGTGGCAATGAAACATATGTCAATGAAGTTTATGTGTTGGAAATATTCATTACTCTACAGCATTATATGTTGAACTTTGTTCTGCAGTTTGCTATGCACTTGACGAGATAAGGCGAAATATGCCATGCCATTAACTGTGTAATCTATTATGCGCGTCTTCTTTATTTATTTTCAAAACAGGAAAACATTGTTTTGTAACAGACAGCTATTGAAGTGTATAAAGAAAATACTGGCCGTCTGTACCTGCCCACACAATGTTCTTCTCCCTCTTCTCCGTTCCACACCTAGTTATGCACCTCATAGGTCAGTGTGTCCGAGTTGGCATGCATTTGCGAAAGGTTTGCTCCCTCTAAACCAGAGATGGGCAAACTTTTTGTGCGTACGGCCGCATTGACAAATGTAAAGCTATTGGTGGGCCGTATATATATATATATATATATATATATATATATATATATATATATATATATATATATATATATATATATATATCTTATATATAAATTAGGATGTGCGTATCTCTGTATGTATGTATGGCCTTTATTTGTTCGCGAACGGCCCATCCGATTGAGATGAAATTTTCTACACGCCTTCCTTTCATTCCAGAGCTGTCAACTGTGATATTTTGTTAGTGTGAAATCGCCTGCTTACTCAGTATTATTTCATTTTTCATTTTTCATCATAATTTCATATATCTCAGGGGACCTAACTCTGTAAAAGTTATTTCAAGGGGCATAACTTTTCTGTATAACTTATAGTCATATTGTGGCATCGTTTTCAAAGATTTATAAACTCTTTGTCCATAGTTATGTACCGGCATATGAGTTATAATAAATAATGATACAATCTGTAAGGCATTTTCAAAGTTTTCATAAAAATGATGCACAATGCATAACATTGTAACTCATCTTTTTTTGCTTAAGAAGTTACTGTAGTCATGCAGGTGATTATAAAGAGTTTTCATTAAAAATAATGGATGGTGTGTGGTAGAACGTTCTTTTAAGTTACATTTTTTTTTGTTGTATGAATTTAATGAAGCCGGACAGGGTCAGGCAGACAGATAGACAGACAGACAGACAGATAGACAGTCGGGAACAGGAACTTATATGACTACTTATATAAATTAAATGAGATGCTTCATACCAGGAGCTGGGCGATGTCGGGCCGGGTCAGACAGACAGACAGACAGATAGTCGGTAACGGGAACGGGAACTTATATGACTACTTATATGAATTAAATGAGATGCTTCCCACCAGGGACTGGGCGAAGCCGGGCAGGGTCAGCTAGTATATATATATATATATATATATATATATATATATATATATATATATATATATATATATATATATATGAGTGGCACCTTGCAGTCTTGACAGACCAAAGTGTGTGAGTTGGAATGTGGCCAATATTCCATCACAATGCCTGGGCAGAGCTTCAGAGAAACATGTGATGCCCAAACGACATGTCCCCTCTCTCGACCTAGTCTTGTGTATTCCAGAGGAATGGGTAACCAATACGTCTGGCACAAGGTAGGCTTAGAGGCGTTCAGCCAAGTCCCACAGGTGAGGGCCTCGTACGCGTCCGGACCGTAAGGGCGCGGACATCTGTCAATCACAAGTGTCCGGACCTGTGTAAAGCGTGCACTATCGTCAGACTCTCCGCCTGACTTTAGCGGACCCCGCGACCAGCAGGAATAGGCCCGCCAGAGCTACCGCAGGAGACATTACTTGTCTATTGCAAGCAATGTCTCCCATCCCTCCACTGTGCGGCTCTCGCGACCTGCGAGAATAGGCCCGCTGGAGATTATGCTCGTCTGCTGCGAACAAATCTCTACCGAGACGACTGAATAAGTAAAGAAACGATAAAAAATAATTATATATATATATATAATATGTCCATTTTGTTTACAGCAACCTATCACAATAAGTAGTTATTAATTATTTATAGGTTACTAGCTGACCCTGCCCGGCTTCGCCCAGTCCCTGGTGGGAAGCATCTCATTTAATTCATATAAGTAGTCATATAAGTTCCCGTTCCCGTTACCGACTATCTGTCTGTCTGTCTGTCTGTCTGTCTGTCTGACCCGGCCCGACATCGCCCAGCTCCTGGTGTGAAGCATCTCATTTAATTTATATAAGTAGTCATATAAGTTCCTGTTCCCGACTGTCTATCTGTCTGTCTGTCTGTCTATCTGTCTGCCTGACCCTGTCCGGCTTCATTAAATTCATACAACAAAAAAAAATGTAACTTAAAAGAACGTTCTACCACACACCATCCATTATTTTTAATGAAAACTCTTTATAATCACCTGCATGACTACAGTAACTTCTTAACTGATTGCCTGCCGGAGACCGTCTGATAGACCCCGTAACCCTTGTGCGACACCCGTGAACCACACTTTAGGCTTTTTATATATGGTGGTTTAAACTGAACCATTTCTCCATTCCAGTCCACTATTTTAGTGTCCCATTAAATTAATCTCCCCAGCGCAAGATTTCGCTTCCGGCATTGTGATATTGGGATCCATTTTCTGTGTTAGACTGTTAGAAAGGAAATTTTCAAAGTTTTGTTTTGAATTTTCTTACAAATGGCAACGCCTCCTTCTAGTTTGTGGCCTCGTAGACTCACATCAGACCAAGCAAGATTGTTATTTGAAACAGTTTTGGACGATAGTGATTCCGATTTGAATGAAGATTCTGATAGTTGTGTTGTAGTTCTTATAGTGAATCAGGTAAAGTGTTAGCACATGGTGATAGGGAAACTTACGACAGTGAAAGTTTGTCATCAGCTGATGGGTCTCACAATGAATATCAGCAAGTCAGAATTACTACTAAGCGCAAACAAATGCAAACAGTTCAAAAAAAGAATAAATCTGGAGGTAAAAGCTCTTTAATTTTACCAGACACTTTAGAGATTGAAGCAGCTCTACCATCTTCTTCAACAGCATCCACATGGCATGATGTGTCAGAAGGAAAAACAAAACCTAAGTTTGAGATTCGTCCTCGCAGGATTCACGTCAATCCTGAACTTTATAAACTTCAAACACCAATGGATTTTCTCAATGTGTTTTTTGACGATCACATAGTAGACTGTATAATTACAAATGTAAATGAATATGCAGAAAAGATGCTGATGCAGAACACTCCTAAAAGAAAACATTCTCGTCTGCATTCCTGGACCCCACTCACGAAGCACGAATGGTTGAAGTTTACGTCTGTCATTATTTCTATGGGACTTGATCGAAGACCATGGATCAAGGACTACTGGAGTACTGCTTCACATTTCTATACTCCTTGGTATGCCACAATGTTTTCCAGAAATAGATTTGAATCTATTTATCACACCATGCTTCACGTATGTCAAACAGACGCAGTGGGCGCAACTAAAATTGAACCTCTTGTTGAGATGATTCTCAAGAAATTCCAGGCAGCATATTACCCATTTGAAAATGTGTCCATTGATGAAATGGTTATTGGGTGGCAGGGCAGATTTCAGTACAAACAATACAATGCAAAAAAGCCGCACAAGTACCACATCAAAACATTTGGCCTTTGTGATTCTGCGACTGGCTATGTGATGAATTTAAAAATATACTATGGAAGAAACACCGCGTACAATCCGGAGTTAGATCCCACAACTGCTCATGCAGTGAAAGTGTTTGCCACACTACTGAATGTTCTCGGCTGCACTAATAGACCACACTTGTGCCCCAAAGTTTGCTTCGCAGCCTATCACAAATAGACTGTCATATATTGTAAATAACAATAAACTGACATTTGTAAATAGTAATCTTTTATCTATGTGCAAAAAAATCTGCCAAGTGTTTTCCTGATTTCCTAAATCTTGTGTTAAAAAGACATGCTTCAGAATCTGCAACAAAACTTATTTTTGGATATTTGTTAGGAATAATTCTGTTCCTAACGTTGGACAAGTGGTGTTTGTGTAATAATTCAATAAATTCAACAGGATTAGCTGCAGAGGAGTACACTAAACCCCTTGGTGAGTGCAATTTCTTTTATTAATTTTTATCTATACATTATTTTTATTATCCTTCTAAACTACAGCAATAGAAACAACACTAACATGTTCCTTATGCAATCCCCTTTACTTTCATATCATATATAATACAACATTTCTGCTACCATTTCATAACATTATTGTGATAGACCCTAACGTGAAGGTTGCGGCCATTATTTGTTGTCATTTGTTGTCATTTGTTGTGAAAAAGACATGGTTCAGAATATGCACCAAAATTTCCTTTTGGTGTATTTTATGGAGCAATACTGTTTATATTCTTGAAGACAAGTGGTGTTTGTTTGATTATTCAGTAAACTAAACATGATTAGTAGTATAGGAATGTAGAAAAGAAGTTATATGTGCAATGTTTACATTAATTTTACCTATTTTTGTCAAATTATTTGACAAATTATATTATTATTTTATTATATTTCTAAACTACAGCAATAAATCCATTACCATCACATTCCTTGTGCAATCCCCTTTATTTTGATATATAATACAACATTTCTGCTACAATTTTAACCATTTTCATAACATTATTGTGATAGACCCTAACGTGAAGGTTGCGGCCATTATTTGTTGTCATTTGTTGTGAAAAAGACATGGTTCAGAATATGCACCAAAATTTCCTTTTGGTGTATTTTATGGAGCAATACTGTTTATATTCTTGAAGACAAGTGGTGTTTGTTTGATTATTCAGTAAACTAAACATGATTAGTAGTATAGGAATGTAGAAAAGAAGTTATATGTGCAATGTTTACATTAATTTTACCTATTTTTGTCAAATTATTTGACAAATTATATTATTATTTTATTATATTTCTAAACTACAGCAATAAATCCATTACCATCACATTCCTTGTGCAATCCCCTTTATTTTGATATATAATACAACATTTCTGCTACAATTTTAACCATTTTCATAACATTATTGTGATAGACCCTAACGTGAAGGTTGCGGCCATTATTTGTTGTCATTTGTTGTGAAAAAGACATGGTTCAGAATATGCACCAAAATTTCCTTTTGGTGTATTTTATGGAGCAATACTGTTTATATTCTTGAAGACAAGTATAAGAACATATAAGTTCTTTTCTACATTTTTTCACACAAAATGCTCCCCACTGTCCAATGTAAAACGTGGAATAGACAGGCGTCTCAGAAATCCAACAGCCCGCACAGGTACACTGCATAATGCCGCCGCCAGAATGTCAACACAAAAGTCATCCACGAAAACTACAGTTCATCGTCGATTGACTCGGCAGTCACCAGTAAGACATCACTGACCCGGGTTTTCTCATCATGACTCGGTATCTTTCCGCAGGGCGACCCGCCGAAAGTGTCGCATAAAGCACTAACTCCGCAGCTTCAACGCCGACTCTCAGAAGTCTCCTGAAATATGCACTCATGAATCGAAAAGGCAAATCAGTCAATTCAGCAACAGCCGGTAGCCATTTTTCTGAACATGCAGGTCACTGTACAGAACAGATGTAACAGCATTCCACGCGTATTCCACAGCTCACAGTGTCGCCCACGCACTCACTCAGTAGCAGGGCGACGGAACTATGTACTACCAGTCCAACATGAGGAAAATGCGATTGCAAACCGTAGCTACAAGCATAAACACGCCACAGGCCTTAACGGTTCAATGCCTAACCGCCATGTTGGCGACCGGAAGTCGAAAATAAAAATTCGGAAAACAAGTAGTAATTTCAGAAATATATCAAGACTACTACAACAAATACATTAATTTGAACAATGTAAATGTGGAAATAAGTTATAACAGCAAAATCTTTTAAATTTAATATTTTCTTGCAAAATAAATCATTTTATTCACCGGAGAAATATCTGTTTTTCATAAAATCATCATTTCTAAATTTTTACATGTGGATAAATATTTCTCTATATGAAAATCGATAAATTCGCATTTTAGCATTACATGATTCCAAATGTTGCTGTATGTATCCAGGGGCGGGGTTGGGGTGAGCGCCCAACCTTGCATAAATGCCCCAAAGGCTCGTGAATTCATCACCTATGCAGCGAAAGTCCAACTCCTGGCCTTCTCGTGGCCGAACTGTTTTAACTAACAGGAGAAGGAGCGACGTCAAGTCACTGGCGCCAAGAAATAACCGGAACCTCTAGATGTGTATGCACGTACATGCATGCGCAGACATGTGTGTGCGTGCCTACACACCTAAAGTCGAGTAAGACCAGTCTGCTCTAGCAAAGGAAAGGTGCCGAAGATGGAGGCAACCAGCCAGGAGGCGCACCACAGAAATCAGGATGCCACGCAATCACGCGTAATGAAATATGTCGATTACTGCTAAATGTTATGGCGCTCGCCCGGCTTTGGACCCCCAGGCAGGTGCAGTGCCGAGCCCTATGCCTCAAAAGGGTCCAACCACAGCTACTAAAACTAATGCACTGGAATGCGGAGGGAGTCAGCCAAAAAAAAAAAAAAATACAATTAGAAAACATCTTAGACCAAGAAAAGGTAAGCGTATGTTGCTTGCAAGAAGCTAACCTCAACGAAAACGAAATGATGTCTAGGAAATTGCCAGCACTAAGAACACTACTTTCTTAACTTAGCAGTCAGCATAAGGTCACCACACAATGGATACCATCCCACTGTGGAGTACCCGGAAACGACAGAACTGATCAATTGGCTAAGGAAGAAGCAAAAGAAGAACAGCCTGATGATCCCGTTACATGCCACCAAAAGAAAAGAATGATCAAGTCGGTCAGAAGGCCACCAAAACCTGCTCAAGACGACTACCACGTTATGGACAGACTAGAACAAGTCATTATTCTGCGCCTCAGAACAGGACACAATAGATTACGCAACCACATATATACAAAATTCAAGATTGGTGAATCAGCCATGTGCACATGTGGATCAGCAGAGCACATGCTCAAAGACTGAACAAATTACAACATGTCTAGACAAACCTTCTGGCCTAGAGACGACAGTGGAAGATAAACTCTATGGACTGCTGAGTGAATTAAAAAGGACAGTTAAATAAATTCATACAAGCGGCAATATTGCAGTTATAGACATATTTAAGGCGAACGAAAGAAAAAGAAGAAGCATTTCATTACGAAGGTCAAGGACTGTTTACAAAAATAGATAATTGGAAAGAAATTTTATCAAAAATGTTAAAACAATCATAACGGCACATGAAATTCTGTAAAATTCAACAAAATAACTTAAAAACAAAGTAAAATTTTTTTTTCTCCCTACATGCCCTCGCAGGCCGCATGAAATCAGTTGGCGGGCCGCATGCGGTCCACGGGCCGTAGTTTGTCCACTCCTGCTCTAGACCAATGGTTCTAACCTTTTTTGGTCCGTGCCCCCCTTCACCATATGTTCAGAATGTCACCCCCCCCCTCCCTTTTCCCTCTTTCGTATTTCCTTCCTGTAAAACCCCCTCCACCCGCGCCCCTACACAGTATACGTAAAAATGGAAGCTAAATTTAATAACACATACCAGAACAATTCTAGACGTCTACATAAAACGTGATTTGGGGGTCTACTTACGTTATAAAAAGAATTTGAGAAGGGCGAGAAGTACAGAACCGTAAAGTATGGAGGGAAAAACAATATCAAGTAATCTGTTCATGTATTAATGCGATCTTGAAATAATTTTAATCTCTCCCCCCCCCCTCCCCGGAAACCCTAAAATTTCCCCCTGGGGGGGGGGGAAGAATAATTCCCCACCAGTTGTGAACCACTGCTCTAGACAGATTCCATCTGAGACACCGGGCTCTATCTACCCGAGGGTAGGCCTTTTCCAACATGTTTGCCAATGTTGTGATCTTATGGTCTACTATCTGCGATTGCCAATTACCATGGGTTTTTTTTAACGTGTACTGTTTGCACACAATGCTCACACAATAAGACATGGAGACCCAGTATTGGAAATAATGGAAAGCAGAGGAAACGAAGGAAGGAACATCCAAGAAACAAGTACAAGACCTGGACACTTACTAAACAAGCTAATGAGCGCATAAATGCCTTTGAATATAAATTTTATAGACGGGTTCTAAGAATATCTTGGATAAAGAAAAGAACAAATGCATGCATATGACAAGATCTAAATACTGAAGAAAGTTGGCTACTAAAGACGATAAAACAAAGAAAATTGAAATATTTTGGTCACTTGAAACGTCATGAAAGTTTGGAATGGATGGAAGAGAGGAAGACCAAAGAGAAGATTAGTGCAGAATGTGGCAGAAGATCTCCAGATGGGTGTATTGGACGCGTGACATCTTACTTATGATCGAGAAGTGTTCAGAAAGGCTGTTATGGGAGCGAGGTTCTACAAATGACATGATACTGAATGAATGAATGAATTATGGGCTTGCGGGTCAGAAAGAGGACGAGCAATGGACCCTGTTGATTTACAGAATGCCGTCAGAGAGGCGGGACGCGTAAACGGATCAAGACACAACAGCGAATCTGCAACTTTGACTAGAATGCAAGAACATCAAGTGAAAAGGGGTGACGCCAAACAGCAGCGCTGTCAAAAAGAAGAATAGACAACTAACACGGAATTGGTGTCGTCGACCGCTACATTTAGTGCGGAAGGTAATGGGTAGGGGGACCCGAGCACTTATGACTTATGGACTAACAATAGTCCAAGATGCAGTGAGGCTAAAATGACGACTAAGAGAGCTGAAGAGAATTGCTCAGAACAGAAAAAGTAGGTAGACATTATCAAAATACCTTAATACCAATCTTTAGACTTAAATGGCTCAAAATGATGCCTTAATTTATGCGAAGCGAAAGCAACTAATTGTTTGGATTCATCCCGTTTCCTATATTCCCTAGCATTCACCTTCTAAGCCTGAGCTCTAAAAGGTTGTATACAAAGGGAGACAAATGTGTTTTATTACAATTGTTGTATACTTTTAAAATTAAGTCCCCTTGTCACAAATTCTTCCAAAATTTGAACCATCGGAAAAATCAGCATTGTTAGAAAACAATCAATCAGGTACCGTCTCCAAAATGAATATTGGCTGCAATGGATCTCCAACACTGTCTGTCTCTCGCCTTGATTGTTGGTACATTCTGTAAGATTGCTGTTCATCCATCTCTTGATGTTATCTTCCCACGTGTACCGTTGTCTACCTCTTGCTCGCTTACTTTCAACCTTATCTTCAAGAGTTAAATATGTAACTTGCCTCTTTTTATTTTTTTATTTCTTTCAACAACTCTCTTTTTATTCCCAGTTTTTCAAGAATCTCTGTATTTGATTGCTTTTCCCCCCATGAAATACGACATATTCTGTATACCCACTTCTCCAGGGCCTAGGACGTTCTAATTGCTTGTTCACTGTACAGGCTTCCACGCCCTATAGTCAAACAATCAATCAATCAAGTGCCGTCTCCACAATGAAGGTTGGTTGCAATGGATCTCCAACACTGTCTGTCTCTCTCCCTGACTGTACATTCTGTCAGGCTGATGTTCGTCCATCTCTTGATGTTATCTTCCCACTTGTATCGTTGTCTACCTCTTACTCGCTTGCCTTCAACCTTGCCATCCAGTGTGGTTTTTATAAGAGTATCATGTCTTTTAACGTGGCCGAAATATTTCAATTGCCTCCTCTTTATTTCTTTCATTAACTCTCTCTTCATTCCCAGTTTTCCTAGAACCTCTGCATCTGATTGTTTTCCATGAAATACGACATATTCGTCTGTATATCAACATCTCCAGGGCCCCTATTCGACTTTCTAGTTGCTTGTTCAATGTCCAGGCTTCCGAGCCATACAGTAGCGTTGAATATACGTAGCATTTGACAATTCTCATTTTTAATGCGTTGTTAATCTCTCTAGATGTTAATACTGATTTCATGCCGTTGAAAGCATTTTTGGCCATTCCTATTCTCTATTTGATTTCTATTTCACTTCTGCCATCTCATCCCATCTCATCATGTTCCTCTTGTACCTTGCGGTGTCGAGGTGAAGTATAAACATCGTGAGAGTGCCCGATTATGGGCTTCATGTATCGATATTCCCATGGACTCTGCTATTCCCTCCATCGAACGTTTACGTGGTCGGCCTCTTCCTCTGTTTCCATCTGGTCTGTACATCACTGCTTGTTGTGGTATGCTGCTGAATGGTAACCTACTTGCATGGCCAAACCATTTGACTTGCTGCTTTCTAATAAAATCTAGTGCTGCTATAACCCCCACTTTAGTCCTGGTTTCTTCATTTCTGATCTTATCTCTTCTTGATACATTGAGTATTCTCAGGAATCTCATTTCTGTTGTTGTGATTTTTCTTTTCTCTTTTTCTGTCATTGTCCAGGTTTGGCATTGGTAGCATAGAGTTGGTAGGAAGATTATCTTGTAAAGTGCTTTCTTAGTAGTTATTGATACATGTTTGTTCTTTAGTATTGGTGCCATTTGTCCTATGAGTTGGTTTGCCTTGTTGCATCTATTTTCAATCTCATCTTCTGATCTACCATTTGATGATATTATACTTCCTAGGTGTTTTGCTTCTGCCATCATCTGTTATTATATATCCAAGATAGGAGAAACTTGTTACTTGTTCTAGTTTCTCCCCGTTTACTATGATGTTCATTGTGGCCTTTCCTTTCCACTGCTAATTATCATAGTTTTCGTTTTTTTTTAATGTTAATATTTGAGCCACATTCTGCACTATACCTGTTTACTTGTTAAACTCGGTCTTGTAGTCCTGCTCGCTTTCTGCAAGCAATATGGTATCGTCAGCATACCTAAAATTGTTTATGATTCTTCCATTGATGTTAAGTCCAGGCAATTCAACCTGTTTAAAAATTCTTTCTGTGTACAGGTTGGAGAGGCTTGGGGAAAGCACACATCCCTACCATACACCTCTTTTTATCTCTATAGGCAACGATTAGTTATTTCTGGATCTAACAGACGCCGTTTGATCCCAGCACAAGTTACTAATAAGTCTGATGTAATTAGTCGTTCATGTTGTACTCTATCAAAAGCTTTCTTGTGGTCCATAAAACAAACATATATACTTTTTTAAACTTCTATATATATGTCAATTAATATCCTCAAACAAATAATTGCTTCTCTGGTGCTACTGTTTTTGCGGAACCCATATTGTTCTTCAGCTACTCCCTCATCTATTTTATGTTGAATCTTTCTTGTATGACCTTGAGTAGTATCTTAGTTATGTGGTTCATTAAGCTAATAGTTCTGTAGTCCTCACAATCAACAGCTCTTGGCTTCTTGGGTAGTGTGATGTAGTAGTAATGAAAATGTAATAGTAGTGTTGAATGGATGTAGTATGATGAAAATCGATAGTAGTAAACAAAAAAGTAAAGAAAGTAAAAATGTTAAGTAAAAAAGTAAAGTAAAAAAAAAAAAGTAAAGTAGGTAAAAAAAAAATAAAGGACCCTTATACACACCTTAGGGCTCATTGAGCATTCAGTTCTAGATACATATTTGTATAGACCAGTCAGCACTTGCCGGCTTCCTGGCCTAGAGGTTAGCGACTTTTCTCCGTAATCTCGAATACTCTCGTAAGTAACGTGACGACGGTGAGAATCAGCAGTGGTTCGAATCGTGTCAGTAACTTACGGGGTATGTGAGCCGACCGCTCAGAAAGCAATGGCAAACTACTGAGCGTAATTTGCCAAGAAACCAACAATCAGCTGAAAGATGCTGATGTTGACAGCGATGTTCTGTAAAGAATATGCAAACACATAGTCAGCACTTGGTGGGTGCTATATATAGTCAGTATCACATCGGCCGCCTTGACTTCCCAAGATATTTCTCTGACCCTTTTTAGGCTGGGCCGACTGGTCAATGTTTTTAATCTGAATCTGCTACGATGCTGGTCAAACCCATGGCAAGTCTAAACACTATAGTATCGTGGCTCCCTATAACTTAAGTGTCTGATGTTGAGCTAGTTGTAGTACCAAGTTCTACTACATATCTGCTGATGTCAAGAATTCATTAAGTTGATCCTCAGCTTAAAAACAACAATGAAAGGTTGATCACAAGATATCCCTTCCATTTCACACAAACTGTGTCTCCAGTTGACAGTTTAACAACCTCCACTTATCAGTATTGAATCAGGCTAGGGATTTTCAACCCACCCACCAACCAACCTCACCTGTGTTTTACCAGGGCCAATAAGGGAAGCAACAAAAATAGTAACACTGTAACCTAAGGAGAGGTGGCATAGAACTGGGTACTTCATCTTGTAGAGAACTTTAAATAATAAATAAAATTTGTTGCGTATCCTTTACGGGACGTTGAAGTCAACACCAGCATTTTTCAGCTGCTGTTGACGTACTAGGCAAGTGTTACGTTCAGTAGTTTGCCATTGCTTTCTGAACTTTAGAGAACTTTAGCTGTACAATATAACCAATCATGAGCACAAATAAGACAGAGGTAATGACTATAACCAAAGAAGAATATAACAACAATGATTCACCTACAAGAACACTCCCTGAAACAAGTAACTTCAAGTGCTTAGGAAGTATAATATAATCAAGTGGCAAATCAGAAGACGAGATCGAAAATAGATACAATAAAGGCAAACCAACTCATTGGATAAATGGCACCAATACTAAAGAACAAACATATATCAATAGCTACTAAGAAAGCACTATACAATACAATTTTCCTACCAACTCTGTGTTACCAATGCCAAACCTGGACAATGACAGGGGAAAAAAAACCAGAAAAATCACAACAACAGAAATTAGATTCCTGAGAAGAATACTCAATGTATCAAGAAGAGAGGAAATCAGGACTAAAGTCGGGGTTATAGCAGCGATAGATTATATTAGAAGGCAACAAGAAAAATGGTTTGACCATGCAACTAGTTCCAACCAACAGTATACCACAACAAGCAATGATGTACAGACCAAATGGAAGCAGAGGAAGAGGCCGACCACGTAAATGATGTAAAGAGGGAATAGCAGAGTCGACAGGAATACTGATACATGAAGGCCATAAACGGGCACTCTCCCGCTGCATTTACTTCCCCTCGACACTGCAAAGTACAAGAAGATTAAGATGTGATGATATGAGATGAGATTAACACATCTACAAAGGACTTGGTTTCAGCTGGCTGAGAGCCTATGCTACATTGGAAGATGAAGACAGAAAAAGAACCAACTAACCATGTATATGCTTTTGGATTATTTCAACTCATAATTGGATGTCATCATCATCAAGTGCCATGCCAGCTTGAGTAGGCATTCATGTCTCTTCACATATCTCAGTCTATGGTGTTCTAGACCAACTCTGCTGATGATATTCCTCCATGCCACCGTCTCAATCCATCCAGCAGCATTTCTCTTGGTCGCCTCTGCCTCTCTTCCCCTCAATCTTTCCAGTCTTCACGATGTTCTCCAATGCCTCTCTTCTCATCACATGACCAAAGAAAGCTGTTTGTCTCTTTCTTACTATTGAATATAATGTTCTGGTTTCATTAGCCTCCTTCAGGACATCATTGTTAGTTACTCTGACAGTCCAAGGAATTTATCTTAGGAACCACAACTGTTTCTTCCAAGTTCTTCCTAATTTGTTCATTTACATTTAATTTGTTTATTTACATTCAATTTGTTCATTTACAATTTGATGTGCTACATCAAAACTGTCCAAACAAATCTACTAGAGGCCTTTAACATCAGTATGTGACTGTAAGATGACACTTTCAGAATATTTGTACATAAATGTTTCTCCCCAGCTACATGCTTAGAACTTGGCGACGAGTGGGTACAAGTGCCAACAGATTTCTGTACGTCTCTTTCGGTCTGCATCCAACTAGACAGAAAATGCAGACAAGAACATCTGGCTGCTGTGGAGGCGAAAGTACAAGCTTTGATTTTCGAGAATTCCTTAGACGGTGATGCTGTCATATACACAGATGGGTCGGTCGTCCGACATGTGAGAAGCTCATGGGCTTTTACGGCGCAGGCCGGAGGGAGTATTGTGAAGGAAGACTCTGGTGCTTTTGTTGAGACCACAAGTTGCATGGACTTAACATCAATGGAAGAATCATAAACAATTTTAGGTATGCTGACGATACCATGTTACTTGCAGAAAGCGAGCAGGAGTTACAAGACCGAGTTGAACAAGTAAACAGGTATAGTGCAGAATGTGGCTCAGATATTAACATCCAAACAAACGAAAACTATGATAATTAGCAGTGGAAAGGAAAGGTCATCAATGAAATCATGGCAGTAAGTAAAGCAATAACATGGGTCGAGACGCAGACATTGACTAGGACATGTTTCCTTAGCGACTCAATGAGTATGCTCAAGAGGATAGAGATGGGGTGGATCCGAAGAGAGTGGTTGCTGTCTCTGGAGCGGTCTCGGCTGGCAAAGATTAGTTTCATCTTCGTGCCAGGGCATGTGGGAGTACAAGGAAATGAGCGGGCTGACGAGCTCGCAGGTAAGGCTACTGTGGAGGGCGGACGCGCTATGGATCAGGCTGACATTCTGAATGCTCTACGAGAAGTAAGACTGTTGCAAGAACCAAGCGATGACTGTGAATCTACAACCATGGTCAGACTGCGAGAACTGCAAATTAAAAGAGGTGTTGCCAAACAAGAACACTACGCAGGAAGCCAAAGAAGATTGATTAACCAAAACAGAACTGGTGTCGTGAGCCGCTACACCCTGCGAGATTTGCTGAGGAGGGGATCCGAGCACTTATGGACTGAATGGTTCGATGTGCAGTGAGGATGATCTGTCGACTAAGTAACTAACTAACTAACTAACTAACAAGCTATATCATGAATATCTACAATACCATGAACATATTCAGATATCTGTAGTTATTTACACAGTACATTAGTACGCAAGTAAAATACCCTTGTTCATGCCTTAAGTCACATTGAACATATGGTGCTAGACCAATATTTGTATACGCCAATCAGTCATCCATGGGTGATGTGGCCAGTATTGTACTGGCTGCCTTTACTTTGCAAGTTGTATATCCTTGACAGCAGTCAACCCCAGAGTTTTTTGGCTGTTTGTGGTTTCTTAGCATGTTTACACTCAGTAGTTTGCCACTGCTTTCTGAACGACGAAATGCATAAAATTTTATAAAAACCAACGGAAGGCAGTCTGCTGCCAAATAACATGCAACTGTGTTTTGAACGTGACATGCAGGATTATGAACTGCGCCCGGAACACCTTCACACTAAAGCCAGCAAGGCATTTCACTAAACCCAGTTTTAGTCTGGGTCGAGCCGGATGCCTGGGTCAATTTTTTTAAAATCCGAATCTGCCCTGATGCGGATTGAATCCAGAACGTTAGGCCTGGCAAGCGAGTATCTAGCCACTACACTACTTGCGGCTCCAAAACAGTACACCAGCCTGTCTTTAAATATTGTAGTATACAGTAATACCTTGGTTTTCATTGACTTCAGGTAATATCGGTTTCGGTGTTCATTGATTTTTTCCCACAAAAAACACTGGTTTCCATTGATTGCCTCGAATTTCATCGGTGTGCCCACGTGACCTCACTGTCAATTTTACAAAAACAACGGGACCCACGGTATTCCAGTCTTTGTGCTTTTTTTTATTGATTGCAAAAATGTAAATTTCAAAATGTAGCAAATGCGTGTAAGATAAAATCACATGTGCTCAAATCTCATTGTCCACATGACCTTGCTGCCAATTTCTTATTGTTTTTAGTATTAAACACTATATTTATTCTCTATAAAATATGCTTTTGGTATGTATTTTGGAGTGTCTAGAACAAATTAATTGGATTTACATTGATTCATATGGAAATAATTGCCTTTGTTTTCATTGTTTTCAGATTTTGTTGATTGTTTTTGGACTGATTATTGACCAAAACTGAGATACTACTGTACTATGAATGTACAAAGTGTCTGGTTGGCTGATCTTAAGTCTGATGTATTGCCCTTTAAGTTGTCTGAGCCCAGAACAGGCTTGCCTCTATCAAAGTTGGTGTAAAGACTATTCCCTCGAATCAGCACCAAAGTACCACCTCTGTGAAGACTATGATGCAGTCTCCCACCCACTGTCTAGACTAGAGTGTTAACTAAGAAGGAAGAGAACATTACTA
The DNA here is from genome assembly GCA_963921405.1 of Cepaea hortensis. NCBI lineage: Eukaryota > Metazoa > Mollusca > Gastropoda > Stylommatophora > Helicidae > Cepaea > Cepaea hortensis. The sequence continues at coordinate 444,399,320 of OY992876.1, read as the reverse complement.
AATGCTGTTTAGTAAAAGTAAAGTAAAGGAGTCATATGTGTATATAATGCCAGTCCCATAGTTTTATAGAGCTGTCAGTTTCACAACAGCCACTTATACATCCCATAATATTTCCTGGCACCTGTTTTAGACAGGATCAACTCAGGAGCCCAGGTCAATCAAATAAAATACTCGCTTCGAGGTGATTCGAACACATTATCATCAGAGCAATAGGTAAACGTGCCATCTACTGTGCTACCGCGACTCACTAGAGAATATTCTTCATATATTGAAATGCTGATTGGGAGATTATACATGTAACTTCCTTAATATATATTCCATGGAGTCTTAGCGGCAAAGTGGTGATGTTGCCTGTCTCACACTTCGAAGGTTGTGGTTTTAAATCTGGATTACATAATTTGATTTATGAGTACAGTTTTCGCAGAGACTTCAGTGGGTTATCGCTGAGGCTGTGAAGTTGGAGTTCATGCTCTCTGCAACGCTTTCTTCGGGTCACCCTGCAGATTGTGACCGAGCCATATGGGATAAAACGTGTTGCAATGCAGTCAATCTTCATGCCTTGTAAAAACTGTTTGTTAAATACATATTCCATCTGCTTTATTCCTCTTCTTCTTTTGTCCTCCTTTATTTTGCCGTGAAGCGTTGTAGGTTGTCTGATCCCTCACAAGGGCTTGTATGAATCGGAGATGGTGTAGAGATTTCTGTCAATCCAGCACCAAAGTACCACCTCCATGAGGACTATGATGTCCCTTCCACTCTCCAGACTCATAAACAAGCGTATGTAAGGGTATGTCAGACTGAAACTTCATATGTGGAGAGGCATATAATATGTATGTAATGTGTAGCTTCTGTTGCCTGTAGCTAACTTTATGGTCATACATGCTGTTTCATAGTTCCCTGACATACTGAGTGGAGGTTTTGAAATCAGCTGTGAGAAATTTGGAAGCATTTATTCTGATGGATTGAGACACCAGCCGTTCAGAAAGCAATGGCAAACTACTGAACTAAAAGTGCCTAGTAAATTACAAACAGCCAAAAAATGCTGGGGTTGACTGCAATGTCCAGTAATGGACAAGCAACTAACTTTAATATGTAACCATATCATGATTTCCCATGGCACATTTGGACTAGTTGGGATTAGGCCTAGGGCTGGTGATGATGCTTTAAAAACAATCTATTCTCTTAATGTTGTGTCAGGTCTTAGTCAGATATGACTGAGCTACCGTATGACAGTAGACGGTACTACCTGCTTTCTGTCAGCGCTGAATGTTGGGCGGCGCTTACCAAACCCGACACCCCACATTGTGCCAACGGCTTCGGGCGGAAGAGCGCAATTGGGAGGGTACTAGCCTTATCCTGGTGTGAGGAAATGCAACCCAAAGACAAAATAAGTAATGGCAGGGCAGACCAGGCCCTAAGCCTTGGTTGGCAGCTGGTCTAGGATCGAAGCTCTGACAGGCGGACAGTTAGAGCATTGCTTTGCTGATCCGGCAGCTTCTGCAGCTTGTCTTGTTCCAGATGTATAGGTGTTAACTTTCCTCTGGAGTGAACTAGGCAGGCCGAGAGAGGGATCATGCTACATGGGCAACACATGGTTTCTTTATTTTAGCCCAGGCTTTGTGCTGTGGAGAGGCAATAACTCTGTCCCTGGTCTTAACCGGCCTCGTAATCAAAGCGAGAGGCAACTGTTACGGGTTATAAGTCCTTGTCAGTTGGTGTAGACATGGGGCGCCACGCGTTGCCTGTGACGGTGGGAGACACCTACAGGTGTCACTGATCAGCTACCGCCCGCCTCAAGCTGGGCATCCCCCGGCCAATTGGGTGCTGATCCGCCACAGCCTGCCTGCTTCAATGGGTGCTTGGGGCTAGGACAAAATCTGAATCACAGGCTGTAAAACCAATACACCAGATACTAATAAAAAGAATAATAGAAACCTCAAGCTACGGCTTGCAACCTGGAACGTGAGAACCATGTGTCCAGGATTTTCCACTGACTTGACAAATATTAACGATGTGAGAAAAACGGCTGTGATTGATGCTGAACTCAATCGTCTTAACATTGATATTGCTGGCCTGCAGGAGACTCGCCTCGCTGAGGAAGGGTCACTCGGGGAAAACAATTACACCTTTTTTTGGAAGGGAAGAGGGCAGGCAGAAAAAAAGGCAACATGGTGTGGGCTTTGCAGTGAAGAATTCGCTACTGGGAATGATTGATATCCCAGCTGGAGGTAATGAAAGATTATTATCACTGCGCTTGGCAACCTCTTGTGGATTTGCAACCATTCTCACTGCATATGCACCGACACTCGCTTCCTCTGATGATGTGAAGGATACATTCTATGAGCAGCTAGACTCTGCGATCAAGGCAGTTCCAAAATCCGACTACATTTATATGCTCGGTGATTTCAATGCTCGTGTGGGCAAGGACTCGAGTTCATGGCCAGTGTGCCTTGGAAAATGCAACATCGGTCGCATGAATGATAATGGGCAAAGGCTTCTGGAGCATTGCACTAGAAATGACCTATGTATTACAAACTCCTTTTTTTAAAACAAAAGAGATGCATAAGGTCACATGGAAACATCCAAGATCCGGCCATTGGCATCAGCTGGACTTCATTATCACACGGAGACAACATCTGAACCATACATCATTAACTCGAAGTTACCACAGTGCTGACTGTGATACAGATCATTCTTTGGTTGTTGCAAGGGTTAGACAGACCAAAGAGAATCTACACAGCTAAACACAAGTCTAGCCCCAGGATTAATATTATTAACACTCACGATCCTGGAAAAAGCTTTGAATTTCAACAGCAACTTGAAGAAGCTTTCAATGATACATCAGAAAATTGTATAGTAAATGATAAATGGAGTAAACTTAAGGAAACTATTTATAAAACAGCGGTAGGGGTTTATGGCACTGTGGATCATTAGAGGCAGGACTGGTTTGCGGCAAACAGCCAGATACTGCAGCCCTTGATTGATAAAAAGAAGATAGCTCTCTTAAGAAACAAGGAAAGACCAACGCGTAACACTCTGAGTGAGCTGAAGCAAGCGAGGAAGGATGTACAAAAGGCTGCCAGGCAGTGTGCGAATGACTATTGGATCAAGTTATGTGAGTCCATTCAAATCGCAAGTGATAAGGGAAACATCAGACGCATGTATGAAGGGATAAAGAAAGCCTGTGGTCCAATGATCAAAAGAAGTGCACCGCTGAAAACATTGAATAGAGAAATCATCACTGATAAGAAACAGCAGATGGATAGATGGGTCGAGCACTATTTAGAGCTTTACTCAAGTGAGACCAAGCTAGCGGTTGATGCCCTCAACGCCATAGAGGCCCTACCAACTCTTGACCACCTGGACACACTTCCCACTATAACAGAAGTTAAGTGTGCTATAAATGAGCTTGCATCTGGCAAGGCTCCAGGTAAGGATGGGATTCCAATAGAGGTAATCAGGAGTGGGAAAGACACACTCGCTCTACAGATCTCGCTCTACAGATCCACCAGCTAATAGAGCTATGCTGGCAAGAAGGACAAGTCCCACAGGATTTCAAAGATTCAAACATCTTAACGCTGTACAAGAACAAGGGAGATCAGAGCGACTGTAACAACTATAGGGGTATCTCACTTCTGTGTATTGTTGGGAAAGTATTTGCCAGAATTGTCCTGCGCAGACTTCAAGTCCTGGGGGATCAAGTCTACCCCGAATCACAGTGCGGCTTCCGTCAGAACCGGTCTACCATTGATATGATATTCTCATTGCGACAGATGCAAGAAAAATGCCGGGAAAAAAATCAGCCACTGTTTATTGCCTTCATCGACCTCACAAAGGCATTCGATTTGGTCAGTCGTGAGGGTCTGTTCAAAGCACTAAAGAAGATTGGCTGCCCACCAACTCTTCTGTCCATTGTGGAATCGTTCCACACAGGCATGAAGGGTATAATCAAGTTTGATGGCTCAACTTCAGAAGAGTTTGAAATCAAGAGTGGAGTTAAGCAAGGTTGTGTACTATCCCCCACCCTCTTTGGGATATACTTTTCACTTCTACTGAAATATGCCTTTCGTGATCAGGATGCCGGTATATACATTCACTCACGCTCAGATGGTGGCCTCTATAATGCCCAGAGATTGAAGGCCAAGACCAAAATTAGCAGGGTACTAATCAGAGAGTTGCTTTTTGCGGATGATGCTGCGATTACAACCCACTCTGAGGAAGAATTACATCTACTATCTGCATTCTCCAATGCTTGTTCTGAATTTGGTTTAACAATTAACAAAAAGAAGACACAGATTATGTCACAAGGTGCACATAGTGTACCATCAATCTTTATTGACGACGCCGAACTGGAGATAGTAGACCATTTTACATATCTAGGATCAGAGGTAAATAGCAAATTATCCCTCGATCAGGAAATCAACATCAGGATTGGCAAGGCAGCAACAACAATGAGCATGTTAGCAAAAAGAGTCTGGGAGAACAGAAAGCTTACTGCCAAAACAAAAGTCCTCGTCTACCAAGCCTGTGTCCTTAGTACTCTTCTTTAAGGCAGTGAAACCTGGACAACGTACTCACGCCAAGAGAAACGTTTAAACAGCTTTCATATGCGGTGTCTGCGAAGAATACTTGGTATTAAGTGGCAAGACAAAATCACAAATACTGAAGTATTGGAAAGATCAGGTTGTGTGACGGTGTATTCCATGCTCAGTCTTCGTAGACTTAGATGGATAGGACACATTAGGAGGATGGATGATGGTAGAATACCAAAGGACATCTTTTTTGGTGAATTACAGACGGGTAGGAGATCTCAGGGTCGGCCACTACTACGATACAAAGATGTGTGCAAGCGGGACATGATTGATACAGGCATTGATAATGCACATTGGGAGCACGTCGCCGCTGAATGTGTTGCATGGAGGGCAACTATCAGAAATGGAATAAAGACAAAGGAGAAAATGATTGCAGATAAAGCACACACAGAGCGTGAGAGACGTAAGATGGTGCAAAATGGTGGAAATTACCATGTTTTCACATGCACCTACTGTGGGCAAACATTTGCAGCAAGAATTGGCCTTACCAGCCACACTCGCTACCGCCATGGATCATAGTTATTAAGCCTTTTTGAAGCACAATGTACCAAACTATCGTCTGTCAAGACGGAAAGGTGCCAATGATGATGATTCTCTTAATGAATTTAAGCACATGCCATAAATAAAATATTGCACAGTGTTTAGCCTGGCATGTTTCATTGCATCTAATCAGGTGCATACTATAGAGTTATATATCAAACTAGCAGACCCGGCCCGGCTTCGCCCAGTCCCTGGTGGGGAGCATCTCATTTAATTAATATAAGTAGTCATTTAAGCTCCCGTTCCCGTTCCTGACTGTCTGTCTGTCTGTCTGTCTGTCTGTCGGTCGGTCTGTCTGTCTGACCCTGCCCGGCATCGCCTGGCTCCTGGTGTGGAGCATCTCATTTAATTCATATAAGTAGTCATTTAAGCTCCCGTTCCCGTTCCCGATTATCTATCTGTCTGTCTATCTGTCTGTCCCTCCCTCTCTGTCTGTCTGTCTGTCTGTCTAATCATTTATTGGTTGCGGTTAGAACAACCTTAGATAAACGAAGACCAACTTACAAAAAGCATTAGAAAGAGCACTTGAAAGATCTTTACATATTCCCCCAACAATTAACTTGGGTAAATGGAGCGGCGGCAGCAGCAGCAGAAGAAGAAGAAAAAGGAGGAGTAGGAGGAAGGAGGAGGAAGAGGGTGGAGGAGGGAGGAGGAGGGAGGAGGAAGAGATAGGCAGAGAGAGTAGGAGGAGGGAGGAATAGGAGGGAGGAGGAGGGATTAGGAGGAGGGGGGAAAGAGGAGGAGGAGGAAGGAGGAGGAGTAGAGAGGAGGAGGAGGAGGAAGGAGGAGGAGGAGGAAGGAGGAGGAAGAGGGAGGAGGAGGAGGAAGAAGGAGAAGGAGGGAGAAGGAGAACGCAGGAGGAGGAGGAGAGAGGAGGAGGAGAGAGGAGGATGGGAGAGGAGGAGGGGAGAAGGAGGAGGGAGAAGGAGGAGGAAGGAAGAGGTAGAAGGAGGAGGGAGGAGGTAGGAGGAGGAAGAGGGAGGAGGAGGGATGTGGAGGAAGGAGGTAGAGGGAGGAGGGAGGAAAAGGGAGGAGAGAGGAGGAGGTAGGAGGAAGAGAGGAGGAGTAGGGAGGAATAGGAGGGAGGAGGAGGGATTAGGAGGAGGAGGGGAGAAAGAGGAGAAGGAGGAGGAGGGAGGAGGAGGAAGAGGGAGGAGGAGGAAGAAGGAGGAGGGAGGAGGAGGAGAGAGGAGGAGGTATTAGGAGGATGGAGGAGGGAGGGGGAGAAGGAGGGAGGAGGAGGGAGGAGAATGCAGGAGGAGGAGGAGGGAGGAGGGAGAGGGAGGGAGGAGGAGGAGGGAGGAAGAGGTAGAAGGAGGAGGGAGGAGGGAGGAGGAAGAGGGGGAGGAGGGAGAGGGAGGGAGGAGGAGGAGAGAGGAGGAGGGAGGAGGAGGGAGGAAGAGGTAGAGGGAGGAGAAGGAGGAGGAGGAATGATGAGGAGGGAGGAGGAGGAAGAGGGAGGTGGAGGGAGGAGGAGGGAGGAGATAGAGGGAGGAGGGAGGAAAAGGGAGGAGAGAGGAGGTAGGAGGAAAAGGAAGGAGGAGGGAGGAAGAGGGAGGAGGAAGAGGGAGGAGGATGGAGGAGGGAGAGGGGGGAGGGGAAGAGGAAGAGGGTAGGATGAGGAGGGGAGAGGAGGAGGAGGAGGGATGTGGAGGAAGGAGGAGGAGGGAGGAGGAGGGATTAGGTAGAGGAAAGAGGAGGGAGGAAAAGGGAGGAGGGAGGAGGAGAGAGGAGGAGGAAGAGGATGGAGGAGGAAGAGGAGGGAGAGGGAGGAGGGGGAGGGGAAGAGGAAGACGGTAGGAATTGGAGGAGGGGAGAGGAGGAGGGAGAAGGAGGAGGATGGAGGAGGCGGAGGGAGAAGGAGGAAGGAGGAGGAGGGAGAGGGAGGAGGAGAGAGAATGAGGAGGGGAGGAAGGAAAGGGAGGTGGAGGAGGAGGAGGGTAGAGGGAG